>CM064865.1:34901762-35529461 GCA_032719365.1 Prinsepia uniflora
GAAGATCGGAGAGTTGTGATTCGCCTCAATTTCGGTGACCACCATTAGCCGGGGATTGAGATTTTTCAGTGCTTTCATCAGAGATTCCGAGCAATTGGGTTGCCTCATTGTGCTGCATAGCAGTAGAGGACAATAGACTGCAACTGCTTCACCATCTTCAAAATCGAAAATATCTTCATTGACATCTTTGATGTCTTCCACCATGGCAATGTTGAAACAGAATGGCAACTTCAACGCCTCAGCAAATTGAGATAGTCTTCAGCCAGTGTGCTCAATTTTCAGCCTTGATACCACTCCAACAGCAGTTACTTTGAGCATCTCAATGGGGCATTCGTATCGTGTTGAAAGAGCCTGCATCAACACAATGCAGTGCCCTCCCATTCGAATTGCAAGGTCAATGAGCTGAACCCTTTTGGCGGATGCTACGCTTTCTAAAATTGCTTGGATCCCAGCAAACTCCGTAACCTGATAAAAAGGAACTTCTAAGAAACATGCCATCAAAGCAGGAATGGAGCTCGCCATTCCCTCTTTGAAATGCATTGAAACTACATCCCTCCCTTCTGATCCCTCCGGTGTGTCTCTGCCGGTTTGTCTATCAGTTCTCTCTTGCAGAGCCTTGGCGAAATAATAAACAACTCTCCGGACTGAATTCCCAGTGCTGGAAGATAAGAAGTCACACAAATTCTGCAGCTTTTTTGCGCAACCATATTGTTGGTTTGCTACTTTCTCAGCATAAGCTAAAAGAAGGTGTGCGAGCTCAACATC
Organism: Prinsepia uniflora; assembly: GCA_032719365.1. Taxonomy (NCBI): domain Eukaryota; kingdom Viridiplantae; phylum Streptophyta; class Magnoliopsida; order Rosales; family Rosaceae; genus Prinsepia; species Prinsepia uniflora. The sequence goes on from CM064865.1 coordinate 34,902,528, forward strand.
TTTGGTTTCTTGATCTGAGAGACCAAAGGGAGCACTGCTGCTAAAAACATGATGAGGCATGGAGTCATCGGCGTACCTTGGGGAACAGAATTGGTTCAACCTTGCCCTTGCTACTCTCATTACTTCAACAGTTGACAATCCAGCAGGGGCACAGTTCATGTTTCAAGCTGGGGCGTAGTGTTTTTTTTTTCCTTCTTTAGTGTGCAAGTGTAAAAAGTTACTTGTCATCCTTTGTGTATATATAAGCTGACCGTCAAAGCTATGACTTTTTGACATGGTTTGACAAAATATGTCCCATATTCTCTAGGTGTGTGAAACTTCAAGGAAAAGCTGTCAACAGCTATTGGAGAAACTGAAATATATGGTAAATTATAAATTAGTTATATATAACTAGGTTGGATTGGACATGGACAGGTTTAGTAGAGTAGGTACAAATGATTGTGGTTTTCTTGAGATGAATATTCTTGTTGATCTCCAATAGCCTGGATACAGTTTAATACAACCGAAAGCTAAAGTCGCATCGGTTAGGTGCTTGAAATGGTACGAATATCTGACGACGTGATCCAAGCACATTATTCATATTCCTTTTCCTCGTCTAGTTTTCTCCATAACAAGGATCTGTATAATATCAGCCGGCATATGCAGAACATAATAAGAGAATATGGAAAATGAATAAGACAATTAAGCAACAAAGTGTAAACATGAAGCATGTGTTAGTTTACGAAGCAAAACAACGCAGCATAAGTTGTCGAATATACCTTAAAATTTAAACCAATTGTGTTAGCTATACAGATGGTTGTAAAGTAAATTGGTCTGTGGTTGCATTTGTATAGCTCCAGGGGAGTTCATAAACACTTTCTTAATTGCTCAGCTTTCTGAGCCATTGGGCAGACCAAGCAATCATCATCTCCATGAATGCAGAGGAACATAAGATTAGGACTTGATGTTAGCAAACGCACTCATGAGAAACTGTAACACATCGATATAATTATGGTGAAACATATAAACGTGAGAAATTGCAACACCGTAGCAGATTCATGTTTACTCTTTATTACGATGCCTGAACAATCATTTTAGTTGAATAAAACACAATGTTGGCAAAGCAATGGCTAGTGAGGTGGATCAAGCATGGATCGACCCTAAACCAGGCTGTCAACTGTCAAGGCATATCGATGGTGATTGGGGAAAAAAAAAAGCGTATACAGGCCATCGTGATCATAGTATTCAAACGGATAATGAAGCTTGAAGAAAAAATAAAGCAATACAATGTGGTAGATTAGAAACACATGCCAACTCCTTTTGATTATCATCAAAGAAATTTCCAAAGAGAAAGAGATTGGAGAGGTGTTCCCCTCCATCCAATAAGCAGGGATTTACCATCCTTATTGACAGTGCAATAGCTGCCAACAGAAAAATTTGTAAGCACAAGGTCTACTTGGTACAAAGATGAAGAGCTGAATTCTATCTCCTCCATTCCATAACGCGCAAAAAAAGCCCTCCAAATGTCAATCTTCACATTTCGAATCATCCTTCGCTCTCCTTCATTTGCCACAATGCTTCTAATTCCATTCCCAAAGTATTGTGATTCCAAAGTAAGTCTGTTTGGATCATTTTGTTCCATACAAGTTCCTACACAGTCGAAGTATGCACCAAAGTAGAATAGGGTCTCAATAAATCGGGTCACAAAGTCTGGTGAGTTGTGATTTGCCTCAACTTCAGTGACCACTGTCAAAGATGGATGGATGCTTTTGATTACCCTCATCGCAGATTCCAGTCTATCAGGCCTTGAAACCATGCTCCTCAGTGCAAACTCCGAGTAGACAGCAACTGTCTCTTCAGAATCAAGCTCAAACATATCCTTTTTGAGATCTAGCATGTCCGTTACCATCACTACTTTGAAAGAAAAGGGTAAGTCCATCGATTCAGCAAAACTTTCCAACCGCTTACAAGTATCTTCGATTAAATCTCTAGAAGTAGTTCCAATGGCAGTTATCTTGAGAAGCTCAATTGGAGAATCCGAACGAGATGCCAATGCTTGCATTAGGCCTGTCCATTGCACCCCGTTCCTGATTTCCAGATCAATAACATGGACCTTCTTATCCTCTGTCACATTTTCCAGAATGGCTTGAATTCCAGCAAACTGTGAAACTTGGGCAAAAGGAATCTTGATTTGGCATGCAAGGGAGGTGTCATTTGGAACCTTCATTGCCAGATCAACATCAAATGACTGCTTGTTCCCTAAACCCTTTGGTGTGACTCTTCCAGTTTCTTGATCAATCTTCTCTCTTAGAGCTTCAGAGCAATAGAAAACCAATCGCTCAACTGGATTCCCAGTGCTGGAAGACAACGAATCACAACGATTAAGCAAGTTTCCTGCACGCTTATACTGCTGATATCCTACTTTCTCAGCAGAAGCAAGAAGGAAATCAACAAGCTCTACAGCCTTAGTCTCCTCTTCTGAGAGGCCAGCAAAGGAGAACTCATAAGGATGGCTAAGCATGGCAGGAACATCAGACACTTTCGAAGAATTCCAAATGAACCTTGCTCCCGCCACCCTCATAATTTCTTCAGTCGACAACCTCCTGCCTGCTGCCACTTGAACTGTGTAATTGCTTGACTCAAAAATTCTTTCCCCATTTAACCGTTTAAACCCACTTCCATAGTTGTTTAAGAGATCAAGCCTTGCTAAGGAGTGGAAAGGGTCTCCCTTCTCTTTCTTGGGTTCAACATGGGGAACCAGAGTTGGGATGTCTTCAAGCTTTGCAATCTCCTCCAAGCATGCTTGAAATGGAGGAGAGAGAGCATCAAACTGCATGGCATCGAATAGTCCATAGTCTGTAATCATTGGTTGCTGCTCTTCTTGTTGAAACTTGGGAAAAAAGGCTCCTTCTGAGTTGTCGTAATCATTCTCATAAAATCCATAATCAGAACTAAGGGAAGCAAAACCCCCTGAGTCCCCCCAATTGGCAGATTGATAAGAACCAGATTGTTTCCCAATATTGTTCACATCTTCCATTGTAACCTTAGAACCATCATCAGTGGAGCTAAGTTTATCCTGAACTCCACCGAAATTGAACTCCCCAAAAGAAAACATGGCATTCGTCATCTCAAATGTTTCACTAACTCACAATATGGGCACTCAATAGTCAATAACATGAATGAACAAGTTAAAGAACTTGAGTTTCTTATTCCAGGTTTCCTTATGTATGACAATCAATTTCTAAAAAAATAATCTTGCTCATTTTGACAGAGTCTTATAAGGTTTGATCATCAGTACAATACAAAGATATTGATGTTTTTTATGTCATCAACATGGACTGCATCCTAAACTCCAACTACATCAATGCCAATTGGCCCAAATAACATATGACAATAATAAAACTTTTACAAATATAAAACCCCTTTCATGATTCAAACAAGGTATAAAATACGACAAACCCTAATTTTTAAAACGAATGTAAGGCAATGTCGCTTAAGAAATTCAGCCAAACAATCAAAACATAGAATTTTCAATAATAAAATAGAGGGAAATAGTGATTAGTAGATATAAATTAAGGTTGTCTGAATTGAGAGCTTACAATGCAGCCTGTCCCTTAGTCCCCACTCCCCACCTTATTTTTTTGTATTGGATAATTGGAAAGGGCTGAGGAGGCTCCGAGACCGTCAGATTGAACCGACCTAATAGCTGGTGCGGACCTTGGCCGGCATCTGCCTTGTTCCGCGCCTACCTGAATGCTAATCAACACCATTAGACCAAGTACACACCCGCCAAATTCTTTTATATCTGTCAATTTCTTTACAAATTATAATATTAACGTTCAAACAAGGTTTTTGTTAGTAAATTAAAAAGTTAATTCCCATGGGAATAGAAATTAAAAGCACATACTTGTTGGATTATTATTCCTTTAAAATTAGGATTTGACTCGAATAATTAATTTATAATTTTTTGGATGAATGTTAATTTGTATACAATTAATATTTAGATTAGAAAATTGAATAATATATATTTATATATATTATTTGAATTAAAATGTCATATGGTTTGGTAAACTTTGGTAGAAGGGGCATATGGAATTTTATGAAGAGATACATATTAAAAGTCCAATGACTACATGCAATGTATCTTATGAAAATGATGTGTATTTTATTAACATATGTGTCTTTTATTAAGATATGTGTCTTTTATTAAGAGATATATTCTTTATTAAAAGATGTATACTTTATTTAATAGATGTATCTCTTATTAAGAGATGTGTCTTTTATGAAGAGATGTTAACACATCTATAAATAGAATTGCCCACAATTCATTTAATTCATTCAAAAACAAATATTCAATCATTGAATACATTTGTGAATATTGAATATTAGGTGTAGAAAGCATACAACTTTAGAATATTTCAAGAGAGTGCTTTAAATACAGTTTGTGTTCGCTATTCTTGTGGATTGAAGTGCTACTTCCGCAGATCGTTGTATCCTAGGATACGTTTGCCAAGTAAAATTCTTAAGCACCGGTGAGGAGACAATTTCTTCTTAAGGAAATAGAACCAAGTTCTAGACTCGATCATACTTGTAAAGTGTCTCTTACTCATTTCTTTTATAATTCATTTATTCGATTATAAAGGTTGTTTTATTTTCATAATTATGTGAATATATCAATTATTAATATTTTTACCAACAATCTTACGACGAAATTTGTTTTTATTTGGTAATTGTTATATTTGATTTTGACAATATTTAAATTATTTTGATCCTTAGTTTTATTTTATTTATATTGAATTGTGTGTTTTTCCTCTTTACTAAAGGAAAAATGATGGCTAGTAATACTAATGATGATGTTACTAGTAATGATGGTACTAGTAATGATAAGGGAAATCGTGTGGCTCATGACTAACCTGTGGTGATCCCTACTTCCTCTTCTCACGAAGAGAAACCAAAAAAGTTCAATGGAACGGAATTTAAGAGATGGCAACAAAAGATGTTGTTCTATTTGATCACTCTTAATTTGTCCAAGTCTTGAAGGAAGATGCTCCTGCAACTGGTTCTACTACAGAAGTAGTGGCTATTGCAGATACGTGGCATCATTCAGATTTCCTATGGAAGAACTATATCCTCATTGGATTGGACAATTTTCTATACAATGTAAATAATCCAATCAAAACTGCCAAGGCCCTATGAGAGTCGCTTGACAAGAAATACAAGGCTGAAGATGCTGGCATGAAGAAATTTGTGGTTAGTCGGTTTTTTGACTACAAGATGGTAGACTCCAAGATGGTTATCAACCAAGTCCAAGAACTCCAACTTATTCTCCATGAGATTGAGGCGGAGAACATGGTTCTAAGTGAGACTTTCCAGGTGGCTGCTGTAATTGAAAAATTGCCACCTTCTTGGAAAGACTTCAAGAATTATCTCAAGCATAAGTGCAAAGAGATGAGACTTGAGGATTTGATCGTGAGGCTGAGAATTGAGGAAGACAATCATGTTTCTGAAAAGAAAACCATTGAAAATTCCATGGTGGCTAAGGCACACGTTGTGGAAGAAAGGCCAAAGAACAATAAAAAGAGGAAGCATAGAGAAAGCTCTAGTCAATGGAACTCAAAGAAAATTAGATATTTCAAAGGCAAGTGCTTTAAGTGTAACAAGCCTGGACATAAGGCGGCAAACTATCGTTTTAAAAAGACCAAGGGCAATACCACATAAGTACACATAACCGAGGAGGATAAGATCTCAAATGATCTATCTGAGTTCAATCTCTCGGCTGTGATCTCTGAAGTGAACTTGGTAAGAAATACCAAGGAATGATGGATAGACATTGGAGCTACACACCACATCTGCTCAGATAGGAAGATGTTCACTACCATAAAGTTACCGAAGGGGAGAAACTATTTATGGGAAATTATTCGGCTTCCAAGATTGAAGGTCAAGGAAAGGTGATCCTCAAGATGACTTCTGGGAAGGAACTAACTTTGAATGAAATGCTACATGTTCCTGACATCCAGAAGAACCAGGTTTCTGGATCTCTGTTAAGCAAGAATGGATTCATATTGGTCTTTGAGGCTGATAAATTTGTACTTACTAAGAATGGGATATATGTGGGGAAAGGGTAGCTGAATAATGGTATTTTCAAGATGAATGTAATGACTGTTGTACCTTCTAATAATAATAACAAAGTTCGTTCTGCTTATATTATTGAGTCCCCAAATATTTGGCATGGTAGATTAGGACATGTTAATTATGATACTATGTGTCAATTAGTTAACATGGATTTACTATCTAAATTTAATATTGATGCAAGTCACAAGTATGAAACTTGTGTTGAAGCCAAAAAAATAAAAACATCTTTTCATTCTATATAAATGAGTACAGAACCTCTAGAATTAATTCACCGTGATATCTGTGATTTAAAGTATGTGCAAACTAGAGGTGGTAAAAATTATTTCATTACTTTTATTGTTGACTACACAAGATATTGCTATGTTTATTTGCTTAGAAGCAAAGGTGAAGCTTTAGTAATGTTTCAACAGTATAAGAATGAAGTTGAGAATCAACTTGGCCGAAAGATTAAGGTTTTAAGAAGCGATAGGGGAGATGAATATGTTACACCCTTTGCAGAGTTTTGTGCTCAACATGGGATTATTCACCAAACCACTGCTCCTTATTCACCTCAACAAAATGGTATTGTTGAACGCAAAAACCGAACTTTGACAGAAATGCTGAATACTATGTTGATAAGTTCTAGAGCAACCTAGAATTTGTGGGGAGAAGCCTTACTTTCTGCAAATTATATTCTTTATATTCTCAATAAATTAATTCATAAGAAGTTAGAAAATACGCCATATGAGTTATGGAAAGGTCAAAGACCTTCTTATAAATATCTTAAAGTTTGAGGGTGTCTTGCTAAGGTAGTGGTGCCAGATCCTAAAAGGGTTAAAATAGGACCGAAAACCATTGATTGTGTATTATTTGGTTATGCTTCTAATAGTAGTGCATATCGATTCCTTGTACATAAGTCAGATAACAGTGATGTACATGTGAATACAATTATTGAATTAAGGAATGCAACATTTTTTGAGAATGTGTTTCCTTGGAAAGATGCACATGAACAAAGTTCTTATAAAAGAACTTATGATAGTAGTAATATTGACAATCATCAAGATCAATCAGACCAAGAATCTGAAGGACTTGAAAATGAGGCTGAACCTAGACGAAGTAAAAGGGCAAAAACGTCTAAGTCGTTTGGTCTCGATTTTCTAACATATTTGTTGGAAAATGAACCTTAAACCTACAAAGAAGCGATGTCATCCCCTAAAGCTCCTTTTTGGAAAGAGGCTATTAATGTCGAAGTGGATTCCATTCTACTAAACCATACATGGGAATTAGTGGATATTCCTCATGGGAATAAACCTTTGGGTTATAAATGAATTTTTAAAAGGAAGATGAAAGCCGATGGATCCATAGATAAGTACAAGGCGAGACTTGTTATCAAAGGTTATAAGCAAAAGGAAGGCTTAGACTATTTTGATACTTACTCACCAGTTACGAGAATAACATCTATTAGAATGTTAATTGCAATAGCTGCTTTGCATAATCTTGAAATACATCAAATGGATGTTAAAACGACATTTCTAAACGGTGATTTAGAAGGGGAGATTTACATGGAACAACCAGAAGGATTCAATGTTCCTAGACAAGAGAAGAAAGTATGTAGGCTTGTTAAGTCTCTGTACGGCTTAAAGCAAGCACCAAAGCAATGACATATAAAATTTGACAATGCAATGATGTCAAATGGATTCAAAATTAATGAGTGTGATAAATGTGTCTACACAAAAGTCACACTAAATGGTTATGTCATTGTGTGTCTTTATGTAGGCGACATGCTCATAATTGGCAGTAATAATGATATGATTAAATCTACTAAAAGAGTGTAGACTAGTAAATTTGATATCAAAGATATGGGAGTTGCATATGTTATTTTAGGAATTAAGATTTCTAGAACTCCTAATGGGTTAATATTGTCTAAAGGTCATTACATTGAGAAAATACTTTCCAAGTTTGGAAAGTATGATAGTAATCCAATAAAAAATCCATATGAAAATTACCTTTATTTAACTAAAATTACTGGTAAAGGCATATCACAAGTTGAATATTCACGTAGAATTGATAGTTTGATGTATGTCACGAACTCCACACGCTTTGACTTAGCTTACTCAGTTAATAAGTTGAGTAGATTTACAAGTAATCCTTGAAGAGATCATTGGAAAGCTATAGTAAGAGTTCTTGGGTATTTAAATTATACCAAGAATTATGGACTGCACAACACAAGATATCCATCTGTTTTAGAAGGCTATACAGATGCGAACTGGATATCAAATGAGAAAGACTCAAACTCCACAAGTGGATATGTTTTTACCTTAGGTGGTGTAGTGGTCTCTTGGAAATCGACTAAGCAAACATGCATAGCCAGACGCCAGATCCACTATGGAATCTGAATTTATCGCTTTAGATAAAGCTGCAGAAGAAACTGAGTGGCTTCGTAATTTCTTAGAAGATATTCCAAATTGGCCGAAGCCTGTGTCTACTTTGTGTGAACATTGTGATAGTTAATCGGCTATTGGAAAGGAACAAAATATTATGTATAATGGTAAGTCTCGACACATACGTCGAATACATAATATCATTAGGAAACTGCTCTCAAGTGGTATTATTACCATTAACTATATAATGTTAAAAGAAAATTTAGTGGATCCATGTACAAAAGCTTTGACAAGAGAGCAAGTTTATAAATCATCGAGGGGAATGGGGCTAAAGCCTATTTCTTAATAGTTTGCATGATGGACACCCAACCTAGTTGACTGGAGATCCCAAGATCTAGGTTCAAAAGGGACAACTAAATTATGTATAACTGAAACATGAGCATTGTGGGGATATTCTCTTTGCCTATTCCTATGATGAGACAATGTTGTCTGCATCGTGTGAGGATAAGCTCAGCTTTTAATGATTTCTATGGCTTAGAAATCTAAGTAGGGTAAAGCAGGATACTCTTAATAAGAATACACCTATATCAGTGCGAAATAAGGTTGTTTCTATGAGAATTTTAAGGCTGAATTCTCTAAAGCATTGACGAATACCAGGAGTGTCCATCAGCTGGAAGGACAGAACATAGAACCAAACAATCCTGGTCTTACACCCTCTTTGAATCCTTTAACTGTTATAACACTCCTCGTCATCCCATATAAGGAAGAATCAAGGATGATCTAAGATAATGACATAAAAATTCATCCTATGTCATCTTGTGGGAGCATAAACACCAAGCATCGCCTACTAAAGAACAGAAAATGAGAAGTCTCCCTCATCAACTTTGGAATCAAGAGACGTTGCAACCATGTTGGAAGCATCCTCAAACACTATAGCCAATCGAGTGTCAAGTTCAACCAATGGACTTGGCTATAGAGTGCAACATATCATTGACAACGGACCCCGTCCGATTATTATGTCATGTTCACCTTAGACTCACTCTGATGATCCTGACTCATCGATCAGATTTCTCCTCAAACATGCTTATCTGAAACTTAGGAGGTATGGTCATCCGCAGTCGACCAAAACCAATTCCCAATGGGCTCTCAAGTTCTCAACTCATCCAGACATCCATCCACGTGTCCGTAAACCATATAACCTTAGTACCCAACTCACCTATCCGTTTATACCGTTTATGCACATCCAAAAGGTAGCAGATGACGACTACCTGATTCTCGCATTTCAACCTTTATGGGTTCACCCCCTGAGCACACACACTGGGGAACTGGTCACCAAATCAGGTACGCCCTATGCCTCGCACTGATATACTCAAGATCCTCTCCGTCCCGCTCAGTGTCCACCGAACTCACTTATTTGCCACTCGAGGGCACGTCTACCATCCCCGGTCACAATCCAAGCCCTCATTGGCATTACATCGTTTAGACACACTCAGTGTCATTCGGAACCATCCAACGACTATTGGATTCCGTTCAACTCATCTCTGGCATCTCCCACACATCTCAGTCATCACTATAATATGAGCCTATCCAACTCGATAGGACTTGTCCACGTCTATCGATAATAGTGTCTGCCATAACCACGTGCAGACCAATCCAGAAACGCTCCGCTATCGAGACTCCATACCCATGCGGTCAACTCAGCGCAGGCACCAACTGCTCAACGCGTAATATCCCTAATAGGTCCACAAGTACCATACTCCTAGTAACTTGTACAATCAATCTTAGACTAGGGTTATCACAAGCTCGACTGCTCACTGTAGCAAGTTAGTCCTAACCGATTCATCGCTCTCAACTCCAAAAATCATCATTATACTCAGACAACTGGTATTCAACCAACCAGTATCTACCATCTAAGGATCCCGTATACTCGTAACTCTACGGCCTCCAGCCGTTGGGCCCACAAGAAACTTGGCCCTACGCAGTGCCTAACATTGCACAACCACTACATGTCACAACCACGACCTACCATGCCACACAACATCTATACCATGGCATCCCATGCCAATCATCATCCATCCAAGATTCAACATCTTGAGACATGGCATCTCATGCCAACTAGGATCTATTCGGTTTTCATTCCCTTGTAACGTTCCCATCCAATTCTCAATAGTCTCAACGTCTTCCACGACCTCCACTGTACTCTGGGACACAATCTTTTATCTGACATGACCGCCCAACGGTCCCGACTCTCAAAGTTGTCATATTGGGACTTAGTCCACCAGTAACACTACGGCTCTAAGTCGTTGGATTCATATGAATAATCTTCTGACTCTCACCCTAACTATCAAGTTGATGACGGGCTGTTACCCGTGTAGAGACATCATATCTAGCACCAGCGCATCACTCTAAGAACAATCTCATGCTCTGATACCACTTTGACAGGACCCATCCCAATCCCCCTGGATTATCATGGAATGTGCCTGCTCCCATCTAACTCCGTGTGTTAGACCAGGGATAAACTCATCACCCACTCGGGGTTATCCAGAGTAAGCCAGGATCGGTGGTGGAATGTGATGTCTCGATCTCTACTACAGCCCGCGTCACTGATCCACCTAAAGGGTATTAAAAACCATAAAAGCTGTGCGTGAACAAAAACCAACAGTTTATAAAATAATTTATCGAAAATACATTTATACCCTTCACATAAAAGCATGCATGCATAAAAAAATATCATTTCAAATACTTTCTCGGAAGCAAGACATATTGCTTCCCAATTCAAATCCCAATGAAAAATGCTTCTCAATCAAAGCCATTACCTCAGTAGGGTCTCAGCCCAAAACCAAATCATACAGGGTCTCAGCCCAAACATAAAACACTTACAAAGCCTCCCCTCAAATCCATGTCATAGAAAACAAGTATAGGGTCTCAGCCCAAATAAAAAACCATGTGGGATCTCTGCCCACTATCATCATCCTCAATGTTAGTCACGATTCCAATCCTAGCACATATGCAAATAACTCAGGATAGCTCACAATCCTAACATGTCACCGAGAACACATCACCCACCGCGATCATCTCTAGATCATCGTGAACAAATCATCGATCGATCTCAGAGAATAACATCGGCACTCCTAAGTCGAGCCTCTCTCCGCCATAGCCTCTAGCGGTTGCTCGACAACAAGCAGTGCATAGTGACCTCTCCAGAAAGAACACATTCAAAGTCTGGAGGCAAGCGTCATATCATCCGGGACTCGAACCCGAATGTCATCATCGACCAGGACTCTAACCCGTTCGACCAGGACTCTAATCCGTAAATCATCAATAGGGCCACAAGCCCGAAATATCACCAAATGGGTCACAGCCAGAAAAATCCAGTGTCCAATGACACTTCACATCCCAGGATTGTTCGAATCTTATCAAATCCACAATCAGGTCTCATGCCCGAAATATCTTTTAAAATCTCGTAACTGGGTCGCAGCTCGACTTATTTCACGTTTGACTATACTCTAAGTCAAACTTCAAATCAACTGGGTCATATTCCTGAAAGATATTTCCAATTCCGAAAACCATTTCTCATTTCCAAAACACTTTCCAAATCATCCTTGACTTCACGCCAAGTCAAGGTTTTTCAACTAGGTCTCGTGCCTAAATCTCGATTTCACACATCTCCGTGAAATCCTTTAAAATCGTGTCTTAAATCCTCGGTTTCACGCTTCTCCATGAAACCCTCAAAATCATATAAAATCAGGTAAAACATATGCACGTAGAATACTTGGCTGAAGTCCAAATATCACATAAAACAAAAATCTCGAACTATGTGCAATAACGCATTTTCCTATGAAAATGCCAAACAGTTCATATTCAAATCACACGCACTCATGGCATCTAAATTCATGTTCATAAACACATATAAAACATTTATGCATGCATCATATTCATAAAACAAAGTTTGCTCAGAGGTCGTCCAAGCTACGCCTCGATACGTGTGCCATAAGCTTTTTCGGGCTAATCCAACCTCTCTGAGTCATCCAGACCTGTCTAAAACACACTCAATTGTTACTACCAACCTAGAAAAGTCCTAATCAAGTACCCTTAACATTCCCAGAAAAGTCAACGTGTCCTATACACGCTTCCCTAGACTTTAAACCTCAATTTGACCAACCTAATTATCGAAACCACCACCATTGGATTCGTATCATCGAAATCTTTAAGATGGTCTTAGTCCACCTCGAAATACATGCCCACGTGCCTCTACGTACAGGTAAAAGGTATGGTCAATGTTGACCAAAAAGTCAACATTGATGTCAGCAGTCAACGATCAAAGTCAACGACTGACGTCACTGCTGACATTCTGACATCTGACACGTGTCAGTTGACAGTGCCACATGTCAGCAGTTCACAGGTCCACATGTAATGACCCGTTCCAGAAATCGGGATTATTTTAGTGATTAATGACAAATTAGTGAAGTTAATCGGTGATTCGTTGGACATTTTTCGGACGGACTGTGCAAAATGACAATTTTGCCCCTAGAATGGGCAAAAATGTTGACTTTATGTTTGGGTGGTCAAATGGACTTTGACTGATGACCGTGACGTAGTTTGGGAAATCACGAGTTCATAGACAAGTGGCACATCCGATTCCGACATCCGAGGAGGAAGTTATGACGTTTGGAAGGTTGAGGGTACTTTGGTAATTTTGTGAAACGACTTGAAATTTTCATGTACTTCGAGGACCGTTAGGTAGATCTTGATGCCCTGAATACAACGACAGGCGGAAGGTGTTATTTGGAGTTTGGGAGATAGAGTTACGGGTCTAGAACTTCGTGGGGGTAAAATGGTAATTTGAGCAATTAATGGCATTTTGGTCATTTTTCCGCATTGGGATATGTGCCCAGTGCTTAGTGGACAAGTGTCTGTTCTGGGGGTTGATGTCCACTGAGTTTGGGACATCTGTCTTTCTCTGGAAGGCAGGAGAATCCTTCCCACCGCCTCACTCAATTGTTTCAGTCATTTAAATCGACATCGTTTATATGGTTTGGTTCTCAGAAAAACAGGGGAGGTCGTGTAGTTGTGTATGTGTTTTGGATTTAGTCAACCGTGAAGGGAGGAGGGACTGAGAGAGTGTGTGTGTGTGTGTGTCTAAGTGAAACCAGACGTGAAAGGTGTGTGAGAGTGAAGAAAACAGAGAGGACGTGGAATTGGTTGCAAAGGAGAAACAGAGACAGAGAAGTGTTTGTGAGAACCAGTTTCTTGGAATCCCTCAAACGTGTTTATAGCCCCTGATTCTTGAATGGGAAAGTGAAAAGGAGGTTTAAGGAGTCGTTTGAGCCTAATTTTGAGGCCTAAATTTAAAAGGTAAGAACATTTCCCATAAAACCTCCATTTACGTTTCAAATGGCAGTTTTAGTTGGGATACATGTTGATCAAATTGGTCAATTGGACGATGTTTCTGGAGTTACTAGCAAGCTTTTGGGACCAGAACCACGGCCTGAGATGGCCAAAGCCATGAAAACCGTATGGAGAAACTTGACCCATTCGAAAGAGAACAATTAAAGGTATGATGTTTAGCTTGGTTTTCCTATTCTGAGCTTATGGATCTTTTAGAAACATTGAAATAGGATTGTAGAATTAATTAGGGATGAAAACAGAAAAAATTGGACAAGATAGAATCGTGAACTGGCCACGCCGATTCGGGCTGAACCGTGAACCGATTGGACTGGGTTTACACGAGGAAGAAGATGACTGCGCTGAGGCGCGTGAGGCCCACGTGCAGCTATTTTGGGAGGCGCGTGGGGGCGCGTGGCACAGTATCTGGAGAATTTTTCAACACGACTTTTTATCGTATCGATGTAACGAACATTTTAAGACTAGTTTCGAGTCGATCGGACTTCATCTTGATATGTTTCGGCATGTCCGATGGTTTTAGGGCTCGTTTAAAAATAGTTAAAAATATGGGAAAAATACGGGGCTTAAGTATAAGCTTTATGAAGTAGTTAATGACCTCGTTATGGGATTTGGATAGGTTTGGGGAGGCCGGTGATAGCGGATTAGTCGGGGACGGCGTAAGTGAGCGCGTATCGAGGCGGAGACGAAATGGTCTGTGAGTGGACTTTTCTTTCGAAATTATGATGCATGCATATATGTTTTATATGTTTTCTATACGCGATTCTATGATTTGATTTATGATCTTGACGATTTGCGGTTTTGCACAATTTTCGAGGCATTTATGGATTTGCACGTTTTACGAGATTTCGAACATGTTGCGATTAGATCATGGTTTTGAGGATTTGATTTTGAGATTTGAAATATGGTTTGATTTCAATGATTTGAAATGGATTTTGGAAAAGTGATCTCGGCCTTGGAGCCATGTTCATGCGATTTCGGAAATGTGATTTTGGTTTTGGAACTGGATTTCGGAAATGATGTTTCGGATTTGGTTTAGAAACTTGGAAAGGAAATTCTGGATTTGGGTTCGGGATGGTGGTTCCAGATGCCGGCTTACAGAATCATTATTGCGAATTCGGATATGGATTTTCTATGGTTTTCACTGTTGATTGAAAAATGGTTTTGGGTTTAAAGACCCGAAAAAAGAAAAAGAAAAACCGTTGGATCTAGATTTTAGTTTAAAGACTCAGTTGATTGACGGGGGTGGGGGGGGGGGGGGGGGGAGGGCCCTGGATTGATATGTTTTAAGTTTAAAGACTTGGTATATGTTTTGAGTTTAAAGACTCGGTTATGATACCCCCCGAGACCTGTGATTGTGTTTTGAGTTTAAAGACTCGTTGATATCCCGGGAAGGCCTGATTATGCGTATGGTTTTGAGTTTAAAGATTCTGGCGCACTTGAGATCCAACAAACTCGTATGATTGATATTTTTCACTGGTTTTCAGATGTTTTGGGCAGTGGCCCAGATGAATTGGATTTGATGAGTTTGGGGCTGAGTTCCCGTATTTTGAGATTGATTTGTGATTTTGGGCTGAGGCCCTGGAATTGAATGACGGAATTGATTCAGGTTTTTCAATAAGGGTTTCATTGATGGTTTTGATATGGAATTGAGATGAACTGGTTTCATAACATGAATTGATATGCATGCATTGGTTTTTAAATGGAGGGTATAAATTGTGTTTTCTGATAACTATTTTGAACTACATTTTATTTTTGTCCACTCACAGTCTTTTGTGTTTTGATACCCTACAGGTTGTTGCGGTGCGGGCTCTTGGTCGAAAGAGACGGAGACATCACATACGCAAACCACAGTAGAGTCTATGCGCTCTGGGACATCCAATAAAATTGGAACGGTGCGTTGGAAAATCCCTTGTCCGACTTACGTGTCACATGGAGGCTGGACGTCGGTTTAGTCTCCGTGTCATGAATAAGTTAGACTGGAGCAGGACTTAGCCCTTAATCCAGGGGGATTGGGGGTGGGTCCTGTCACCACATGTCAGACATGTCAGTGACACGTGGCACCATCTGATTGGTCCACGTCACTAACATGTCAGGCTGATTGGGCACTAACAACTGCCACGTGTCCATCGCCCATTGGGCCACGTCACCTGACAATCTGATAGGTGATGATGTCAGCCGATGACTTCATCACCCCTAACCTCACGATGGGTCCTGTAAACGGGTTGCGCAGACCCGCAACCTGACCTAGCCACCATTTCCTTCGTTCTAACCCATTTTTGAAGATGTTAGTCCCTATATGATCATCCAATCCCCAAGAATCGATCGTTCGACTCAAAATAGGGAAAAAAAGTCTAGAATTTTACCTTTGAGCTTGAAGAAATTCGGGTAGCCTGCAACCTCAGTTCCCCGCTAGTTCCAGCCACCAAGTTCCTTCGAAAACGGTCCCCTGTGTTCGTCTAGGTCCTAGGAAACCATCCAAATCAACGAAAATGTCCAATAAACGTACAAATCTTGATTTTGAAATTTGAACTAAAACCATACCTTCGCGGGTTTGCGGCCACCATTCACAGTGGCCCTCACTGTGGCCACCATCCTGCTCGTCTCAGTCAGTTCTCTCACCTCCCCATTTATATCAACAATAGAAGATGGAGGTTTGTGAAGGTTAGGGTGGGTTATAGGGTTTTGGGTTTCGGGTGAGACGGAATGAAATAGAGAAGGGGGTGGGGTGCATGTATGTGTGTTTGTGGGCAATGGATGAGTGACACTTGTCACTTATCCATTGGGCCAGCTCAAAATATATGGGCCCACACTATAGGACAAACGACAACTTGTCTCGTAAAATGTGACGTTGTAAATAGTATCCAAAAACGTCAGTGACCTGTAACTTTTTAACCGAATGTCCAATTTCAACGTGCCATCTTCCTACGAACTCGTATCGACTCGATCCACGTGCATTGGACTTCTCTGGTTAAAAGTTAACTTTTTACCCTCATCTAAGGGCAAAATCGTAATTTCACCCCGAACGTCAGATAATCCTCGCCTAAGTTCTTATTAGTCTTACTAATCCTGAATTAATTCTTAATTAATCCCTTAAATTTGGGACGGGTCGTTACAATTAAGGTTGTTTTATTTTCATATTTATGTGAATATAGCAATTATCAATATTTTTACCAACATTTTTTACAATTTTATGGTGTTGAAGTAATAAATGTTCCAACTGTCAATTACTCATCGTCCAATCACCAAGTGATGCGTGTCCTTCTTCGTAACCTATCAACTTAGGAAAATAATGGGTCTTCCGTTAGCACGGGCACCGGTGTGATGCCAACCTAAGGTTCTCCGATGGTCAGGTTAGTAATTTTGTTGGTAAAAAGAAACGGTAAATGGTAAGTTTGGCAGAGTACTAGTAAATAGTAAATATTAGTTACATTTATTGGGAGATGTGTACCTCTTATGTATGGGTAAATAGGATGTTAAATTTTGGTAGCTCCGTATTGGGCCCCATGCGAGGCCGTGTAAGTACGATGGGCTTGGGCCTTCTCTAGTTCTTGGGCTTTAGGTATACTTACTGGTGAGTTTGGTTAGATATGGTGTCAACAGAAGTCCCCCAAGTTCTTGACTGAGGTGGAATTTCTCGATCGGGGACTTATCTCATTCTCCTAGATTAGGTGGGGAGTATACATGTAGTCCCCCAAGTCCCTTGGCGAGAGAGTTCGCCGAGCTTATCTCGATCATGAGAGAGAAGCGGCATGTGGTCGGTGGTCCTGAGAAAGTATCTCGGTGGGGTTAAGTTGGTCTGTCGAAGGAGAAGGTGGCTCAGGAGAGGCACCCAGGTCTGCTATGTCGACAGTGGCTCGGCAGCGGCATCTGTGTTAGTAGACAGGTACCGAGCAGTGTACCGGGCTCGGTGGGATCCTTACAGGTTGGTTAATGCAGGCAAGATCGTCTGGGGTGTAGGTGGTAGGGGGTGGGACGGTTGGTCTTCCTTAGCTGGATGTAGGACACGTGTCAGTTAGAGCAATGTGGTTTGTGACACGTGTCGACCGTTGAGGGTGGTGATGCCTCATAGACCGTGTCGAGATCTATAAATAGGAGATGTCCTCCATCGATTTCCTCACTTGAGTTTTTTAGAGAATTGGAAAAACTATGTCAAAGTGAACATGCGATTTCTGATCATCTCTCGGTGATGGTGCACACAGTGGTGCGATTTCTGATCTACGACTCCGCCGCAAAAAAAAACACGGTAAGCACCCCTATCCCAGATTTTGATAGATTAAACCCTTAGTGAGTGAGGATATGGGCATGTACTCGATGATGTTTGTGGCCAGATCTTCCGTGGTCCAAGTCGGTCTCTGAGTTTTGTTTCTCTCATTTTCTTGTAGATGTCTGAGAATAGTAACTCGGGGGTGGAGGGGAGGTGCTATGACTCAGAGGTCGACAAGTCATCAGATAGTAGCATCAAGGTTCTCATTCCCGTGTCTGGGAGTGAGGACGAGGCCAGCTCGGCTGATGTTGAAAATAGGATGCGGTCAGCGCATGAGGTAGCTGAAAGTTCTGGCCAAAAGGATGAGCCAGTAACAGAGGTGAAAATGGCTGACCACGGGGGCGATGTTAGTGTCTTGGTGGACACCGAGATGATAGTGAAGGTAGGTGTGCATAAGGCACTAAAGTTAACATATGGCTGGTAGAAGGGATTGGTGCAGACGACCAAGGGAAAGTCGACCAGTGATGGGTCGGTACTGAACGCGGTTCCAATAGAACAAGCCACCTTCACCATGAATGAGATAGTGAATATGGAGACCGAGAAGGGTTTGATGAAGATGAGGATAGAATTTGGGGTGCCAGAGTTGGTGGTCACCCGGTTACCGACAAAAGATGAAAAACCGAGCAACCCCCCAGCCGGTATGGCATTGTTTTATACCAAGCGGATGCACCATGGGGTGCGGCTGCTGCTGCATCCATGGTCGTGACGGATGGTGAAGAAAATGGGGGTAGCGCTCGACCACCTCAATCCCAATGTCTGGATAGTGATGTGCTCTCTTTACATGGTCTTCAACTTGGCCGAGCAACCGGAGCCGTCCTATGCTCAGCTCATTTATCTGTACGAGTTTGGCTTCCAACAACAGGGCACTGGTTGGGTCTTCGTGCAGCATCGCAGAAGAACAAGTGAGGCGAGTTCATTCTCTATCTACCGACCTCCCAGAAATCGTACAAGATAAAGTTTTGTTTGATCGGTGAGGACTGGGAGGGGAATACTTAGGGGGGTCCTATACCAAGCAAGTTCCAAAAGAAAGGTGTGGTTGTAGTATAGGACAGACTTGGTGTGTTATGTGTTTTTTTTGCCTATCCATGACACAATACATCTCAATTACCCCGGGATTAACGCAGGATATACCATGCTCCTGTCTAACCCCACGTGTAACACGATAGGCCGGACCATCTAACCCACGTGGAACATGAAGGCCAAACAAGGGATAACCCAAACCTCAGCCCACTCGGACTTCCAAAGTGCATCAGGATCAGTGGCGGAGTGTGATGTCTCAGTCTCTGCTACAGCTCGCATCTGCGATCAACCTGAAGGGCATTAAAAACCATAAAAACTGTGAGTGGACGAAAATAAATAATTTAATAAAAATAATATCATTAAAGACATTTATGCCCTCCACTAAAAACCATGCATGCATTCAAAAACCAGTTAATTTAAATATAATCAAACCGTTTAAAAAACCAAAGTCATTTCCTTCCTTAAATCATTAGGGCCTTAGCCCAAAACCATAAAATCACCAAATATGGGAACTCAGCCCAAAACTGTAAATCCAATCAAGTAGGCCACTGCCCAAATCCATTTATTAAACCAAGAAATACCATTTCATAAATCCAATAGATCTGTAACCCAAATATCGATGCTTAGGATCCCAGATGCCTAGTGTCACAGATGTTTGACGTGCCAGATGTCCTATCATGATTATCATGGTCTAAGGCTATGTGTGCCACTCGGGATCTCTCTGGGTCAATCTCTGACATCCTAGATGTCGGACGTCCCAGACGTCTAATCATAGCAATCCTGCTCCTAATTCACTATACGGTCTGGTCGCTCCGTGTAATGACCCCTCACAGACAACGCGTCATGACTTCCCCAGTGTCCCAGATAGCTGGAGGAGACTATCCACATATCCTCATATAAGGATGGTATATGGAAATCAATTTATAAAATCATTTATAACCTTTCAAAGGGGCCAAGCCCAGAATTTCCATAAAACCATCATGAATCAATAAACATACCCGAAGGTCACTCACTATCTCCGGAACATCCGAGCCTGTCCAAAACATACCTGAAGGTCACTCACTATCTATATAAGTCCATAGGATAAAACCCCAGAACACTCGAAAAATTGAACATGTCCCAGACACGTTTTTTGAGGCTAAAACCCTCGATTTGACCAACCTAACGATCTTCAATCGACCCGAAACCACCATCATTGGATCTAGATCGTTGAAACCTTTTGAATGACACTGGTCCCTTCTCAAAATTCGCGCTCACGAGCCCCCACACGCATGGCCAACACAAATTCAACGCTGTGAAAAAATTAACTGCTAACGTCAATAAAGTCAACGCTGACGTCAGCGGTCAACGGTCAACGCTGACGTTAGCATGACTTCATAATTGACAACTATGACAGTGCAACGTGTCAGCTTGTCATTAGTCCATGTCACTAACATGTCAATGACATGTGGTAGCTTGTGATTGGGCCACGTCACTGACATGTTAGTGCTGACTATGTATTGACATGTGACACGTGTCACCTTGCTACTAGTCCTCCTCTGACAACTGTCAGATGATGACATCATTGTAACAATCCTTCCTGAATATCAGAATTAAATATTAATTAATTATGGATTTAGTATGATTAATCGGGGTTTAGTTGAGAGAAATCAGACGGACGGTGTAAAATGACCATTTTGTCCCTGGAATTGGGCAAAATGTTGACTTTTGACCCTGGGAGTCAAACGTACGAGGACTGATGAGCGTCATGTAGATTGGGACGTCAAGAGTCCGTAGACAGGGGGCAAGTCGAAAACGGACGTTCGACTGGAAAGATATGGGTCTAAAATGGAAAATGGCACTATTGCACGTAAATCGAGAAACTAACACGTGTACTGTTTGGATTGGGGAATATCTGGGTTGGACCCATCAGATAAGTGACAAGTGTCACTCATCTGATTGGCCCATTACCCCAAACATTGGGATCCTATATTTCCTTCATCTTCTTTAATCGTTCAAGCCCGTAACCCATACTTGTACACCCAAAACCCACACAAACACCCTGCCATCTTCATCCGTTGCTACTAACCCGTGAAAAAAAGTGAAAGGGGAGGTCGAGATGACTGTGATGGTGGTCACGGTGGTGTACGACGGTGGAGGTAAGCCCAAACCCGAAATACCCAATTTTGAGAAAAAAATGGTAAGTTGAGTTTTAATGAGTGTCGATCATTTTGGTGGCTTGGATGTTATTCCTAGAGGTGAGACGAACTCAAGGGGCTTGGAATCGAGGTAAACGGTGGCCGGAGCTGGGAGCAGTCGACGGAGAAGGTTGGCCGGTTTGATCGATGATCGGGAAGGTACTTTCTAGACCTGGTTTTGTGATTTTTAACCCGTAGATCAATAGGGGAGGTTTAGAAGAAGGTTTAGGGATCAATAGGATTGAAAATGGTTGAGGAACGGCTGAGAACCGGCCTCGCCAGTTCGGGTGGACCAGATTTATGGTGAACCGGGTTCACTCGAGGAAGACGATGAACAGTACACTGGCGCGTGGACGACACGCGCAGTGCCTTTGGGCAGCACGTGGGGGAGCGTGGGGTACTTATGGGACATGTGATTAACATATAAAATCATCATTTTGATGTAACGAACATTTTGGGACTAGTTTCGTGTCGATTGGACACCGTTTGGGGGTAGTTTTGGGCGTTCGAAGGTTTAAAGTCTATGAAAAATACGTTTAAAAATCTGAGAAAATTACGGGGATTTAATGGGACAAGTCCAGAAGTTCCGAAGATGGTGTTTTAGCCTAGGAAGGCTTATGGTATGCATAACGAGGGGGTAGCTAGGACGGTATGTGAGTGTACATTGTTTTCTAAACTGTGATGCATGTATAACTGTTTTATATGTTTTATATATGTGATTTTTATGATGATGATTGTGATATTTGTGATTTACATTTTTGCACGTATTTAAAGGTGATTTATGTATTTGCACGAATATTGAGGTTTATGGTTTTACACTGTGGTTATACGTGCTTGTGGTTTCGGTGATGGTTTGATGAAATGGTTTTTGGATTTGAAAAGGTGAACTCGGGCATGAGACCCCTTTGTTTTGGAAACCCTCGGACATGAAGTCTATTTGAGTTATATCATTGGGCCAAGGGCCTAGTTGGTTTACGAAATCGGGCATGAATCCCAATTGTGTTGTATGAATGTGATTTCGTGTCGGGGACCCATAAATGGATTTGGATTTGAGAAATCGGATTGGAGGATTACGATGGTTTTATGGAAATCCAGGGCATAGGCCCATTTGAACGATTTGAGATGATTTATGAAATGTTTTCCATATACTATCCTTATATCTATGGATTGTCTCCTCCAGTCATATGGGATACTGGAGTGGTTAAGGCACATTTCCTGCGAGGGGTCACTACACGGAGCGACAGGACCGTATAGTGACATAAGGAGCAGGATTGCCAGACATCAAACATCTGGGATGTCAGAGATTTACTCGGGTTGAGACTCCGGGTACCACGTGTAGCTTGGATCGTGACATGACGTCTGGGATGTTAGGCATCTGGGACGCCAGACATCTGGGATGCCGAGGATTGATATATAAGATTATTTGATTGGTTTTGTGATCTATGAATTTACTGGATTTATGATTTGGATTTCTATGGTTATGGATTTGGGCAGTGGCCCACTTGGATTTGGATTTACGAATTTCGGTGTTCTACGTTTTTGGGCTGAGTTCCCACACGTGGTTGATTTTATGGTTTTGGGTGAAGGCCCTAATGATTTGAGGAAGGAAATGACTTCGGTTTGACAAACGGGTTTTATCATACTTGATTTGATTGAGATAACTGGTTTTCGTATGCATGCTTTTTAGTGAAGGGCATAAATGACTTTATGAAATTAGGTTTATTAAATTATTGATTTTTTTCGTCCACTCACAGCTTTTAATGATTTTAATGCCCTTCAGGTTGATCGCGGATGCGGGCTGTAACAGAGACCAAGACATCACACTCCTCCACCGATCCTGGCACGCTCTCGCAGCCCCGAATGGGCAGCAGTTTCGAGTTATCCCTTATCTGACACTTCGTGTCAGACGGGAGCATGGTACATCCCACGTTAATTCTTAGGGGGGGGGGGGGGGGGGATTCGGGATGGGTCGTGTCATCACCCACTGACGTCATCATCGTCTTCAACCTTGCGATTGGTCCTGCAAACCGAGTCGTGTAGACCAGCGACCCGACCCCGCTCTAAAAGCCTCATTTCTGAACTCATTTCATCCATTCTTCTTCCTATGGATTCATCTAATCTTTCCTAATCGACATACATCATCAAAACCAAGAAATCAGGCTGGGATCATACTTGTTTGACCTATGAACAGTAACTGGGACCTTCGAAGTGGTTTTTCGGCCTACACAGACCACCTCAACCCTTGATTCCAAGCTTCTTGAGTCCGCCTCATACTCAGGAACCTCGTCCAAACCACTAGATCGATCAACAACCCTTAAAACGAGGTCTACTATTTTTGAACTAAGAATAGGGTTTCAGTATTTCCTTACCTCGCTGTCGCGATCACCGTCGTGGCTACCACCATGATTGTGTCCATGTTCCCTCTCACTTCTATTCGTGGCTCAGTCGCATCAGATGAAGATTATAGGGTGATGGTGTGGGTTTGGGTTACACGGGTGTGAAGGGTTCCACGAGTTTGGGAAGAATGGAGAAGATGATGAAGATAAGGACCCAAAATATTGGGTTCTGGGCCAATCAGATGGGTGACACTTGTCACTCATCTAGTGGGTCCAACCCAGATTGTTCTCCAATCTACACAGTCCGCGTGTCCCATTCCTCGGTATACGTGCAATAGTACCATTTCCATTCTATACCCGTAAATTTCCCACCGAACGTCCAATTTTGACATATCGCCTTCCTACGGACTAGTAACATCTCGATCTATGTAATGGTCATCGACCCTCGTGTGTTTGACTCGGGTGGTCAAAAGTCAATATTTTGCCCAATCCCAATGGAGAAATTGTCATTTTACACCGTCCCTCCAAATTCTCTCGACTTATACTGACTTGTGCTCAGTGTACAGGTTTGTTTTTCCCCGAGGAGATTTCAGTGGAAGAGAAGGAAATCATTTAAGCAGTGAGGACGAGTCTGGACGATTTGGAATGCAATCGACGTATCATTCGGTTACCAAGGTTTCAGCATAAAGACGGGCTGATCGACATCGACGAAAATAAGTCTACTAGACGGAGTAGGTTGTGTTGAGTTTGTTTTGTTTATTTTTTTACTAACCTGTTCTTGGTGATGCAGTTACGACACACCTTGGTACCGGGATTTACAAGGATTGTCTGTCACTCAAGACCGAGAGCCTATCCTGTAACGACCTGTCCCAGAAAGTAGGGTTAGGATAGTGGTTAAGATGGGATTAGTGAGTTTAAGTGGTATTTAGTTGGGTACTTTTGGGATCGTTAGCCCAGAATGACGATTTTGCCCCTAGTTCGGGCAAATAGTTAGCTTTTAGTTCGGGTGATCACTTGAGTGTTGACCAATGACCAGGACGTAGTTTAAGACATCATGAATCCGTAGACAGGTGGTACGCTCGATTCCGACATCCGAGGAGGAAGTTATGATGTTCGGAAGGTTGAGGGCATAACCGTAAATTGGTTAAAATAGGGGGAAAAGTTGACTTTTTGTATGACCGGGTTTTGAGATGTTGACCTAGGATGGTTAGGTAGATCTCGTCGTCCTGAGTTCGACGACAGGCGGCACGTATTTATCGGAGTTACGATGTGTGAGTTACGGGTCTAGAAAGGTAGTGGCAAAGTTGTAATATTAGTTAAAACAGAAGGGTATTTTGGTCTTTTCGTACCTGGAGATTTGTGCAGCAGAGAAGGCAGATGGATGGCTGGGATTGGGCCATGTGTGCGAGAATAGAGAGGATTGGTGACATGTGTCGGGTGTGTAGTGGGTTCTGGTTGGTTCTCGTGTGTGCACGGTCCAATTATTTGGGGTGCAACCGTGTTGTATGTGTGTGGGTTGCAGAGAAAAATAGAAAACAGAGAGGGAGATCGGGGAAAAATTAGATGGTGACTGAGGGTGTTGGTGAGTTCTGGTGAGTGAGGAGTGATCAGAAGGAGGTTGAGAGTGTTGGGGTGGTGTTAATATGGTTAGGAGGTGTTGGGTTAGTGTGATAGGAGGGTAAGAACTCACGGGGAAAACCAGAAAAAAAAACACAGAGAAGAACTGAGGGAGCTGGTGGTGCTGTGGCCGTGTGTAAGTGCAAATGGACTCGAGAGGAGGCTGAGGCGACGCTGTAGACTCCAGGGAACGCGGCATCGAGCACGGTGATGGACGGTTGCAGGTAATCCCTCATCCCTGTAAACTTGCTCTGTTTTCCCGTCGATTTTCAAATCGAAAGTCGTGAGTCTAGTGGTTGAATCGAAGAGTCTAGGGAGGTCTAAGGGACTTAGTTGAGACCAAGGAGTCTTCTGGTTGTGCTGCCGTGACGGGGAGTGTACGGTAGAGGTTAGCACGACGGCTAGTACTCTGTGTGCTATGTTTTGGCCGTGAGTTTCAGACGGGAAGTCGTGGACGTAGGGGCTGAGTCGAGGGATTTGGTGAGTTGAGTGAGACTCAGTGAGGTCCTAAGAAGCGTCTGGTGTTGCCACCGTGACGGGGGAGGACCTGGGTGGCCGGGAGGAAGAACAGGGGCATGTACGGGTTTTCTTTCGAGCTTCAGTCGACGAGTTATGGGTTGAGTCGAGGTCTATGGAGTTGGGGAAAAGGTAGCCTAGGTCTGAATGATACTGTGGGTGAAGAGAGGAGTCGATTCGGTGGTCGGACGGCGGAGAACAGTTCTCGCCGGTTCAAGTTGCAGCGGCCGGTTCAGCACAGTCGACTCGAGGTAGACGATGGTACTGTAGCTGGCGCGTGAGGGCCACGCGCAGACACTTTGGGCGGCACGTGGGGGCGCGTACGGCAGTTTCCGATGAAGCGTCCAACTAAGTTTTTGTCCTAAATGTTATGATGAATCCAATCGAATTAGTTTCGGGTTAATCGGACGTCGAATCAAAGTAGTTCCGCGAGGGTGAAGGTTTAGGGTTCCGGTTCGTTACGATTAGGACTCAGAGATTTTTTGGGGAAATTAGGAGAGTCTTGGTAGACGTGTTAGTAACGTACTTTGACGGTTGTTGACAGGATCGGGACTTCCCGAGGAAGCTGAGGAACGTACGAGACGTCCGGGACGCGATTGAGGGCTTGGTACTGTGAGTGGACCCCTTCTCTGAACTCGAGCATGCATAATTGTTTTCAATAATTGTTTTATGGTTTTAATTCTGATTCTATGTTTATCGAATATGCTTTGTTGGTTTTACATTGTTGCACGTTTTTCGAGGAAGTACGGTATTTGACACGTTTTACGAGAAAGGTCGATTTCTGAGTAAAATGCCATGGTTTTGGGTTTTTCAAAGGATAACTGAGTTGAATGCTTAAAACGGGATTTTGAAACATGATTTGGTAATTAAAGGGTTTTCGATTTTAGAATCGGATTTCGTTAACGGAATTTGGTTTTAAAGTTGGGAGGTGAATTTCCGGATTTGGGTTCGGAATGACGGTTCTGGACGCCGGAAAGGCATCAGACCGGTGATTTCGAATTCGAGTTTGGATATGGATTTTGAAATGGTTTTCAATCGGTTTTGGATTGGATTTGCAGGATCTGGTTATTGGGTTTAAAGACCTGGATATTGATTGACGGGGGACGGGCCCAGATTGGGTTTAAAGACCCGGATTGAGTTTAAAGACTCGGGAGTTTAAAGACTCGGATATATTGATATTTTCCCCGTAGGCCTGTTGAGTTTAAAGACTCGGATATTATTGAGGCCTGGATTGAGTTTAGAGACTCGGGAGTTTAAAGACTCGGATAGGTCCAGCAGGTTTGATCGGAAAATGATGATTTGATATTCCCGGTTTGTGATGCGGTTTTATAATGCTTCTGATATGATTTCTATAACTGTTTTATAGTGTTTCTGTTTCTTATGATGTTTCATAATGAAAGATTTATTAACTGTTTTAACTAACTCGGTTATGCATGTGGTTTCAAAACGGAGGGCTAAACCTGGTTTTCTTATGAAATAGTTTTGGAAACTTTTATTTTATTTCTGGTCCACTCACACCTTCTGTTTTAAATTGCCCTCCAGGTCGTGGAACTAGAGCGGGGTTTCAGCGTCGAGGCAGCGTCTGAGGCATAGAAGCCGCGAGAGGGATCCCGAACTGTTTATCTTTCCGCGTGCGTGTATCTAGTTTATTGGTTTTATTTCCTGTGTATTCGGGACTATGCTCTGTAAACTTTTAACTTCGGGATGTATTGTATAGTTTCTCCTGCGTCTGACTGAGTGCTTTAGTGGTTACGTGTGAGTTTTACTTTGGTATTGTGTCGGGGAGTCAGACGGGAGCAGGATTTACCTCGGGTTTCGGGGTGAAACCGGGGTGGGTCCTGACATATCCTAAGGCCGAAGAGTTCCCCTTAATCTCCCAAGTGGAAAAAGAAGAGGAGGCGTGCATGCTGTCTTCGGACCCAAGGCAGACCAAGGCCTGTTTGGAGGCCAAGTCTGTCCTGTCAGCCCAGGATGAGATTGGTGGGAAGAGGACCCTGCCGATCCCAGACTTCAACCCTCCCCCGTCACCCCCTCGACTAGACACAAGAATTTCGGAGATGCTGAAGAGGTGTGGGGACGTGGATCTGGGCGTGTTCACTGAGGGTGAGTCGGTGGGTGAGGTGTCCGAACTGGAGGCGACCTTCTATTGGCCGAGCTTGATCGTACCGTTGCTAAACATGGTCTGTTAGGGGGCTTCTATCCTATTCGACGTGTAACAACCCGTCCCGAGAATTGGGATAAGTAGAGTGATTAAGGTGTGATTAGTAAGGTTAATCAGGGGTTAGGTGGTCCCGAGGGGTCCGGGAACTTAGAATGACGATTTTGCCCCTGGGTCGGGCAGAAATGTTGACTTTTATTTCGGGTGGTCAAATGGGAGTTGACCAGTGACCAGGACGTAGTTGAGGACGTTACGAATCCTTAGGCAGGTGGCACGCCTGATTCCGACATCCGAGGAGGAAGTTGTGATGTTCGGAAGATTGAGGGCATAACCGTAATTTGGCGAAATTAGGGGGGAAACGTTGACTTTTTATACGAACGGGTTTTGGTAAGTTGACCTAAGACCGTTAGATAGATCTCGTCGTCCCGAGTTCGATGACAGGCGGCACGTATTCATCGAACGTACGATGTGGGAGTTACAGGTCTAGAAAGGTAGTGGCAAAGTTGTAATTTTTGGGTAAAACAGAAGGGCATTTTGGTCTTTTGTGCTCTGGAATGTGTGCAACAGATAAGGACAGATGAAGGGTTGAGATTGAGCCACATGTGAGATGAAGGGTAGGATTGGTGACACGTGGAGGAGGTCTGGTTGGTTCTAGGGAGTGCACGGTCCAATTATTTGGGGTGCACCCGTGTATGTGTGTTGTGTGTGTGTTCGAAGAACTGGAAATAGAGAGTGAAGAATTGAGATTGAGTGATCAATTTTGTGTGCGGGTGAGACTCTGGTGAGTTGTGAGAGTGAAAGGAAGAAGAGAGGAGGTTGGTGATCGAGTTTGGGACTGAGTTCGTGCACGGAGACACGGCGGAGGAAGGCGGTGAGTTCTGAGAAAACAGAGGAGCCGTGGGACTGTGGCGGTGGTTGTGCCGTGTGGTGGCTCAATCCAAGCCAATAGCAAGCGCAGACGACTGCAGGGGACTCAACGATCACCGTGGCACACGGCGGTGCAGACGGCGGAGCGAGTATCGAAGGTATACCCTGATTCCCCTGTTTTTCTCGTTTTTCTTGTTTTCAAAAGTCGTGGACCTAGGGCGAGAGTCGAGGGATTTGGAGGTTAGAGTGAGACTTCTGGAGGTCCCAAGAGTCGACTGAGTGTGTTGCCGTGACGGAGGAGTACACGGTGGAGGCTATACGAAAGAGAGTACCTGTGTGCTCTGTTTTGCCGTGATGTTCAAACGGGAAGTCGTGACGTGTGGGGTTGAGTCGACGGTTATGGTGAGTGGTACGAGGCTCAGGGAGGTCCTAGGCGTCGTCTAGGGTGGTTATTGTGACGGGAGAAGACCTGGGTGGCCGGAATAGGAAACAGGGGATAGTTTGGGTTTTGATTTTGAGCTCGAATCGACGGGTTAGGGACAGTGTCAAGGTGTTTGAGTGAGGGAACTGGATTGCTTAGGATTGGACGAAGAGGATGGTGAAGAGAGAGAGGAAAATGGTGCAGGCATGGCGGTGAACCGCTCTCGCCGGTTCAAACAGCAGGCACTGTATCGAGCCCGGTCTACGCGAGGTAGACGGTGACACTGTAGCAGGCGCGTGAGGGCCACGCGCAGCCACTTTGGGCGGCGCGTGGAGGCGCGTGCGGCGGTTCTGGGAGAAACGGTCAACATAGTTCTTGGTCTAGGAGTTGTTGTGAGTTCAATGGAGTTGGTTTCGGGTCAATCGGAAGTCGTTTGAGTTGAGTTCCGCGAGGGGGAAAGTTTAGGGTCCCGGGTTCTTAGGTTTAGGATTCGGGGAATTTTGAAGGAATTTAGGTGAACCTTCGTAGACGTGTTAGTGACGTATTTTGGCGGTGTTTGACAGGATCGGGATTTCCCGAGGAAGCCGAGGAACGGGCTGGACGTTCGGGACGCGAGTAGGGCTCAGTACTGTGAGTGGACCCTTTCTCTAAACTCGAGCATGCATAACTGTTTTCTATAATTGTTTTATGATTTTGATTATGATTCTATGTTTATTGAATATGTTTTGGTTGATTTTACATAATTGCACGGTTTTCGAGGAAAGTGGTTTTTAGCACGTTTTACGAGGAATGGTTGGTTTTTGGAATATATGTTATGATTTTGGGATTTCAAATGATAAGTGGTTTTCAATGGTTATAAGTGGATTTTGGGGAACATGATTTCGATGATCAAAGTTTTCGATTTTAGAATCGGATTTCACTAATCGGAATTTGGTTTTAAGATTGGAAAGTGGACTCCGGATTTGGGTTCGGAATGACGATTCTAGATGCCGGGAGAGCATCGGACCAGTGATTTCGGATTCGGGTTTGGATGTGGATTGGTAAATGGTTTTCAAACGGTTTTGGGATTGGATTTGCTGGATCTGGATATTGGGTTTAAAGACCCGGATATATGTGACGGGGGACCGGCCGGATTGGGTTTAAAGACCAGGATTGAGTTTAAAGACTCGGGAGTTTAAAGACTCGGATATATATTGATCTTACCCCCGTAGGCCTTGAGTTTAAAGACTCGGGAGTTTAAAGACTCGGATATGATTAAGGCCTGGATTGAGTTTAAAGACTCGGGAGTTTAAAGACTCGGATAGATCCAGCAGGTTTGATCGGGAAAATGATGATTTGGGGATTATGGTTTTGATACGGTTTCTGATACTCATGTTATGGTTTCTTATGGTATTTTATAGTGTTTCTGTTTCTTATGATGTTTAAGAATGATTCTTTATAAATGTGTTTATAACTGTTGGTTATGCATGTGGTTTCAAAACGGAGGGTTTAACTCGGTTTTCTTATAAAATGGTTTTTTTGAACTTTTGTACCTTCTGGTCCACTCACATTTTCTGTTTTATTTGCCCTCCAGGTTGTGGAGCGAGCGCGGGGTCTTGACGTCGAGGCAGAGTCTGAGGCATAGAAGTGACGTGAGGGTTCCCAGAGTAGAGTAAAGGCTTCCGTGTGCGTGTAATTATCGGTTTTATTTTCTATGTAGGTTCGTACTATGTTCTGTAAATGCTACCTTCGGGACTTTGTGTCTAATTACTCATGCGTTTGACTGGGATTCGAGTATGTGTTCCTTAGGTGTTGTGTCGGGGAGTCAGACGGGAGCGGGATTTACCTCGGGTTTTGGGGTGAAACCGGGGTGGGTCCTGACACGACGAGCTGGATAAGGTGCAATGCAAGTCGGCTGACCAGAAGATGGAGAGGGTACTCTTGCTGCTTATTAACGTAAGTTTTTGTTTTTTTACTTTTGGTTCAAGTTCATTTTAAAGGTCAAGTTTGCATCGTTCTAACAATTGTCATGTGTAGGCCCTCAGTGAGGTCTACCTTCATTTTGGCACTGCTAAGAGGAGATTTGCCTCGACATGAAGGGATAAGGAAAAGCTGGGGAAGAAATAGGAAGAGATGGCTCCCAAGCTTTAGGAGGCCGAGAAGGCCATTAAGATGGCCTCCAACCTAACTCAGTAGTTGGAAGTTGAGAAGTAGAAGGTGCAAGAGGCCTTGGCTGCCAAGGACGAGGTAAAGGCAGAGCTCCAGGCCAAAGAGAAAGACCAATTGCGGCATTGGAAAAAGCTATGTTGGATCAAGTCTACGAGGGAGGCAGACTTGGAGAAGGCCCATGACCAAGCGATGGCCGGGTTCAAAAATTCCGCCGAGTTGGAAAAGATTAAGGAAGACTATACCGCTGAATGTGAGTAGGAATATTTTAAGAATCCCTTTCTCCATAATCTGGGATTAGCGATCTGGACTCCTTGGCTCGGTCAGGACATTACAACAGAGATGTTCATGGATGAGTCGACCGACAAGGACAAGACTGAGGAGCCAGAGGACAAGCAGCCAGAGCAGCCACCGGAGACCAAGCAAGTGGGGCCATCCAAAGGGCAAGAGGTGCAACCTGAAGTTTTGCTGCGAACCGAGAAACTGGTGGCCGATATGGAGGAGCTAGTGTAGTATCTAGGACTCTGTGCCTTGTGTAAAGTTTTGTAATGCTTTTTACAGACCGAGCGTAATAGGTCTGTACGTTAATGGAATTACTCTTGATTTATGTAAATTTTTTCAAGTGATATTTTTTAACCGATCCGTAGACGTAGGCCGACTATTGGTGTAAGCCAGGTAAGCCTATAGGCCGAGTAAGACGGTATCCCGACCCGTAAGTTTGAGTCAATGTGTTGGTGTAAGCCGAGTAGGGCTGTACACCGACTCAGATGTTTGAGTCAAAGTAGCAAGTGTTGGGGGTGTAGGCCAAGTATGATTGTACCACGACTTGTAGGTTTGAGTCAATGTGTTGGTGTAAGGAGAGTAGGGTTGTACACCTACTCGGATGTTGAGTCAAAATAGCAAGTATTGGGGTGTAGGCCGAGTATGACCGTACCCCGACTTATAGGTTTGATTCAATGTGTTGGTGTAAGCCAAGTAGGGTTGTACATCGACTCAGATGTTTGAGTTAAAGTAGCAAGTGTTAGGGTGTAGGCCAAGTATGATTGTACCCCGACTCATAGGTTTGAGTCAATGTGTTGTGTAAGCCGAGTAGGGCTGTACACCAACTCAGATGTTTGAGTCAAAATAGTAAGGGTTGGAGTGTAGGCCGAGTATGACCGTACCCTAACTCGTAGGTTTGAGTTAATGTGTTGGTGTAAGCCGAGTAGGGTTGTATACCGACTCAGATGTTTGAGTCAAAATAGCAAATGTTGGGTTGTAGGCCAAGTACGACCGTACCCCGACTCATAGGTTTAAGTCATTGTGTTGGTGTAAGCCGAGTAGGGCTGTACACCGACTTGGATGTTTGAGTCGAAGTAGCAAGTGTTGGGGTGTAGGCCGAGTATGACCATACCCCGACTCGTAGGTTTGAACCAATGTGTTGTTTTTGTTGACTGTGCATGCATTGTGTAATGGAAAATACTCATCATTGATAATGTGGTCCAAGATTGGCGAATTATAGAAAGTCATAAGAGGAAGAAATACAAAGCTAAATGAAATATTTCTTAAAGTGGTCGGCATGCCATGGGTGGCTGAGTCGTCTTCCCTCAGAGACCTCCAGGTCGTAGGTGCCTAGCCGACAGATCCTTGTAACCCAGTAGGGGCCTTCCGAGTTGGGGTTGAGAGTTCCGGTCGAGCGATCCTTTGTGGCGAGGCTGACTTTCCGATGTACCTAGTC
This sequence comes from Prinsepia uniflora, assembly GCA_032719365.1. Classification (NCBI taxonomy): domain Eukaryota; kingdom Viridiplantae; phylum Streptophyta; class Magnoliopsida; order Rosales; family Rosaceae; genus Prinsepia; species Prinsepia uniflora. The sequence continues at coordinate 34,935,643 of CM064865.1, forward strand.
CCTTTCCCGAAAGCTGCAGGGTTTGATTTTGGCATCGCGGTAGTTGTAGAGCCGCTGTTTGTAGGCAATATTTATGAGGTTAGCATGTTACCGATGTTCCTTAATGAGATCTATGCTGAGTGTAAGCTGCTGGTCATTCTAGTCGGCCTCGTAGGTTGACACTCGGTAAGAAGTTTCATTAAGCTCAGCTGGGATGACGACCTCAATTCCGATGGTCATGGAAAAAAGGGTTTCATTTGTCGATGTCTGGTAGGAGGTCCTATAGGACCAGAGTGCGTTTGGGAGGATCTCAAACCACTTTCCCTTTGCTTCGTCGAGTTGAGAATTCAGCGTATACTTGATGATTTTGTTTAATTTTGTTTATGGCCTCTACCTGACCATTGGATTGGGGATGAGCTGGGGAGGCGAAGCAGAGGCGGATGCAATGTCTGTCACAGAATACGTGGAAGCGCGCATTATCAAACTATTGTCCATTGTCTATGACGATGGTGTACGAAAGGTTGAAACTGCAAATAATGTTCTAAAAAATAAAGGTCTTAATTTGGGCAGTGATGATGAAGGCCAGAGCTTTGGCTTCCACCCATTTGGTGAAGTAATCTACTACCACTACTGCGTACTCTGTCTTTCCCTTCCCAATTGGCATCTTGCCAATCAAGTCAAGTCCCTATTGCGAAAATAGCCAAGGGCTGAGCATGGGCGTGAGGTTTTCTGGTGCTAAGTGGAGGAAATTGGGGAACCATTGGCCTTTGTCACAATGCCTGGTCAACTCAGTCGCGTCCACATGCATCATTGGCCAATAGAAACTTTGGCGAAAGGCCTTGTGAGCCAGTGAACCTAAACCAGAGTGATTCCCACAGATGCATGCATGTATCTCTTCTAGGGCAGTTCTCCCTGCACTCGGGGTGTGACATTTCAGAAGGGGGAAAGTAAAGCCTTTTTTCGTAGAGTTGGCTGTTGATGAGTGTATACCGTGCAGCCTATCGCCAGACCTTCTTGGCTACGAACTTACCAAAGGGAAACATCTTGTCGGTGAGAAAACCAATCAGTAGGGTCATCCATGTGGAATCTGTGGTGATTGCGCATACCGTAGATTGTTGAGTGCTTGGTCAATAAAGTACTTCTACAAGGACATCACAACTTGTCCGTTCGTCGGGGGAGGAAGCAAGCCGAGCTAGAGCGTCAGCGTGGCTGTTTTCGGATTGAGGGATCCATGTGATAGTGTGGTTGCAAAAGTTGTCAAGGAGAAACTTTCCCATTGTCCTATATGCGGCCATGGAAGAGTCTTTGGCCCCATACTCATTGTTAATCTGGTTGACGATGAGCTAGGAGTCACTATGAATTTGAATTTTTTTGGCCTCCGTGGTCTTGGCCATGCTGAGTCTGGCAAGAAGAGCCTCGTACTTGGCAGCGTTGTTCGAGGCTTTGAATAGGAAGTGAAAGGCATACTATATTTTGACCTTGTCCTGCGTGGTGAGGATGAGTCCGGCCTCTGAACCGTTGTTGCAGGTGAAGCCGTCAATATATTGAAGCCATGTAGGCTGAGCAGGATCTAGTTGAGGGCCCCCATCATCCAAGGTATGTGTCGCGGATGATGGAGCAGGAGGAATGGTGTCTCTTGTAGGTGTTGTTGACATAAGAGAACTCAGAGATAAAGTACGCAATGGCCTTCCCCTTCTGCATTGTAAGAGGCGTGAAACTGATAGCGAACTTCTGAGCTCTATTTCCCACTTAAGTAGTCGTCTTGACGTTTCTAGCTTCTAGGGCACCTGCCGAATAGGTTTATCGGTCATGACGACGATTGAATGAGCTTGGAAGTATGGTCTGAGTTTCCTAGAAGACATGATGAGAGCGACATCGAGTTGTTCCAGGTCAGTGTACCTCCTCTCAGCATCCTGTAGGGCCTTACTTACGTAGTACACTGGGTGCTCGGCGCCGTCCTTTCGTTTGATAAGTACTGAACTGGTAGTAGAGGTGGAGACAGAGAGGTAAAGGTAGAAGGGCTCTCCCGTCTCAAGTTTTGCTAACAACGGTGCTTTTCCCATGTATTCCTTAAGTTCGATGAAAACCCTTGTGCATTCATCGATCTAGGTAATGTGTTTGGACTTGCCCTTGAGGGCTTTGAAGAAAGGCGCGCATTTGTCTATGGCTTTTAAGATGAATCGCATAAGAGCTGCCACTCGGCCAATTAGGATTTGTATTTCTTTCTGAGTTTGCGGGGGCTCCGTATCATTAACGGCCTTGATCTTTTCTGGGTTGGCTTCGATTCCTCTCTGGCAGATCATGAAGCCTAGGAACTTCCCAGAGCCAACACCGAAGATGCACTTGGATGGGTTCTGCCTCATCTTGTACTGTTTAAGGACATCGAACATCCAAGAGAGCTTGGGGATGTGTAGGTCAGCCGATTTAATCTTAACGAGCATGTCGTCGATGAAGTTCACTAGGCACTGGTAGGTGGCCCCAGCATTCTTGACCCTGAATGGTGTAACGTTCTAGTAGTAGAGCCCCTGATCTGTCTGGAACGTCACGTGTATTTAGTCTGCTGGGTGCATGAAGATTTGGGTGTAGCTTAAGTAGGCATTCATGAAGCTTAGGAGTTCATACCTCGTCGTTGCGTTAACTAGTTGATCTATCTTGGCAAGGGGAAGCTGTTCTTGTGGCATGCTTTGTTAAGATCAGTAAAGTCTATACACATTCTTTATGCTCCCAAGGGCTTTTTAACTAGTACAATGTTGGCGACCCGGGCGACATAGACCGCCTTCCAGACACAATGAATAGTGCTGAGTTTGATGATCTCAGCCTTCATGACATGTGTTCTCTTAATGTTTTAGAGACGACACTTATGCTCGACTGGCTTGTAAGAAGGGACAATGCTCAGTCAGTGGCAGATTACATCGGTGGATATTCCAGACATGTCGACATAGGACCATGCGAAGACCTTAGAGTTGTCTTTAAAAAAACTGATTAGTTGCAAGCATAAATCGAAGGAAAGAGCAGTGCTAATTTTTACCTTTCAACCAGCAAATTTGTGAGAGAGAACAATCTCCTCGACCTCCTCGATGGGCTGCGGATGAGGTGTTACCGAATGATCCCTGGGGCTGGGGTCTTTAATCGGCCCCATCCTGTATTCGTTGTTCCTTGCAAGGATCGATAGGGTCTGCTTCAAATGTTCATTTGGTCACAACCATGGTTTTTATTGGCGGCTGGGCTAGCGTGATAGAGTTGCATTCCCTTGCCGCCCCTTGATCCCCGCGGACCTGACCAATGCCCATAGGAGTAGGGAATTTAACTAAGATCAGGTGTGTGGATACTACGACCTTCAGCTCGTTGAGTATCCCTCATCTGAGGATAACGTTGTAAGCCGCGGGGTAGTCTACCACGAGGAAGGGCGAGAGTACCGTTTCTCTCTGTGGGTGTGACCAGAGGGAGAGCGGGAGAGTGATGGTACCGTGTGGAATTATGGAGTCCCTAGTGAAGCCGAAAAGTGGTGTAGGGGAACGGTCCAAGCTGGACTCTAGTATGTCCAGTTGTTTGAATGCTCTCATGAAGAGGACGTTGAAAGAATTGCCAGTGTCGACCATGACCCTCTGGACGTCGAAGTTGGATATTTCAGCCATGATGAGGATCGGGTTGTCATGGGGGTAGGCGATTCCTCACTCCTCCTCTTCGGAGAAAGTAATGGGTGCTCATCCGAGCTGGCTGGTCTTTTTGCCTCGCCCATCCTCGATGTTGAAGAGCTGGTGGTTTAGTTTCGTGGTTTGTAGGAAGTTCTTCTTTGCTCGGTTGGAGGTGAGTGGGCAGGAAATGGATGGCGCTCCCGGGATCGTGTTGATCTGTGGGTTGTGAGGTGGAGGTGGTGCATGCTGGAGGAATTGAATGATCTTTTCGTCTCGAGCCAAGGCCTCCACAATGTCTCTGAAATCCATACATTGGTCGATACTATGGTCGTTGTACTTGTGCTATTGGCAATAAGTCCCTGTGTCCTTGCCGAGTCTACCCTTAGTTGGTGCCCAGGTGGACTTCAGGATCATGTGCTCCACGTTGAGCAGGAAGTTTTCATAAGGGGTGTTAAGGATTTTGTAGGTCTCATATTTGGATTGAGGATCTCACTTTTCCCCATTGTTTGGTCCCTCCCCCTGATGGCCTTGTCCTTGCTGCCTTTCTTGATGGTTCGGGTTCTTGCCCTTCTTTCCCGGGCTATACAGGTTGCTACTATGAGGGTAGTCTTTCCGTTTTCCCCTATAGCCTTATTGCCCCTGGTCCTGAGGGCGATGATCTGAGCTTTTTTGTTGGCTCTGGGAGCTTGGTAGGTAAGTTTTTACCGAGTCAGCCCGAGGAGGCTGGTATGTGATAGCCGTGTTTGTGTTGGCCTTTTGGCTTAGCTTCTTGGCTTTGGCGTGTACCACCGCCTATTTCATAATTTCGTTATACGTAGTCCAACCCTGAGTATGAACCTCGTACCTGAAAGGAGATTCCTAGAGGCTACCCTTGAAGGTTGTGAATGCGACACGGTCGTCAGTCTCGGCTCATCGGGAGTACTTGAGACTAAATCTTGTTAAGTATCTCTGGAGTGGCTCATTTTCCCTTTGCTTAAATTGGAATAGGTCTATGGCCGAGAATAGGCGGTCAATCTGGATCATGAACTAGTTCATGAAGGTGGATGTAAGCTGTTTGAAAGAGTCAATGGATCCGACCTCTAGTTTATAGAACCAATTAATTGTTGTCTCGGTCAACGTGGAGCTGAACATAAGGCATTGTTCTTCGTCTAAGAATTTTTTTAGGGCAACGGCCAAATAGAAGTTGTTCAGGTGGGTATATGGATCGTCCTTCCCCGTGTAAAGTGGGATCTTCAGGGGTTTTATCTCGTGATCGATTCTGAACTGGCTGATTCTTTTTGTGAAAGGCCCCTGGCTCATTTTTGCCCATGTCGGTCTCGTCGCCTGCTTTGTCTCAGCCTCGAGTGACTTTACTTGGTCCATAAGGTGTTGGACGAGTGAGTTGGTACTGGATGGTTGCTGTGCCCCTCGGTCGAAGCAACCAGTCTTCTCGATGTCCCTTGGGGTGTGGTCATGGCCGACCTGACCTGACCGCTCAGTATTCCTCTTGGGGGGTAGTTCCTAGGAACCACCGTGTCGCCGATGAGCTAGCCTGACCACTCAGTGTCCCCCCAATAGGTAGTTGTCGGGGTTTTCCACGTCGTCTATCGAGTTAAGCTAACCGCTCGGCATCCCTCCTTGGTGGTAGTTTGACACGACCCACCCTTAATCCCCCGGGATTAAGGGATAAGCCATGCTCCCGTCTAACTTACATGAGACATGAAGGCTAAACCATCATCCAACCTCCATGTAACACGTAAGTCATATCCGGGTCTTTAAACCCAAAACCAAGTTTCAACGGGTCTTTAAACCCAAAACCAAGTTAAAATCATAGAAAATCCATATCTGAATTCGCAATAATGATTTCGTAAGCTAGCATCCGGAATCATCATTCTGAACCCAAATCCAGAAATTCACTTTCAAGCTCCAAAACTGAATCAAGAATCATATTACCGAAATCCGATTCCAAAATCCGAAATCACATTTATCGAAATCACTTTTATGAATAGGGCTTTAAGCCCAAAATCACTTTCCAAAATCCATTATAAATCATTAAAATCAATCATATCTCAAATCCCAAATCATCGTATCGAAACCATCATCAAATCATAGCAGAAAATTATATCTCGTAAAATGTGTAATTCAGTAAATATCTCGAAATACGTGTAAAACCGTAAATCATCAAGATCATAATCATAAACATAAAAATCACGTATATAAAACATTTATGCATGCATTATAAGTTAGAAAACAAAGTCCACTCATAGACCATTAACGTCGCCTCCTCGATACGCGTGCAATTACGCTTTCTGGGCTAATCCACTATTACCGGCTTTCCCAAACCTGTCTAAATCACATAATAAGGTCACTAACTACTCCATAATGCTTCTACTAAAGCCCCGTAATTTTCCCGAAATTTTAACTATTTTTAAATGGGCCCTAAAGCCTTCGGACATCCCGAAACGTATCGAGATGATGTCTGATCGACTCGAAACCAATCCCAAAATGTTTGTTACATCAAATACTTTAAAAGTTGTGTTGAAAACTTCCCCAAAAGAGGCCCCATACGCCCTCACGCACCGCCCAAAGGGGGTGCGCGTGGACCTTACGCGCGACACTATTCATCATCTTCAACGTTGCGTCGACCCGGTCCAGACCGGTTCAACTGGACCGGCATGGCCGGTTTTCTTCCATTTCTCAACAGTTTTTAGTCCATTTAATCCCTATAGTATTGTCCTTCCATTCCTAATCGAGTAGCATGATAAAAACATGAAAGTAAGCACGAGACATTATCTTCCCGTTTAAGAACCAATCCCCTGCTCTGCAACCACATTTTCCCATTGATTCTAACCTCCTCTGGCCTCCCATTCAATCCTTCAGAGTTCATAGGATCACCAGAAATAGGTTCCACCTATTAGAATCGAGCTAAACTAGTTAGAATCGAAGTCACCATGTTCGAATTCAAGGTTACCTTACATGGGTTCTATGGCCACCGTCCCTTTCAGGCCTCGATTCCCTGCTCTTCAAACTCGTTTCACCATCAGAATCATCAACCATTAATTAGAATGGGTTAATACGTGCTTAAACTAAGACCCAATGTCGAATTTCAAAATAGAGCACTCGGCTTGCCTCTAGCCGTCTACCACTGTGCACGACGGTGCACTCCACCAGCCTCACTGCTCGTCTCAACCTCCCTTCATTCTTCTTCACACATCACAGAAAAAGGGTGAGGGTCAAATAGATGGAAGGATTGGGTTCATGATCACTCTTGTTTTCTCTGTTTTTTTCATTTGAACCCAAACCATTTAAATCCTTCTTTAGACCGTATGAAACAAATGTGAGACGGTAAGGAGGGCTCTACGACCTTCCAGCAAGGGACAGGTGTCCCCATCCGATTAGGCAACTATCCCAAGGCAGCCAAATGTCCCATTTTCATTGGGCACAGATCCCTAGGCCATCAAACGACCAAAATGCCCTTAATAGCCAAATACCATTTTGCCCCTCACGTATTTAGACTCATAACGACACCATCCGACGTCCGATGACAGTGTGCCATCTGTCGTTGCACTCAGGGGATCGAAACCTACCTAACGATCCTCAAAAGGCGTGACAAATCCATGTCATATGAAAAGTCAACAGTTTGCCCCTTTTCAACCAAATTATCAAATTACCCTTAAACTTCCGAACATCATAACTTTGTCCTCGAAGGTCGGAATTAGACTTGTCTATGACCTCGTGACGTCCCGAACTTCGTCATAGTCATTGGCTAGAGTCCATTTGACCGCCCGAACAAAAAGTCAACCGTTTGCCTAATTCAAGGGTAAAATCGTCATTTCGCACCGTCTGTCCGAAATCACCCATCTAATCACCGATTAAGCACACTAATCCGTCATTAACCACTAAGCTAAGCCCGATTTCTGGGACGGGTCGTTATATAGTTCCTTGGGGTCATCGTGTCACCGACTAACTCGACCCGACCGCTCGGTATCTCCACGGGAAGATCCTGTTGGTTGTTTGTCCTGCCCTAGCTGGCCCTTTATTCATTGAACTTGTTTAGACATTTTGGTTGTGCTCTCAGCCTCTTGTGAGGAGTCGGCGTCCTCGAATTCAATGATGGGATTGGGGATGAGATACTCTAGAGAAAATTCCCCCTAGCTATTGCCCGGGTGGGTCCACCCAGTGGTGTTGTGGGCTCGGTGATGAGATGTCCTTTTCTCCCCTGCCGAGCATTGGGTCGGTGTACATGTGGCTGAGAAAAGGCTAATTCCTTTGGGATCCCTCGCTTAGGGCTTCGCAGAAGTCACGGTAGCTTCTGGTATTGCCCGGTTGGTTTCCCAGAATGATGAGCATCCGAGGAGACTTCTTGGTCGGGTCAGCGTCCGTGTGGAGTTTCACTTTCTCAGTCGCTCGACAATTCCTTTCGGCGTGCTCAGCGCACTCAGCCAACACTCTGTCGGCCTCTTCCTTACCCACACATGATCGGTGCTCAGCCAGTTCAACTTGTGCGACCTGGAGTTTTTTCGCCACCTCGGTGTTCCGATCGTCGAGGATTATCGGATGTTTGGAATGAAATTATGATTTTACCCCTAGACGAGAGAAAAAAGTTGACTTTTGACCTGGGATGTCCAATACATGTGGACCGATGACCATTACATAGATCGAATCGATACGAGTCCGTAGATAGGCGGCATGTCGAAATCGGACATTCGACGGGAAAGATACAAGTCACATACGTTTTAGGGCACTATTTGTGACGACACGTTTTACAAGACAAAGTGAACATTTGTCCTGTTGTAGGCCCCAGATATTTGTTTCAAGGCCAATGGATGAGTGACAAGTGTCACTTATCCATTGTTCACTTCTCTCACATACATGCATTTGAATCCCTCCCTTTTCATTCGATCCAAAACCGAAACCCTTTCCCCATTTCAATCCATCATCATCCCATCACCTTCTTGAGACCCTTGAGTGACAAAGGAAGTGAGGGTGAGACCAGAGGAACATAGAGGGACGGCGGAGTCGCCGTGAACAGCTGAGGAAACCGTGAAAAAGTTAAAACTCGAAACCCGTGGTCTTTGAAATTCAAAATTTTGGACTTGGACGTTGGGAGTGTTTTCTGATGTTAGGGTTATGTTTGTGGGGTTTGTACGAACATCTGAGGATCGAAAAGTGGGATTGGGGACGGCTAGGCAACCCTAGAAGGGAGGTTGAGGCTGGGCCGTGACATTCGAACTTGCCCAGGTAATTTTTAGACTTGATTTCATGATTCTGAGCCCATAGATCGATTGGATATATTGAGACGAACATGTAGGAATCAACGGGATTGAAATCGGTTGAGAAATGAAGAATTGGTGGCTGGGTCGAGTCGCGGGTCTACACAACCCATTTACAGGACCCGTCGAGAGGTTAGGGGTGTTAACGTCATTAGTTGACGTCATCACCTGTCAGAGTGTCAGATGACGTGGCCCAATGGGGGATGGACACGTGGTAGTCATCAATGCTCAATCAGCCTGACATGTCATACATGTGGACCCGTGAGCTGTTGACATGTATCAGATGTCAGAATGTCAGGGATGACGTCAGCGATGACTACTGACGCCAACGTTGACTTTTTGGTCAATGTCGACCGTACCTTTGACTAGCGTGTGGGGTCACATGGAAACATATTTCAAGGTGGGATCAGGACCATTTGAAAGGTTTCGACAACATGAATCCAATAGTGGTGATTTTGAGTCGATCGAAGATCGTTAGGTTGGTCAAATTGGTGTTTAAAGCCTAGGGAAATTGTCCGGGATACGTTGACTCTTCTGGGAATGTTGGGGGTTATTGATTAGGACTTGTCAAGGTTATTAGTAACCTTTGAGTGTGTTTTGGACAGGTCCGGATGACCCGGAGAGGTTGGATTAGCCCAGCGAGCCTTATTGCATGCGTATCGAAGCACATCTTGGATAGTCTGTGAGTGGACTTTGTTTTATGAATATGATGCATGCATAAATATTTTATATGTGTTTATGAACATGATTTTAGATGGCATGAGTGCATGTGTTTTAAATATAAATTGTTTGGCATTTTGGTAGGAAAATGCGTGATTGCACGTAGTTCGAGATTTTTGTTTAATGTGATATTCGGGTTTCGACCAAGTATTCTACGTGCATATGTTTTACATGATTTTATGAGATTTTAAGGGTTTTACGGAGAAGCGTGAAATTGAGGATTTGAGAAACAATTTTTAAGGATTTCACGGAGATGCGTGAAATCGAGATTCGGGCAAGAGACACAATTGAAAGACCTTGACTTAGCGTGAAGTCGGGGCTGATTCAGAAGAGTTCTGGAAAATGAGAAATGGTTTTCGGATTTGGAAATATCTTTCGGGCATATGACCTAGTTGATTTGAGGTTTGACTTAGAATATAGTCAAAGGTGAGATAAGTCTAGCTGCGACTCAGTTACGAGATTTTGAAAGATATTTCGAGCATGAGACCCAGTTGTGATTTTGATAGATACGTGCCCACACATATAAGGCACTTCATCTTTCCCTCCCCGAGGGATGTGGGATTGTTCACCTTTTTTGTTTTTCCAAGCTCACCGGTCTTGCTCACCATTCTTGCTTCTCAAGCTCACGGGTTTTACTCAGCGTTCTGGCTTCTAAGACCAGGTCTTACACCTTTGACCCTAGCGTGGGGGTGCCTGTGCACATATTTCGAGGTAAAATTAGGATTATTTTAAAGGTTTCGACGACACGAATCCAATGGTGGTGGTTTCAAGTCGATCGGAGATCGTTAGGTTGGCCAAATTGGGGTTTAAAACCTAGGGAAGCGTGTCCGGGACACGTTGACTCTTCCGAGAAAGTTGGGGGTTCTTTATTAGGACTTGTCTAGGTTGGTAGTAACCTTATAGTGTGTTTTGGACAGGTCTGGATGGCCCGAAGAGGTTGGATTAGCCCAAAGATGCTTATGGCACGCGTATCGAGGCGCAGCTTGGACGGTCTGTGAGTGAACTTTGTTTTATGAATATTATGCATACATAAATGTTTTATAAGTGTTTATGAACATGATTTTAGATGCCATGAGTGCATGTGTTTTAAATATGAATTGTTTGGTATTTTCGTAGGAAAATTCTACGAAAATGTGTGATTGCAAGTAGTTCAAGATTTCTATAATTTGTGATATTCGAGTTTCGCCCAAGTATTCTACGTGCATATGTTTTACATGATTTTATATGATTTTGAGGGTTTCACGGAGAAGCGTGAAATCGAGGATTTGAGAAATAGTTTTAAAGGATTTCACGGAGATGCGTGAAATCGAGATTCGGGCACGAGACCTAATTAAAAGACCTTGACTTAGCATGAAGTCGGGGATGATTTGGAAGTGTTTTGAAAATGAGAAATGGTTTTCAGATTTGAAAATATCTTTTGGGCATATGACTCAGTTGATTTGAGATTTGACTTAGAGTATAATCAAACGTGAGATAAGTCGGGCTGTAACCTAGTTACAAGATTTTGAAAGATATTTTGGGCATGAGACCCAGTTGTGATTTTGATAGGATTTAAGGAATCCTGGGATATGAAGTGTCGTTGGACACTGGATTTTCGGGCTGTGACCTATTTGGTGATATTTCGGGCTTGTGGCCCTATCGATGATTTACGGGTTAGAGTCCCGGTCGATCGGGTTAGAGTCCCGGTCGGTGATGACATTCAGGTTCGAGTTCCGGGTGATATGACGCTCGCCTCCGAACTGCGGATGTGTTCCTTCGGGAGAGGTCACGATGCACTGCTTGTTGTCGAGTAGCCGCTGGAGGCTATGGTTGAGGGAGGCTTGATAAGCACATATTTCATCACCTTTTCATCTCAATTTCCTTTTCATTTTACTTTGTTATATCCTTAATCTGTCAATTTTTAACTTGTTTTAATGTTTATAGGTACCAACCCAAAAATGTGGAGTAAAGAGGTTAAATTGGAGCAAAACCACATAAGCTATCAAGAATGGGCCAAGACTTCTAAAGATTGGATCAAGATTCATCAAGATGGGTCAACACTATGTCCATATGTGCAAGAAGGCTCAAAATTATGCCAAGATTCGTTCTTGGAGAAGCCCACAAGAAGAAGTGGATTAAAAGTTACAAAGTCAAGGACTGAAAAGTAAGCCGAGGAATGTGAGTAAGGTATGGTTGGAAAGCTCTAGAAGTCTAGTTTCCAATGGTTCAAGAATTACTCAAATTGGAGTCCTACAGCCACGGTAATTCCTGTTTTTGTGAGGCATAGTCAGTCTGCGCGGGAATGATTACTTGTTCTACTAGGAATTGAAGCCTTGCACATTTTCCAGCTGTTCCATCTTCTAAAATTCCAGCAAGCAACCCAAATTCCAAGCAAATTAAGGAGAAGAATTCCCCCCTTTTAATTAGGATTTGTTTTCCCTTTTTAAATTAGGAGTTTTTATTACCTTTTTAATTAAGTTTTGTATTTATTATTTCATGAGGATTTAGAATACCTTTTACCTTCATGACTTTAATTTAATTAGTTTAATCCTTTTCCTTTTAGAATTAAATTGTGAACTCCTATTTATTTGAGGATTAATTTTCTCCTATAAATAGAGATGCTTAGGTTATTTGTAAGGGTCGCTCATTCTTTATACCGAAACTCTGCTTAACCAAATTTCCCTTTTCAATAAATTCAAGATTTCTCGTGCAAGGTTAATTATACCATACTTCATCCTCTACACCTTCATCCATGGCATAGTTAGGATGTCCCTGAGTGTCTCACCAAAGAGTGCTCAATCACTTCGTATCCATAGGGTGTCCCGAAGAGAAAAAGTGTAAAACAGCCTCTTTACCTTATAATTATCTTTTGTGCTTGAATATCTTGGTTTATGAACTGATTTCTAATATTATTCTTGGTTTTATGATTTGTGTTGCTTCAATATTCTATGTGTTTTTATGATTCTAGTTTTAGTTATGATTGGATGTTTGTGCTTAATGCTTGATTAGATATGCTGGGTTGTCCCCGAGTCTAATTCATTGAAAGTGTATGTCGGGCTGTCCCCGAGCACGTACTTAAGATAATATGCAAATAACTCGTAAGGCTAGAATTAGAGGATTTCATAGGTTGAAGTTAATAGAATTCATGAATGAGTTAGGTTAAAGATGATTTGACCATGTAAAAAATAGATCAGGTTAGTTTAGATTAGCTAATCACTTAGGATAATCGAAACAATCAACTACCCTCTAATTAATTAATCAAATGATAATCATGCTTAGGTACCCTCAATCCCCGGTTAAGAACGATCCCTACTTATCAATGCTACAATCTACAAAAAAAAGGTTTTTAATTGCGTACGTTTCCTTAAGTGTTGAGTGTGACTTTGTGTTTACTTTAATGTTTAGTTTTTGCGTATCAAGGCTCGACTTAGGAGTGCTGATCTTATTCTTTGAGATCGATCGGTGATGTATTCACTATGATCTAGAGATGGTCGCAGCGGGTGATGTGTTCACGGCGACATCTAGGATTGTTATCGATCGTGAGCTATTTGCACATATGTTAGGATTGAAATCGTGACTGACATTGGGGATGATGATAGTGGGCATAGATCCCACATGGTTCTGTATGGGGTGAGACCCCGTACTTGTTTTCTATGACTTGGTTTTGGGCAGAGGCTCTGTACGTGTTTTCGGTTTTGGGCTGAGACCCTGTATGATTTGGTTTTGGGCTAAGACCCTACTGACGTACTGGCTTCGATTGAGAAGCATTTTTCACTGGATTTGATTTGGGAAGTAATACGTCTTGCTTCCGAGAAAGTATTTGAAAGGTTGTTTTATGATGCATGCATGCTTTTAGGTGAAGGGTATAAATGTCTTTTCGATAAACTGTTTTTATAAACTGTTCATTTTTGTCCACTTACAACTTTTATGGTTTTAATACCCTTCAGGTTGATCGAGGATGCAGGCTGTAGCAAAGATCCAAACATCACATGCCACCACCGATCTTGACGTACTCTAGATAACCCCGAGCGGGTGACGAGTTTATCTTTGGTTTGACACGCAGTGTCAGATGGGAGCAGGCACATCCCACGATAATCTAGGGGGATTGGGATGGGTCATGTTAATTGAAGCAATAAATGTTTCAACTATCGATTACTCGTTGTCCAATCACCAAGTGACGCGAGTCTTTCTTCGTAACTTGTTAACTTAGGAGAATAATGGGTCTTCCGTTAGTATGGGCACTGGTATGGTGCCAGCCTAGGGTTCTCCGACGGTCAAGTTAGTAACTTTGTTCGTAAGAGCAAACGGTAAATGGTAAGTTTGACAGAGTAATAATGAACCGTAAATATTAGTTACCTTTATTAGGAAATGTGTTCCCTTTATGTATGGGTAAGTGTGATGTTAAATTTCCATAGTTTCGATGTGGGACAAATGCTCATCGATTTGCTTGTTGACACGTGTTACGTAGATCGAGGGTGGAGAAACTTCTACGTGTCATCCCGTATTGGGCTCTGTGCAAGGTTGTGTAAGTACCGTGGGCTTGGGCCTTGTTTGGTGCTTGTGCTTAAGGTATGCTTACCAGTGAGTCTGGTCAATTAGGGTGTCAACATATGGTAAGTACAAAACTCAATTTTCACAGGAAACTACTTTCTCATCGTTTTAAAAGGAAGTCCGGATGAAAGGGTAAATTCTTGTGGTTCTTAGTTAGCTGACTAAGAGCGGATGGCGTAGATGTGAAGACTGTTGTCTGGTATGTACTTAAGAGAAAGAAAGAGAGAGAAAGAGAGAGAAGCTTACCGAGGAGATCAGGAATAAGGCTCCGACCATTCCGCTACTGACACTTGAAAAAGATTCAAGGTCTCGTCGCTTCGATGAATCATTTGAGTCCTGATACATTTTTGGTGCCATGGAGCTAGACCAAAAAAAAAAAAAGGCGAGAAACAAATAGAGATGAAGATGCAGAGTCTGATGCGCCTCTCATCCCGATGAAGAAGATGTAGGTTTCTTGTGAAGTCTAACGTCGAGAAAGGTCCTGACCCTATTAACCAAGTCACCAATGGAAGAGTGGAGCAACCCCTCATATTAATAAAGGTGCGACTAGAGTGGAATTGAGGCTGGATTTGCTCGAATTCTTTATTGTTTACTAAAAGCAGCACTCAGTAACAGTGAAAATTTCAATGAAGTCACGTAATGGATCGTTTAGAAATTATTCGAAATAGAATTGCATAACTCTACAAACTAATATAAGTTTTTCTTTGAATGTGTTCGGCTCCGCCTTTATCATAAGGAAGTTTGCTCCAAGAACTAAACAATTCTAAAACAATTCGTAGATAAATGAGATTGAAAACACCAAATTTTTTGAAAAACTTATTAAAATTCTAATTAAATATCTATGAATTATTGAATACACTCCCTAATGGCAACTGAGCCTGACTTGAGAACGAGAAGGTACAGGGCATTAATGCCCTGGCCCGTTACTGCTAACAAGTTACATATGCATATTCATATCCACGGAGCTGGTGCCACGTAAGCGTTACATCAAATGACGTGGCGGAGAGCCAACAAAAATCAACAAGGGTATAAACCCGCCGGTTCGCCTACTTTCCTCTATCCGGACATATTCGAATTTAATTGTATAATAATTTAATTTAATTCAATTTAAAGGTTGTTAACCGGAAGAGGTGGTGGTGGATCGGATCGGATCGCGGTAGATCGAGCAGAATAGGATCGGACCCTGATGGCGGAGGACAAGTACAACCTCAAGAATCCGGCGGTGAAGCGGATTCTACAGGAGGTTAAGGAGATGCAATCCAATCCCTCCGACGATTTCATGAGTCTCCCCCTCGAGGTTACTCACGTTTCCCAATACCCTTTCATTTTCGCTTTATTAATCTCTGAATTTACTTTGATGTGTAATTTGTGATTTTGATATTTGAATTTGAATCGTAATTGAATCTGAGTATTAGGTTCGAGCTGAATAGGGTTCCAATTAGCATTACAATTTGTTTGAAGTTTACTTTTTTGATGAATTTGGTTTGGGGTTTTTTAAGCGTTCGAGTCTGTTTTAAGCTTGTGGTCATCTGAAAAAACATTCCTTTTCTGCTTTTGTGCTATGAATTATCCATGGGACACATTTTTTTACTTCAGTTTCTTTTGCTTTCTGCTGTTGAAATTGGACATATTGTTCGGCTAAGATGCTGATATCGTCTATCTGTAGTTGGTAGCTCATTGATATTTGTTTTCAGGAGAACATATTTGACTGGCAATTTGCAATCAGAGGGCCTAGTGAAACCGAATTCGAGGGTGGGATTTACCACGGGCGAATCCAGTTGCCGGCGGAATACCCCTTCAAACCTCCTTCATTCATATTGTTGACGGTAATATATTCCTTGTTTTTCAGGTTCATGGGTACTTTTGCTCTTCGGATTAGGTTTTTCAATTTTTTTGTTTCTTTTTATTCATGACGTGTTGCATTATTTACTTCACTTGCAGCCAAATGGTCGCTTCGAAACCCAAGCCAAGATTTGCTTAAGCATATCCAATCATCATCCCGAGCACTGGCAGCCATCATGGAGTGGTAAAATATCATTTGTCCTGAGACATTTTGTATGTTAGTCATAATAATGCAGACAACATTTCTTATGGTGTTTAAACCTGTGAGCTGATTATAAAGTGGCTAAATCTGGATAGCTCGTGCTAGATATTTTAGCAATGTTCCAATAAGAAATTTTAAGGGGCATCTATTGCTTAGCTCAATTGTCCAATGCTGAGCGCATAACATCCTAAATTTTAGTAGATACGCTTAAATGGACTTGAAACCAGTTAGTCCAATGACCAAATGAATATAGGTTCATGTGGAAAGCTCAGCTAATTGTCTGGGCTTTATGCGATTGTTTCAGATAACGTGCCTTGATTCGATCGTATGCTGTTTATATACATGTGTATTTATTCAATTATTGACATTTTAGCGGGATGGAGAACATTGTCTGGGTGCTGATATGAATGACGGCTGAGATTTCTGTTGATTCCTCAATGTTTGACATTTTATTCTCATGTTGCTAATGTGTGGTTGCCGTTGGCAGTGCGGACTGCTTTAGTTGCGCTTATTGCTTTCATGCCTACCAATCCGAATGGTGCACTGGGTTCCGTAGAATACAAGAAGGAAGAGAGACGTTCCCTGGCCATCAAATCTTGTGAAGCCGCCCCAAGATTCGGCGATGCTGAACGCCAGAAGTTAATTGACGAGGTACCATATCTACCGAAAGTTACGTTGCAATCAACCAAATGGAACTTGCCAATGAATAATATACGTTTTGCAGATTCATGAATATATGCTGAGCAAGGCTCCCCCTGTTCCTCAGTCGAGCCCCTCACAGGCTTCCGAGGAGCAGCTTTTAAACAAGGAAAGGAATGACCAAGAAAGTTCCCAAAATCCTGGAGCCACTTCTGCTGTAGAAGGTCCTCAAAACCCAGCAGGAGACCGGATTGTTGAAGAAATACAGGAAGCCCCTCCAAATGCTACTAACCCTGCTCCCGTACTAGCAAGGACGTTGAATGAAGCTCCTCCCCTTGAGTCAAGTCAGCTGCTACAAAAGCCAGAATTGAAGGTGCAGAAGCCAGCTGATGATCGCTTGTTCACGTGGGCTGCTGTTGGACTCACCATTGCAATTATGGTTCTTCTATTTAAGAAGTTTATGAAAGCTAGTGGACATGGGGCTGTTTTCATGGACGGATCTTAGATCTGTGGTGCCTTGGTGAGACAAGATGCCTTTGTCATATAGTAGTTGTATCAAGGCATCTATTCAAACCATTCTCATCTCTTTGAAGAATGTGTGATATGTTATCATTCTCTTAATGTAAACAATTGTACGTAAGCTTAACTTGTTATCATGGCGCATTTGTAAACCCGGTTTCTCATCCGGAAAACTTTCCATGTCCCAAAAATAGACAGATGATTTACAATTCTTAAATGAAATATCTGGTTTTGTTTTGAGATGAGATTATGCTATCCCACAGCCAGTTTCCGGCTGCATGACTTCAAGATGATGAGTTTTCGTTATCCAGAGGCGGCCCAAGTCAAACATTTCAATGCATGATGGAAGGTATCAGCATGCAAGCAGAGGCTGCATCTTTTCGAGTAGTGACTGCCTTGTAACAGTGGAGGCTGCACGGGGGAACCTTCGACTTGGCATCCCGATACTTGCATGCATTCCTGCAATTTGGACCTGCACATTTTTCGCCTGGAGGAGGATACCTATATAACACAAATCACCGAGCCATCAACATAGAAAACGTAGGAATTTCAAGAAGCAAAAGCAGTATATAACTACAAAAATGGGGAGAAGGCAAAGGCTGTGTACCTGCAGGGCACTGGACTGAATACACCTGGCAGACCAAGATCGTCAGAAAATGTAACGGTTGTTCCATTAGGACTGATGACCCATCGGACGGTGTTTGGTGCCAGTGTGGCATCACTGCCAGTCCTCTCCTGTGTAATACTACGGTTGAGATTACATCAGACCAAACGCAAAGAACCGTGAGGAAAAAACAAGGACACAGAAATGTTCTATGATTCCTTTTGATCATAGTTCTTCGCAATTATTCTCATATGACTTCAACCAAGAAAGAAATGTTGTGTTTGTTCAAGGACCTGTATCAATTCATCCCTCCGCTGCTTCAATTTTTCTTCCTTCTTCGAATCTTGACCAAGAATCTTTCTGATTGCCTCGGCCTAAGAAATTAGAAGTGAGATCGTTTCTACATTTACCACCACAGAGAACATAAATAAAATTGTATACTAAAGGCCAAACCTCACCTTCCTTAGCTGCCATCTCCATCTGCAATTTACGTCTCTGTGCAGCCTCAGCTTTCTTTAATTGCTTCTCCACTTCAGAGATTTTCTCCTCCTTTCCTGTGGTCAAACAGCGAAAGCAAAAACTGAAAACAAGTTTAGAAAACATATGCATGTAAATGTAATCAGGATTATACAGCAAGCAGAGAAAAGAAGAGAGCACTTCTAGAAGGTGCAGGCTGCAAATCATTTGGGAGGCCAAGAAAACCAGGACCAATTAAATTATCTTTTCCAGACTGGAGGGCCCGGTTTCGTGTAGCGGGGGCTGATTGATTATGGTTTTCTAGAATTAAACTATGGGATCCCTGTTTCATCTTCTTCCCATTAGATTCAAGTTCACCATCAGAGGTCAATACTTCTTTGTCCTCGTCTTCTTCCAAATAGTCTTTATCCTTGTACAATTTGTCTAATCTTGACATTTTCCTACCATCTTCTCCCGGTCTTGATGGTTTATACTCTCCAGTTTCCTTTCCGTGAGATCCATCAACCTCGTCTTCATCATCTAAGACACGTCTCTGACAAACCCGCTTTCCCTGAATATTTTCCCTTTTGAAGAATAATCCCTTTTAGAACAAGAATCAATTTTCATGTGGACTTTCTGTTTAATTCCAAAGGCATTCTCTCCATCAGAACAGAAGTGATTATCACCTATATCATCCTGCACCAATATTGTTACTAACTTAAACACTGGATTCTTATAACGTAGACATGGAAAACGGAACAAGTCACATACAATCCTTCTGAAGGTGGGTAAATCATTCTATAATAACTTTTCAAACTACGGAAACTTATCAAAGAGTTCCTTGTCATGACAGTTGTGAATACAGAAGAGAACAAAAAAATCATTGTAAAATAAGACAGGTTAAAAGAATAAATCTTACCCCTACAGGTGGTAGAGAATGAGACAAACTAACAATTTCAATATTACAAGAATCAGAGTGAGGTACCTGAGGAAGGGACTTCAGTTGGGGTTTGAAGTCATCGAAAGAGCTTGAAGATTTAGCGATGGACGCACCACCCTCAAACCTAAAATCTTCGGTCAAATTTGTGTGGATTGTACGCGTAACACCTCCAAACTTAAGCTTCAACTTCTTCGGCATGTTCTCACTTCTCAATCCATCAGAAAGAACTACATTCTCACTATTGTGATTCTTCTCAATGTTTCCTTAGCTAAAAGGATGTGCAAAGGGTGGCAAAATATCAGAGCTCACTGATAATTTTGGGTGATCTAAGCAAGGTTTATGTGATACAACACTCCTCTTCTTCCTGACAACGCATCCTCTTGGTGAAAGACCGGAGCCAACAAAGTTTTTTATCTATACTAAAATAGTTGCAGTGCTTATTATGCTACCTCAAAACACAAGAAATAAGAAGGAAGATCAGCACAATCCATTAGTAACAATGCAGTAAGCCGGAGGATTATAATAAAAAGTCTTAAATTAAGAACCAAACGGACAAGACCCTATAAATCAAATGGCACCAACAAATTGAATGTAATAAGTACGACACAAAAGGACAATCGCGCTTACGATTTACTGCCTTGGTTTGGCTATGGCTTCTAAATTCTTATAGACAATGTGTTGTCACGTGTCAGGCTAAAAAACTCAGTCACGCGAAACCTTCCGAGACTCGCAATAAGGCAACTCAGACCATGTAAAGTCCATCAATTTTAGTTGCTTTTTTTTTTCTCAGCAACCAAACAACAATTAAGGCCTCATCAACAAAACCATCCATGCCTTGAAATAAGGCAATTCGGCCATGTAAAGTTCTTTAGTTTTCGTTATTTTCTTTCTTTTCTCAGCAACCAAACAAAAAATTAAGGCTTCATCAACTTCCGCTCTAACTCTACTTTCAAACTCGGCAAGAGAGAATCCGTCTTTACATTTTAGCTTCTTTTGTTGAGCTGGTACTTTAAGTTTTGGGCCGAAAGATTTTCCGTGGAAACAAACAGAACATAAGAATGGAAAACACGGAAAGTGGCGGCAAAGGCGAGCTGAGAAGGACTTACATTAAAAAAGCCTGTGACTGTGAGAGAGTGGTCTGAAACATGGAGATGAAGCGAAAGAAACCCTAGGTTGCAGCTGCAGAGGAAGATTCCAGAAGTAAATGCTCAGCTGAGACAGAGTGAGAAAGTTGATTTCGGCATTTCGGTAACCAGTTTAGTTTGTCATCTGCTTCATTTTCCACCAATTTTTTTTTCTCTTCATTTAGTGAGCACAGCATTTTATGCAGCAGCTGTCTTAACTTTGTTCATCAATCTTCCATGGGCTTTTGAAGAGATCAAAGCCCACACATCATCTCTATTTATTCCTTTTTCAGAAATTGGCTGATATAACTTGTTTAGAGAAAATTATTTTAAAAATACATATTTCTAAAAAAATCTATTTAATTTAAAAGGTTTCATTTTATATGTCAATGTTCATATCTAAACTAGTCGGCCTGACTAAAGATCAAATTGATTTGTCTTACTCAAAGCTAACCAAATTGATTTGTCTTACTCAAAGCTAACCAAACTATGTTTGATCACCCAGCCCCCAGCCAACCCCAGATCATGCCAACAAGGTCAGGGCGACCCAAGAAGATCATATCTAATTGGGCATCCTGTAGATTGGCCTAACTAGTCGGTCTCATTGCGAGCCAACCACAGATCGAATCTCTCTAGGCCGAGGACATCTAGTTGGCCAGACCCACTGACAAGTCATAAATACTGCCCAGGATCACTACAGGACACCTGTCAGCTCCTAAATGCCATAACATTTATCGCACATTGACAAACACCAACAAACACATTCAATGCTACTATATATACAAGGGTATCCCCCTCCAAAAGGTAATGACAATCTTGCCCTCACGTTGCCTAAATTGCTACAGTAATCCTCCCACTTGAACTTACTTAAGCATCAGAGACTGTTAGGCCGCCACCACACCGGTGTCCCTTTGCTCTTACCCTCTCCCATTGCAAGTATTCATCCCCGAGAAGAGTACCAAAGAAGCTCAGCGAGGCAAGACTAAGTTGATCCATTTTTTGCATCAACAGATTGACGCCGTTTGTGGGAAGCTGAAACAACATCCCACACTCTCATTCACCAGATCAGTCATCCCAGATCGTGCCCAGCACCATGTTGGACGAACAAGACGAAGGTGAGCTCAACCACACCTACTTTCCTCAAGGGAACCCAACGAGAAATGTCCCTGATGCCTACCGGCAAACATTGGATGACCTGATGCACGAGGTAGCTGCGCTGAAGGCCCACAATGCAAAAATCGATGCCAAGAACCAACTTCTGGCTGAGTAATACGTGAGTGCCCTTGCCATTGCCAGGATGTCCCAGCGCAAAGGCCAACGAGGGAAAAGACCAGCCGACCAATGTCAGGCGGAAACCCACCAGGTCGATCGGCCACATACCGCTCACGTAATAGTCGAAAGGTCCTCGCCGTATCGACTAAAAAAACAACCCAGGACGAATCCCACATCTTCCAGACGACTCCTCATCCAGCCATCTAAAGTGGAACCTCAGGAACTATGATATATAAGGATGCTCGATAGTTTCTTGGAGGAACGTCAAGTCATTCCGGCTAAGCTCACCTATGAAACCTCTAACCATAGGACTTCAGAAGCACTCCAGTCCAATTCACACAACCGCCAAATCACTGTTGAAAACTCACGCCGAGTGGTGAACAACAGGGGTTGCTAGGAAACCTGAAAAGACGAAGCTCACCCACGAGAGAACCGTTACACGGACGAGGCAGACTCAACAACAAGCAACTATTCCCAAGGTCAGGAAGCAAAAGTCCTCCAGGACTGAAGCAGGAGACCAACTGAACACCACGCTGGCAAGCCCACCGATCAGAACGAGGATATCGAAGCCTTCTTGAGAAGAATACGTGCCCTAGAAGCAAAAGAAGATAAGAATAAGGCGCCAGCCTTGAAGAAAACCAACCCTGGTCTTTCTCCGATAGGATCCTCCGATCTCGACACAGGACTGGAATGAAACCCTTGAAAATCGCCATGTACATGGGGAAGGGAGATCCCAACACCCACTGGAACAATTACACCTCTGCTCTAGCATACCGGGATGCCTCTGAGGACGAACAATGTCTCATCTTCAGCTCCACCATCATGAATGCAGCCCTAAACTGGTTCTATCGCCTACACTCCACTTTCCTAAGCCAATTCATGATCCAAACCGTCAGGCTCATCTCCACTGAGGACCACTTCTTTATCAGGCAGAAGGAGGATGAAATACTCTAGAGATATGCCGCAAGATTCAGCCTCGAATATTCTCGCTACCAAGACACAAACGATAAGGCTGATTTTAACACCTTCAAGAATGGCCTCAAGGAATCCCCCTTCAAGTATGCAGCCCATACTGAGGATTGGGGAAGCTACGCCGAACTTATGCGTAGGGCCAGCATCTATGCCAAGGCCAAATTCTTCCATAGCCCTCCTAGGAAGAGCAGGGACACGCACCCTATGCCCCTAGCGACCAACCTGGGGAGAAATCACCAACGCCCCAACCACAACCAAGGTAGAAACCACTCTGAAACGGGTAAACGGAAGCTCAACCTCGAATCCCAACACCTTGACAAAAAAGGGCGATCTGGTCTCAATGACCGAGATTATCGGCGTGGTAATAACGTCCACGAGGACCGGGGGTTTGTAGGCGACAGTTCAGGCCCCATGTCTTGTTGAATGTGGAAGAGATGATCCCGAAGGCCAAGCCTAGGAACCCCAACTACCGGCCTATCGTCAACAAGGAAGCCTTCTACCAGTACCACATGTACAATGGTCATACCATCGAGGAATGCATCGCATTCAAGGAAATCGTCAAGCAACTTGTTCCCGAAGGTAGACTTGACTAGTTCCTACCCCGAGCATAGGCTGCCCCGGCTCGCCTCCAAATAAACACCATCAGCAAGGGCTAACCATATCCTTCCTCATTACATCCAACCAAGCAAAGAAAGGCTTCCAGAGAGCTTCAAATTCAAGCCAGCAAGTACTTAGCATCAGCGCCAGCCGATCTCTGGAAAGTTAGCAAAATTCGAATGGCGACGATCACCTTTTTTTTTAAGAAGAAAGAGGTATCGTGTTTTCACAGGACGAACCCCTCATCATTCGAGCGCTCCTATCCAACTACGACGTCGGCCGCATCCTCGTCGAAACTGGCAACTCAGTCAATGTTCTTTTATGGGAAGCCTTCCGGCAGATGGGCTTAGACGAGAAGGAGCTAGACCGCAAGGTCACACCCCTTCTGGGTTTTTCAGGCGATTCTATCTTGCCAAAGGGTATAATCACCCTACCAATCATCATAGGCACCGACCCTCAGACTGCTTCGACACTCACCACTTTCCTCATGGTCAATTACCCGACAACCTATAATGCGATCCTCTGGCGAGGCTTACTCAACCAGATGTGAGCTATCGTATCAACACACATGCTGCTGATGAAATTCCCAACACCCACTGGAACAAGCTAGGTATATGGAGACCAGCTATCCGCAAGGACATGCTACGCCACAACCCTCACCAAAACAAGCCAGCGTCTTTTGGAGGCAACGAAGACACTTTTGGTCACAAAAATGACACTTGGCGACGACCCTGTGAACCCCAAGTACATGCGTGAACTCAGGGACAACCCCCGGAGGACCCTCGAGACTTGTCACATATGCCCTAGGCAGAACCCGTGGAGGAGACTGAGACAATCCCACTTTCCGATATACACAAGGACCGCCAGGTTCGAATAGGATCCAAGCTGAAGCCTAGAATCCGCTCTGCCCTCATCAAGTTCCTCCAGGACAATGCAGAAATATTCGCATGGTCCAACGTGGACATGCCAAGCATCTCCACTGATGTGATCTGCCACAGACTTACCGTCGACCCCTTCTTCAAGCCAATCACGCAGAAGCAGTGGTGCTACAATGCAGAAAGAAAACTAGCCATGCACGCCGAGATCACCAAGCTCAGCACCATCCACTTCGTTCAGAAGGATATCTAAGTCGCTTGGGTCGCCAACATGGTTTAGGTCAAGAAGCCTACGGGACTCTGGCGCATGTGCATCGAGTTCACAAATTTGAACAAGGATTGTCCAAAAGACAGTTTCTCCCTCCCCAAAATCGACATGCTTGTGGACACCACCGCAAGGCACGAGCTACTCAGTTTCATGGAGGCATACTTTGGATACAACCCGATCCTCATGACTCCAGAAGATCAGATCCACACTAGTTTCAGGACCAACCTGGGTATCTACTGCTCCAATGTCATGCCCTTTGGCCTCATGAACGCGGGAGCAACCTACAAGTGCTTCGTGGACGACATGCTTGCCAAAAGAAAAACGGCAGACGAACACATCTCCAACCTGGCCAGAATGTTCAAGGTCCTAAAGGAGTATAAAATGCGCCTCAACCGTGCCAAGTGCGTCTTCGGCGTGGGTTCGGGCAAGTTTATGGGGTACATGATTAGCCAGTGTGGGATCGAGGCCAATCCAAAAAAAATCAAGGGCATCCTGGACATACAACCCCCTCAAACACAAGAAAATTCAGATCCTAATGGGGCAGGTGGCGGCCCTCACTCGCTTCATCTCTAAGGAAAAGGACAAATGCACTTCCGCATGCCCATGTTGGAAGCTATACGTCGACGGAACCGCTTGCCACAACGGATCAGGAGCCGGGCTGGTCCTCATATCTCCCGATGAGGTAAAACCCGAGTATGCTCTCTGCCTCAGCTTCAGAGCCTCCAACAATAAGGTAGAGTGTGAGGCCCTCTTGGCTGGCCTACTTCTTGCAAAAAACATGGAAGCTAAGCAATTGCGCATCTTCTGCGACTCCTAGCTGGTTGTCAGCCACATAAACGATGACTTCGAGGCCAAGGACGGGTCCATGACTCTTTACCTGACCCTCACCGAGCAACTCCTCCAAGCTTTTCCAGCGTTTGAGATAGCGAAGATTCCGCGATCAGAAAACAGTCACGCTGACGCCCTTGCCCGCCTCACATTATCTCTCAACGAGAAGGACGGACGGCGGGTTTTGGTCAAAATTCAACACAGGCCCAACACCAGACCAAACCCATTATGAACCATCAACACCAGCCCAACTTTGATGGACCCTATCAAGGTCCACTTGCAGGACAGTTCTCTCCTGGACGACAAGCTTGAGGCCAAGAAAATCACGCGGCAGGCTGTTCGCTACACCATTTAGCACGACCACCTCTACAAGCGCAGCTTCACCACCCCACTTCTAAAATTCCTTACACCAGAATTGGGGGACTAAGTTCTCAAAGAAATGCATAAAGGCATATGTGGAGACCATTCGGGTGCACGCACTTTGACACACAAGGCATTCTGTCAAGGTTACTTTTAGCCAACAATGCTTGCTGATGCCACTGTACTTGCCCAGAAGTGCGACAAGCGTCAATGGAATGCCCAGATTCCTCACATTCCAACGGAACACTTCACCTCCATGATGAGCCCCTGGCCCTTTTCATAATGAGGACTCGACCCGATAGGATAAATGCCTACGAGCAGGGGGGAGGTAAACTTTGTCGTGGTGGCCGTGGACTACTTTACTAAATGGGCTGAGGTGAATCCCCTAGCATCCATCACAGCAGCTCAGATCGAAACCTTCATATATCAAAACATCATCTGCGGTTTGGAATTCTGCACACTATCGTGACTGATAATGGGAAAAAATTCGATTGTAATCGTTTCAGAGAATTCTGCCAGACCTACGACATCAAACTACTCTTTGCATCTCCGACCCACCCTCAATCCAACGGACAGGTCGAAGCCGTCAACAAGAACATCAAATACAACCTGAAGAAGCACCTCGATGAAGAAAAGGGAAAATGGGCAGACATCATCAGTGATGTCCTCTGGTCTCACCGTACCTCATATAAGATAGCCACGAACGAGATGCCCTTCGCTTTGGCATTTTTCACCGAGGTCGTCGTCCTTACGGAAGTTGAAGCCCACCGTCTCTTCTCATACGACCCCGACACCAACAATCAGCAAATCGCACTCAACCTTGACCTCTTTGAGGAACGACGTGAGTAAGCTAACCTGAAGAACACGACCTACAAACAAAGGGTGGCTAAATACTACGACTCCAGGGTTCGCCATCGAAGTTTTAGAGTGGGGGACTTGGTCCTTCATAGGGTCAACCTTGGCACTAGGGAAAAATTAGTTAGGACCTTTGCTCCAAATTGGAAAGGTCCATACGCAGTTTCAAGGGTTTGTTGAGAGGGCACTTACGAACTTCAAACCACAGATGGAAAGACACTCCCACATCCGTGGAATATGGACCACCTCAAGTATTACTACAAATGAGAACATTGTAAAACACCGCAAGGTGCAAGGCCCACGACCACAACTGTTGTACTCATTTTTTAGCACCCCTAGTATTATCAATGAATGAAATTTTCACCTTCTCTCGCCTATTTCACTTTTACTATTTTTTTGTTCCAATTGTTAGGCAATAGTTCTTTAAAAAAAACCCAACAACATACTCGGTCAGCCATGGTCGAGCATCAACCGGATACTTGACCAAATTGATGAACTGAGAATCATCCTGCCAACCTTCGATATGATTGGCCACTAAAACAAGAACGATAATAATTATGATTGGCCTACATTCTAGCCTCTAAAGCCTCAAACCGATCGTATTGTATCGGCCTACATTAGCCCCTCTACATCCTAAAGAAGTCTTCTCGTGTCATACTACTTTGGAATGGCACTTGTCTATGGTTTTGTTAGTTTAGTTAATTATCATTTAACTAACCGACCAAACAAGCCGATACAAAGACACCTGTCGTTCACAACCTACACTTGGTCATTTTCATCCATCTACTTTGACATTCATACCGTTACACATTAATTTCCAAAAACCTTATTTTATTTATGATGAAAGTTCAAGTACATTGTCTCATAGCCAAATTATATATTTGGGACCTTTCCTTACCTAATCTACTAACCCCCCTCAACCCTTTCTCCTTGCTCGTCTACCACCTGTTCGGCTGGCCCTTCATGCTCATCCAACGGGCCCTCTTCCTGGCCGACATCTAGATCCTCAGCCACCCCCTTCGAGTCCATCTCCTCGTCATCATCGGGAAGGGGGTATCCTTCCTCGTCCATATAATCCTGAATTCGAGGAGGAGACTTGAGCCAGGGGAAGGCAATGGGCATTCTAAGGTTCGAGAGTAAAAACTTTTTATAAAACCCATCCTCGAGGGCCGCCCCAAATTTCGGTAAGGCCCTCTCGTACTCATTCAAAGCCTTAAACTCCTCCACGCGGACCTTCTTTGCAGAGGCTAGTTGTTCGGCTAGCTTTGCATTGGCCGACTCCTACTCTGCCAAATAGGCCCTAGATTCCTCAGCCAGAGCGGCTGCCTCAACCTCCATGGCCTTCAACTTCAGCTCCAGCTCCATTTTTGCCTCCAGTGCTTGGTTGAAGAGCCCTTTGTTGTTGGCCTATGCTTGCTGTAACAACCCGTCCCGAGAGCCGGGATTAGTGGAGTGATTAAGGTGGGATTAGCAGGGCTAATCGGTGGTTAGTTGGTCCCGATAAGGTCATTGGCTTAGAATGACGATTTTGCCCCTAGTTCGGGCAAAAAGTTGATTTTTAGTTCGGGTGGTCAAGTGGACTTTTACCGGTGACCAGGACATAGTTTAGGACGTCACGAACCCATAGGCAGGTGGTATGCTTGATTCCGACATCCGAGGAGGAAGTTGTGATGTTCGGAAGGTTGGGGGCATAACCGTAATTTGGGTAAAATAGGGGGAATAGTTGACTTTTTGTATAATCGGGTTTTGAGATGTTGACCTAGGATGGTTAGATAGATCTCGTCGTCCTGAGTTCGATGACAGGCGGCACGTATTCATCGGGCTTACGAGGTGTGAGATACGGGTCTAGAAAGGTAGTGGCAAAACCGTAATTTTGAGTTAAACAGAAGGGTATTTTGGTCTTTTACACCTGGGGAATTGTGCAGAGAGAAGGGCAGGTGGACGGCTGGGATGGAGCCATTTGGTGAGAGACTGAAGTGGATGGTGACACGTGGATGGCCACCAGAGGGTTCTAGGATTGTCTAAAATAGACACGGGTACATTTTGGGTGGATTTAAACCGTGCATTTGGTTTTGGGAAGAACAGAAACAGAGAGGTGAGGCGGTGAGGTTCTTGGTCGATTCAGTGAGGGTGTGAGGTTTTGGTGAATGGTGAGAGTGACAGAGAGGAGAAGAATAGCTGGTAATTGGGTTTTGGGAGTGAATCGTGGGGGATAAGTGCTGGTGGTGAGGTCTGAATTTCAGAGAAAACAGAGAGAGTTGTGGGACAGAGGTGGTGGCTGTGCCGTGTGTTGGCTTAATTCAGGCTGAGAGAAGACTAGAATGGCTCTGTGGACTCCAGGGAGTGCGACGGTGTGCACGGCGGCGATCGACAGCAGGTAATCCCTCACCCCCGTTCAGTTACTCTGTTTTTCCGTTAAGTTCAAATCGTGAGTCGTGAGTTTAGAGGACGAGTCGAGAGTTTTGGGGAGTTGGGTGAGACTCAGTGATGTCCTAGGAGTCGTCTACGGTGGTTGCCGTGATGGGGGAACGGCTGGTTGGTCGGGATGAAGAACAGGGGATTGATCGGGTCTTCCTTCGAGTTAGGGACGATGATATAGGGGTTGTGTTGAGGCGTCTGAGTAAGGGGAATAGATTGTGGAGGATTGGACGAAGAGGATGGTGCAGAGAGGGAGGAGAATGGTGGCCGGACGGTGGAGAACAGGTCTCGCCGGTCCAGTTGCAGCGGCCGGTTCAGCACAGTGCACTCGAGGTTGCGGGTGACACTGTAGCTGGCGCGTGAGGCCCACGCGCAGCCACTTTGGGCGGCGCGTGGAGGCGCGTGCGGCAGTTCTGGGGAAAATGGTCAACATGGTTTTTGGTCTAGGTGTTGTGATGAGTCTATTGGAATTAGTTTCAGGTTAATCGGACGTCGTTTGAGGTTAGTTCTGCGAGGTCGAAGGTCTGGGGTCCCGGGTAAGGTACGCTTAGAAGTTCGGGAAAATTATGGGGCTTTAGTATGAGTAGCGTGAAGTAGTTAGTAACTCCGTTATGGAATTTGGACAGGTTCGGGAAAGCCGAGGATAGCGAATGGCCGGGGACGGCGTAAATGCGCGCGTATCGAGGCGACGCTGAAATGGTCTGTGAGTGGACTTTGTTTTTTTTTTTAACTCTTGATGCATGCATATATGTTTTTATATGATTTCTATACTCGCTTCTATGATGTGAGTTATGTTTGTACTGGTTTATGGTTTTGTACGTTTTTCGAGGAAAATGACAGTTTACACGTTTTACGAGGTTTTGATAACTATCGTGATTTGAACCTGGTTTTAACGGTCAGATTTTAAGGAAAGTAAAGGATTTTGAAAAGTATTTTCGGGCTTGAGGCCCAATTCAAAGGTGTCTTCGGAAATGAGATTTCGGTTTTCGGAATCGGAATTCCGGGTGACGATTCGGGATTCGATTCGGGACTTGAAGCGGATTTCGGGTTTGGGTTCGGAATGGTTATTCCGGATGCTAGCTTACGGAATGATGGTTGCGGACTCGGACCGGAAAATGAGAAGGAAATGAGTTCTGGGTCTGGATTCGGAATGACGGTTATGGATGCTGGAAGGGCATCAGACCAGTGGTTTCGGATTCGGGTTTGGATATGGAAATGGAAAATGATTTTAAATGGTTTTGGATTGGATTTGCTGGATCTAGATATTGGGTTTAAAGACCCGGATATATGTGACGGGGGACCGGCCGGATTGGGTTTAAAGACCCGGATTGAGTTTAAAGACTCGGGAGTTTAAAGACTCGGATATATTGATTTTCCCCCGTAGGCCTTTGAGTTTAAAGACTCGGGAGTTTAAAGACTCGGATATGATTAAGGCCTGGATTGAGTTTAAAGACTCGGGAGTTTAAAGACTCGGATAGATCCAGCAGGTTCGATGAATGAGAATGTGGTTTTAAATGTGTTTTGGGTTTTCACTGAGACTTGATGATGATGTTTTGGGCAGTAGCCCGGATGAAATGGTTTTCATTGGTTATAATGGCTTCCGGTGATATTGGGGCTGAGGCCCGGGTTTTGGAAAAAGGAAAAATGTGCTTTGGTTTTCGTACATGGTTTTATGATATGAAATTGATATGCATGCATTGGTTTTCAAAACGGAGGGTATAAATGTAGGTGTTTTCTGATAACTGTTTTGAACTTGACTTTTATTTTTGTCCACTCACAGTCTTTTCGTGTTTTCGATACCCTCCAGGTTGCTGCAGTGCGGGCTGTCGGTTGAGAGAGATGGAGACATCACATGCCCAATCCACAGTAGGCTCTGCGCACTCTGGGAAGTTTGAGGTTGTTGAGGTGGTTGGTCTGGAACTCCCTTGTCCGACTTACGTGTCACACGGAGGTTAGGCGGTTGTTTAACCCTCGTGTCATGCGTACGTTAGACGGGAGCGGGGTTTAGCCCTTAATCCCGGGGGATTAGGGGTGGGCCCTGACACTTGCTCTTTCCCCTCCACATCCTTTTTTATGTATAAGGCATGTTGCCTGACATTGTTTGCATGACGGAAGGTGGAGAAGACTTCGCGGAGAAACTACACCAAACAAACAAGCTGAGTAAAACACACTCAAAATACTCAGGATCAGAAGAAAATTGGAAAGGGATACTTACATGAGCACCAAGATGCATAGTCTTATCGCATCAGTCTGCGAAGCCCTTCAACTGGAGCTTAGTAATCTCCCCTAGCTCGAACTGAGACCCCCGAACAACGGTGTTCATAAAGTCCAACTGAGAAAGGTGGAATGCCGTTGTGAGCTGCCCCCAACTGTCATCAACCTCATGGGTCCTGACCACGTCTAGTTCCCCTTCAGCATTTACAAAGAAGGACTTGAAGGAGGAGTCGAGCGCCAACCTCTTCAATTTTTTGGGGACCTTTCGACCAGCTAACAACAATGTCTCGGAGGGCACAATGATCTCCCTCATAAGCTCCAACGTTTCAATCTCGACCTGCTTCTTCTTATGGGCCCTTGCCTCCGGATCCTCAGCCTCCTTGGCTTCCCTCCTCTACTCCAGCTCCCTCTTCTTTCACAGCCTAGCCTTGCCCACAATCTTCCTTCGCTCCTCGGCCGCGTCATCAATATCGATGACCAACAACGAGCTTCATGTAGCTGCCGAAATTGACTTACCGAACCTTTTCGTGCTGACCAAAGTAGGGGGAGTTGAAAACAATGGTTGTAGAGGATCCCCGGTAGCCGGATCCATATTAATTGAGATGGCAGGTCCCTCGGTCTAACTGGGTGACCTAGCTATCAACAGCCACGGCTTGACTTTAGAAGTGGCCTTACCCTTCAAGGGCTGATGGAAATCGACCTTCGATAAGGCCCTAGCCTTCTGTGCTTGGACCTTAGCTTCCTCGGCCTACTTCATTATCTCTTGAATCTTTTCCATTCTCTTCGGACACTAATCGGCTGCGGCAACAATGAAATCCAGAGGTGTTGGCTAACGGAAGCATTGTTAGAAAATTCCCAAATCAACAAAATGAACACTAAACAACTTGAAAGCTACAAGTGGTATGTACATAGTTCAGTTATTAGGCCGACCTTCAGGAGGTTATACGGAAGCAGAAGGAAGTCACGACTCCTCTAAAACATCGAACTTATCGAATAATTCCAAGCAGTCGATCTTCTCCTTGTCGGTTAGGCTCGAACACTTGAAAACCTCTGGAAAAAAAACACAAAGTCAGCAATGGCATATAAAAATATCAACCGCCCTAAGACACTAGACATACATAAACAAGTCAACAAAGACCCTTGGCCACACCTTTGGGCTGATACGTCCTCGGTATTCTACGTTGAGATTCGGTCAAATTTGCACCTTCCCATTGTCCACATACCAACACAAACCTATGCTTACATGCCTTTTACGATGTCGGCATTTACCAAATAAAGGGACCCCTTACCTTCCTATCCATGGCCTTTACGTAAACCCATCCTGTTTTGTCCCTTCAGAACTGGTAAAGATAGTTAAAGTGGCCCCATGTCGGCTTACCTTTGTCGGCCAACCTGAAGGCGGTGTACACACCTGTGAGAGAAATCCAAGTATTCAGATTGATCTAACTGATAGCTACTCCCACATTGGCCACCATTTTCTGGATCCACGGGTGCAATGGAAAGACGACTCCATGGGTGAACACATCCGAATGAAATGCCGTCCAAGATTTCGGAGGGTCACTCGACATGTCTTTCTCCCTGACCAACCTCATCACCATTGAATCGGGCACATGAAATGCCTCCCTATAGGCATGTATGTTGTCCCCCTTGATCATACTCCATTGATGATCAATATGGCAGACTGACTTTGTAACGGTCACCTCCCACATGGCCGCATCCACATCAATCTCTATGACCATCAGCCTTGATGTTGCACCCTCATCACTTGTTCCAGCCATTTCTTTTCCTCTTTCTCGGCTAGATATAGCCGGTATCCCCTAAAAAATTGCGGTCTGATCGACCAACTCTACATCCCCCAATACCTGCTCGGCCACACCACTAGTCGAGACAACCTCATCTGGTATTTGAGCAAAAGTTTTTTTCTAGCTCTTCCTCTAGATCCCTATCTTCTTCGGCCTACGACCTCAGATTCACCTCTAACCGAGATGTCCCTGAAGTAGACGCCGATTCACTTGTCCATAACCAGGTTTCCGAAGCGGCCAAGCTAGCTGTTGATTCATCCTCAAAGGCATTCTCAGACCGATTGTCCATGCCTTGAAAATTTTCAAACGACATCTACAAATACAAAATTAAAGCTCCTAAGAAGGGAAACATGCAAGACTTAACTCCCTAACCAACCAAGACAATCAAGATATCCAAGGCATGAACATTCAAACATGTTTATAGCATGTTCTTGCTAAATCACTTAGTGAATCAAAAACGGGCACAAAAATGACAACATACCTTGTTTTTTCTCAGAGGTCCACCATAACAACCGTTGTATGCCTTGATTAGAGATATTTTTTATGCTTGCTGGAAATCGCCTGATGTCTCTCTTAATCACACTCAAAATCACTCAATTTCAAAAAGTGAGAAGTGAAATTTCACAACTCATTTTATACCACAAGGAAAAGTAACCAGGGTTAAAACTTGTCGTTATAAACCATCATCAGTCAGTCGAAGATTCGCGCACTATCTCGGGTAGCGGAATCATCACATCGATTACTGTGCACATTAAAAGTGCACTACCTGGTGACTATCAAGCAGCACCTGATCGGCCTGAGGACATCTCCTAGGATGATTGGCCACCTCATAGTGCGAGGGTACGCGCAAGCTGACCAACCAAGGTGACATCCACTCACCATTGGTACCCAAGTGGCACCTGATCGACCTGAGAACATCTCCTAGGCTGATCAGCCACCTCATCGTGCGAGGGTCGGCGTAAGCTAACCGACCAAGGTGACATCTGTCAGGACCCACCCCGATTTCACCCCGAAACCCGAGGTAAATCCCACTCCCGTCTGACTCCCCGACACAACACCCAAGTAAACTCACTCAAACCCAGTCAGACGCAGGAGTCTTTAACCAAAATATCTCGAAGTTATCGTTTACAGAGCATAGTACGAAACACAAGGAAAAATAAAAACTGATAAATTACACGCACACGGAAGACTTTAAACTATTCCGGGATCCCTCACGTCACTTCTATGCCTCGGACACTGCCTCGACGTCACGACCCCGCGCTCGCTCCACAACCTGGAGGGCAAGTTAAAACAGAAATGTGAGTGGACCATAATGAAAGAGAAGTTCTAAAATCATTTATCAGAAAACCGAGTTTAACCCTCCGTTTTGAAAACCACATGCATAACCCAGTTATTAAAACAGTTAGAAACCAAAGTACCATATACCACATCATAAGAAACAGAAACACTATAAAACATTTATAGAAATCACAGCATATATATATATATATATCATAAAACTGTATCAGAATCCAGAAACAGCAATTCATTATTTTCTGATCAAACCTGCTGGATCTATCCGAGACTTTAAACTCCCGAGT
This sequence comes from Prinsepia uniflora, assembly GCA_032719365.1. Classification (NCBI taxonomy): domain Eukaryota; kingdom Viridiplantae; phylum Streptophyta; class Magnoliopsida; order Rosales; family Rosaceae; genus Prinsepia; species Prinsepia uniflora. The sequence continues at coordinate 34,970,126 of CM064865.1, forward strand.
CTTTAAACTCAATCCAGGCCTTAATAATATCCGAGTCTTTAAACTCCCGAGTCTTTAAACTCAAGGCCTACGGGGGAAAATCAATATATCCGAGTCTTTAAACTCCAGAGTCTTTAAACTCAGTCCGGGTCTTTAAACCCAATCCGGCCAGTCCCCCGTCACATATATCCGGGTCTTTAAACCCAATATCCAGATCCAGCAAATCCAATCCCAAAACCATTTGAAAACTATTTACCAATCCACATCCAAACCCGAATCCGAAACCACTGGTCCGATACCCTTCCGGCATCCAGAACCGTCATTCCGAACCCAAATCCGGAATCCACTTTCCAACTTTAAAATCCAATTCATTTAATTACCAAATCATGTTTCAAAATCCCTTTGTAAGCAATCAGACTAGTTATCCTTTAAAAATCCCAAAATCCTGGCATTTTCTAAGAAAACGACATTCTCGTAAGACGTGCCAAATACCGTATTTCTCGAAAAACGTGCAATACTGTAAAACCAACCAAACATACTCGATAAACATAGAATAATGATTAAAACCATAAAACAATTATAGAAAACAGTTATGCATGTTCGAGTTTAGAGAAGGGGTCCACTCACAGTACTGAGCCCTACTCGCGTCCCGAACGTCCTGCACGTTCCTCGGCTTCCTCGGGAAATCCCGATCCTGTCAATCACCGTCAAAATACGTCACTAATACGTCCACGAAAGTTCACCTAAATTCCCTCAAAATTCCCCGAGTCCTAAACGTAACGAACCGGAACCCTAAACCCTCACCCTCGCGGAACTAAACTCAAACGACGTCCGATTGACCCGAAACCAACTCCATTGAACTCACCATAACTCCTAGACCAAAAACCATGTTGATCGTTTTCCCCATCGCCGCCGCACGCGCCCCCACGTGCCGCCCAAAGTGGCTGCGCGTGGCCCTCACGCGCCTGCTACAGTGCATCGGCTACCTCGAGCCAACCCGGTTCGCAACAGTAGCCTGCAACTCAGACCGGGGTCAGCGGTTCACCGTCGTGCCTGCACTATTTCCTTCCCTTTCTTCACCTAAAGCTTCGTCCAGTTCCAATCTATCCATTCCCCAGCTCCTCAGACCTCGACACCGCCCCAATCCCGTCGACTTACACTCGAACCAGACGGCCAAACTCCCCCTGTTTCACGATCCAGCCACCCAGCTCACCACCCTTCACGGTGGCTACACCAGACTCTTCCCTGGACTTCACTGAACCTAAACCAACCCTCCTAGATCTTCGACTCAGCCCCAATCGTCACAACTTGCCCTTTGAACCCACGGCCAAAACAGAGCACACAGGTACTCCCGTTATGCTAACCTCCGCCGTGTACTCCTCTGTCACGGCTACACACTCAGTCGACTCTTGGGACCTCCCTGAGTCTCACTCTAACCTCCACTTCCCACGACTCTCGCCCTAGGTCCACAACTTAGCTTCTAAACCCAAACGACAAAACAGAGCAAAGAAACGGGGTGAGGATTTACCTGTCCTCCTGTCGCCGTCGTGAGCTCAGCCGTGTACCACGGTGTCCAACAAGTCCTCTGCACTCGTCCCAGCCTCCTCTCGACTTGAATTGAGCCACCTCACGGCACAACCACCGTCTCTGCCTCACCGTCTCTCTGTTTTACCAGAGAACTTAGCCTCAACAACCACCGTGTCTCCGTGCACGATCTCGGTCCCAAACTCGATTATCAACCTCCTTTCCTCTTCCTTTTACCCTCACAACTCACCAGACTCACCAACTTACACGATTAACTTCTCAATTTCTCTCAATTCCTCCCTTTGTTTCACTCTGGTTGAAGAACACACACACACGATCACACACGGTTGCACCCCAATTATTTGGCCCGTGTGCGTACTGGAACCCCCCAGAAGCCACTACAGCCTTGCCACCTGTCACAATCCACTCCCTTTCTCTCACACATGGCCCAATCTCAGCCCTTCATTTCCTTCTTTCTGCACAAATCCTAATGTGCAGAAAGACCAAATTACCCTTCTTTTCAACTTATATTTACGGTTTTGCCACTACCCTTCTAGACCCGTAACTTACACCTCGTAAGTCCGATGAATACGTGCCGCCTGTCATCGAACTCAGGACGACGAGATCTACCTAACCATCCTAGGTCAACGTACCAAAACCCGGTTCTACAAAAAGTCAACTATTCTCCCTAATTTACCCAAATTACGGTTAAGCCCTCAACCTTCCGAACATCACAACTTCCTCCTCGGATGTCGGAATCGGGCGTGCCACCTGCCTACGGGTTCGTGACGTCCTAAACTACATCCTGGTTACCGGTCAACACCCAATTGACCACCCGAACTAAAAGTCAACTATTTTGCCCTGACTAGGGGCAAAATTGTCATTCTACGCTTAAGGATCTATCGGGACCACCTATCCGCCGATTAACCTTACTAATCACACCTTAATCATTCTACTAATCCCGGCTTCCGGGACGGGTTGTTACAACATCCACTCACCTTGGCACCCAAGTGACACTTGATCGACCTGAGGACACCTCCTAGGTCAATTGGTCACCTCGCCGAGTGAGGATTCGCACAAGCTAACCGATCAAGGTGACATCCAATCACCATTGGTACCCAAGTGGCACCTGATCGGCCTGAGGACATCTCCTAGGATGATTGGCCACCTCATAGTGCGAGGGTACGCTCAAGCTGACCAACCAAGGTGACATCCACTCACCTTGGCACCCAAGTGGCACTTGATTGGCCTGAGGACGCCTCCTAGGCCGATCGGCCACCTCGTCGAGCGAATGTACGCGCAAGCTAATCGACCAAGGTGGCATCCACTCACCTTAGCACCCAAGTGGCACTTGATTGGCCTGGGGACACCTCCTAGGCCGATCGGTCACCTCGTCGTGCAAGGGTCCGCACAAGCTGACTGACCAAGGTAACATCCACTCACCATTAGCACTCAAGTAGGCACTTGATCAGCCCGAGGACACCCCCTAGGTCTATTGGCCACCTAATTGTACTAGGGTCCACGCCAACTAACCGACCATGTAGGCTTTGATCGACCTGAGCAAACTCCCAGGTTGATTGGCCACCTAGTCATTCTATGGTCTACGCAAACCAGCTGTTAACTCACTTATCCCTCTGCATTTTCCCTCTATCAAGGGCTTAGGGGACTGGGGACTAGCATACTGTACAACTGAACAGGCCTACATGAATAATACAAGCCCTCAACCAAGGCAATCCACCTCAGTCAATGACTTAGGGGACTTCTGTTCATACCTAAACTAGTAGGTCTGACTAAAGACCAAATTGACTTGCCTTGTTGAAAGTTAACCAACCATGTCTGATCAGTCAGCCCCTAGACAACCCCAGATCATGCCAACAGGGTCAGAGGGACCTAGGAAGATTATATCGGATTGGCCATCCAGCAGATTGGCCTATCAACCAGTCGGTCTCCTTACGAGCCAACCACAGACCGAATCTCTCTAGGCCGAGGACACATGGTCGGTCAGCCCCACTGATAGGACACCTTCCAGCTCCTAAAGGCCACAATATTTATCCCACATTGACAAACACCAACAAACACATTCAATGCAACAATAAATATAGGAGCAACCCCCTTCAAAAGATAATAAAATCTTGCCCTCACGCTATCTAAATTGCTACAGTAATCCTCCCATTTGAACTTACTTAAGCATTGGAGATTGTTAGGCCAGCATCACACTGGTGTCTATTTGCTCTCACCCTCTCTCTATGCATTTATTCATCCCTGAGAGGAGCATCAAAGAAGCTCAGCGTGGCAAGACTAAGTTGATCCATTTCTTGCATAAACAATCCATTTTAAAGAAATTTTGTTCCAATATGTCTCTAATATGTCTCTTTCTTAAAAAGATTATATAATATAAACTCTAATTTTACATATTTATAAAAATGACACAATTTTATATACGAAAATAATAATTACAGTCCTGTCATATTCCCATTATTTTATTTTTGAAAAAAAAAACCTAAATCAAAATACCAATCTTCCTGAGAGTGAGCAACAAAATCACAAATACCGCACCACCCTTCGTGAGTACCAAAATCACAGACGCCGCACCACCCTTCGTGGGTATTAGACGGCGTGGGTTTCCGATGTGGCTCGCTAAAATTGTTGGTGAGTTTTACAGTAATTCCATTTGTTAAGTATCTACTACGACGACCTCCCCTCCTCCTTCCTGACTACTTCTCCTCTGATGATGATGACCAACGACACTACGCCTACTTCTCCTCCTCCTCAATCTCAGACCAACGCCACTACATCACCTCCTCCTCCCACAACCCCGACTGAATCTTCGCCTTCTCCATTACCAGCTGACTCGACGCCATCGCCGCCGGGGAGTGGGAGATTGGCAACAAATCCTACTATTGGGACCCTAGTCTTTGCAAGTCAAGTTTGAAGTTTTGGTTGAGTATTTTGAAATTGTTCATAAAATTATTTCTTTAAGTTTATGGTGATGGCATGGTTATTTAATGAGCAAAAAATCTTTTGATGTTGCAAAAAATGTCTACTTTATGTTTGGATTACTGGGGACGACGTCTCAAGGTTTGTGCATTGAGGACTTGAAGAAACTAATCCAAGTTTATTGGGGACGACGTCTCATGATTTCTAGTATATAAATCAAGTCGGCGGATCGCTGTTATGCAAGTTGAGATCTCAAATTTTAAATAGAAAAAGAAGAATCTGGGAATCACATTGTTGACTGATTTGCAAGTTTAGAAAAGTGGTAACTCCAAAGCCTTTGATTTCGCAATTACAATTTCGTTCCCAAATTTCAGATTGAAAAGGGCTGGGTGAATTTTTGCCCTTATCTTGGATTTTGGCCATTTTTGTCGTGAAAAGGAAATAAAGAACAAAGAGTCAAACTTTTAAGTTTTTTCTTGTCCAAATAAAATAATAGGGCTATGAGGAGGCTGAGTTTTTTTATCTTCGTATATAAAATTGGTTCATTTGGGTAAATATATAAAATCAAGTTTAACTTAGATAGTCTTTTTAAGAAAGAGGCGTTTTGGGATTAGTGTTCCCGAAAGAAGCCATATATTTTTGTTGCGAAGTATTTGAGAATGAGATTTTAGGTTTTCAGAGAAGAAGAAGTTGGGAGAGGCATAGAGAATAAACGTGTGTTCTTAGTATCTTGTCTATTGAATTGTCATCTAAACAATAAATTGTATTCACCTATAAAAAATAGGGGAATTAGTAGATGTCCAAAAGACTAAAATACACATCGTACCCTTTACATGTAATAGCCACTAAATATCTATTTATTTACAACACTCCCCATTAGATACTTCATGTAATGGTGCTGCTTGGTTACACATTTATGTGTTGCCTCGTTAAAATCATACCAGGTAACAAAAACCATGTGGGACAAAAATAACCATGGTCGAAGGAAAAAGAGTGCAATGCGCGTGGGTAGTTGAAGTCATCTCTTCTAGAATATGGGTAGATAGTACGTCTTTGAGGTATAATGTATTGGTGTTGCTACACAAAAACCTTGCCTAGTAAACCCAGTGGGAAAAACCCATGGTCGAAGGGAAAAGATGAACAAATGCATATGAGTCAAATTATGTCATCTTTAAGATGCATTGTTAATGGAGCGACCATACCAAAAGTGTGTCTCGTTAAAACCTAGCCAGGTAACAAAACCCAATGAGAAAAAACTAACCGTGGTCATAGGATAAAAGAGTACACGATGGTCTTGTGAGTATGATTTGGGATACTCAATATACTTTAGGATACTCAATATACTTTAGGATACTTGGTAGACTTCAAGACAATCGGTACACTACAGGATACACAGTATACTTCAGGATACATAGTATTCTTCGGGATACTCCCCCTGATATCGAATCCTTCTGAAAATTAGGAACGAGGTAGATCAGTTAGTATACGCAAGCCAATATCTTGAACATATTATTGGAATGTTGCTATGGGTAATGAATTATTGTTGTCCTTTATAATAAAATTGGTTCTCATCTGTTTGATATACGCATCATTATCTACATAGAGAATCATCGGTTCATTATTGGTGGAATGCAGTCCACAAGTACGTTGAATATGCCATGTAATGACTCTTCGTCATATATATTCACGAACTATTTCGTGAGGAGTTAGAATATCTGATTCAAAGATGTAGAAAAAAGGGTCTGTTTCGTAGACCTCCAAGATATTGATGTGTTCCTACTAGTAAAGATGTAACCAGTTTGGGAAAAGATCCTATATGGGTCTAATAGGTAACCTGTGTCAACATACCCAACAAGGCATGCATCATTTCGAGGACCATAAGGGTTTGATTTTGACAGGACCCATCCCAATCCCCCCCCCCCGGGATTAGTCCGGGATGACCCTTCTCCCGTCTGACACGAAGTGTCAGACAAGGGATATTTCCGTCCTTTGCCCTCCCGGGCTATCAGAGTACGCCAGGATCCGGAGGAGGTATGTGATATCTCGGTCTCTGCTACAGTCCACATCCGATGTCAACCTGAAGGGCAGTCAAAATATTAAAAACTGTGAGTGGACAAAACAAAAGTTTATAAAAACATTTAATAAGAAGACATTTGTACCCTCCACTAAAAAGCATGCATGCATTCGAAAACCATTTATCCAAAACAAACCATATGTGGGACTAAGCCCAAATCAGATATAAACCAAGGTCGAAAGGACCACAATAAAAACGACCATACCGGCCACTGCCCAAATCCATAAGGGACTCGGCCCCAAACTATAAAGAAACCAAGTACACGAGCCACTGCTCAAATCCTGTGCACACCGGCACACACCACATATCATATATCATATATCCATCACATACATATATATAAGTCACACAACCAATCCTGTCACGGTATCCAAAGCTACGCGCGTGCTACCCGGGTCTCACTCCGAGTCTTCTCAAAGTCAAGGTCAATGTCCGCAGACCACTGACCCTACCCGAGGTAATAGTAACCATAGCCTTCCTGAGAGTAAGGAATCCAACTGAGGGGTGACTCCACTCAGTCGGTGCTCCGTGACTACTACGAGGTCCACCCAGGCCAACGACCCTCACCAGAGGAGATAATAGAACATGTAAAGGAAGGTAGATGAACATATGTATATACATAACATAAACATTCATGACCTGTTCCCCTGAACCGTCATGATCCATAATATCCATAATCAGGTAACATGCCGGTTCCCATAAACCGTCATGTACCGTAATAACCAACAAGGGTTCATGCCGATTCCCATAAACCGTCATGAACCATAATACCATAACAAGGGTTCATGCCGGTTCCCATAAACCGTCATGAACCTGGGAATCCATTTAAGGTTCCCTGACTCGACCCGAAATCAAAACCGTAAGTGACTGGGTCTCGTGCCCGAACATAGGACATCAGCTGGGCACCGTGCCCGGAATCTGAGGTCATATGCCCGAGACAAAACCAAATGGGTCTCATACCCGAGTTTATCCTTTTGAAATCCAATTCCAGTTCATTTAAATCAATAAAGAAATACAGACCCGTATAAGCACCGTATAAGGCTGAAACCTCGAAATACGTGCTTATACGTAACCACATAGAAATGCACCCATGGCATCATCAAACAAGTAATAAAACATATACTGAACATTTATGCATGCACTAATTTAGAAAACAAGGTCCACTCACAGACCGTCCGAGCTGCCGCCTCGATTTGCGTGCTATACGGCTCCCCGAGCCGATCACCGTCACCGGGACTCCCAAACCTGTCCAAATCGTAATAGAAGGTTACTAACTACTTAATTAACCTCCTACCAAAGCCCCGTAATTTTCCCGTATTTTTAACTATTTTTAATCCCGAACCTAACCCTTCCGATGCCCCGAAACATATCGAGACGGTGTCCGATCGACACGAAACCAGTCCCAAAATGTTCGTTACATCGAATAGGAGATTTCGTATGTTGGAACCTTCTCCAGATTCCCTGCCACGCGCCCTCATGCGCCGCCTGAAGTGGCTGCGCGTGGGCTTCACGCGCCTGCTACAGTATCTGCTAACGTCAGCATGACATCATCTGACAGCTGTCAGGTCTGACATGTCAGACTTTGACATGTGCCACGTGTCAAGCTCCCATTGGTCCACGTCACTGTGCTGTCAGAGCCACGTGGCAGTCTGACATGTGCCACGTGTCATCACGACACTGGTTCACGTTAGTTCCACGTGTCAGCCCCTAATTGGGCCACGTCACTGACATGTCAGTGCTGACTGTGCACTGACATGTGACACGTGTTGCACTCCTATTGGCCCATTTTCTGACATGTCAGCTGACATTGTCAGATCTGACAATGCTGACATCATCGCTGACATGATGACGTCAGCATGATGACGTCACCTGTCATCTCTGTCCTCCCGCGGGTCGACCCGAATACCAGTAACCGGGTCGCCGTGACCCGCGGCTTGACCCGGCCGGTTCTCCCTGCTCCGGCCACCATCTTTCCTCCCATTTGTCCCATTCTACTCCTCTCAACCTAACCTAAAGATCCATGGCCCTAACAACTAAGAACACCCTCAAAAACTATACCTTCCAAGTTCATCAATGGCGGCCGTGACTACCTTCGCCCTTCACGGCCGTTACAGGCCACCTAAGCCTTCGAAAACAATCCTAAAAGAACCCTAAGACCTCTAGGATCATTTCCCAATCCCTAGATTCGATTAAAACACAACAAAAATCAATTTTCAATTTTTGAAAGAAAACTCACCCACGGGTTCTCTCCCCGCCGTGTCCTTCGCCGTGGCCTACCTTCCTCAGCCTCTTTCCACCACCTCACGGTCATGTCCAGCTCGCACAAGCAATGAATGGTGATGGTGTGTGTGTGTTTTGGGTTTTTGAAGAAAATGAAGAAAATGAAGAAAAATGGGGTTATGGGTTTCGGGTGGAAGGATGAACAAGACGAAGGAGGATGGCTAATGAGAGAAGGAAATGGAGGGTGTGGATTGATAGTTAGAATTGAATTGGATGGCTAGGATTGAATTAGGTGTGGGTTTGGTTTATAAAAATAATTAAATAATATTAATTAATTATATAGATCCACATTTTGGGGGATCAAAGCAATGGGATGAGTGACACTTGTCACTCATCCATGGGGCCCACCAAAATATCCACCCAATCAGATTTCGCCAAAACGTCCCCGTCTCGAAGTTCGTGCATAGTGAAATCGAACTTCCGTGACCCATAACTCTCCCGTTTGAAGTCCGATTTCAGAGTGCCGCCTGCCTATGGATTCATATCGTCCTTATCTACGTAACGGTCTTCGGCCCTCGGCCATCGGACCTTTTGGTCAAAAAGTCAACATTTGACCCCATTTAACCAAAATTACCAAAATGCCCCTAAACTTCCGAACGTCATAACTTCCTCCTCGAATGTCGGAATTGAACGTGCCACCTGTCTATGAACTCGTGACGTCACGAACTACGTCACGGTCATCGGTCAAAGTCCATTTGACCGCCCGATTGAAAAGTCAACGTTTTGCCACCACCAGGGGCAAAACGGTCATTTCGCACCGTGCGTCCGATTTCGCTCTACTAATCACCGATTAACCTCATTAATCGTGATTAGTCACTAATCTAATCTAGGAATTTGGGACGGGTCGTTACAACCTTCCCTCCTTAATTAATTTCGTCCTCGAAATTCCAACCGACCTAATTCTACCCGTTCTTCCCTCCTTAATTTAGTTTCATACTTGAAACTTCAACTATCCTGATTCCACAACCACCTCGTGGAAAGTAGAATCGACCGCAAAACACGTGTACACTAGTACACCAACTAACCAGAACAACCCTTACTCGTCTGCAACTAGATATACCTCTAACGCTCACGTCACATCGTCTACATTCGACCACGTCGAAAGACAGTAGTCATACGTTCTGAATTGACACTACTGGTTAAATCTACCGTTTTCGTTGACACAACAACTCGACGGTTCCTTTCTCAAACACTAACTATCCCGACATCTACTCCCACTGGGAGTTACCAATCACTCAACGATCCACGCTGACACCTCCGACAAACTGTCACCACTTGACAGTCGTCAGTCGCAAACTGATATGACACACACTCGTGGTTACACTAACCACAAGCATTTCACTCGACCTGTGTGTAACTAGACTCATCAGAACCACTATGACCCAATGCACAGTATCCAATGTCCAGTCCACGACCCCGACTAATCCAATGGTATCGGAACCAAGCCGACTACCAACACGCTCTCCAACGTACCACCGGTATCACCTATATACCGTCACCAGGCACGACAAGTCTGCCTAGTATCGTACCTTGAACAACGTACAAGGTACGCACATCTACCCATCAATCAGACTACAACCACCTAGGTCATAGCCAATCACGTTTCTACTATAGAGTCCATTTGTCCAATCCAGTATTAGACAAATCGAACTCCGACCCATTATCCATTTCCAAATCCGAATCCGAATCCGCAATTTCGTAAGAAATCCCGAATCCAAATCCAGAAATCATATCCATAATCATGTCCAAATTCGAATCCAAAATCATTATTCCGTAAGCTAGCATTTGGAATAACCATTCCGAACCCAAATCCATAAAAGAAATTCTACAGTCAAGCTCTAGACTCAAATCCTGAATCGTCACCCAGAATCCGATTCCAAAACCCAAATCTAGAAATCCTTTTTCAAGTTCCAAAATCAAATCCTGAATCGTCATCCAGAAATCTGATTCCAAAACCTGAAATATCTCGTTTTCGTCTACCAAGACGCACCATATCCGAACCTATCGGATACCTGTTCAAACGATTTATACATTACCCTCGATTGACTTCATAAGGAAGCCAATCCCAACATCAACACATCTAGGTTGACCAAATCCGACCACGTCGGACAACTACTTATCGGACAACTACTCAGGCGAGTAATAAGCCATATGGGATTTACCTCGAAAAGAAGTTCAGTCCCATCATGCTTCACTCAACATCCAAGTAAGAGTAATAAACTCTCCACCTATCTGGATATCCAAACCACGATCCAGATCCAACATTACGTCAACCGCCCATAAACGTCACGATCCCCAATCGTCACGACGTCCAAAGTCCTCAACCATTTCCCACATCTAAATAGATTAGTCAACGACGAGACACGCCGAGACTGTGGGTTACCACTGATTACCTCGTATCGATCCTTGTCATTCCACCGAGGAAAATCAAAGATGATACAAGACTGTGACATCAAAACTCATCTTACGTGAATGCAAACAACACTCGCTGCACTCACCACGCCACGTAATCCAACATCGTCTGCCACCAAGTAGAAAATGAGAAATCACAGTCATTTAACTTCGATATACTCATCTCCTCCTGATGATTCAGAACAAATCCCGGGTCCACCAACCAATACACGATCAGTGTACTAGTGGCAACCAACAACATCAATGACATCTACATCATCTACCACCATCAATTATGGTAGAACCTGAGAAGTCACCCAAACGACTTCGACATACCTAATACCAATGCGGAAAACCCGTATTCCATTCGTCACCGCAATCGCAACCTCGCGCGATTCCGGAATTCCAACAAGATTGGAAACAACGTACTTGGACATCATCTACGTATCCATTACCAGTTTAACTCTATCTGAGTTCCACTCCTGAACCACAGATACCGAACATATGCCCATTACGACGGAGTCACACCCCGATCCGTAACTCATCGTCACGATCACCAGCACCAGCGCCAGCACTAGTACCAGTATCATCACTTGTGAGCATCAGCACAAAGTGTGCAAATCAGACAATCCTGGATCTCCGCTCATACCGAACGACGACCCCGTACCTCTGCTCGAATAGGAGAAACTCTGTCTCCGTTGTACCCAACAACTCTGGGTACAGTCATCCTGACAACCCATACGAGAAAAGGAAACGTCCCCTGAACGTCCCCGATCTCATTCTGCGATCGCACTCAGCCGTAACCGAGTCGAATCCAGAATCATTGATCATACATATGGGTTACTCACGCACCCCGTCTCATCGTCACGACTGACAATCCCATCGTCACAATCGTCACGGTAACCTGAGTCTACTCGACCTGATAAGACTCGACTACGTCCATCGATAGTAGCGTCTGCCCCAACCTCGTGCAGACCTAACTACCAGGAATCACGATATACAAACTCCGCATCCAACGGAATCAACCGCTCGTACCAACTACTCCGTATCCCCGCTCTGGGATTCCATCGACAAGTACCAACCTTGATAACTTGTCCCACCAATCACTAACCAACCGTACTCCGACTAACCCAAATGTCGTCTACCAGGTCGCCCATGACCTTAGTTGCACCAACAGTCCATCACAACTAAAGTAGCACGACAACCAACTCGGTCTAACCGATACGTACAACCCTGACTGCGAAGTGCAGTCCCAACACAAGCTGACATGACTAGACCGACTAACGAATCCAAATTCGAATAGTCGTCCAAGTCAAACCGCTCGTCAACTCACATTTCCGAACCATACACATACGGTAGGGTTCCACGATCACACCTAGAGTTCCCCAGAACCCAACTGCATAAGGCGGTAAAATCCACGATCTGACCGACCCCGCGGTCTTGACATCGAAAAGACGTCAATCCAATCCTACCAACAATCCAACTCGGATTCCTCGAATCCGGCTGCTAACTGCCGACTGTAGTAAATCCATTTAACCCAACCAAAGTCCGACCATCGAGTGGTCGCAACTCCAAACCAGTCGTCGGAACCGATCCTACGACATCGTGAAAGACGATCCCAACTAACCGTCTCACGATCACACTCCAGAATACGAACACGTTAATCCCTTTGTAGGGTCCCACACTGTCATCCACGACAGAACTATGGCAACCCCGGCCTCAGATGCCGAACCAAGGCATGCCAATCCTACTAACTATCGTACCAGCACCCCAACAATCAGGTTGACCACGAACTGCAGCCCTTTGAGATATCACATCCTCGACCTGCGTACATACTCCAAGAGCTCCGCGGTTGCTCGAATAGAGACAACCCCGCTCTGATACCACGTTGACAGGACCCATCCCAATCCCCCCCCCGGGATTAGTGCGGGATGACCCTGCTCCCGTCTGACACGAAGTGTCAAACAAGGGATATTTCCGTCCTTTGCCCTCCCGGGCAATCAGAGTACGCCAGGATCCGGAGGAGGTATGTGATATCTCGGTCTCTGCTACAGTCCACATCCGATGTCAACCTGAAGGGCAGTCAAAACATTAAAAACTGTGAGTGGACAATACAAAAGTTTATAAAAACATTTAATAAGAAGACATTTGTACCCTCCACTAAAAAGCATGCATGCATTCGAAAACCATTTATCCAAAACAAACCATATGTGGGACTAAGCCCAAATCAGATATAAACCAAGGTCGAAAGGACCACAATAAAAACGACCATACCGGCCACTGCCCAAATCCATAAGGGACTTGGCCCTAAACCATAAAGAAACCAAGTACACGAGCCACTGCTCAAATCCTGTGCACACAGGTACACACCACATATCATATATCATATATCCATCACATACATATATATAAGTCACACAACCAATCCTGTCACGGTATCCAAAGCTACGCGCGTGCTACCCGGGTCTCACTCCGAGTCTTCTCAAAGTCAAGGTCAATGTCCGCAGACCACTGACCCTACCCGAGGTAATAGTAACCATAGCCTTCCTGAGAGTAAGGAACCCAACTGGGGGGTGACTCCACTCAGTCGGTGCTCCGTGACTACTCCGGGGTCCACCCAAGCCAACGACCCTCCCCGGAGGAGATAATAGAACATGTAAAGGAAGGTAGATGAACATATATTTACATAACATAAACATTCATGACCGGTTCCCTTGAACCGTCATGATCCATAATATCCATAATCAGGTAACATGCCGGTTCCCATAAACCGTCATGTACCGTAATAACCAACAAGGGTTCATGCCGATTCCCATAAACCGTCATGAACCATAATACCATAACAAGGGTTCATGCCGGTTCCCATAAACCGTCATGAACCTGGGAATCCATTTAAGGTTCCCTGACCCGACCCGAAATCAAAACCATAAGTGAATGGGTCTCGTGCCCGAACATAGGACATCAGCTGGGCACCGTGCCCGGAATCTGAGGTAATATGCCCGAGACAAAACCAAATGGGTCTCATACCTGAGTTTATCCTTTTGAAATCCAATTCTAGTTCATTTAAATCAATAAAGAAATACAGACCCGTATAAGCACCGTATAAGGCTGAAACCTCGAAATACGTGCTTATACATAACCACATAGAAATGCACCCATGGCATCATCAAACAAGTAATAAAACATATACTAAACATTTATGCATGCACCAATTTAGAAAACAAGGTCCACTCACAGACCGTCCGAGCTGCCGCCTCGATTTGCGTGCCATACGGCTCCCCGAGCCGATCACCGTCACCGGGACTCCCAAACCTGTCCAAATCGTAATAGAAGGTTACTAACTACTTAATTAACCTCCTACCAAAGCCCCGTAATTTTCCCGTATTTTTAACTATTTTTAATCCCGAACCTAACCCTTCCGATGCCCCGAAACATATAGAGACGGTGTCCGATCGACACGAAACCAGTCCCAAAATGTTCGTTACATCGAATAGGAGATTTCGTATGTTGGAACCTTCTCTAGATTCCCTGCCACACGCCCTCACGCGCCGCCTGAAGTGGCTGTGCGTGGGCTTCACGCGCCTGCTACAGTACCTGCTGACGTCATCGCTGACGTCAGCATGACATCATCTGACAGCTGTCAGGTCTGACATGTCAGACTTTGACAGGTGCCACGTGTCAAGCTCCCATTGGTCCACGTCACTGTGCTGTCAGTGCCACATGGCAGTCTGACATGTGCCACGTGTCATCACGACACTGGTCCACGTCAGTGCCACGTGTCAGCCCCTGATTGGGCCACGTCACTAACATGTCAGTGCTGACTGTGCACTGACATGTGACACGTGTCGCACTCCTATTGGCCCATTTTCTGACATGTCAGCTGACATTGTCAGATCTGACAATGCTGACGTCATCGCTGACATGATGACGTCAGCATGATGACGTTACCTGTCATCTCTGTCCTCCCGCGGGTCGACACGAATACCAGTAACCGGGTCTCCGTGACCCGCGGCTTGACCCGGCCGGTTCTCCCTGCTCCGGCCATCATTTTTCCTCCCGTTTGTCCCATTCTACTCCTCTCAACCTAACCTAAAGATCCATGGCCCTAACAACTAAGAACACCCTCAAAAACTATACCTTCCAAGTTCATCAATGGCGGCCGTGACTACCTTCGCCCTTCACGGCCGTTACAGGCCACCTAAGCCTTTGAAAACAATCCTAAAAGAACCCTAACACCTCTAGGAACATTTCCCAATCCCTAGATTCGATTAAAACACAACAAAAATCAATTTTCAATTTTTGAAAGAAAACTCACCCACGGGTTCTCTCCCCGCCGTGTCCTTCGCCGTGGCCTACCTTCCTCAGCCTCTTTCCACCACCTCACGGTCATGTCCAGCTCGCACAAGCAATGAATGGTGATGGTGTGTGTGTGTTTTGGGTTTTTGAAGAAAATGAAGAAAATGAAGAAAAATGGGGTTATGGGTTTCGGGTGGAAGGATGAACAAGACGAAGGAGGATGGCTAATGAGAGAAGGAAATGGAGGGTGTGGATTGATAGTTAGAATTGAATTGGATGGCTAGGATTGAATTAGGTGTGGGTTTGGTTTATAAAAATAATTAAATAATATTAATTAATTATATAGATCCACATTTTAGGGGATCAAAGCAATGGGATGAGTGACATTTGTCACTCATCCATGGGGCCTACCAAAATATCCACCCAATCAGATTTCGCCAAAACGTCCCCGTCTCGAAGTTCGTGCATAGTGAAATCGAACTTCCGTGACCCATAACTCTCCCGTTTGAAGTCCGATTTCAGAGTGCCGCCTGCCTATGGATTCGTATCCTCCTTATCTACGTAACGGTCTTCGGCCCTCGGCCATCGGACCTTTTGGTCAAAAAGTCAACATTTGACCCCATTTAACCAAAATTACCAAAATGCCCCTAAACTTCCGAACGTCATAACTTCCTCATCGAATGTCGGAATTGAACGTGCCACCTGTCTATGAACTCGTGACGTCACGAACTACGTCACGGTCATCGGTCAAAGTCCATTTGACCGCCCGATTGAAAAGTCAACGTTTTGCCACCACGAGGGGCAAAACGGTCATTTCGCACCGTGCGTCCGATTTCGCTCTACTAATCACCGATTAACCTCATTAATCGTGATTAGTCACTAATCTAATCTAGGAATTTGGGACGGGTCGTTACAGATTTATTCCTCGATGCATAGGAATAAAATAAGTTTATATATGTTGTACCTCTATAGTACCAAAAAATGTCTTTTAATGCCAATCCAGTGGTGGTGTGTTTGGCACAAAGCTAAATCTAGCTAGCAAGTACATATCGAATGAAATGTATAGTCTAGTGCATTGAGCCAAGTACAATAATGCGCTTATTTCACTTATATATGAAACTTATGGTCTCAATATCTCTTCATCATCTATGAGATGAAACAGGTCCATTTTAGGATCTAAACTACAGATGATTATGGACATGCTTGAATATTTCGCTTTATCCTCATTAAAGCGTATCAACCTCTTCTAGATGAGATTTCAACATCTCCTGGATGTAGTTCGATTGTTAGAATAAAATCTCATCTGCACGGTGCTCGAGCTTCACGATGAGACAAAATTTTGTTCTCCCTAGATCTTTCATTCCAAATTCCAACTTCAGGTGCTTAGCAGTTCCTTTGGTCTTTTTCGGAGCATCAATCAATATCAAACTTGGAACTTGTTTTCTTAATAAACACGCATGTGCATACTTCAATTTAAAAATCCCACTCAGATCAAATAACTCACTTAAATGGTTGTACCACATTCATTCAGATTTTTTAATCCCTAAAGTGAGCGCCTCAAACAAGTAAGGAGCATGTTCCTAGATCTGGAACTATTTGCATTAGATATCTTAAGTCCTTCAAAAACTATTTGTATGTAACGACTCGGATCACGAGAAAACGTAAATTTGAAAAATAAAAAGGCAAAAGACAATTTTACCCTTGGAAAAGTCAAAATATCGATATTTTTATCGGGACATCTTTTGAGAATTCCAAGAAGACCATCACGAAGGCTCGTGATTCTGAATTTGCAGCCAGGAGACACGCCAAAATTGGAGGTTGGATGAATTCATTATGGGTCAAAATTTGTAAGGGAATTTTGGTAATTTTCCATATAGGGGTAGTTTGGTAACTTCACCTAAAGGGCCTAGAATGTTCTAGATAATCCTAGAATTTTCTTTACATTTTCCTCCAAATATCCCCCACTCCCACCGAATTAAGGTGGAACTCTTATATATGTGTGAGTGATGTGGAAATGGTGGCTTCCGTGGTGGTTGCCCGAAAATTGAGAAACAAATAAGAAAACAGTGAACAACGTGAAAGGGGAAGGGTGAGAGGGGAGGAAAGTCAGGGAATAAGACAGAAAAAATAAATGAAGAGGAAAGTGATAAAGTTGGAAGGAGCTGGAACCCTCCAAACCTGCAACCATGAGTAACCCGGGAAGCCTTAAAATGGCAGTGGGTTATCTCAATGATCTGAAGCTTTGGGATGGCTATGGGATGATCCTAGGGCGTTAAATGACTCATTAAGGTCATTTTGGGGGTGAGAAAGCACGAGTTTGGGCACAGGAAATAGCTCTGTACGAAGCTGGGAAGATTAGCCGAAAGCCATGAAGTAGGATAGCAGAATCAAGGTATGTATCTTAACTTTTGAGATCATAGATCTTCTCATAGGATCATGTAGGCTAAAATTGACATTTAGATCATGAAAAAATTGACCAAGAAATAGTTGTTTTACGGTCAGGTCAGTGTCGTCGGGTCGGGCAACCTGTTTCGCAGACCCGCTCGAGGTATAAGATGAGTACTATTGCAAATGTGACTGAAGTGCGCGTGACACCCACACGCAGGGAGTTCCACCGACGTGTGGGGTGGAATCTCGTTGTTCAACATGGAAGTTACTCCTTTTAATTTTCTGAGTTTAATGGTAGAATGACTGAGTTGTTTAGATGATGTTTTGATTTATTTCCGAATTTCTAATATAATTGGTTTAGATTTAATTTAACAATTTTTATAATGAAATTAACATCAATTTAAGGGTAATTTGGTTATACAATGGCTCTTGAGAGCGAGTTATATGCATGACAAGGGTTGTGAGGAGTCGTAAGTGAGTGGTATAGATAATTTCATAAAAATTGGATAAATTAAGGTGAATGAGGTTAATATGTAAAATCTATTTTGTTTAAATGGTATGTGTTGTATTTGTTGTGAATATGTGAGTCTCGTGCAAGATAATAAGCTAGTGGAATAACTAAGTTTTTATGATGACAATTATGGAGATGGTTGGACCCATATGCTTTGGAAATTAACATGGCAATTCTTGTGCAAACTTATTTGTATTGTTGAGAAACTTAAAAGGGTTTTATAATTTGACTACTTATGTAAGATGAGTGAATTTGAACTTTTAAAATTAAGAAATATTCATAAAACTTCCCTGGGGTTAGGTGACATTTATGATTAATTTATAATAGGAGTTCTCAGTATGTAAGACTGTTAAAAAAGAATTTCGAAAAGAGTACTTCTAACTAGTGTCGAACTCTTGACGAATCAAGTGGGCTGGATGTGGGAGGTGCCCTATAGGAGGTGGATTCTATTTGATTAAGTAATAGATAAATAGGGAAAATGAAAATCAGAAAATCCCTTGTCTGACAAGGATTGTCAGACAAGAGCAGGACCGGTCTGATTTTTCTTGGAAATTTGGGATGGATCCTGTCAACTTGGTATCAGAGCTAGGTTATGAGTAATCTTGTCGTGAAATATTATTTTTGTGTATAGCATATTTTAATGATTTTTTTATCCGATTTCATAATGATGGTATTGATATGATCTTTCTTTAAAAATGATTTTGAAAAATCTATGGGATTACATGAAGTATACGTTATGGTATGGTGAAAGAATTACTTAATGATACTTTATAAAATTTCTAAGATTTCATGAGAATTTTGTAATTAGTTTAGTCCCACATCTTGAAATGTGGATTTGATTTTGATAATTTGATTTATGTGTGTATGATTCTTGATGCATGTATATTATTTTGAATGATTGGTTGGTACTTGAATGTGGTATTCCTGAGTAGTTGTTTGATGTATGTGATTGGAAACCCTCCTTGGATTGCTAGGTTACGCCCAGATTTGGTGTCCTTGGGCTTCCGTTCGAATATTGTATCGTCGAATAACTATATGATGTGATGGTTAGTTAGTCTCAGATGTCTAGCTGAGCTCGGTTCCTTGAGACTGGTTTTATGATGATGATTCAGTTATTAAGTTGGACATTGTTCTTTTGGGTAATTATACCTCCCAATAGTGTTGTGGGCACCTCTGATGGTGCTTCGTGTAGTTCCCAAGGGATGATGTGATAGTTTGGATGTTGCTTTGTGCAGTTCCTAGACATACCCGGATGATGCTTTGTGCAGTTCCCTGGAGAGGTTATGATAGTTCGGATGGTGTATGAGTGCAGTTCTCGGACATGGCCGGATGGTGCTGCATGCAGTTCCTGGCATACTATGACAGTCTAGATGGTGCTACGTACAGTTCCCAGATATGTTCGGATGATGCATTAGTGTAGTTCCCGGACCAGACCCAGATGATGCTTCGTGCAGTGCATGGGCAGTTTACATATTTAGGTGTGACATATTGTGATGGAAATTTGAGGCGAGACTTGGTTAAGTCTGGTTATATGGCTTGCCTATATATCTATTGTTGGTAGATGTGATAAATGATTTGGCATGACTCAGATGTTGCTTCATGCAGTTCCTGAGGTCAGTGTGACTGCGATGATTGGTTTTCAATCTTGAGGAACGATGGCATAAGTATAATTTTTTTATAATTTGATGTTCCATTATAATGATTTGATTGTTTGAGAATTTAGTTGTTGGTGCTATGAAACTTATACATACCTTTTTTATCTTTTGATGTTGTGTAAATTGATTCTAGTTTTGATTCTACTGTTGTGGTAGTGGCCTACGCGTAGAGCCGTAATGTGATGTGATGAACGCTTGTGTAGATAATTAGTTGAGTTTGGTAACGAAATTGGTAAGCTCATGAGCTATGTTTGAGATTTTAGTGATGATTAAGTTCCGAGAACACAATTGTCCAATTGAGTATGAACACGAATTTGGTCTAGTTCTGAAATCTCGAGCACAATTTTTTTTTTAAAGAGGGTAGGTTGTAACAGTCTAGATCATGAGAAACGTAAATTTGAAAAATAGAAAGGTAAAAAGACAATTTTCCCCTTGGAAAAGTCAAAATGTAGATTTTTTTGATCTAGACATCTTTTGAGAATTCCGAGAAGACCATCACGAAAGCCTCATGATTCTGAGTTTGTATATAGGGGGTAGCTTGGTAACTTCACCTAAAGGGCCTAGAATGTTGTTTATAATCCTAGAGTTTTCTCTACATTTTCCTCCAAATATCTCCCATTCCCACCGACTTAAGGAGGAACTCTTATATATGTGTGAGTGTTGTGGAAATGGTGGCTTCGATGGTGGTTTCCCAAAAATGGAGAAAAAAAAAGAAAACAATGAAAAACGTGAAAGGGGAAGGGAGAGAGGGAAGGAAAGTCATGGAATAAGCTAAGAAAAAAAAAAGGAAAGTGATGAAGTTGGGAAGAGCTGGAACCCTCCAAACCTTCAACCATGAGTAACCCGTGAAGCCTTAAAATGGCAGCGGATTATCTCAGTGATATGAAGCTTTGGGATGGTTGTTGGATGATCCTAGGGTGTTGAATAACTCACTATTGTCATTTTTGGGTGAGAAAGCACGAGTTTGGGCACAGGAAATAGCTTTGTACGAAGCTGGGAAGATTGGCCGAAAGCCATGAAATGGGAAAGCACAATCAAGGTATGTTTTTGAACTTTTGAGATCACAAATCTCCTCATAGAATCAAGTAGACTGAAATTGACATTTAGATCATGAAAATCAACTCAGAAGTGGTGGTTATATAGTCGGGTCAGCGTTGCCGAATTGAACGACCCATTTCACAGACCCACAAGAGATAGAAGGCGAGTACCGTTGTGATTGTGACTGTAGCGTGCCTGACACCCATGCGTAGGGAGTTTCACCGTTTTGTGGCGGCACATGCAGCGGAGTCTCGTCGTCTGATCAACATGGAAGTTACTCCTTTTAATTTTATGAGTTTGATGGTACAATGATTGAGTTATTTGGATGATGTTTTAACAATTTTTATAATGAAATTAACTTCAATTTAAGTGTAATTTGATTATACAAAGGCTCTTGAGAGTGAGTTATATACATGATAAGAGTTGTGAGGAGTTGTAAGTTAGTGGTATAGATAATTTCATAGAAATTGGATAAATTAAGGTGAATATGGTTAATATATAAACTGTATTTTGTTTAAATGGTATGTGTAGTATTTGTTGTGAATATGTGAGTATGGTGCAAGATAATAAGCTAGTGGAATAATTAAGTCTTTATGAAGACAATCATAAAGGTGGTTGGACCCATATGCTTAGGAGATTAACATGGAAATTCTTGTGCAAACTTATGTGTATTGTTGAGCAACTTAAAAGGGTTTTATAATTTAACTACTTATGTAAGATGAGTGAAATTCAACTTTGAAAATTAAGAAATATTCATACAAACTTCCCTGGGTTAGGTGACATTTATTATTAATTTGGAATAGGAGTTTCTAGGTGTCTAGAGACTGTTAAACAAGAATTTTGAAAAGAGTACTTCTAACCAGTGTCCATATCTTGATGTGTCAAGTGGGCTCGATGTGGTAGGTGCCTCGTAGAAGGTGGATTCTGTTTTCTGTTTGATTAAGTAATAGGTAAATAGGGAAATCAAAAATCGGAAAATCCTTTGTCTAACATAGGTTGTCAGATTGGAGCGGAACTAGTCTGGTTTTTCCTGGAAATTTGGGACAGGTCCTGTCATTGTATATATATATATCTATATCCATATCCCCATAGAGATAAGCTATAACCACATATATAAGTTGCATAATCAGTTTTTAAGAAACTACCAAACTAATAAGGTAGTGGAACGTTATGACGTCCATTACATGATAATACGTCTCTTTGTAATCAATTCTAGGGCATTGAGAAATCAATGTGCCATTAAATGAGTTGTGTTTGTAACGACCCGTCCCGAAATTATGTGATTATCGAGACTAATCAAGGATTAATCGAGACTAATCGGAATTATTCTAGGTGAAATGACGATTTTGCCCCTAAATAAGGGAAATATGTTAACTTTTGATCCGAGAAGTCAAATGAACATGGACCGAGGTCTATTACGTAGATCGAGACATTACAAGTGACAAGGAATGCTTGGTCGGATTTTACTGTGGCACATAATTTGAGAAGGTTGACTTTAATTGTTTCTAGTGGGCCCAAAATATCTGGCCTGGACTAATGGATGAGTGACAAGTATCACTCATCCCATTGGCCCATTATCCAACATTCATGCACATTCCCTTTCCTTTGTTCGAAAACCCAAAACCCCTTCCCTCATTTTATTCCTTTCATGTAATGACCCGTTCGGCAAATCAGGATTTGATTAGTGTTAATGACGGATTAGTACAGTTAATCGATGATTAGTTGGAGGCGTTTGGACGGACGGTGCAAAATGACGATTTTGCCCTTAGAATGGGCAAAATGTTGATTTTTTGATCGGAGCGGTCAAAAGGACTTTGACCGATGACCGTGATATAGTTTGGGACGTCACGAGGTCATAGATAGGTGGCACGTCCGATTCCGACATCCGAGGAGGAAGTTATGATGTTTGAAAGGTCGAGGGCATTTTCGTCAATTGGTTAAAAGGGGAGAATTTGTTGACTTTTTGCACGAAAAGTTTTCCTCACGCAAAACGAGGACCGTTAGGTAGATCTCGATGTCCTGAGTACAACGACAGGCGACACGCCTTCATCGGACATCAGACGGTTAAGATATGGGTTTAGAAAGTAAGGGGCAAAATGGTAATTTTGGACTTGCAGGGGCATTTTGGTCTTTTAACATCTGGGGAGGTGTGCCAATCAGATGAGGACACATGGACAGGAATTATTGGATATTTGCGGGCTGTGTCCACCAGGTTTTGGACACCTGGCTGGATCTGGATTGGTGTAGAAGCTTAAGCTGGTTTTTAAATCGTGCAAGGTGTGTGGGTTGAAACAGAGTGTTTGTGTGTGCACGGGTGAGAGGGAAAACAGAGAACATTTTGACTGGTCTTGACCCCAAATCTTCCTCTCAAGGATATCCTAACCCATTGTTGATGAATCAGGGATGGAGAGACAGTAAGTGGGGCACCGTGTCATGCTCACCGTGCACCGCCGGCGACGGTGGTTCTCAGCCGTAGTAAACAGAGGTTGATCGTGTTCTCAGAGTCATACACTCCTCAAATCTCAACAATTGTGGAAAATGTGTGAAGGAAAGATGAAGGGGATAGGGAGACGACTCTAGTAGGGCCACCGTGGAAGGCTGCCGTGGACAGTGGCCGGCAAACCCACCGTGGTGAGTATTTGACCCAAATTGCAATACTTTGTTTTCATCCATAATAAGAGATTCTAGTGATGGAAACATGTTTTTGGAGGTCATCTAAGCCATTTGGGATCAAATTCTATGTCTGAGAAGGACGGTTAGAAGGTTTCCACGAAACTGGTTTAGTTTGCTTCAAAAATGGCAATTTCGATTTTAATCACGGTTGTTCAAATTAATCGTTAGGTACAGTTCTAAAGGATGAGACAAAACTTTTGAGCTTGGAAGAAGAAGCTCTAGTGGCCAGAAACCAGAGAACACAGTGGAGACAATATCGACTTTTTGAAGAATGATTGGGAGGTAACTTCTTGTACTTCTTTTCATGCTTTCAATATGTAGATTAAGTGTCTAGTCAGGGAAGAAACTAATAGGTTAATTAGGACTTAAAACGAATTAGAAACGGAAGAAAATCGGCCACGCCGGTTCAGGGCTGGACTGGATTATAGTGAACCGGACTGGACCGGTTCACCAGAGGTAGGGGATGACCCTGTGTTGGCGCGTGAGGCCCACGCGCAGCCACTTCAGGTGGTGCGTGTGGGCGCGTGGCATGTCTTTTGAGGAAGGTTCCAACATGACTTTTAAATTATTCGATGTAACGAACATTTTGGCGCTGGTTTCGAGTCAATCGGACATTGTCTCGATAGTTTTCGGAATGTCTGAAGGTTTTAGGGCTCGGTTAAAAATAGATAAAAATACTAGAAAATTATGGGGCTTTAGTATGATCTTTGTGAAGTAGTTAGTGACCTTGGTGTGGGATTTGGTCAGGTTCGAGAAAGCCGAGGATAGTGGAATGGTCGGGAACGTCGTAAGTGCGCTCGTATCGAGGCGACGTCGGAATGGTCTGTGAGTGGACTTTGTTTTCTAACCCTTGATGCATGCATATATGTTTTTATATGTTTTATTTACATGATTCTATGATTTGATTTATGATTGTGATAGTTTACAGTTTTTGCACGTTTTTCGAGGAAACTATGGAATTTCACGTTTTACGGGATTTGACGGATGTTGTGATTTGAACCTGGTTTTAATGGTTTAATTTTGGGATTTGAAAAATGAGTTAAAATCAATGATTTAAAAAGGATTTCAGGCTTGAAGCCCAGATCAGAAAGTGGTTTTGAGAAACGTGATTTCGGGTGTTGAATCGAAATTCCGGATGACGATTCGGGATTCGATTTGGGACTTGGAAGTGGATTTCTGGTTTGGGTTCAGAATGGTTATTCCGGATGCCAGCTTACGGAATGATGGTTGCAGACTCAGATCTGGAAAGCAGATAGATATGAGTTATGGGTTTGGATTTGGGATCCTGATGAGATTGCAGATTCGGATTCGGAAAAGGAAAAAAGGTTTCAAATGGTTTGGATTGGATTTGCTGGATCTGGTTATTGGGTTTAAAGACCCAGATTATGTTATGACGGGAGACGGTCCCAGATTGGGTTTAAAGATCCGAATTGAGTTTAAAGACTCGGGAGTTTAAAGACTCGGATATACTGATATTTCCCCCGTAGGCCTGTTGAGTTTAAAGACTCAGGAGTTTAAAGACTCAGATTATATTGAGGCCTGGATTGAGTTTAAAGACTCGGGAGTTTAAAGACTCAGATAGATCCGGTAGGTTCGATGGATGGAAATATGGTTTCAAATGTGTTTTGGTTTTCACTGAGACTTGCTGATGATGGTTTGGGGCTGAGGCCCGGGAATTGAGAAAAAGAAACTACTTGGTTTTCTTACATGGTTTTATAATATGAATTTCATATGCATGCATTTCTTTTTAAACGGAGGGTATAAATGCAATTGTTTTATTGAGAATCCCTTGTGTGGGAAGACCGGTATACTCTGCGCTCCACAGTAGTGGAGACATCACAATCTTTTGTGTTTTCGAGACCCTACAGGTTGTTGCGGCACAGGCTATTGATCGAGAGAGACGGAGACATCACACCTGCGCTCCACAGTAGTTCGGTATACTCTAGGAAGACCGGTACCTTTTCGGTTGGCTGGATCGAGAATCCCTTGTCCGACTTACGTGTCGCATGAAGGTTGGACGTTGGTTTAGCCTTCGTGTCATGCGTAAGTTAGACGGGATCGGAATTTAGCCCTTAATCCTAGGGGATTAAGGTGGGTCCTGACATTTCAACTTCATCTATTGTTGCTTAAGAGAGAGATAGAGTGAGAGAGTGAGTCGAGAGGGAGAGATAGAGACGGAGGAGGGACGGAGGAGCCACGACGGTGGCTGAAAAACCTGAAAAATAGGTAAACCCGAGAACCCATTATGTTTGAAATTTCAAAGTTTGGTTTTTGGATGTTTTGGATTGAAACTAAGGCTAGGTTTGTTTTCTGTCGGTTTTCGCAAGAGTAATTGGCCAAGTAACATAAAGGAAAGACGCTGGAACAAGCTTGGGATGACATTCAAAGTTGACCCACGAAGCATCGAGCTTGGCCAGGGGTTTCGAGGTGGTTTTTTATGGTTTTAGCTTCATTTTCTAGTTTATGGGTTCGATTAGGAAGTTATGGTGAAAAATGGTGATGGAGGAATGGCGAAGAACGGATCAGGTCGAGTCAAGGGTCTAATGACTCGGTTGTAGGGTCGCGGGTCAACTCGCTTGAGATAGAAGACGATGATGTGGCAAGCCCCGCCTTCTTGTCAGCCGACGTGGTAGAGATCAGTTGGTGCCACGTGGCGAGCTATTAGGAGGCGTCAGGTGACGTGGCAGTCCATGTGGACTAATGAGGTGGTGCCATGTGGAAACGTGTCAGAGAGTTGTCAGATTGTAAGAGCTGGCGTGTTATTACATATACCAGTGATGACATCAGCATGTGATATCATCATGTGAGGTGGCACATGTCAGAGGGTGACACGTGGCACTAGTTAGGGAGTGCCATGTGGCAGGATGTCAGAGCTGTCAGGTGTTAAGCTAACGTTAGCAGATGATGTTAGCAGTGATGTCAGCGTTCTCGTGAAGTTTGACCGATGTGTGTGGGCACGTAGGCATAAATTTCGAGGTCAAACTGATCTTGTACAAAAAGTTTCAACGATATGAATCCAATGGTGATGGTTTCAGGTCGATCGGAGATTGTTTGAAAGGTCATTTGTAGGTTTTTCTCATCGGGAAGCGTGTTTGGGACGCGTACTTAGTTCTGGGATTTTTGGGGGTTTTACTTGTGGACTTATATAGGTTGATAGTGACCTTTGGATATGATTTGGATAAGCCTGGATGCCCCCAAAGACTTTAGATTGGATTACGGTGCGGGTTTTGAGCGCGCAACATAAATCGTGTGAGTGGACTTTGATTTATAAATGATGCATGCATATATGTTTTATTTTTTATAAATATGGTTTGAAATGCAATGATTGCATATTTCTATGAATGATGAATTGCAAAAAGAGTTATATGTTGGTTGGATCATAGTTTGAAAATGAAAGATTTTACGGATTTGCGTGAAAATGTCTTTTTGGGCTTGAGACCCAGTTGATTATTGAGTTTGACTCAGTTTATAGTCAAACATGAAATTGAAAAATATTTTGATTGATGAAATGATTTGAGTATTGTGAAATGAAGATTGGACATTGATTTTATGATGTTTTGTGGAAACTAGTTTTGGGCTGAGACCCTATGTAAATACTGATTTAATTTAAGATTTATGAAAATGTGTTTCCACTATTTTTACTATGACCATTCTCCGAGATGATAAATATAACTCTGGTAGGTATGTGTTTACCCGGAGAGGACCCTATGATGATTGTTGCTCGCCTCCAGGATGTGCTGTGTTGCCCCTACCCCCCCAAAGGTCACGATGCACTGCTTGGACGTTAGTCGTTGATTTGTTCACGGTGACAATATGAACGTCGACCATAGATTTGTTCTCGGTGACGTGCTTAGACGTGAGCTGTCTTGGATCTTATGTGCATGCGTTGATTGGATATCGTGACTGATGATGATATGATGGTATGAGACAGATGTAGGATATGAGAATGAGTCACATTTTTTATTTACTTCTTCTGTCCAGATATATTTACATGTGTTGGTTTTGCGATGATTTTCATATTATTGTTTTACTTGAAAGAAAGGTTTTAAATTGATATGCATGCATGCTTTCTAAAACGGAGGGTTAAATGTTGATTTCAGTAAATGGTTTTCAAAACTGTTTATTTTTTGCCACTCACAGTTTTAATGGTTTTTGGCACCATCTAGTTTGATCGCTGATGCGGGCTGTAGTAGAGACCGAGGCATCACATGAAGCTGCTTACTTTGGAAACCTCGAGTGGATCAAGGTAATATCCCTAGTCTAAAAAACGTGGTCAGACGGGCGCAGGACATCCCACGTTAATCTTGAGGGATTAGGGATGGGTCCTGTCAGCTTGGTACCAGAGCACTTAGTTGCTCTTGTGGTGTCCTTCACCGAGGATGCACGATAGTTTTTCTTCAGATGTGATGTCTCTACGACGACAACCTGTTATCAACCAAATAGTGAGAGTAAGGATAGGAAGATTAAGTGGGAACGAGCCTCAGATAGGTTCTATTTGGCGTGGGATGTCGTGTTTCTGCGGGGTTGGACCTTGAGAAGAGCTGAGTTTCTTGCATGCCCAGCAACTAGGAGCCGTAGAGTTACTGGTTGATTGGATCCTAGTATAGTTAATTTTCATAGTCGTGACCGACAGTGGGTCATGATGGATGTGCTGCTGGGAGCAGCCGGAGCTGTTGATAACCCTTATTCGAGAATGGTCGAACAAGTTACTAGGAAAGTGGTATTTGTGGATCAGATCTCGGGGTGGACCGATCAGCGGATCTCACATTTTGAGAAGATTGTACGGGTGATGGGTTGTCGACATGAGTGCATGATCTCGATAGCAATGAGCTTCTTGGATTAGTCTGCATAAGATTAGTGGCAGACATTGCTATCCATGTGTGGATGAGACTACTGAGATTTAGGCGACGTTCGAGGAATGTTTCTAACTTTATTTTCGCCTCAGTCTTATCGAGATACGAGGGAGGCGGAGTTCCCTTGATATGAACAATAGATTTGACGGATGCTCGGTATGAGTAGAGATTTCTGGTTTTGGTTCGGTTTTCACTAAGTACAGTGGAAAATTAGACGATAAGCATTCGTCTATTTACGTCAAGACTTTGGAGTAAGATTTGAGCGATGGTGCTAGTTTGATGATTTCCCACACTCCAAACTCTGACGGATGTGGCATCTTAGGTGGAGATGAGCCGGTTGGAATCCCAACAACGCCCGAGTGGTTCTGAACGACGCGGAATATGTCATAAGGATTCGTGTACTCAGAAAGTTTGGTGAGGGCTGTTTCTAAATCCGAGTCTTCGAATGGAAATCATACGATTGCAGTGGTTAATGACTGGGATGGAGAGGATCTTGAGAGGGCTGGTTGAGATTGTAACGACCCGTCCCGAATTTCATGATTAGATTAGTGAATAATCACGATTAGTGAGGCTAATCTGTGATTAGTAGAGCGAAATCGGACGAACGATGCGAAATGACCGTTTTGCCCCTGGTGATGGCAAAACGTTGACTTTTCAATCGGGTGGTCAAATGGACTTTGACCGATGACCGTGACATAGTTCGTGACGTCACGAGTTCATAGACAGGTGGCACGTTCAGTTCCGACGTTCGAGGAGGAAGTTATGACGTTCGGAAGTTTAGGGGCATTTTGGTAATTTTGGTTAAATGGGGTCAAATGTTGACTTTTTGACCGGGAGGTCCGATGGCCGAGGGCCGAAGACCGTTACGTAGATAAAGACGATACGAATCCATCGGCAGGCGGCACACTGAAATCGGACTTCGAACGGGAGAGTTATGGGTCACGGAAGTTCGATTTCACTATGCACGAACTTCGAGACGGGGACGTTTCAACGAAATCTGATTGGGCAGATATTTTGGTGGGTCCCATGGATGAGTGACAAGTGTCACTCATCCTATTGGCTAACTCCCCCAAAATGTGGATCTACATAATTAATTAATATTATTTAATTAATTTTATAATCAAATCCACCAACCATTAATCCTAACCATCCATTTCAACTCATCTTTAAATCCTCACCCTCCATTTCCCATTCTCTCATCAGCCATCAAACTTCATCACTTCATCATTTTCATTTCTTTGTTTTTCCTCACATAATCCGAAACCCCCCCCCCCCTCCATATTTTTTTTCTTCATTTTCTTCTTTGTTCTTCATTTTTCAAACACACAACACACCTCACCACCATAAATCTACTGTACCCGTGTGTGACCGTGAGGATGAGGACGGCGAAGGGACACGACGGCCGGCCACGGTGGCTCACGGCGGCGGCTCACGGTGGAGAGAAACCGTGAGGTAAGAAAATGCCAAAAAATTCAAATTTCGGTTTCGTTAGTTATTGTTCGATTCTAAGGATTGGGAAACATTTCTGGGGACTATAGGAGTAGAATGGGATTAGTTTTGGGGCTTGGGATGGCCGGAAATGGCCGTGAACGGCCGGAGAAAATCCGGCCACCATTGATGGCGGATGGAAGCTCGGTTTCGGGTGGTTTTTCTTAGTTTTAGGGATTGGGTTAGATAGGAAATGAAGAAATAGGAATTTAGGAATTAAAATGGGAGCAAACGGACCCCGAATCAGTCCAGAAACGGAAGAAAAACCCGAGATGAACAGTGTTTTGCTACAGTAAACTGGTTCAGTTCTGTAGTTGATGACGATGAACAGTGTTTTCGACTTTCTAGAGGTTCGTGAGGACGCGTGGGCCATAATTTGGGAAAGTGTTCAACACGGGAAATCTTCTATTCGATGCAACGAAGATTTTGGGACTGGTCTCGTGTCAATCGGACATCGGTTCGATAGGTTTCGGGGTGTCGGAAGGTTTAGGGTCGGTTTAAAAATAGTTAAAAGTTCGGGAAAATTACGGGGCTTTAATGGGAGGTTAATTAAGTAGTTAGTAACCTTCTATTAAAATTTGGACAGGTTTGGGAGTCCTGGTGATAGTGATCGGCTCGGGAGAGCGTATGGCACGCAAATCGAGGCGGCAGCTCGGACGGTCTGTGAGTGGACCTTGTTTTCTAAATTGGTGCATGCATAAATGTTTATTATATGTTTTAAATACTTGTTTGTGATTCCATGAGTGCATTTGGATGTGCGGTTACGTATAGGCACGTATTTCGAGGTTTCGACCCTATACGGTGCCTATACGGGGCTGTATGTCTTTATTGGTCTAAATGAAATGGTTTTGGATTTCCAAATGGATTATGAACATGATTTTATGATGTTGATTTGGATGATTGTGAATTATATGGTTTCACGCATTACGAGGAGATTTACGTGCTTGCACGTAAATCGAGGTTTTCCGGTTTTACTCTGATTTTCCGTACTTGTGGTTTTGGATATGATTTAATGAAATGGTTTTGGAATTGAAAAGGTAAACTCGGGTTCGAAACCCATTTGATTTACGAAATCGGGCACGAGGCCCTGTTGGTTTACGAATCGGACTTGAGGTCCAGTTTGTATGTGGTTTCGGGCTTAGGGCCCAGCTATGTGTTACAAATGGTTTTTATGGTTCATGACGGTTTATGGGGACCGGCATGAACCCTTGAAATGGATTTACGGGTCATGACGATTTATGGGAACCGGCATGAACCCTTGAAAAGGATTTTATGGTTCATGGCGGCTTATGGGGGCCGAGCATGAATCCTTGAAAGATTTAAAGAATGATTTCAAACGGTTTTTCATATTCCATCCTTTATATATGATTGTCTCCTCCGGGGAGGGTCGTTGGCCTGGGTGGACCCCGGAGTAGTCACGGAGCACTGACTGAGTGGAGTCGCCCCCCAGTTGGGTTCCTTACTCTCAGGATGGGCATGGTTCGTTACCTTCAGGGAGGGTCATTGATCTACGGACATTGACCTCGGTGGACCCTGGGAGACTTGGGTTTGAGACCCCGGTTAGCACACGTGTAGCTTTATCTTGCCGTGACAGGTTCTGGATATGAAATATAATGGATAAACATGATTTCAATTGGTTTTGGGAAATTGTGTTTATAATGTTAAATGGATTTGGGCTGAGATCCCACATATGTTCAATGTGTTATGGTTTTCTGTAAATGGTTTTGGGCAGGAGCCCGGGTGACTCGTATTTACAGAATTTGGGGCTGAGACCCTAATTATGGATGTTTTAACATATATTATTGGATAATGGTTTTACTATGCATGCATGCTTTTTAGTGGAGGGTATAAATGTCTTCCTTATTAAATGTTTTTTATAAACTCTTTGTTTTGTCCACTCACAGTCTTTCTGTTTTTAATACCCTTCAGGTTGACAGCGGATGTGGACTGTAGCAGAGATCGAGATATCACATGCCTCCTCCGGATCCTGGCGTACTCTGATAGCCCGGGAGGGCAAAGGTCGGAAATATCCCTTGTCTGACACTTCGTGTCAGACGGGAGCAGGGTCATCCCTCGTTAATCCCGGGTGGATTGGGATGGGTCCTGTCAGAGATTACAATTATATTTCAAGTTCGATGGGGCTATTGGACACACGTACCACACCTGGAGCAGAGACAGGTGTTTTATCTTACCTTAGTGAGTATCCACAAGCGTTGATGGAATACAGACCCACACACTGTATCTCCAGAAATTTTAATACCTTGTTGACCGGGAGTTGATCCCATTGGGTTGGGAAATTGGTATCGGTACTCCTCTATTATGTGTTTGAGGAACCAGTGTTATTGGGAAGTTTTGAATTGACATGGTAGGTCTTCTGGTGGGACCAAAGAAGATCACTAAGGAAGAGTATTCAGATTTTTACAAGAGTCTTACTAATGACTAGCCAGAGGATACTCATTTCGAGAGTTACGACTTGGTGGCCAGGAAAATACTATAGAATGACTATTCGGGATATGGGACACGTGTTGTGCAGTCCCCAAATGGCTCAGTAAGCTTGAGGAAGATGTCGGTTGTGTAGACATTTCTGGTGGTGTTCCTTGTAGGATTTACTGAGGTTGTTACCTCAAAGTGAGGTTGAGTTACGATTGAGTTTCCTCCAAGTACTCAACCCATTTTGTAGCCCATCGATAGACTTGAGGATGTAGCACAGGTACCCTGTTGAAAATGGTTTGACTTTACTCGAAGTCTGGAATTTGGTTGAAAGATATGCTTTGGATGCATGTATTGTATGCTCGGATGTTTGATTCCCCAATTAACTTCAAAAGTGAAATTCCCCGAGATGGCTTATGATTAGTGCTGTGGTGATGGTTGGCCATTGTGAGTTGGCAACGGAGTATTAATGGATTTCGGGAATTGGGGACCCTAGATGTTTGAATTCCTATATGAATTGTGGATTCTAATATTATGTAATGTGATCTAGATTGTGTAATCCGATCTATGATTCGAAAAATGTGGACCGGAGTTGATTTCCTAGTTATGATATCATCTTTGAAAAATGATGGTGGATGCTCGGAGGACCGGTGTAGCTTTGGATTGACATCAATTAATCACGGTAACTGAGATTGGATTCACTCAGACAAGATGAGTGTTATCAACTTTCGGGTGGAGGTTTTCCTATGGGATTGTAGCCTGTTGACAGGATCGACTCAAAAGGGAGTCAATCTCGTGTGAAATGATAATTAGATGAGCAGAATGTTGATCACTGCTCTAGTTTGACTATCTTGGCCATTAGTAGGAGTTTGTCGTGGTGGCACATGTATGTAAGTGTTGGACTCACTATCTCCCTAGGAGATGTGCATAATCTTAGAGATCATGGAGCCTTATGTATCAAGTTACTCTGAGGGAGTTACACTCAAGGCAGAAAGACTGGCTTAGATATTATTGCGCAGTTTCAGGACCTGACCCGTTGCATCATCAGGATGGTGGTCGAGGTAGGTAACCGACATGACTTTTCATTTAGGATTGGTACGTCTTCGTAGGCATAAGTCGGTTGACCTTTGGAGTTAACCAAAAATTGGATTGGTTAGCGAACTGGTTGGTTTATCTTTGGAGTTGGTTAAGTGACCACGAGAACT
Source organism: Prinsepia uniflora (assembly GCA_032719365.1). Taxonomy (NCBI): domain Eukaryota; kingdom Viridiplantae; phylum Streptophyta; class Magnoliopsida; order Rosales; family Rosaceae; genus Prinsepia; species Prinsepia uniflora. The sequence continues at coordinate 35,003,848 of CM064865.1, forward strand.
CAGAAAGGACATGGTGTATTGGTATACGATCTTTCCAGTGTAGAGATCAGATAGAAAAGATCTAGTGTTGAGCCACGATTGGCATGGCAACCATATGGTAATCGGATTGGCTCTGATGTTGATTTTTCTTGGAGACGCTTGGACCAGATGTCATGTACTATGCACTAGAGGCAAGGGACTTATAGAGGGTTCAGTTATTATTCGAGCTTAGAGCTCAGGGCCATGGTTGTGGGCCAGAGGAACCCTAGTAAAATTGAGTTATGATTATCTTAGCTAGAGAAAGTATTCGATGCGGGTCCAGATACACTCAGGATGGGTGACATATCAGTTTGAGACTCAAGAGGAGTCAGGATAACATCGTTGGTCGCTGAGTAATACGAGGTATTGTACAAGGACTTTGGCGCGAGTCAGATTGGGTAAGGACATTGAACGAAAAAAGTGGAACCGTAAGTTCCCAGCTGGTCACGACGGTGCATCGTGAGTGTGATTGACGTTGGGAAACCATCTAGTAAGGTAGAAAACTTGGCATTGCTCAGTAGGAGCAGGATTGTCAGATTGGATTCTAAGTACACCCACGTAGGTGACACGTGAGATCGACGAGTATCGATGCGTCGAGCAAGGCATGGGTGTTGAGTTTTAGGATTTCCAGTGACAATTGATCACTCACGGATACGGTCATGGAGGATGAGCTGAGTTTCAGCATTGATCGTTGGATTGTAGTTGCGCCGAGTGACGTTCGAGTTCAGTACGCATACTATGGATAGATGTTGGACGTGAACGTGGACGCGTGGGGAGCCTCGGGTTAGAGGCAGGATTGGATTTGCACAATTTTGATGTGGATTTGAGTCGATGTGAATTTCGAGGATGAAATTCTTTAAAGAGAGTGGATTGTAATGATTCGTCCCTAAATTATGTGATTATCGAGACGAATCAAGAATTAATCGAGACTAATAGGGATTAGTCGAGGTGAAATGATGATTTTTACACTAAACGAGGGAAAATGTTGACTTTTGAGCTGAGATGTCAAATGCACATGGACCGAGGTCTATTACGTAGATCGAGATATTACGAGTATGTAGACGGGCACGTCGAGATAGAACATTGGACAAGAAAGTTACGACTCAATGAAGGTCTTGTCGAATTTTACAGTGGCATGTAATTCGAGAAGGTTGACTTTTATTTGTTTCTAGTGGGCCCAAAATATCTGGCCTGGACCAATGGATGAGTGACAAGTGAGGACACTTGTCACTCATGCCATTGGCCCATCATCCCACATTCATACACATTCCTCTTCCTTTGTTCTAAAATCCGATATGAGATCATTCTTTGATTTGTTCACGACGATATGGATATCGGTAATTGATTTATTCACGGCGACGATATGAACGCCAGCCGTAGATTTGTTCACGACGATATGGATATCGATAATTGATTTATTCACGACGAGTGCTTATTATATATGAGATCATTCTTTGATTTTTTCACGACGATATGGATATCGGTAATTGATTTATTCACGACGACGATATGAACGTCGGCCATAGATTTGTTCTTGGGGACATGCTCGGACGTGAGTTGTCCTGGAGCTTATGTGCGCACTTTGTTTAGATATTGTGACTGATGATGATGATATGATGGTATGAGACAGATGTGGGATGTCAGGACCCGACCTTCCTCGGGATATTGTCCGCTTTGGGCCTCTTCGCCCTCACGGTTTTATTTCCGGGAGCTTACGGTGCAACATCCCAAGGGGTCATTCATCATGGAATTGCAATAGTCTCAACTCGCTTAACTTTGGAGTTCCCTCGGAATCCAAAGCTAGTGAGCTCCCAAAAGGCCTCGTGCTAGATAGGTGTGTGCCTACACCTTTAAAGCACACCACTATTCCCTCCCAGACCATTCCCCTCGAAGGAATATTGGATCGTTCACTGTTCCCGAATACCATTTTAATACGACCTATCCCAATCCCCTAGATTAAAGTAGAACGTACCTGCTCCTGTCTGACACCGCGTGTCAGATCAGGGATAAACTAGTCACCCGCTCGGGGTCCATCATCAGAGTATGCCAGGATCCGCGGTGGCATGTGATGTCTCGATCTCTACTACAACCTGCAACCGCTAACAACCTGAAGGGTATTAAAACCATAAAAGCTGTGAGTGGACAGAACAACAGTTTATAAAAAAAATCGTTTATCTCGAAAATTCATTTGTACCCTTCACGTCAAAGCATGCATGCATCATAAAACAGTTATTTCAAATATTTTCTCGAAAGAAAGATGTATTGCTTCCCAAATCAAAGTGCAGTTAAAAATACTTCTCAATAGAATCTATTTCCTCAGTAAGGTTTCAGCCCAAAATCAAATCATACAAGGCCGCAGCCCAAAGCCAAAAGAAAGGGAAACCAGAACGGAACCTCATCCAAATCCTTAGAACATGTGGGAACACATCCCATGGGAACTCATCACAATGTCAGTCAGGATTCTAATTCTAGCACTTGTGCATATAGCTCGGGACCGCTCACAGTCTCAACATGTCTCCGTGAACACATCACTCACCGCGACCGTCTCTAGATCATCACGAACACATCGCCGATCAATCTCAGAGTATATCATCAGCACTCCTAAGTCAAGCCTCCCTTGTTTATTGCTTCCTGCGGCTGGTCGACAACAGGTAGTGCACTGTGACCTCTCCGGAAGGAACACATTGCATTCCGGAGGCAAGCGCCATAACACCCGGGACGAACCCGAATTTTTTCAACATACATAAGGCCTCAAACACAGAACATCACCAAATGGGTCACAGCCCGAAAACCAGTGGCCTATGACACTTCATATCCTAGGATTCCTCGAATCGTGTCAAATCCACCACTGAGCCTCATGCCTGAAATATCTTTCATAAAACTCATAACTGGGTCACAGCACAACTTATCTCCCGTTTGACTCTACCTTAAGTCAAACCTCAAATCAACTGGGTCATATGCCCGAAAGATATTTTCAAAGCTGAAAGCCAGTTCTCATTTCCAAAATACTTTCAAACCATCGTTCAACTGGGACTCACGCCCGAATCTCAATTTTATGCATCCGCGTGAAATCCTAAAAAACCGTAGATCAGTTCCTCGGTTTCTCACCTCTCTATGAAAACTTTGGAATCACATAAGACACAAGTACGTAGTACGCTCAGCCGAAGCCCAAACATCATATAAAACAGAAATCTCGAACTACATGCAATAACACATTTTCCTCCGAAAATGCCAAACAAGTCATATTTACAAAACATATTTATAAAATACATATAAAACGTTTATGCATACATTGTATTCATAAAGCAAACTCCACTCACAGACCGTCCATGTTGCACCTCGATACGCATGCCATAAGCCTCTCCGGGTTAATCCGACCTCTTCGCGTCATCCAGACCTGTCCAAAACATACTCAAAGGTTACTATCAACCTAGACAAGTCCTAAATAAGAAACTGCAACATTCTCAGAAAAGTTAACGTGTCCCAGACACGCTTCCCTAGGCTTTAAATCTCAATTTGACCAACCTAACGATCTTTGATCGACTCGAAACCACCACTAGTGGATTCGTATCGTTGAATCCTTTATAATGGTCCTAGCCCCACCTCAAAATACATTTACACACGCCCCCACATGCGGGTCAAATTGGCAGGTCAACGTTGACAAAAAAGTCAACGTTGATGTCAGTAGTGAATAGTAAAGTCAATAGTTGACTTCATCGCTGACGTCAGTAGTGACGTCATCTGAAATCTGACACATGTCAGTCTGACATGTTAGGTATAACAGGATTACATCATCGATGATGTCATCATCATGTCTGACCTCTGTTTGGGTCGACCTAATTCACTGTACCAGCTCACACGACCCGCGAACACAACCCGGCTTTTTCTCTCTGGTTCCTGGTTTGATTTCGAAGCCATTGATTCCTACGTAATCGTCCAATCATCCTCAATTGATCTATGGCTTCAAAAACACCTAAAACGGGCTAGAAATTTAAATTAAACTCAAAGAACAGTCGCCCAGTTTTCCAGCTTCCTGTTCGGGTTGCTTCGCCGTCTTCAGCCCTTGATTTCAAACCCCAGGGACTTGTAAAACCACCAAAAACACAACTCAATCAATGGAAACGTCCCATACACACTCAAAATTCAATTTCAAATGTAGATCAAAAACCAAACCTTCTCGGGTTTCCTTCCACCGTCTACGGTGGCCCTCACCGTGGCCACTATCCTGCTCGTCTCAGTCCGTTCTCTCACCTCATCGTTCATGCCAACACAGATGATGAAGGTTTGTGAAGGTTGGGGCGGGCAATGGTGTTTGGGTTTCGGGTTAGGGAGAATGAAACAGAGAAGGGGGATGGGTGCATGTATGTGTGTTTGTGGGCATTGGATGAGTTACACTTGTCACTCATCCATTGGGCTTGTAACAAATATCTGGGGTCCAGACTAAATGACAAACAATTACATGACTTGTAAAACGCACAACCGTAAATAGTTTCTGAAACTTTCCATGACCCATAATATTCCCGTCGAATGTCCGATTTTGACGTGCCGCCTGTCTACCGACTCGTATCGACTCGATCTACGTAACGGTCCTCGATCTTCGTGCATTGGACCTCTAGGGTTGGAAGTCAACTTTTGCCCTCGTCTAGGGATAAAATTGTAATTTCACCTTAAACGTCCGATAATCCTCTACTAATCCCCAATTAGCCTCTATAGTCCTCGATTTAATCTTAAAGCTTCAAAAACACCTAAAACGGGCTAGAAATTTACCTTAAAGTTGAAGAATAGTCGCCCAGTTTTCTGGCTTCCTGTCTGGGCTGCTCTGCCGTCTTCAGCCCTCGATTTCAATCCCTTGGGACTCGTACAACCACCAAAAACACAACTTAATCAATGGAAAAGTCCCATACACACTCAAAATTCGATTTCAAATTTAGAACAAAAAGCAAACCTTCTCGGGCTTCCGGCTACCATCTACGGCGGTCCTCGCCGTGGCCACCATCCTGCTCGTCTCATTCCGTTCTCTCACTTCCCCGTTCATGAGAACACAGATGATGAAGGTTTGTGACGGTTGGGGTGGGTTATGGTATTTGGGTTTCGAGTTAGGGAGAATGAAACAGAGAAGGCGGATAGGTGCATGTATGTGTGTTTATGGGTAATGGATGAGTGACAAGTGTCACTCATCCATTGGGCATGTAACAAATATCTGGGGTCCACACTAAATGACAAAAAATTACTTGACTCATAAAACGTGCAATCGTAAATAGTTCCCAAAATCTTCCGTGACCCATAACTTTCCCGTCGAATGTCCGATTTTGACGTGCCACCTGTCTACGGACTCGTATTGGCTCGATCTACGTAACGGTCCTTGGTCCTCGTGCATTGGACCTCTTGGGTTAGAAGTCAACTTTTACCCTCGTATAGGGTAAAATTATAATTTCTCCCTGAACGTCCGATAATCCTCGACTAATCCCCAATTAGTCTCGCTAATCCTCGATTTAATCTTAATTAATCCCAAAAATTTGGGATGTGTCGTTACAATCTTCCCTCCTTAAGGAATTTCAACCTTGAAATTCAAACGGACCTAAAGTCCACAACCAAACCGTGGAAATCCAGTCCTATCACCCCCCTTGGGGAATTTTTGTGTAAACGCACACGTCCGACACAACCACAGTAACCGTCGGTATCCACTATCACTGGAGCCTCCAAAGCTCCAACTCAACCCTCAAGAATCTACACGTCGGTTGGTAAGCCTTGCTGGAGACACCGAGACTCGTCAATCTTGCCTGTCACTCATTCTAATAGGTCAATTATGCAAAGCTGGCCTCAAATCGTCTTTTCAGCCTGATGGTTCTTCTCGGATGACAATCGAAGTTGACATCCCCGCTCAACATCCGAGCAGGAAATCATCCGCTAGATTCTGCCGTCACGATGGTACGAATCTGAATGTACCAAGTCATCTTAATCCACTCTGCCGTCGCTAGATTCTGTCGCCATGAACACATCACTCGCCACGACCGTATCTAGATAATTGCGAACACATCACTGATCGATCTCAGAGTATCTCATCAGCACTGCTAAGTCGAGCCTCCCTCAGTTATTGGTTCCCGCGGCTGCTCGACAACAGGAAGTACACCATGACCTCTAAGGAAGGAACACATCGCAGTCCAGAGGTGAGCGTCGTAACACCCGGGATGAACCCGAATGTTATCATCATACGTAGGGCCTCAAACACAGAACATCACCAAGTGGGTCATAGCCCGAAACTAGTGTCCTATGACACTTCATATCCCAGGATTTTTTGAATCCTGTCAAATCCACCACTGAGTCTCATGCTTGAAATATCTTTCATAAAACTCATAACTGGGTCACAGCCCAACTTATCTCACGTTTGACTATACTTTAAGTCAAACCTCAAATCAACTGGGTCATATGCTCGAAAGATATTTTCAAAGCTGAAAGCCAGTTCTCATTTCCAAAATACTTTCAAACCATCGTTCAACTGGGACTCACGTCCGAATCTTGATTTCACACATCCCTGTGAAATCCTCAAAAATCATAGATCAGTTCCTCGGTTTCACGCCTCTCCTTGAAACCTTCGGAATCACATAAAATACAAGCACGTAGTACACTCGGCCGAAGCCCAAACATCATATAAAACAGAAATCTCGAACAACATGCAATAACACATTTTCCTCCTAAAATACCAAACAATTCATGTTTAGATCACATGCACTAATGGCATATCAAAATATGTTTATAAACACATATAAAACATTTATGCGTGCATCATATTCATAAAACAAAGTCCACTCACAAACCGTCCATGTTGCACCTTGATACGTGTGCCATAAGCCTTTCCGGGCTAATCCGACCTCTTCGGGTAATCCAGACCTATCCAAAACATACTCAAAGGTTACTATCAACCTAGACAAGTCCTAAAAAATAACCCCCAACATTCTCGGAATGGTTAACTTGTCCCGGACACGCTTCCCTAGGCTTTAAACCTCAATTTGACCAACCTAAAGATCTCTGATTGACTTGAAACCATCACCAGTGGATTCGTATCGTCGAAACCTTTAAAATGGTTCTAGCCTCACCTCAAAATATATGGCACGAACCCATGCGCGAAGATCAAAGTGGCTGGTCAACGCTGACGTCGGCAGTGAACCGTAAAGTCAACGGTTGACGTCAGTGATGGAGTTAGTAGTGACATCATCTGACATCTGACACATGTCAGGTCTACAGGATGACGTCATCTTATGATGTCATTGATGATGTCATCATCCCTAACCTCTGTGTAGGTCGACCCGGTTCACTATATCGGGTCACACGACCCGCAGACCCGACCTGACTTTTTCTCTCTGGTTCCTGGTCTGATTTCGAAGCCGTTTCTTCCTACGTGATTATCCAAGCATCCTCAATCGATCTATGGCTTCAAAAAGACCTAAAACGGGCTAGAAATGTACCTTAAACTCGAAGAATAGTCACCTCGTTTTCTAGCTTTCTGTCCTGGTTACTCCGCCTTCTTCAGCCCTCGATTTCAATCCCCAGGGACTCGTATAACCACAAAAAACACAACTCAATCAATGGAAACGTCCCATACACACTCAAAATTTGATTTCAAATATAGAACAAAACCAAACCTTCTCGGGTTTTTAGCCACTATTTACGGTGGCCCTCGTCGTGGCCACCATCATGCGTGTCTCAGTTCGTTCTCTCACCTCCCCATTCATGCCAACACAGATGCTGAAGGTTTGTGAAGGTTGGGGTGGGTTATGGTGTTCGTGTTTCGAGTTAGGGAGAATGAAACAGAGAAGGGGGATGGGTGCATGTATGTGTGTTTTTGGGCAATGGATGAGTGACAGTTCCATTGGGCCTATAACAAATATCTGGGGTCCACACTAAATAATAAACAATTACTTGGCTCATAAAACGCGCAACTGTAAATAGTTCTTGAAACCTTCTATGACCCATAACTTTCCCGTCGAAAGTCCTATTTCAACGTGCCACCTGTCTACAGACTCGTATCAATTCGATCTACGTAAAGATCCTTGGTCCTCGTGCATTGGACCTCCTAGACCAGAAGTCAACTTTTACCTTCGTCTAGGGGCAAAATTGTAATTTTGCCCTGAACATCAGATAATCCTCGACTAATCCCCGATTAGCTTCGCTAATCCTCGATTTAATCTTAATTAATCCCAAAAAAATTTGGGACGGGTCGTTACAATCTTCCCTCCTTAAGGAATTTTGTCCTCAAAATTCAAATTAACCCAAAGTCCACAACCAAACCGTAGAAATACAGTCCTGTCACCCCCTTCGGGGCATTTTTGTGTGAACGTACACGTTCGACACAACCACAGTACCCGTCGGTATCCATTGTCACCGGAGCTTCCAAAGCTCCAACTCAACTCTCGAGAATCTACACGTCAGTTCGTAAGTCTCACTCGAGACACCGAAACTCATCAATCTCGCCTGTCACTCACTTTGACAGGTCAACTATACTAGGCTGACCTCAAATCATCTTTTCATCCTGATGGTTCTTCTCGTCTGACAATCGAAGCTGACATCCTGCTCAGTATCTGATCATGTAATTTCCGCTAGATCCTACCGTCACGATGGCAGAAATCTCACCTTGCAGGCCATACTCAAATCTGCGGCATTTATCGGCATCGGTACCCATATCAGTTAAATGCCTCATTTTCCCATACTCAAGTTGAATATCACTAGAGTCCTATCACTACATACCAATCTGATTCTATTGGATATCGTTCCATTCCATTACCACAACATACCAGATTGACTTCGTAGTAAGCCAATCCCATCGACAACTATCGTGACTAGCCGGTAACTCTCGGCTCCACTACACTTTCGTTGCGCTACTCTAACCTTGACTCGCTCTTGAGTCCCCACATCTTATCACAGGTCACTCAGTGACCTACTCTGAAATCTCGACTCATCTCGAGTCCCAAACTGTCGTCTCATGTACCCTGTGATACACAATCGACATCTCACCCATGCTAGGTGTATCTTGACCCCATCGAATACTTGCCTTAGTGGAGGTAATCACACAGATAAAACACTAGGGTTCCTCTGGCCCACATTTGGCCCTGAGCTCCCGGCTCTCATAATCACTGAACCCTCTTAATCCACTCTGCTCAAGCACACAGTATGCGACGTTCAGTCGACATCTCAATATGTCAGAACACATCCGATGATAATCCTCGTCGAACTGTTACCATCGGATCCAATCCGATCACCATCTCATGTCCATCTAGGACTCTATTCATTAGAGAAAACACTCATCCCCTCTGGTAACTCTTAACTCGACATAACGATTAACCATGGTCAATCCCATAGTCCAACGTGCACTACACACAGGTGGACCCACATCATATCAATCATCAAGGCACTACCCAGGCCTGTTCAAGGACTGCACTCTAGCAATGTCCATCCCCATGCTACCATCCACGCTCCAAACATGGCTCGGACCTCAATCGTTCGTCACCAGGCTAACATCAATCCATCACAATCTCTATCCTCATATCCAACTCGAGGTATCGGCTATTCATCTTTTCCTGATCAATACCCATGTATCGTCCTCGTCTCACTTATTCACATATCCACACATACTCATCAACCAATCCAAGACAGATCATAAACTCCACATATCCAACCTCTATCTTGTCATCACACCAACTATTCCAAAAGATTCTTTAACCTGTCATGTGTAGATTGAAAAGTGTCGATGTCTCGAGCGAGACTTACGAATCGACATGTAGATTCTCGAGAGTTGAGTTGGAGCTTTGGAAGCTCCAGTGACAGTGTATACCGACAGGTACTGTGGTTGTGTCGGACATGTACGTTTACACAAAAATGCCCCGAGGGGGTGACATGACTGGATTTCCACGGTATGGTTGTGGACTTTGGGTCAGTTTGAATTTCGAGGACGAAATTCCTTAAGGAGGGAAGATTGTAACAATCCATCCCAAATTTTCAGGATTAATTAAGATTAAATTGAGGATTAGTGAGGCTAATCGGGGATTAGTCAAGGATTATCGGACGTTCAGGGCGAAATTACGATTTTACTCCTAGACGAGGGCAAAAGTTGACTTCTGACATGGGAGGTCCAATGCACGAGGACCAAAGATTATTATGTAGATCGAGTCGATACGAGTCCATAGACAAGCGACAAGTTGAAACCCATCATTCGACGGGAACGTTATGGGTCACGGAAGGTTTTAGGAACTATTTACAGTTGCACGTTTTACGAGTCAAGTAATTATTTGTCATTTAGTTTGGACCCCAGATGTAACGACCCATCCCGGGAGTCTGAATTAGCAAAGTAATTAGTGACGGATTAGTTAGATTAATTGGTGGTTAGTTGGGTATGTTTGGCCTTTTAGCGCAGAATGACGATTCTGCCCCCTGAAATGGGCAAAATGTTGACTTTTAGTTCGGACGGTCAATTGGGCATTGACCGTGACGTAGTTTGGGATGTCATGAGTCCGTAGACAGGTGGCACGCCCGATTCCGACATCCGAGGAGGAAGTTATGATGTTCGGAAGGTTGAGGGCAGTTTTGTAATTTGGTTAAAAGAAGGGAAAAAGTTGACTTTTGCACGACAAGGGTTTTATAGGTAAACTGAGGACCGTTAGGTAGATCTCGTCGTCCTGAGTACAACGACAGGCGGCATGCCTTCATCGGACGTCGGACGAGTGAGATACGGGTCTAGAACGGTGAAGGGTAAAATCGTAATTTGTACTCACAAGGGCATTTTGGTCTTTTTGCACATTGGGAATTGTGCAAAACAGATTGGGACAAGTGTACAGGGCCTATTGGATATTTTGAGTTTGGGACCATAGGGCTTGGACACGTGGGGATTGTCTAGTAGGTTTTACAAGGTTGCACGGTGCAAAATTAAATGGGTTAACCGTGCTTGAGAGAAGCATAGACTGAATTTGAGAGGAGAGATCGATCGGATTGCAGAGAGTGTGTGAGTGTGATCAGAGGGAGGCTAAGAGTGCAGGGACTATGTTGAGGGGACTTGAGAGTCGATTGTTTGTGTGAAGGGAGGAAAATTAGAAAACAGAACAGAGAACTACTGTGCACGGCTGTGCACCTCAAGTGATCAAACCATCGAATTGACCCCGTGGTGGTGTTCAGTGACCGTAGAGGGGTCGAGTGTACCCAGGGGAACGCGGCGGCGAGCACGGTGGAGGCTAGAACGACGGTGGGTTACTGTTTCCCCTATTTTTCCGTTTAGTTTCAAAGTTAAAGTCGTGGCGCTTGAGGTCGAGTCAAAGTGTCCTCTGAGTTCTATTAGGTTTAGGAGGTCCTAAGGAACCCTTATAAGTTGAAGCCGTGACGGGGGGAAGCACGGGTGTCCGGGAACTGAAACAGAGTTTTTGGTTGGTTTCGGGTTCGAGTTAGGGATGTGTGTTTTAGGCGGTGATGTCGTGTTTTGATTAGGGAAATAGATTGCTAGGATGAGGACGAAGCTAAGGGCATTGGAAGGAACAAAAATGGACGGAGGACGGCAGAGAACCAGTCACGCCGGTTCAGACCGGGTGATTGTCGAAGAAAAAGGTGAACAGTGCCTCTAGGCGCGTGAAGCCCACGCGCAGCCCCTTTGGGCGGCGTGTGAGGGCGCGTGGGGTAGAATCCGGGGAAGTATCCAACCTTATATGAAACTCAGAAAGTATGGTCACCCACAGTCAACCAATACCAATTCCCAATGGACTCTCAAGTCCTCAACTCAGCTCTCACTAGCTCATCCTTTCCGGAGTAAGAACTCTCAGGAGAAGAAAGTATATTTATTAGTCGTGGGTTCCAGAGCAACTCTACGAATGTGGTAACCACCACCCGCGCCAACAATACATCGTGAGACTACAGCACCATCCGAAAGTCACTCTACGATCACTGAGCTACTGGGGACATCACACACATGTCTCGCGTCCCTCACGATCGTTCAGTCGTAATCTCTCGGCCTCCAAGCTGTCACTCACGTGGACATCAACCACATGTCTGTAATTATCAACCTTAGTATCCAACCCACGTGTCCGTTTATACCATTTATGCACATCCAAAAGGATGTCATCTAACACTACTTGATTCTCACGTTTCAACCCTTATAGTTACCATTCTTAAGCGAACCCTCTAGGCTCAAGTCTCGCATCTTGTTGACGGCCAAACCAAAAGCTCTGACCATTCAAAAGGAAAAAGTGAAGTCACTTCCTCCGACTAAGAGTAGTCTCTGATAATTACTGTAATGCTTAATCCTTTTTTCAAAACTAACACTTCCATTGATTCTCTTCGACTTCTTCCATTACTATCCCCGTCGGCATACTAGTTCGCACGTCCCAACTCTATGGAGTCAATTCCAGCACTCAACACTCGTGCCGTCCATCCACAACGAGCTAGGCTACCTGTCACCAATCCAGGTATACTCCGTGCCGCACACTGAGCCACTCGGGATCCTCTTTGTCCCGCTCAGCACCCACGGAACTCACATGTTTGCCACTTTAGGCACATTTACCATCTCCATCACAATCCGAGTGCTCAATGGAATTACATCACTTAGACACACTCAGTGTCATGTAGGACTATCCGACCACTATTGGATTCCATTCAACTTGTCTCTGGCATCTCCAACTCATCTAAGACACCTCCACTGAGGTAGTGCGGCACACTCGCCAACACCTAAACTCGACATCTCCATTTGCAATCGTACTCAGTCGTAACCGAGTCGAATCGAAAATTACTACTTGTAATGTGCACCACTCACGCACCTCTGTATCAACGTCATTACTGGAGAATCCCCATCGTCTCAGTCGTCACTATAACATGCGCCTATCCAACTCGATAAGACTCATCCATGTCTATCGATAGCCATGTCTTCCACAACCACGTACCAATCCCAGAAATGACCATTCTCGAGACTCCATACTAGTGTGGTCAACTCACCGCAGGTACCAACTGCTCAACACGTAATATCCCCGATAGGTCCACAAGTACCATACTCCTGGTAAGTTATCCAATTAATTTCAAACAAAGTTTATCAAGAACTTGGGTGCTCACTACAGCACCTCCATCTTGACCGATCCATCGCTCTCGACTCCGAAATGTCATCATAAGAGGGTAACTGGTCGACTAGGTCCCATCCACCAGCAATACTACGGCTATAAGCCGTTGGATTCACATGAACCTTGATCCTACTCGGAATCCAATCTCAGCCAAACACGGCATCCTATGCCAATCGAACCCCAAACCACTCCACCTCATGCCAAACATGACCTAACCAGGGTTTGATTCCACTGAATCCTTATACTCTCAACCTAACTCTCAAGTTGATTAGGGTTGTTACCACTGCAGAGACATCACATCCAGCACCCACACATCACTCTAAGAGCAACTCATGCTCTGATACCCCTTTGATAGGACCCGTCTCAATCCCCATAGATTAACGTGGGACGTACCTGCTCCTGCCATACACTGCATGTTAGACAAGGGATAAATTCGTCACCCGCTCGGGGTCCATCAGAGTACGCCAGGATCTGCGGTGGCATGTGATGTCTCGATCTTTACTACAGCCCGTAACTGCTAACAACCTGAATGGTATTAAAACCATAAAAGTTGTGAGTGGATAGAACAACAATTTAAAACAAATAATCGTTTATCTCAAAAATTCATTTATACCCTTCACGTCAAAGCATGCATGTATCGTCAAACAGTTATTTCAAATACTTTCTCAGAAGTAAGACGTATTGCTTCCCTAATCGAAGCGCAGTGAAAAATGCATTTCAATCAAAGCCATTACCTCAGCAGGGTCTCAGCTCAAAACCGAATCATACAGGGTCGCAGCCCAAAGCCAAAATCAAGGAAAACCTCATCCCAATCCATAGAACATGTGGGAACACATCCCATGGGAACTCATCCCAATGTCAGTCACGATTCTAATCCTAGCATATGTGCATATAGCTCAGAACCGCTCACAATCCCAACATGTTGCCTTGAACACATCACTCCCCGAGAACGCCTCTAGATCATCACGAATAAGGTTGGGAATTTTTGACACGACTCGAAACCCACACGAAATTTATCCGGGTTAACCCGCAAGATTAAAATTTCGGGTCATTTTCGGGTCAACCCGTTATGACCCGTTTATTAAACGGGTGGGTTTCGGGTCAACCTGTTAACCCGTATAATGACCTGTTAACCCGTTTAATAAATGGGTAGATTTCGGGTTAACAGGTTAACCCGTATATTGGCTTATATATTGACCCATTTAATAAACGTGTGATTACTAACCCATATATCTACCCATTTGCCTACCTAAATATCTATTAAATCTTATAATTTAAATAGGTTAAACATGTTAAACGGGTTAAACGGGTCATAGGTTAATTGGGTTTTGAGTATGACCTGTTTATTAAATGGGTTAAACGGGTTACACGGGTTACAAGGGTCATTAACAGGTCGGGTTCAGGTTGGACATTCTTGACACGATTATTAAATGGGTCAGATTCGGGTTGGGCATAAATGGGTAAAATAGAATTCATGACACGACAAGAACTCGACACGACACGACCCATTGCCACCCCTAATCACGAACAATTACTTGACAAATATCTGGGTTTCGGGTTAAGGAGAATGAAATGGAGAAAGGGGTACGGGTGCACGTATGTGTGATTGTGGGCATTAGATAAATGCCACTTATCACTCATCCATTGGGTTTGTAACAAATATCTGGGGTCCACACTAAATGACAAACAATTACTTGACTCGTAAAACGTGCAACCGTAAATATTTCCTGAAACCTTCCGTGGCCCATAACTTTCCCGTCAAATGTTTGATTTCGACGTGACGGCTGTCTACGGACTCTTGTCGACTCGATCTACGTAACGGTTCTTGGTCCTCATGCATTGGGCCTCCCGAGTCAAATGTCAACTTTTACCCTCGTTTAGGGGAAAAATCGTCATTTCGCCCTGAACGTCCGATAATCCTCGACTAATTCCTGATTTGCGAGCATTGTAAAAGCTCGTGTCTCAGAGGAAACAGTGAATGATCCCATATTCCTTTGAGGGGAATGGTCTGGGAGGGGAATGGTGGTGTGCCTTAAAGGTGTAGGCACACACCTATCTAGCACGAGGCCTTTTGGGAGCTCAGTGACTTTGGGTTCGATTGGATCTCCAATGTTAAACGAGTTGAGGCTAGTGCAATTCCAAGATGGGTAACCCCCTTGGAAGTTGCATCATGAGCTTCCAAAAACAAAACCGTGAGGGCGAGGAGGCCCAAAATGGACAATATCGTGCTAGAGTCGGGTCTTGACCAAGATGAGTGCTTGTGTTTGTGAAAGATATTTGACACCACTGCCGAACATGGTCAATCCTAGTGAAGGGCATTCGCTGTTCGTCGAACATGGTCAATCGTTCAACTCTGCCCTTTTTTTTGTGTTGGTCGTGATTTCCCTCATCGAAATCTGTTGTGGTTTCTTTTTTATTTATAGGATTTTCATCGGCTGGTTAGGTTGTAGGTTTGCAGAGAAAGAGAGGTTGGGAGAGGCAGAGAGAATAAACGTGCATTCTCGGTATCTTGTATATTGAATTTTCATCTAAATAATAAATTATAGGTTTATTACTCAAAATGCTCCTATAACTGAACATTAAGTATCATTTTGCTCCCTAAAAATTATTTAGTTCCAATATCGGCCACAACTGCACTTCTGATATTTCTATTGCTCCATTTCGTTATCTAAGTTAGTAACACTGTTAATAATGCTTACGTGTCAAGCAGGAATTGATGGTTTAATTATTTATTAAAAATTGTTAAAATTTAAAAATTTAAAAACAAAACTTGGAGAATGAAGAAGATGATGAACAGTTAATTAAATCTGAATTTTTCTTCAATCCATTCTCAACTCGAATCCAATCCAGCAGGAATCCAATCCATTCTTAATTAAATCTGAAAATCAGGCAGGAATCCAATCCATTCTGATTTTTCATCATCCTCATCATATTCTTCTTTTTCTTCATCTAATTGGGATTTTGGATTATGCGAAAACCCAATCCCCAAATTCTCAACCTCAGATGAGTTTCTAAAAAAAGTCAAAATTTTATTTACCCATGGCATGTTGGGATATCTGTCGCCCAAGAAGAACTATATATGAATTCTCAACAATCAAATAGCCACCACCATCACCCTAAACAAGTCGATGCTGACAGACCATTCTTCGTCATCAAATTATCATGGGACCCTTCCTCCATAATTCGGCCCCCATTCAGAACTACAATGTTCTCGACATGCCTCTTCATTGCAGCTCTATGGACAATCAAAAGAGTTGTTTTGCTCCCCATGATTAGCGTGTCAATGGCCTCATGCACCAATCTGCTTGACTCAGACTCATTGGAAGAGCTTGCTTCATAAAAAAAAAAAAACCCAATCCCTAATCCCCAAATTCTCAACCAGATGCCTTACGTTATTATTCTTTTGTTATTTGTTTGTAGTTGAGCATGGAGGACTAGGCAACCAAACTTGTCCACTGGAAAAAGGAAATTGTGTCAACATTGCAGCATTATTGGTTGGGTTTTAAGCTGTTGGGTGTTTATGTAAAGATATGTTCAAGATTGCGCTAAAGCTTAGCCGTGGCAAGACTCTATCTAGAAGGGAGAGACAACAGCTAACCCGCACAACAGCTGATATTTTTAGACTCGTTCCTTTTGCCTTTGTCATCATTGTTCCTTTCATGGAATTTTTGTTGCCAGTATTCCTCAAATTGTTCCCCAACATGTTGCTATCTACTTTTCAAGACAAATTGAAGGAAGAGCTAGGGATAGGAAATTTATCTTGGACTTGCCATGAACGCTTATCAGTTACCTGTGTTGTAGCTTTTATTTTAGTGTTCTCTTTGCTTTTCTTTAGGAATTTATGTATGAAAGTTCCCAATCAAAGTGATAGCTCCAGAGTAGACTAGTAAGGGTGAGATTGGATGGGCGACATATATCCCAACGTGTCATGGGTAAATAATGTTGATGCAGAAATTGTCCAGACTTGTAAAATTCCTTCTTGATCCCTACACACAATAATAAGAAACAAATGAGGTTAAGGTTGAAGTTCGAGGGGGTGGTTCAACCAAGAACACTCTGATACCTAAGTTAGTTTAATCGAGAAAAATAAATCGGCACAATTTTGGTATGAGTTTTGAATTACTTTTAGAGGTGAGTGAGGCCCTGTATTTATAGTGAAACCTTAAGGGTCACTAGAGTGTCTAGTTGGTTTAAGAAAATAGTATTTAATAGGTGATTCTACCGAGAGAAATCATTATTATTAACTATATAAATAATAATAAATAACTCGCAGAGAGATTATTCATTATTTTTATTGATCTAATTAATTAATATATTCAACTGGTAAATATATTAAATTAATGCAAAGACGGTATCATGTCGTTGTCGTATTTACCAGGGGTAATATCGACATTATGAGAGTTATGAGCTACGTGGCAGCTGCTTAATTTTCCAGTGGTTTATGGTTCAACAAATGCCCCCACATCCCTAAGGAATTCAGGGAATCCTAATAGATGTAATTTTTATTGTGGTCCCAACAAACCCTTAATTTTATGAGAGGGTAGAACTCCGCTTTTGTCTACAATTCCTTGATGTCGTTGTTGAAATTCAGCTGTTAGGTTAATGACACTGGCTGAAGCCGAAACTTGAATTTTTGTTGTAGATTGGCCCATAAAACCCAATGAGTAATTAGGGTTTTCTTATGTATTTTTTTTATTTAAGAGAAGGCATTGCTAGTCTTCGTCTTCAAAAAAAAAAATCCTAAACCCTAATATTTGGCTTGATATTGGCGAAGATCTAAGGGGCACAAGCACCGTGCAGAGGTAAGAAAAAAAGAATCTATAATTTTCTTCTTGGTCATCCTGTGCAGGCTAAAGTTGTGAGAATATATTCTTATTTTCTTCTTTTCATGCCCTCCTTTATAAGTTGAAGTCGCAGAAGGAGAAAGGGGCAAAGTGTGCTAGAGCTGCTAGGTTAACGCAACTAGAAGGCTCGCGGCTGTGTCTAGGAGAGGTTTCGGGCAATGAGAGAGCTGTGCGCATGCTAAAAGCCTTCGATATGGTCATTGAGGACAAGCGAGCTCTTGTGCCACTTGGTTGCAGGATTTGGAAGACGTTGCAATGGGACACCAAGCCATGTGGCGGCTGAAGTAGCTTGCCTAGTGTTCCCAATCTATCTGGTTTATGCTTGGGTGAATGGAGCTAGCGCGGCAGAATTGCGGCTTACCGGTTTCTTGGCAGAAAGAGCACATTCCTCGTTCTTCTGCAGCTTTTGAATTTTTGTTATCTACTATGAAACAGCTTTGTTGTTTTTTTTTTTTTACTTTTTTGTCACCGCCCATTTTGAATATGTAATAAAATATCTATTAAATATTTATTGTATGTTAATATATATATATATATATATATTCTTTTGTCTTTTTCACTTTTTGAAGATTTCAGGAACTGTAGTTATCTGATTGCAACGATTCAAGCAGTGGTGTGCTTTATTCTCTAATACGGTCATTTTAAGATGTATAAAGGCATACTTCTGATATAGTCTTGAAAAATTCACTTTGTGGAGCAGTAGGTTGTAAGGTTGTCTAGTGGAATGTCCCGAATATTGTTAGGGCTTTCGACTTGCAGAGATGGTGGACTTAACATCATGACGCTCCTTCAATTGACATGCTCATGGTGCTTTGTGGATTGTGGAGCTCGGCACATCGACGGACTTTTCATCTTCAAGTGCGAGTGGAGCTAACATCAAGGCCTTCAACGGAGGAGTTGCGAAGTTCCATGACTTGAAGTGAGGAATGTCACAAGGCGAGGCATGTTCTAGCTTCAAAGCAAGGTGCACTACACTATAATGAGGGTCATGCTATGGTGAAAGGCGAGGCACAACAAGGCAAGGCATGGTTGGAGCGTGAAGTGATGCATCAAATGACTCGATACGTACCTCCCAATGACCATGCATGTGGTGCCTAGCAGATAGAAGAGCTCGGCGCACTGACGGACTCGTCATCTTCAAGTGCGGTTGGAGCCAACATCGAAGCTTTCAATGGGGGAGGCAAACAGTCCCATAACTTGAAGTAAGGCGTACTATAGCATGAGACGAGGCATATTCCAACTGTGCGGCAAGGTGTGTTATAGTTACAAGATGAGTCATATTGTAATTGCTAGGTGGGGACACTAAATCACAAGACTTGGTGTCCCAAAGAACAAGGCAAGTCCCGATTGGAGCATGAAGCGATGCGCCAGATGATGTGAGGCAGGGCGTACCATATTGCAAGGCGCAATGGAATGCAAGGCAAGGCACGTACAACTGCATGACGAGGCATACTGCAATTTGGTGTCGTAGAGTGACTGAAGCTTTCCAAGGAGTTGTTTTGGCTGACAGATGACCTTCTAAAGACTTGATCTTCAAGGCCTCGTTGAGCTCAAAATGAGGATTAGCAAGGTGGAACATAAAATGCACGATCGATCATGCCCCCTATGGCACCCCCAAATGTTGTACATCATTGCGTATTTGAAGGAAGAAGTCTTGGAGGTGTCACCATCTCGCCGCTAAAATAAAGTGACGTGAAGACACGTACTGCAAAGGTTGTCAAGGTATGCATGATACTCCCACTACTACTTCTATGAAGTTAAATGATGCTGAAATTAATTGTTGGAGCTACAACCGCCATTTCGGATATTGTTGGAGTCATCCTTCTGAAGCTTCATTCAGTGAAATTCTCCATCGATCTTGAGGCAAGTTTCAGGAAGGTACAAAGCACACCATGGCTTCATTCTATCCCAAAGTTGAAGTTGCTTCCGCATTGTCAACCAATGGCTGAGTTGTTTTCACAGAGTCAAGCTACACTAAAATCTCTTTAGCATAATCATTCACTGTTGAGGTTCTTTTTTGTAGAGAGATCCATAACTGGAGTTGCTTCTGAAAAGTCAAGAAGCTTTGTAGTTGCTTCAGCACCGTCATAGTCAAGTAGTGGTAAAGTTGCTATTGCGGAGTCAAGAAACGATGATCTTTATTTCGCGAAGCCAACTGTGCCAAGTAAGCGATGCTAAGGAGGTTGCCCTCATTACTTGAAAAAGGCCACAGACGATGCGTCACTGGAAGTCCATGATGGAATGATCAAAGGCCTCCAAGGTTTGCTCATAGGTTGAAGGAGAGACTCTGAGGTCGTGCTCGTCCTGATGACAAGCTTCATGATTCTTCTAGGCTCGTAGCTTGATCTTAGAATTGAATATATGTTTGATCATTCAACTTGTAAATTGCCAACTTCTTTAATTTCCATTAATAGAAGCCTTCCATTTTTGTGAGTGTTTTGTGATTTTCTGCAAATTTGACCTTTATGCAGTAGTTTTGGTCTTTTGACTTTAGTTTAGCTCTGAATTGAGTGTCATTGGTGGCATTGGAAATTTGACTTCTGTACCTTTTTGGCGCCATCAAGATCTCTTTGAGGGGATGAAATTGGAGCTTGGTACATTCGAATGAATCTTGAGGTTGTGTGCTGAAACTTGTAGTTGCGCGCACGAAGGTATTTACCCAAGATTTGTCATGACATGACTCTGTTATTGCTCCCCTTGGTGGGGTTAGAAAGCGATCTTTAGTAGCTGTTCCAATTCTAGCATGTCCGTTTGTTCTTGAGTAGTATGTACCTCATTTTTGGTTAGTTGCATTGTACTTAGCAGTCAAGTAAACTTTTCTAAGTTGATTGAGTTGATGACTTAGCTCTTTGAGTTGAACATTGTAGTTTTCCCTTTGGAGAGGTGCTTCAAGTCCTTTATAGGTGAATTCCTTGAATGCTCCGCCAGTGGTGGGCTTTGGTGCCTCACAGGGCGCAAGTGCTGATAGGTTGCAAGCGAAAGGCATTATGGGTTTGAAAGACAAAGATAATGATGCTTCGCGGGGCAAAGGGCTTGATGCCTCAGGAGAAAATGTGTTGCTTCATGTGTGAATGCTTGGATACTTCACGGGACAAAGGCACTGAATCTTTGTGAGCAAAGAACTTGATGCTTTGTTGGAGAAAGGTATCACTTCTTCGAGCGAAGACATCGACATTCCACGAATGAATGCGTTGATGCTTTTTAAGGAAAAGGCGCTAATTCTTTGCGGGGGCGAAGGAGTTGACGCATTGTGGGTGAAGGATTTGATTTGTGTTCCTATTAAAGCTTTAGAGATGCTTCAATGTGGAATTCTTTGTGTTGCTTCATAGGAGAGCCGTTGACACTTCTGGGCGGAGACATCGATGCTTCACGAGCAAATGTGTTGACACTTCATGGAGGAAAGGCTTGGAAACTTTGCATGTGGAAAGTGTTGATGTTGTGCGAGCAAAGGTGTTGGCGCTTCATCGATCGAGGATGTTGACACTTTATGGGGCAAAGTCTCAGTTGCTTCGTTGGTCGAAGGTTCTGATTCTTCATGCACGAAGGTGTTAATGCTTCAAATTTTGAAGGTGTTGACACTTTGTAGGGTGAAGGCTCAATGCTTCAGTAGGCAAAGGAATTGATGCTTTAGTAAGGGAAGACTTAGAGTGCTCCGCAGGGCGAAGGCTTAGAGTGTTTCACATGGAAAAGTCTTTGAGAGCTTCATAAATCGAAGGCTTAGAGTGCTTCGCAGGTCGAAGTCTTAAAGTCCTTTGCGTGGCGAAGTCTTAAAGTCCTTCTCGTGACAAAGGCTTGGAGTGCTTCACGTGGCGAATGCTTGGAATGCTTCACGTGGCGAATGCTTGGAGTGGTTCATGTGGCGAAGGCTTAGAGTGCTTCGCGTGGTGAAGGTTTAGAGTGCTTCGTAGGCCGAAGGCTTAAAGTGCTTCTTAGGTTGAACGCTTGGAGTGTTTCGCAGGGCGAAGGCTTAGAGTGCTTTGCATGGTGAAGGCTTGAAAGATTCTTATGAGAAGGCTTACAGTGCTTCTCATGAGAAGGCTTAGTGTGCTTCATATGGAGAAGGCTTGGAGTGCTTTGCATGGAAAAGGCTTGGTGTGCTTTGCAAGGCAAAGGCTTGGTGTGCTTTGTAGGGCAAAGACTTGGAGTGCTTTGCATGGCGAGACTTGGGAGTGCTTCACATGGCGAAGGCTTACAGTGCTTCGCATGACGAAGGCTTGGAGTGCTTCGCATTGAGAACACTTAGAGTGCTTCAAGGGGCAAAGGCTTGGAGTGCTTTGCGTGGTGAAGACTTGAAGTTCTTTGAAAGGCGAATGCTTGGAGTGCTTCGCAGGGCGAAGGCTTAAAGTGATTTGCATGGCGAAGGCTTAGAATGCTACCCAGGGTGAAGGCTTGGAGTGCTTTGTAGGGCGAATTCCTTCTCATGGCAAAGGCTTGGAGTACTTCGCATGGCAAAAGCTTAGAGTGCTTCGTAGGGAGAAGGCTTTGGGTGCTTTGTAGGCCAAATTATTAGAGTGCTTCACGTGACGAAGGCTTAGAGTGCTTCGTATGGCGAAAGCTTAGAGTGCTTCGCAGGGCGAAGACTTGGAGTGATTCGCAAGGCAAAAGCTTAGTGTGCTTCGCATGGCGAAGGCTTGGAGTGTTTTACGTGGTAAAGGCTTTGTGTGCTTTGTAGGGCAAAGGCTTAGGGTGCTTCATATGGCAAAGGCTTGGTGTGCTTCGTGTGAAGAAGGCTTAGTGTGCTTCGTATGAAGAAGGCTTGGAATGCATTGTGTGGCGAAGGCTTGGAGTGCTTTCCAAGGTGAAGGCTTGGAGTGCTTTATGTGGTTAAGGCTTGGAATGCTTCGCATGGCGAAGGCTTACTCGATTGGCGTGGCTTCCAAGTTAGTGTATAATGCATCATACCGAGGAAGAGAATTGCTATGACTATTTTCCTCGCGTCTATGTCTCCTAAGCATGTGAGTCTAATGGTGATTATGTCTAACCTTCTTCAATGCAGTGATTGGTCAAACTTGAACTCCCATCTACTTGCCCCCTGGGACGAGTGCATGTGCTTTGAGAAGATGCTTGATCAATTCGACTTCCTCACATATAGTGACATGTGATGGATTTCTGACATGCCCTCCAACTTGTCATACACTGAAGGTTGTTGTTGAAGCTGCACACTTATTCCAAGGGTGTAGCTTTCTTCCTTGAAGTTTCTTGGAGATGTGTCTTAGGAGATGGCCTATTACTTGAAATTGATGATGCGTGGTTGAATCTGAAGTTAAAGGTTGCTTTCCAGATTTCCATTGTGTTGGACTCCTTAGAAGCATCGATCCAGCATCTTTTTGACGTCTCAACAAGTAATATGCTTCGACGATGGGGAGAGTAGTGTCAATTCAGGTGGTGTCGTCTTCCTGGGGTTACCATTATCGAATTGTGTGAGCATGTTGGTGGGTATGTCCCATCTTCCTTGCTACAGCAACAAGAACACCCTGAGCCTTCATCCACTTGTCCACTGGACTTGAGTAGGCATGGGCAATCTGGGAGGTTTTATGATGTCGTTGGCTCTTACGTGGTACTCAACATGTGACAGTGCTCTGACGTACCTCCTGAGGCATTCATGAGCTTACCGCTTTGGGTGGTGTTGGCTTCTTATTCTGCGATTATAGCTTTTTCTCCAAAATTACTTAGTGACGTGTCTCAAGAAATAGTCTGGCGATGGATGTGCTCCTTGCTGGTGCACCTTGAGATGTTCTCCTTTCCTTCGTGAGATGTGTTGCGTCTATTAGTAGCACCGGATGTTCCAAGATCCCCCGAAAGTCATCGTAGGAGCTCCAATTGGCTTTGATCTTGGTTTTTAGCTGTTGAACTTATTCGTGCTCCAATGTCAAGGTGTCACATTGCTTTCTTCACTAGCTCGTGTCTATCCTCTTGCGTGTAAGATGGAGTGTTGGGACTTATCCATGAGTTCTAATAGCAAGGTGTCACATCGTGTTCTTCATGGGCTTGAGTGCATCCTCCTGCATGGTGTAGGTCATTCAGAAACCTTTGATGTTCTACGTCGGTGTGGAGCCAATTTGGGGCTTGTTGTGACGCCTTTCTAGCTAGTCGTCTATCCGCATGTTGGGAGGTTGTAAAACATTGCAGGAATGGTTCCTCCTCAATGTCTCTAACCAATGGCAATGTCGACGACGTTCGAACCTGGCGTTAAAGGTCATCCTCCAAGTCTCCATCTCGGTGGATTCCTTGGAAGCACTAGTCTAGCATCTTTTTAAGGTATTTAGCATGCAGTGGGCCTTGACGATGAAGATGGTTACGTTGGGTTGAATGACGCCTTCTTTCTCTTGTCACAACTAATGTGGCGTATGAACGTGTCGGTGTGTAAATCTCATCCTCCTCACTGTGATAGTCTGAATTCCTATAGCCATTGCAGAATTGTCCATCCGAGCGGGGGTGTGTAATCTGGGAGATTCCATGTTGCAATTTGCACTTACATGGGTACTCTATGCATGAAAGTGTTTTGATGCGTCCTCCAAGTCGCTCACGCACTGAAGGTCTCTTGTGATTTCGGCTTCCTACTCTGGGTATAGCTTACTTCTCCAGAATCACTCTGCTATTTGTCTCGGGACATTGTCTAGTAGCGTTCATGCTCCAAATTGGCACGCCTTGGGATTTTCCTAGGTGCTTCTCAAGGTACGTTGCGCCTTCTAGCAGCTTTGGTTGCCCCGAGGTTTCCCAAAAGCTATTGTATGAGCTCCGATTGGGCTTGGACTGTGTTGCTCAGCTGCTCAACTTGTTTCGTCAATCCAACTTGAGGAGGTGAATCCTAAGATGTCTGCTCTTAGGGCATAGCATTTTGAGGTGCATGTTGCATGCCTCCAGACTGATGCGATGAACCTTATCTTTCATGTGGCTAAGCATTGGCCTGCGTGTCACGCATCGCGTCCAAATGTCTCCTTAGGTCCATGTCAACGAGAAATTGATTATTGACTATTTGAGACATTTCTCTCACCAATAGTCCATCTGTTTGCTGAAAAATGGCGTCCTTGCTACCATTGCAGGTGAAAGATCTATAATAGCAGTAGGTATGGGGAAGGTCCCAAACCTGAAGGTAGGAATCCACTATGGCATTCTGAATGGTAAGTGAATTGATGTATGGCACGAACCACGCGATGGACGAGAAAGTGGTTCTTCCAGGATCTCAGGAAGTGGTTCACTCTCAGCAACAACTGCAACAACAAGGGTGGTAGCCTCAGAGGTTCGTGCTGACTGGCGTGTTTTGGCCATGTGAAGAACGATGAGTGTTGGAAGTGGAATGGAGTTTTCCGAGGAAAAACTAGAGAGCACGCTTTGAGTATTTCTCAAATCGGCTCTCAATGAAGAACCAGTTGTTGATATAGAAATCATCCAGACTTCTAGAATTCCTTCTTGATCACTACATACAATAAGAAGAAACAAATGGGATTAAGGTTGAAGTTCGGGGGGGGGGGGGGGGGGTGTGGTTCAACCAAAAATACTCTGATGCCTAAGTCAGTTTAATCGAGAGAAATAAACTGACAGAGTTTTAGTATAAGTTTTGAATTACCTTTAGAGGTGAGTGAGACCATGTATTTACAGTGAAGCTTTAAGGGTTACCAGAGTGTCTGATTGGTTAAAGGAAATAGTGTTTAATAGGTTATTCTACCAAGAGAAATCACTATTATTAACTATATAAATAATAATAAATAACTGGCAGAGAGATTATTGATTATTGGTATTGATATGATTAATTAATATATTCAACTGATAAATATATTAGATTAATGTGAAGATTGTATCATGTCATTATCGTATTTACGACATTATGAGAGTTATGAGCTACGTGGCAGCTGCATAATTTTCCGGTGGTTTATCATTTCACAAATAAAATTCTGGTTTTTTGTTTTTAAAGAAACTCGTCTGAGGTTGAGAATTTGGGGATTGGGTTTTTACATAATCCAAAATCCCAATTAGATGAAGAAAAAGAAGATGATGATGATGAGGAGGATGATGAAAAACCAGAATGGATTGGATTTGAGGGTTAGGAATGGATTGAAGAAAAATTCAAGTTTAATTTACTGTTCATCATCTCCTTCCTTCTCCAATTTTTGTTTATAAATTTTTTAATAAATAATTAAATCACCAATCTCTGCTTGACACATAAATATTATTAACAGTGTTACTAACTTAGCTAACGAAATGGAGCAACGGAGGTACTAGAAGTGCAGTTTTGGCAGCACATTGAAACTAAATCCCTTTCGGGGAATAAAGTGATGTTTAATGTCCGGTTAGGGGAGCATTTTCAGTAAAAAGCCTAAATTATATTCCCTTATATAAAATAGGGAATAAGCTAATGTATAAAAGATTAAAATACCTCTTGTACTCTTTACATGTAATAGCCACTTAATATCTATTTATTTACAACAATTCTTACATATTTATAAAAAATAGTCAAATTTTATATGCAAAGGCCAAATGATCCAACCCCTTTATAGCCCTATTGTTTCATTTTTGCAAAAAAAAATCTAAGTCTAAATCGAGAGCTCATGACCAAAAGTGCAAAACCCACACATGACACAACCCCTTAGCGATCTTGGAGACCTGAACGATGTGATCTTCTACTTCGTTGGCAAGCGAGGTAAGTGGGTGCCATCTTCGTGATCTTTGAGGCCTAGATAGTGCGACCTTCTACTCTGTCAGTTGGTACTAGACGACGCGATCTTGGAGGCCTAGACGATGCCATTTTCGTGGTTCCATGAGATGAGTGCATTGTGGGTAGGTACAGGTACTAAATGCATTGAGATTTGAGTACACCAAATGAGTTCGAAGTCCTTGTTGTATCTACTTTTTTCTTTCTATCATGTTGGTCCTATTCATTTCATGACACCCAATCAAATGCTTGCTGAATTTCTTGTTTTCTTTCTATCTTTGTTTATCTTCTAATTTAGCTAGCTAATGTTGTCTTGTTCATGAGATCACACTTGTTCATGCATGTTTAAGATCAATAATTATTGAATCTGAGTTTATCTATATCCTTTCCAACTAATTCCAAGTGCATTTGATAACATTGCCATCTTTTGAAATGTAAAAGCTCCCATTTTTAGCTTGACATAATGATTTGAAGTTTTTCAAACGATGTGAAAAATTAAATGATTCAATAGTATTACAATTATGTATTTGCCATAGTAACTGAACAAGTTCTTGTTGGAGTATTCATCCTATAATATAAATGTGCTCATAACATGATGCCTTTATTTCGATAATTGCCGCATATTATAAGATGTATATGGTTAAATTACTTGTTTGAATAATTTTGTTGTCCCTTTTATTTTAACATAATTTTTTTTAAGTTAGCTACATGAGAAATTGAGTTATGGTTTCTGGAAATATGATAGCTTTAAGAAGTTCGTGGAGGTCGGATTTCATTTGTGGTATATGAGCACATCAGAAATATTCTAGGAATAATCTCCAAATGCTCTCTCCATTGTCAATAAAGGAGTAAGAAAAGTTTGAAGGAGTTTCTTCATCATCAGCATTGCTTGTCATTTAGATAATCTCCTATTTCATTGATCAGCGTTGTTTCTTCACGATCATTCTATGATTTCAGTAGCAAGTATTGTAATTTATAATTTCCTTTCTTCCTAGCACAGTCATACTTGCAGATAAACATCCATTAGAAGATTGGTTTGGAGATAAATTGAAACCTTCTTCATTAGTAAAATATGTAACTTGGTTTGTACTTTGAACACTACATGTAACTTGGTTAATGTCATGCACTTGACAAACTCAGACATCTTTTTAATTGTTTCTTTGTTTGTGTTATTAATCCTTTTTATTTTTGGGAATTCTAATAAGCTGGAAAATGATTCTTACATTTTATGTTTGATGGATGATTTATGCTTTTGTACATGGTATACTCATGGATGAAAAAATCGCTAATTATCGGCGAAATTTCGCTAAAATTGGCCAGCGGCACATAAGAGGGAGGGGGAGGGGGGGGGATGAAATTGAGCGAAATTTCGACATTTTGCCATGTTTTAAGCTCATAGATCTTATTATTTGGCAATGTGCAATGCACCGCGAAATGTGCTCACTATAAGATTCTCCAAAAAATTAATTTTGCTCGTTTGTAGATTGGCTTTACATTTGATGATGGTGATGTCATAGAAGAATGAACACTTATTATGGTAATGTAATTTGTAACTTTTGTTAACACCCATGGAATATGGTGGAGATATGGATTAAGATAAGAAGGTAATATAGGGGGACACCTTGGTGAAATAAGGATATGATGGGGATATAGATTGGGATAAGAAGGTAATATGGAGGGATATCTTGGCGAAATGGGATATGATGGGCATATGCCTCAAGCTGAGGTTTTATTCCACCAAAAAATAATTCTTCCTTTCATAATGCAAAGGAAATGCCTCAAATTTTTGGCAAAAAGAAAATACAAATACAAATAAAAATCTCTCTAAAAACAAAGGGATCCTTATAATTGCTCATTTGTTTATCTATTGTGCGGTGCTTCAATGGAGTTATTCATAATGCAAGTTGTGGAACTATAAATCACCGGAAAATTATGGAGCTGCCACGTGACACATATCTCTTATAATGTCGATATTACCTTTGGTATAGACGACGACGGCATCACACGATCTTCACATTAATTTAATATATTTATCAATTAAATATATTAATTAATCAGATTAATGCCAATAATAAATAATCTCCTCGTGAGTCATTTATTATTATTTATATAGTTAATTATACGTGATTTCTCTCGGTAGAATCACATATTTAATTATATCTCCTTCAACCAATCAGACACTCCGGTGGCTCTTAAGATTTCACTATAAATAGAGGGCCTCATTTATCTCTAAAGGCAATTCAAAACTGATACTGAAACTCTGCCGGTTTATTTCTCTCGGTTAAACTGTCTTAGACATCGAAGTGTTCTTGGTTGAACACTCCCCCCCCCCCCCCCCCCAGGCTTCAACCTTAACCCCGATTATTTCTTGTTATTGTGTGTAGGGATCAAGAAAGAATTCTACAAGTTCAAACGATTTCTGCATCAACAACTGGTGCTTTCATTGAGAGCCGAATTGAGAAATACTCAATGCATGCTCTCCAGCTTTTTCAAGAAAAACATCGTTCTTCGTCTATGGAAAGAACTTGAAGAATGAAACGATCTGACAGGCCTACCGAGAGCAACCTGCTCAACAGAATCCCAGAGGTTTAACTGAATCATCCCTAATGGGAACTACGACCTGTTATGCAATCAGAATTTTCCACGATGCAAGAAAGGGTGCCAGCCCGTGGATACGACGTCCAAGCCATGTCAAAGCCACTCGGTACCGGCGTACTCCTCGACATCAACCCACTTCTCGCATTATGCGTGACGACAACTTTCTCACTTGCGGAGGGGTGACTAGCTAGAAAGGCGTCACAACAAGCCCCAAATCGGCTTCATACTAACGCGGAACTTCAGAGGCTTATGAACAACCTACATCATGCATGAGGACACACTCAAGCCTATGAAGGACACGGCGTGACACCTTGCCACTAAAGCTCGAGATGTGAGTCCCAATGCTCCGCATGACATGCACTGCATAAGGATGCACTCAAGCCTATGAAGAACGAGGTGTGACACCTTGCCACCAAAGCTCATAACTACCAACGCTCTACATGACATGCATAATGATGAGCTCAGGCTATGAAAAACACGACGTGACACCGTGCCACTAGAGCTCATGACATAAGTCCCAACGATTCACCCGACACGTAAGAGGACACACTCAAGCCCGTGAAGAACGTGATGCGACACCTTTCCAACGGAGCACGAACAAGTCGAACAGCTAAGGACCAGGACCGAGGCTAATTGAAGCTCCCACTATCACAGTCGGGAGACCTCGGAACCTTCGGTGCTACTAGGAGACACAACACACCTCACGAAGGACAGGGGAACATTCCAAGGTGCACCAGCAAAGAGCATGTCCATCACTAGACTATCTCTCGAGACACGTCACTGAGCTATTCTAGAGAAAACGTTACACTCACAGAATAAGAAGCCAACACCACCCAAGGCCATCAACTCATGAATGACTCGGGAGGGGCACTGTCACACGTTGAGTACCACGTAAGAGCCAACGACATCATGCAACCCCCCAGATTGCATATGCATGCTCAAATCAGGTGGACAAGTCGACAAAGGCTCAAGATTTCCTTACTGCTGCAGTGAGGATGACAAGACATATCACCAATATGCTCACACACTTCGACAATGGTGACCCCAGGAAGTCAACACCACTGGACTCGACGCTACTCTCCCCCTCATCAAGGTATACTCCATACAAAAGGAGTCTAAAGGATGATGGATCGATACCTCCAAGGAATCCAATGCGACGACGGTCTAGAAGCAACCTTTGGCACCAGTCTCAACCATGCATCATCAATTTCAAGGGTTGGACCATGTCCCGTGACTCCCCTCGAAGCCTTTTCCAAGCGAAGCACTCGAAAAATTTGCCACGCGAAGCATTCGAAGCATTTTCCATACGAAGCACTCAAAGCCTTCGCCATAGGAAGCAGTCGAAGTCTTCACCTCACGAAGTACACGAAGCCTTCGCCACTCGAAGCACTCGAAGCCTTCGTCATGGGAAGAACTCAAAGCCTTCGCCCCGCGAAACACTAGAAGCCTTCGCTCTGTGAAGCACTCGAAGCCTTCGCCCCGTGAAGCACTAGAAGCCTTCGCCCCGCGAAGCACTCGAAGCCTTCGTCCAGCGAAGCACTCGGAGCCTTGGCCATGCAAAGCATATGAAACCTTCTCCCCACAAAGCACTCCAAGATTTCACCCCACGAAGCACGCCACGCGAAGCACTCGAAACCTTCGCCAAGCGAAACACTCGAAGCCTTCGCCCCCACGAAGCACTCTAATCCTTTTCCCCATGAAGCACTCGAAGGCTTTGCCACACGAATCACTCCAAACCTACGCCACGCGAAGCACTCCAAGCCTTCGCCACGCCTTCTTCACGCTAAGCACACAAGCCTTTGCCACCCGAAGCATTCTAAACCTTCGCCACGTGAAGCACTCAAAGCCTTCACTATCAGGACCTGCCCCAATCCCCCCGGGATTAACACGGGACGACCCTGATCTCGTCTGACACGGAGTGTCAGATAAGGAAAAATCCAACATTAGCCCACTCGGGCCTTCAGAGTACGCCAGGATCCGGAGGAGGAATGTGATGTCTCGGTCTCTGCTACAGCCCGCATCCGCGATTAACCTGAAGGGTAGTCAAAACATTTAAAAGCTGTGAGTGGACGAAACAATCATTTTATAAAAATCGTTTATATCGAAAGACATTTGTACCCTTCACTAAAAAGCATGCATGCATTCGAAAACCATTTATCGAAAAGAACCATATGTGGGAACTAAGCCCAAGACCATAACCGAAACCAACCATACGGGCCACCGCCCAAATCCATGTGGGACTCAGCCCAAAACCTGTACACATCACATATCATATAGCATATACATATAAATCACATAACCATCCTGTCACGGTATCTAAAGCTACGCTCGTGCTACCCGGGGTCTCAAAGCCCAAGTCTCTCAGGGGCCACCCAGGTCAATGTCCGTAGATCAATGACCCTCCCTGAGGTTATAATCGAAGCCTTCCTGAGAGTAAGGTACAAAACGGGGGCGACTCCACTCAGTTAGTGCTCCGTGACTACTCCGAGGTCCACTAAGTCGTGGTCGCGGCAATACGTAACCACACAAAAATGCACTCATGGTATCACAAAACAAGTATTAAAACATGTAATAAACATTTATGCATGCACCAATTTAGAAAACAAGGTCCACTCACAGACCGTCCGAGCTGCTTCCTCGATATGCGTGCAATACGGATCTCCCGGGCCAAACATCGTCACCGGGACTTCCAAACCTGTCCAAATCACTTAAGAGGGTTACTAACTACCTTATTAACCTCTCACTAAAGCCTCAAAAGTTTTTGGAATTTTTAAGTATTTTTAAACTCGATCCTAAACCTTCGGACACCCCGAAACCTATCGAAACGATGTCCGATAGACACGAAACTAGTCCCAAAATATTCGTTGCATCGAAAGGATAATTTTGTGTTTTGGAAGCACCCCTAGAATCTGGTCCACTCACCCACACCCACGGCCTAAAGTCCCTGCGAGTGAAGCCCATACGTCGGGCACTATGGATCGTCTTCTTCGGCTAGACTGGTTCGAACCGGCCGGTTCGGTCCAACACCTGCAACTGGACCTGCGTGACCGGTCCAGGGTCTTCCCCCCTTTCATTTTTCGTCCTTTCTCTTCCTAATTAATCCCATTCTACCTATTTTGATCCTAGGAACCTAAACATACAATCAAAACAACCTAAAACCTATAAAAATCCATTAACCCGATTTCCCCTCCATGGTTCGACCTTCCCAGATTTCTCCCCAGGGTTCCTCAGCCCTTAACCACCACCAAAATCACCCTAACACCCTCCTAGAAACCTAATACACCTATTAAAATCAACCAAAATGGTTCATAATATCGCAAATAAAAAATAAAGGAAAATGGACCCAAACCAATACCTTTGTCGGGTTTTCTCCTCCACGCCGCCGTCCACGGAGGTTCAGGCCCCCTTGCAGCCACCTCTCAGTCCTCAGCCACTCTCTGTCTCATCCTCAAGTTGAACCAAGTGAAGGGGGAAGGGATTGGGTGATGGTTATGGTCGATGCCATTTGGTGAGATCGGGGAAAAAGGATGGAATGAGGAAATGGGGATAAGCATGTATGTAACATACTGGGAAATGGATGGGTGACACTTGTCACTCATCCATTGGGCCAATTTAAAATATCTGGGGCCCACCTAATGCCAAAAGGCATTCGTTTCATAAAATGCGCAATAGTTTCCCCGAACTTTCGTGAACCATAACTTCTTCGTCGAACGTCCAACTGCGATGTACTGCTTGTCTACGGATTCGTATCGTCCCGATCTACGTAACGGTCCTCGGCCCTCAGCCATCGGACCACCCGGTCAGAAAGTCAACATTTTACCCACAACCAGGGGAAAACGGTCATTTTGCATCGTTAGTCCGATTTCGTTCAACTAATCACGGATTAACCTCACTAATCCTTGATTATCACTAATCTAATCATAAAATTCGAGATGGGTCGTTACATTCATGCTGTGAAACACTCTAAGCCTTCGCCTCGCGAAGCAGTCCAAGCCTTCGCCATACGAAGCACTCTAAGCCTTCGCCCCATGAAGC
Organism: Prinsepia uniflora; assembly: GCA_032719365.1. Lineage (NCBI taxonomy): Eukaryota > Viridiplantae > Streptophyta > Magnoliopsida > Rosales > Rosaceae > Prinsepia > Prinsepia uniflora. Next base: position 35,037,072 of record CM064865.1, read on the forward strand.
ACTCCAAGCCTTCGCTCCGCAAAGCATTTTAAGCTTTGGCCACACGAAGCACTTTAAGCCTTCACCCCGAGAAGCACTCCAAGCCTTTGCACCACGAAGCACTCCAAGCCTTCGCCCTGTGAAGCACTCCAAGCCTTCGCCCCATGAAGAAATTGAAGCCTTCGCCCAGCAAAGCACTCCAAGCCTTCGCCCCGCGAAGCGCTCCAAGACTTCACCCGGTGAAGTAATCCAAGCCTTCTCCCAGCGAAGCACTCTAAACCTTCACCCCATGAAGCACCCCCAAGCCTTCACCATGTGAAGCACCCCTAAGCCTTCACCATGTAAAACATCCATAATCCTTTGTTATACGAAGCACCCAAAACCTTCTCCCTGCGAAGCACTCCAAGCCTTCCCTTTGTAAAGCACTCCAAGCCTTCACCCACAAAGCAAAGCATCACCCACGGAGTATCAAGGCAATCACCCTGCGACGCATCAAGGCAATCGCCCCGCTGGCGGAACACTCAAAGACTTTACCTCTGAAGGACTCGAAGCTCCTCTCCAAAGGGAAAAGTACAGCCTTCACCTCAAAGAGCTAAGTAACCACCTCAAGCAACTTGACGACTAAGTTCAATGTGATTGACTAACAATGAGGTACATAGTACTCAAACACATTCCCAAGGATTTGTCACTCATACCCAACAAACAGACTTGCTGGAAATGGAAAAGCTACTAAATATCGATTCCCAACCCCACCAAAGGGAGCAACAGCAAGGTCATGACATGACAAATCTTGGGCAAATGTCTTAGTGTGTGTGACTACAAATTCCAGCACACAACTTTGAGATTGATTCGAACCTACCAAGCTCAAATTTTACTTCCTTGAAAAGAGCTTGATGACTACGGAAGTCAGCTTTCCAACGCAACCAACGATACTCAATTTGAAGCTAAAACGAAGTTAGAAGGCCAAATTTACTACACAAAGGTCAAATCTACCGAAAATCACAAAACATTCAAAAAATAATGGAAGGCTTCTATTAATGAAAATTAAAGAAGTTGGCAATTCACAATTTGAATGCTCAAACATGTATTCAATGTTAAGATCAAGCTTCGAGCCAAGAAGAATCATGAAGCTGATCATCAAGACTGGCATGACTTCAGAGTCTCTCCGTCAAACTATGAGCAAGCCTTGGAGGTCTTCTGTAATGACCCGTCCTATATTCTAAGATTAGATTAGTGACTAATCAAGGATTAGTGAGGTTAATCGATGATTAGTTGAGCAAAATCGACCCGACGGTGTAAAATGACCGTTCTGACCTTGGTCGTGAGCAAAATGTTGACTTTTGAACCGGGAGGTCCGATGGTCGAGGGCGGAATATCGTTACATAGATCAGGTCGATACAAATCCCTAGATAGGCGGTACGTCGAAATCGGACGTCGAACGTTGAAGTTATGGTCACGGGAAGTTCGATTGCACTATGCACGTATTACGAGGCGGGGATGACCCATTTATCATCCACTTATCATCTCCACCCTTCATCTCATCTAATCTCTCATCCTTACCGTCTATCTTCTTTCTCTCTCTCAACTGATCACCAGCTATCATCTTCTTTGTTTTCATTTCCTAAACCCGAGCACCCTCTCATTCCCTCTAAAACAAACAAACACATAACATAATCACCTTACCACCATTTTCATCTTTGGGTTCATGTGAAAGATGTGAGGAATTTGTGACTGAATGGATTAGAGGCTGAGAGCTGGCAAGGGATTGAGGGCAAGGCCACGGTGGTGGCCATGGCGAAGGTAACCGTAATCGTGTTTGACTCAAAAAAATGGAAAACTAGGTTTTAATGTTGTGTTGGGTTTTTTATGGACACTAACATACTCTAGGGACCGAGGCGACTCTATAGGTATCAATTTCAAAGGAAAGGGATGGCTGGGACTGCTAGAAATAGAGGAAGAAGGGCGCGATCACTGTTCATCATTTTCTGGTGAGTCTATGGCCTAGTTTTCTTGATTTTTAAATCATAGAAGGGTTGATGGGGATTAGAGGATAACATAGGAAGAAACGAGAGTCAAAATCGCTCAAAAACAAGAGAGAACCGACCGGATCGATTCATCGGTTTGGTCGAACCGAAAAAACCAAGCGGACCGGGTTCACGCGAGGTTGCTGGTGACACTGTAGCAAACGCTTGGATTTCACGCGTAGCCCCTTTTTGTGGTGCGTGAGGCGTGTGGTGGGACTTTTGGGGCTGACTTCAACATGACTTTTAATCTATTCGATGTAACGAACATTTTGGGACTGGTTTCGTGTCGATCGGACACCGTCTCGATATTATTCGGGATATCCGAAGGTTTAGGATTGAGTTTAAGAATTCGGGAAAATTACAGGGCTTCAATGAGAGGTTAATAAGGTAGTTAGTAACCCTCTACATTGATTTGGACAGGTTTGGGAGTCCCGGTGACGGTGATTAGCCCCGGAAGGCTTAAAACACGCAAATCTAGGCGACAGCTTAGGACTGTCTGTGAATGGACCTTGATTTTTAAACTGTGATGCATGCATAAATGTTTTATATGTTTTATGGATATGATCCTATAATTTTGATTTTGATATTGGTGAATTATATGGTTTCACGCATTTCGAGGTGATTTACGTGTTTGCACGTAAATCGAGGTTTACGATTTTGCACTGATTATACATACTTATGGTTTTGGAAATGATTTCATGAAATGGTTTTGGATTTGAAAAGGTAAACTCGGGTTCAAACCCATTGGTTTTGGAAACCCTCGGACTCGAAGTCCATTTAGTTACGTTCTCGGGCTAGAGGCCCAATTGGTTCTTAAATCGATTTCGGATTTGGAAATTTGGAATCGGTCAAGAGACCCATTTGATTTACGAACTCTCAGACTTGAAGTCCATTTGATTTAACAAGGCATCGAACCGGAGGCCAAATTGGTTTACGTACCGGTCTCGAGGCCCAATTGATTTATGTATCGGGCTCAAGACCCAGTTGACTTACATATCGGGCACGAGGCCCATTTGATTAACAAAATTGGGTACGAGGCTCATTTAATTTATGAAATCGGGCACGAGGCCTAGTTGGTTTATGAATTCGGGCTTAGGGCCCAGTTACGGTTTACGGTTATGATTTTGGGTCAGAAAACCATAAATGGATTTCAGGTTCATGACGGTTTATGGGGACCAGGCATGAATCCTTGAAAGGTTTTAAGAATGATTTCAAATAGTTTTTAGTATACCATCCTTTATATATGGATTGCCTTTTCTGGGGAGGGTCGTTGGCGTGGGTGGACCTCGGAGCAGTCACGGAGCACGGACTGAGTGGAGTCGCCCCCGTTGGGTTCCTTACTCTCAGGAAGGTTATGGATTATAACCTTTAGGGAGGATCATTGATCTATGGACATTGAACCAGGTGGACCCTGGTCATACTTGGGATTTGAGACCCTAGGTAGCACGCTCGTAGCTCTAGATACCGTGACAGGATTGGTTATATGATATTTATGATAAACATGATTTCTCAGTTTTACGAAATTGTATTTTATGGATAATAAATGGATTTGGGCCGAGTTCCCACAGTTGTTTACTATGTTATGGATTTCGGTAAATGGTTTTGGGCAAGGGCCCGTGTGACTTGAATTTACGGAACTTGGAGCTGAGACCCTAAATATGGTTGTATGAACATATGTGGTTTGATAAATGGTTTAACTATGCATTCATGTTTTTAGTGAAGGGTATAAAGGACTTTTATGAAATGTGTTTTACTAAACTATTACTTTTCGTCCACTCACAGTCTTTCTATTTTAAATGCCCTTCAGGTTGAATAAGGTGCGACATCACACTTTTCCACCGGATCCTGGCATACTCTGGAAACTGGTCGGGCTAAAGATTCAAATTTTCCCTGGTCTGACACTCTGTGTCAGACGGGATCAAGATCGTCCCTCGTTAATCCCGGGGGGAATGGGACGGGTCCTGACACCTTCAATCATCCCATCGTGGACTTCCAGTGACACATCGTCCATGGCCTTCTTCAAGCAATGGGGGCAACCTCCTCAGCATCGCTTACTTGGCATAATTGGCTTCACAAAAGCAACTTCACCACTGCTTGACTCTGCGAAGTCTACATAGCAGCTTGACTTTCAACTCCAAGATGAAATGATGGCTTGGTGTCAAGTGTCTTCACGCCACTTGGCTTCATCATCTAAATTATGGCATCTCCTAGCTCTCTTCCTTCAATTAGGCGATGATGTACGACGTCTCCAGCTTTGTAGGGGGCATGATCAATCCTCTATTCTATGTTCCGCCTTGCTACACCGCATTTTGAGCTTGACAAGGCCTTGAAGATAAAGACTCTGGAAGGTCATCCGTCATCCAAAGAAACTCCTTAGAAAGATTTAGTTACTTCATGGCACCACATACACTTCGCCTCGCGTCATGGGAAGCCTTGCTTTGAAGATAAAGCACATCTCGCCTTGCACTCTACTGTAGCTCGCCTTACACTCTGCTGGGTTATGACACGTCGTACTCCAAGTGATGGGACTCCTCACCTTGCACTTGCAGCATGCCTCTCCTTGTAGTTGCACTATGCCTCGCCTTGCACTCTGCTGCACCTCGCCTTGCACTCTGCTGGGTTATGACACGTCACACTGCAAGTGATGGGACTCCTTGTCTTGCACTTGCAGCATGCCTTGCCCTGTAGTTGCAGCATGCCTCGCCTTGCACTCTGCTGCACCTCGCCTTGCATTTTTCACTCTACTGTACCTTGTCTGGCACTCTGTTGCACCTCGCCTTGCACTCTGCACTCTGTTGCGCCTCGCCTTGCACTCTGCACTCTGTTGCACCTCGCCTGGCACTCTATTGCACTATGACTGGCACTCTGTTGCACCTCGCCTTGCACTCTGCACTCTATTGCACCTCTCCTGGCACTCTATTGCACCATGACTGGCACTTTGTTGCACCTCGCCTTGCACTCTGCAATCTGTTGCACCTTGCCTGGCACTCTGTTGCACCTCGCCTTGTAGTTGCACCATGCCTCGCCTTACACCTTGCTGCACCTTACCTGCCACTCTGCTGTACCTCGCCTTGCACTCTGTTGTCCTCGCCTTTCACTCTGCTGGGTTGTGACATGTCACACTCCAAGTGATGGGACTTCTCGCCTCGCACTTGCGGCATGCCTCCCCTTGTAGTTACGCCATGCCTCGCCTTGCACTCTCTTGTACCTCGTCTGGTATTCTGCTGCACCTCGCCTTGCACTATGATGCACCTCACTTTTTGCTAATAAAAGTCTCGACAGGTCATGGTGCGCTTGGCTTCTCATGCATTGAGCTTTTCTATAATGACCCGTCCCTAATTTTAAGAATTAATTAGGGATTAATGACGGATTAGAGAGGCTAATAGGATTAATGGACGTTCAGGGTGAAATTACGATTTTTCTCCTCAACGAGGGTGAAAATTCACTTTTGACCTAGGAGGTCCAATGGCCGAGGATCGAGGACCGTTATGTAGGTCGCGTCGATACGAATCTGTAGACAACCACGACATCAAATTCACACGTTCGACGGAAAAGTTACGGTTCATGGAAGTTTGAACGAACTATTGCATGTTTTACTAGATGAATGCCATTTGGCATTAAGTAGGGCCCAGATATTTTGGACAGGTCCAATGGATGACTGACAAGTGTCACCCATCCATTACCCATCCAAATAGCCACATGCATGTCCCTTCCCATTTGTTCGATCATTTCCCCACCCCACCAACCCGATCAACCCTTCAGCCCAATCCAATCCCTACAGCAACTGAGCAGGTTTGAGGCCAAGAAAGTGAGATGAGGGCAGGAGGATGGTGGCCGGTCAAGAACAGCGTCGTCGTGGATGGCAGAGGAACCCCGTGCAAGGTAACCCGGTTTTGCCCAATTTTTCCTATTTTTTATTTTGAACGTTATGGACGGTTTTAATTGATTAGGATAGATTTGTTAGGTTGTTAGGAAGGTTTTAGGATGATTTTGGGTGGTGGTTGATAGCTGAGGAGCCCAGGGAGGAAACTGGGAAACTTGAACCGTGAGGGAGGAATCGAACCAGTGAGGTTTTGTGGGTTTTTGGTGATTCTAAAAGCATAGATAGGTTTCTAGGGTGGAGATAGGAAGATTAGAATTGTATTGGAAGAAAAAGGACGAAAATTGGTTGAGTTATGGGGCTCGACCGGTCACGTCGGTCCATGCGGACCGGATTACTGAGGTCGAACCGGACCGGCTGGTCGGACCAGGTCGGCTGGAGGACAGGGTTGACCCTGTGCAGGCGCGTGAAGCCCACATACAGGGCCTTTAGGAGGCTTGTGGGGAGCGTGGCGAGGGTTTTAGGGAAACTTCCAACATGTGAAATCATCTATTCGATGTAACGAACATTTTGGGATTGGTTTCGAATCGATCGGGCATCGTCTCGATATAGTTCGGGAGGTCCGAAGGTTTAGGATCGCGTTTAAAAATAGTTAAAAATCCCAGAAATTTAGGGGGCTTTAGTGAGGGGTTATTTAAGTAATTAGTAACCCTCTAAAGTTATTTGGACAGGTTTGGTAACCCCGGAGACGATTTTGCCACTAGTTTGGGCAAAAAGTTGACTTTTAGTTCGGGTGGTCAAATGGGCTTTGACTGGTGACCAGGACGTATTTCGGGACGTCACGAACCCGTAGGCAGGTGGCACGCTCGATTCCGACATCCGAGGAGGAAGTTATGATGTTCGGAAGGTTGAGGGCATAACCGTAATTTGGCTAACTTAGGGGGAAAAGTTGACTTTTCGTATAAACGGGTTTTGGTACGTTGACCTAGGATACTTAGATAGATCTTGTCGTCCTTAGTTCGATGACAGGCGGCACGTATTCATCGGACTTACGATGTGGGAGTTACGGGTCTAGAAAGGTAGTGGCAAAGTTGTAATTTTGGTGAAAAAGGAAGGGCATTTTGGTCTTTTTGCACCTTGGGATTTGTGCAACAGAGAGGGAAGATGGAGGGCTGAGATTGAGCCACTTGGGAGAGGAGTTGATGGATTGGTGACACGTGTAGGTGGTCTGGTTGGTTCTAGTGAGTGCACGGTCCAATTATTTGGGGTGCAACCGTGCCGTGTGTGTTTTTCGACCCAGACAGAAACAGAGGGAGGAATTGAGAAGAGTTGAGGGGTGAGTGTGTGTGTTGTGTGAATTGAAGGGTGAGGAGTGACCAGAGAGTGGAAGAGAGCTTGGGAGGAGACAGGGAGGTACGGTGGCCGTGTGTGTGTGAGTAGTGAGCCACGGGAACCAGGGAGGAAACTCAGAGAAAAACAGAGAGATCGTGGTAGTGGTTGTGCCGTGTTCGACCAATCGACGCCAGAGGAGGTGTCCAGAGGTTGGAGGTGGACGGGAGGAGCTATTGCCTCACGGCTGAGCTCACGATGGCGCCTGGAAGCAGGAAAATTTCATACTTTTCTCTTCGTGCTCTGTTTTGCCGTCGAGTTTCAAGTCGAGAGTTGTAGCGTTAGGGGTTGAATCGAGGAGTCTAGTGAAGTCTAGGGGACTCAGTTGAGTCCTAGGTAGCTGCTGGTGTGCTGCCGTGACGGAGGAATGAACGGCGAAGTCCAGACGACGGAGAGTACCCTGTGTGCTCTGTTTTATCCATTTTGCTCAGTTTGAAAGTCGTGGGTTTTGGGCGAGAGTCGACGGTCTTGGTGAGTTGGGTGAGGTTTAGGACAGTCCTAGGAAGAGTTTTGGGTAGCCACCATGACGGGGGAAGACCTGGGTGGCCGAAGAAGGAAACAGGGGATTGGTACGGGTTTTGTTCGAACTAGAGTCGACAGGTTTTAGGCCGTGTCGAGGTATTGGAGTGAGGGGGATGAGTTCCTTAGGGCGGGGCGAAGCAGTGGGTGAAGAGAGGAGTCGATTTGGTGCAGGTACGGCAGAGAACCGCTGAAGCCGGTTCAAGTTGCAGGAACTGTGCTAAACCGGGTCTGCTCGAGGTTGAAGATGTACTGTAGCTGGCGTGTGAGGGCCACGCGCAGCCACTTTGGGCGGCGCGTAGGGGCGCATGAGGCGGCGGTTGGGAAAGTTGTCAACATGGTGTTTGGTCTAGGTGTTGTGACGAGTCTATTGGAGGTGGTTTCGGATTAATCGGATGTCGATTCGAAGTAGGTCCGCGAGGTTGAAGGCTTAGGGTTCCGATTCGTTCCGTTTAGGACCCGGGGATTTTTGAGGGAATAGGTGGACCTTAGTAGACATGTTGGTAACGTACTTTGGTGGTTGTTGACAGGATCGGGAGTTCCCGAGGAAGCTGAGGAACGTACAAGACGTTCGGGACGCGATTGAGGGCTCAGTACTGTGAGTGGACCCTTTCCTTAAACTCGAACATGCATAACTGTTTTCTATACTTGTTTTATATACGTGATTTCATGATTGTTGGATTTATGATGTGGTTTTATATAATTGCACGGTTTTCGACGAATAACTATTCGGCACATTTTACGAGAAAGTGTGATTTCTGAATTTGAGGCTATAGTTTTGGGGTTTCAAACGTTAAATGATTTCTAATGGTTATAAGGGATTTTGGAACATGATTTCGATGATTAAAGGTTTTCGGTGTTAAAATCGGATTGAAAAGTGGATTTCCGGATTTGGGTTCGGAATGACGGTTCTGGATACCGGAAGGGCATCGAACCGGTGATTTCGGATTCGGGTTTGGATGTGGATTTGGAAAAGGTTTTTCAAACGGTTTTGGATTGGATTTGCTGGATCTGGATATTGGGTTTAAAGACCCGGATATTATGATTGACGGGGGACTGACCCGGATTGGGTTTAAAGACCCGGATTGAGTTTAAAGACTCGGGAGTTTAAAGACTCGGATATATTGATATTTCCCCCGTAGGCCTCGATTGAGTTTAAAGACTCGGGAGTTTAAAGACTTAGATATTATTGAGGCCTGGATTGAGTTTAAAGACTCGGGAGTTTAAAGACTCGGATAAGTCCAGCAGGTTTGATCGGAAAATGATGATTTGCTATTCTCGTTTTATGATGCTTATGATATGATTTCTCTATTCGTTTTATAGTGTTTCTGTTTCTTATGATGTTTTATGATGATCGATTTATACCTGTTTTAAGAACTAGGTTATGCATGTGGTTTCAAAACGGAGGGCTAAACCCGATTTTCTTATAAATGGTTTTAGAAACTTTTATGTTATTATGGTCCACTCACACCTTCTGTTTTTAACTGCCCTCCAGGTCGTGGAGCTAGAGCGGGGTTTCGGCGTCGAGGCAGCGTCTGAGGCATAAAAGTCGCGAGAGGAATCCTGGAGTGGTTTAAAATTTTTCTGTGTGCGTGTGTTTAGTTTACCGGTTTCCTTTCTTTCGTATTTAGTACTATGCTCTGCAAACTTATACTTTCGGGATGTATTGCATAGTTCCTCCTGCGTCTGACTGTGTTACTTTAGTGAGTTTCCTTGGTTTTGTATCGGGGTGTCAGACGGGAGCAGGATTTACCTCGGTCTTCGGGGTGAAACCGGGGTGGGTCCTGACATGCATCACTCTGATTGGAATCGTGACTGACCCTGAGATATCAGGCTTGATGCCCAGTTAATTTTGAGTTCGGGCTGGAAGCCCAGTTAAATTATGAAATCGGGCTAGAGGCCCCATTGAGTCATAAGTTCGGGCTGGAGGCCCAGTTGACTTGTGTTATCGGGCGCGAGTCCCATTTATGGATTTCCATACTAGTATGTATATACCCTCATTTATGAGTTGATTGGTCTTCCAAACGCCAACCTGGAGAGTCGCGATCCACTACCTGGAATGAGTGACCCTTAGAGGGAGCACATTCCAGGAGTGGGAGATATGATAGAGTCTCGGACGTATTCCGGAGAGATGCTCAGACTAGATCCTGAAACAGAGCCTCCCAAATGGAGAATTCTTAGGGGTAGATTCGGAGTGAGACCCCGAGTAGTATGCAAACGTATATATATAAATCATGACATATATCGGGAATTAGTTCCCCAGGGGTTGTGTGCCCCGAGTTAACATTAGAGAATGTCTAGGATGGGTTATATATGTATATATGTATATGTGTTTGAGATTTCACGGAGATGGTTTTGGGCTGAGTTCCCACTTGATTTGGATTGGGCTGAGTTCCCAGGTACTTTGATTGGATTTCAGGCCAAGGCCCTAATAAATGTTTTGAGAAATGGTTTTTGAATGCATGCATACTTTTAGTGAAGGGCATAAAGGTCTTTTTATTAAAATGCTTTTATAAAATATTTGTTTTTTCCACACACAGCTTTGATGTTTTTGAATGCCCTATAGGTTGATCGCGGGTGCGGGTTGTAGTAAAGACCGAGACATCACATTCCTCCTCCAATTAAATGGACTTCAAGTCTGAGTGTTCGTAAATTAAATGGGTCTCGTGCCCGATTCCATATTTTCAAATCCAAAATCAGTTCACGAACCAATCGGGCCCCTAGCTCAATAACGTGACTAAAATGGACTTCGAGTCCGAGGGTTTCCAAAAAAAAAAAGGTCTCATTCCTGAGTTTACCTTTTCAAATCCAAAACCATTTCATTAAACCATTTCTGAAACCATAAGCACATACAAACAGTACAAACCGTAAACCATGATTTACGTGCAAATACGTAAATTATCTCGAAATACGTGAAAACATGTAAATCACTAATATCCAAATCATCATCATAGAATCACATATATAAAACATATAAAACATTTATGCATGCATCACAGTTTAGAAATCAAGGTCCACTCACAGACTGTAACGACCCGTCCCGGAAGTCGGGATTAGGGAAGTGATTAGTGAACGGATTAGCTGAGTTAATCGGGGTTTAGTTGGTTACTGTTGGACCTTGGGCGTAGAATGATGATTTTGCCCATAATTTGGGCAAAATGTTGACTTTTTGTTCGAGTGGTTAATTGGGCATTGACCAATGACTGTGACGTAGTTCGGGATGTCACGAGTCCGTAGACAGGTGGCACGCCCGATTCAGACATCCGAGGAGGAAGTTATGACGTTCGGAAGGTTGAGGGCATTACCGTAATTTGGTAAATAGAGGGAAAATGTTGACTTTTTGCTAGACTCTTAGTTTTCATGTAGACCGAGAACCGTTAGATAGGTCTCGACATCCTGAGTACAACGACAAGCGGCATGTTTCCATCGGACATCGAACGATTAAGATATAGGTCTAGAACAGTGAAGGGCAAAATGGTAATTTGTACAAGTAGGGGTATTTTGGTCTTTTTGCACATTGGGAATTGTGCAAACCAGATTGGGACAAGTGTACAGGAGAGATTGGATATTTTTGAGTTGGGTCAGGGGATGGTGGACACTGGGGTGTGTGTACTGGGTTCTAGTGCTTGTGCACGGTGCAATTAAGTGTGTGTGTGTGTGTGTGTGTGTGTGTGTGTGTGTGTGTGTGTGTGTGTGTGTGTGTGTGTGTGTGTGTGTGTGTGTGTGTGTGTGTGTGTGTGTGTGTGTGTGTGTGTGTGTGTGTGTGTGTGTGTGTGTGTGTGTGTGTGTGCATCGTGTTTGTTCGAAGAAGGAAAAACAGAGGGTGAGACAATGAGAGGAATTGATCAATTGCAGAGACTGAGTGAGTGTGTGAGTGTTGTGAGGGTCGAAGGAGAGTTAGGAGAGTGAGTGATCGTGGTTGTGAAGGTTAGGCGTGACGGTGTGTGTGAGCAGGGAGGAGGAACCAGAAGACACAGAGTCGAGGACCACCGTGCACGGTTGTGCACTTCCAGTGACCAAACCACCAAATTGAACCCGTGGTGGCGTTGAGAGGACTGAGGAGAGTCGAACAGACCCAGCAGAGCTCACGGTGGTGGTCGGAGAACAGGTAATTTCTTTCCTTCCCTCTGAATGCTCTATTTTCTAGTTTTGATTCAAATTGGAAGTCGTGGAGTTTGAGTATGAGTCGAGGGTTTTGGTGAGTTCTAGTGAGTTCAGTAGGTTCTAGGGAAGCTGTAGAGGTCGACACCGTGACGGGGGATTGTACGGTGGGCCAGGAGTAATAACAGAGTTCTTGGACGGGTTTAAATTCGAGTTTGGGAGATAAGATGTAGGTCGTGTTGTCATGTTTGGTTGAGGGGAATCGATTGCTTAGGCTAGGATGAAGCTGTTGGGATTGATTGGAGTGGAATTGGACTGGTATTGAGGGAGAACCGGTCACGCCGGTTCGGTTCAGTTGAACCGGTTGGCTAGAGGTTGAAGACGACCCTGTGTTCAGGCGCGTGAGGCCCACGCGCAGCCACTTTGGGCGGGGCGTGAGGGCACGTGGTGGCTTTTCTGGCGAAACTTCCAACATGGTTTTGAGTCTAATTGTTGTAACGAGTCTTTTGGGATAGGTTTCGGGACGATGGGACGTTATTTCGGGTTAGTTCTGCGGGATCGAAGGTTTAGGGTTCCGTTTAAAGTACGCTTAGAAGTTCAGGAAAATTATGGGATTTGAGTAGAACTTTTGTGAAGTAGTTAGTAACCTCGTTATGGGCTTTGGATAGGTTCGGGAAGCCGAGGATAGCGGAATGGCCGGGGACAGCGTAAGTGCGCGCGTATCGAGGCGACGTCGGAATGGTCTGTGAGTGGACTTTGCTTTCTAACTCTTGATGCATGTATATATATTTTTATATGTTTTCTATACTTGATTATGTGATTTGATTTATGATTGTGATGGTTTACGGTTTGTGCACATTTTTCGAGGAAATAACGGAAATTCACGTTTTACGAGGTTTCGCTTTCTCTTATGATTTGACGATGTTTTAATGATTTGACTTCGGGTTTTGAAATTTGATTTGATTTCAAGGTTTTGAAATGGATTTCGGAAAAGTGATTTCGGGATGGGAGCCATGTTCTTATGATTTCAGAAATGATGTTTCGACTTTGGTTTCCGAGGTTTGGAAAGGAAGTCTGGATTTGGGTTCGGGACAGTGGTTCCGGATGCCGGCTTACAGAATCATTGTTGCGAATCCGTAGATGGATTTTCTGTGGTTTTCATGGTTGATTGAAAAATGGTTTTGGGTTTAAAGACCCGGAAAAAGAGAAAAACCCACTGGATCTGTTTTTGAGTTTAAAGACTCGGATTGATTTACGGGGGGGGAGGGCCCTGGATTGATGTTTTGAGTTTAAAGACTCGGTATGGTTTTGAGTTTAAAGACTCAGATATAATACCCCCCGAGGCCTGTGATTGTGTTTTGAGTTTAAAGACTCGGATATCCCGGGAAGGCCTGGTTATTGTGCATTGTGTTTTGAGTTTAAAGACACGGGTGCTCTTGAGATCCAGTAAATGTGTATGATTGATGTTTTTCACTGGTTTTCTGACGTTTTGGGCAGTGGCCCGGATGAATTGGATTTGATGAGTTTTGGGACTGAGTTCCCGGTGTTGAGATTGAATTGTGATTTGAGGCTGAGGCCTGGATGATATGGGTTTTCAAATGGTTTTTCAATGATGGTTTTTGATATGAGTGATTTCATGACTTGACGTGATATGCATGCATTGGTTTTACGTGGAGGGTATAAAAGTAATTATTTTATGAAATGTTTTTAAATTTATACTTATTTTTTTCCACTCACAGTCTTTTCGTGTTTTCGATACCCTCCAGGTTGTTGCGGTGCGGGTTGTTGGTCGAGAGAGATGGAGACATCACACGCACGATCCACAGTAGACTTTGCGCACTCTGGGAAGTTCGGAAACTTTTGGACGGTCGGATCGAGAATCCCTTGTCCGACTTGCATGTCGCATGAAGGTTGGACGTCAGTTTAGCCTTCGTGTCATGCGTAAGTTAGACGGGATCGGAATTTAGCCCTTAATTCCGGGGGATTAGGGGTGGGTCCTGACACAGACCGTCCTACGCTACCGCCTCGATTTACGTGTCGTAAGCCTCCCCAGGCTAATCACTGTCACCGGGACTCCTAAACCTGTCCAAATCATACTAGAGGGTTACTAACTACCTTATTAACCTCTCATTGAAGCCCCGTAATTTTCCCAAATTTTTAACTATTTTTAAACTCAATCGTACACCGTCGGATATCCCGAACTATATCTAAACGATGTCCGATCGACACTAAACTAGTCCCAAAATGTTCGTTACATCGAATAGATAAAAAGTCATGTTGACGTCATCCCCAAAACACCCCCACGCGCCCTCACACGCCACCCAAAGGGGCTGCGCGTGGGCCTCACGCACCTGCACTGTTCATCATCCCCTACCTCCAGCGAACCTGGTTCACTGGTTTCGACCGGACCAGACTGGTCTGGACCAGTGTGACCATTTCAGTGTTCTAACCTCTCCATTTTTTATCCTTTATCCATCCTTTCAGTTCCTATAGGTTCCTAATAACATTCCCTATCGATCTACGTCCTCAAAACACGAAAAAAAAACAAATGAAACCATACCTCCCATGATCAAATAGTAAGCTTGACCTTCAAGCTTAGTTTCTAGCCCTTCCAGCCTCCCATTTCCTTCGAAATTGATCCCCATGGAGTCTTCCTTGTCCTCAGGTCATGTTAGAATCGAAAGGAACTCAAAACAACAACCAAAACTCAACTTCCAATTTTTGAAAACAACGAGTTCTCCGTCCGACCTACCTCCGCCGTGGACCGCCATGCTCAGCCTCATTGTCACGTCGTCCTTGTCACTCTCAGCCTCTCACACGAACCCTAAGATGGATAATGGTGGTGAGGTACTAAGTGTTGTGTGTTTGTTGTTTAGAGGAAATGGAGAATGGTGCTCGGGTTTAGGGGATAAACAATGAAGATGATATCTAATTATGGTAATTAGATGAGAGAGAGGGAAAGATGGATGGTGGAGATGAGAGGAAAAGGTAGAGATGAATGGCTGGGATAAGAAGTGGGTGGGATATATATATATATATATATATTTATACAAGTGGCCCAATCACAATTTCGATCCACATTTTAGGGTTGATGACCAATGGGATGAGTGAAACTTTTCACTCATCCATGGGTCCCACATAAATATCTGCCCAATCAGATTTTGCCACATAATTTCTTCCTTATAATGCGTGCATAGTCCAATTGAACTTCCCGTGACCATAACTTCTCCATTCGTCTTTCCATTTCGACGTGCCGCCTGTCTACGGACTCATGACGTCCCGATCTACATAACGGTCATCGGTACTCGTACATTTGACTCCCCGAGTCAAAGGTCAACATTTTGCCCACGACTAGGGGCAAAACAGTCATTTTGCATCATCTGTCCGATTTCGCTCGACTAATCACCGATTAAACTCACTAATCCTACATTAATCACTAATTTAATCTCGGAATTTGGGACGGGTCGTTACAACCTTCCGTCCATAATTAATTTTGTCCTTGAAATTCCAACTATCTAGATTCCACCACCACTGGTGGAAAACAATTCGTTCTCACATCAAATGTACACTTGTACACCCACTAACCAGAACGATACTTGTCTACAACCATACGTTTCACCAACACTCACGTTGCATCGACTACACTCGACCATGTCGAGTGAAATTGATCACACGTTCCGAGTTAACACCACCTGACAATTCTACCATTTCACTGACACAATCAAATTGACGGTTTCTTTCTTAATCCCAATCTATCCTGACGTCTGCTCCCACTGGGATTCACCAAACTCACTCATCGATCCACGTTGAGACATCCCGCCAAACTGTCACCACTTGACAGTCACCAGTCAAAACTGACATCATAATTACTTGTGGTTACACTAACCACCAACTCACTGCCCCTGAGTAAACACTTACCAACATCTCACTCGACCTATGTGTAACTGGACCCATCAGAATCACCCTGACCCAGTGCACAATATCCAATGTCCAGTTCACACCTTCAACAAATCCAATGATATCGGGACTAAGCCGACTACCAACACGCTCACCAACGTACTCTTGGTATACCCTATATACCGCCACCAGGCACCACAAGCCTGCCCGGTGTCAATTCTCGCACGACACATTTTAGGGTTGATGACCAATGGGATCAATGACACTTGTCACTCATCCATGGGTCTCACATAAATATCTACCCAATCAGATTTTGCCACATAATTTTCGCCTCGTAATGTGTACATAGTCCAATTGAACTTCTCGTGACCATAACTTCTTCGTTCGACATCCGATTTAGACATGCCACTTGTCTACGGACTCGCGACGTCCCAATCTGCGTCACGATCATCGATCCTCGTACATTTGACTCCCCGAGTCAAAAGTCAACATTTTACCCACGACTAGGGGTAAAACGGTCATTTATCATCGTCCGTCCGATTTCGCTCGACTAATAACCGATTAAACTCACTAATCCTATATTAGTCATTAATCTAATCCTAGAATTTGGGACGGATTGTTACAACGACTTTGTAGGAGCCGGTTTCAAAGGTAGTGGTGGTCGGAGACGCCTGGAAATGGAAGAGAAATATCGTGGTCACAATTCATTGATTGAAGGAAACTTTGTAGCTTGTGTTTAGTGTTTCAAACCCATAGACCTCTTGTAGGTACCCAGACGATCGTGTAGGAGGAAACGAGATCGAAAACAGACTAGATTTGAAGTTTTTAGGATTGGGTCAGGTCACGGGTCTATGGGACCCGGTACAGTAGAAACGGTTCAACCCGCCGCGAGGTTAGGGGCGATGATGTTAGCATGCTGACGTCATCATGTCAAACTGTCATGTTAGTGACGTGGACTAGTGGATGGCTAACACGTGGCACTGTCAGATCTAACAAGTATCAGATCTGACAACTGTCAGACCCTGTTAGATGATGTCATGCAGCGTTGACTGTTGACCGCTAACATCAGCGTTGACTTTGCTGACGTCAGTAGTTGACTTTGACCAGCGTTGACTTTTGCGTTGATAGGCACGTGGGGGCAAGTGGGCATGAATCTTGAGGTGATACCAGTGTCATTTGAAAGGTTTCGACGATCCAAATCCAAAGGTGGTGGTTTTGGGTCGATCAGAGATCGTTAGGTTGGTCAAATTGAGGTTTTTATCCTAGGGAAGCGTGTATAGGACACGTTGACTTTTCCCGAAATATTGGAGGTTCTTTATTAGGACTTGTCTAGATGGTTAGTGACCTTTGAGTGTGATTTCGACAGGTCCGGATGTTCCGAAGAGGTTGGATTAGCACGGAGACGTCTATGGCACGCGTATCAAGGCGCAATAAGGACTAAGTGTGTTAATCGGTTTTTTGATTCGGTTTTTTTACCGAAATCGGTTGGAGGAATCGGTTCGGTTCGGTTTTTCCTCCAATGTGGTTCAGTTTGATTTTTCCTCCTATTCGGTTTGGTTCGATTTCGGTTAAAACCGGTATTTTTTTCAAATTATGGTGAATCGGTTCGGTTGAACTAGTTCAATTTTCTCTAAAAATCGATTTTTTTAGTTCTTTTATACAATAATCAATATTTATTATCTAATTAATGCCCATTATAACCTAATTAATTTTTATTACAACTAATCAATATCCATTACAACTAATCAATGTTCATTACAAAGTAACCTAAAGCATTTCGATTCGGGTCAGTTCGGTTCGGTTCGGTTCGGTTTTAGGTCCATTCGGTTCGGTTCGATTCGGTTCGGTTCGGTTCAGTTCGGTGTTCTTATACCGAAAATTGAAACCAAACCGGTTCGGTTCGTTTTTCTCCAAACTGTTTCAATTTTCCTTCGGTTCGGTTCAATTTTTCGGTCGGTTTTTTCGAACCAATTAACAGGACTAATAAGGACAATCTGTGAGTGGACATTTGGTTTTAAAGTATGATGCATGCATAACTGTTTTATATGGTTTTAAATATGTTATTTATGATGAATATGATTGTGGTATTTAGCATTTACGTATTTGCACGTATTTCGAGGTTATGCTTTTTATTGGGTTTTCTACGTGCTTGTACTTTCAATTGTGGTTTAATGGAATGATTTAGAATTTGGAAATATGGAATCGGGCTTGAGACCTATTTGACTTATGAACTATCGGACTTGAAGTCCATTTGATTTAATGAGATATCGGGCTCGAGGCCGAGTTGACTTTATTTTTGTATGCATGCATGCCTTTTAGTGAAGGGTATAAATATCTTTTCTGAACGTGTTTTATTAAAGTAATTATTTTTAGTCCACTCATAGTTTTTAATGGTTTTTTTTAATACCCTCCAGGTTGATCGCATATGCGGACTATAGCAGAGATCGAGACATCACACTCCACCACTGATCCTAGCATACGTTGGATAACCCCAAGCGGGTGAAGGTGAGTTCATTATTCATATGCGATGGTTGGTGCTTATTGTTATGAGTTGGAGAAAGCAAACCTAGGTATGTTAACTTCAATTCACAAATCATTAGGAGACCATTTCGATTTTTTTTCTTTTGGTCCTTGTATTAATGGGTTCAAGTCTTGAATGCGGCTCGTCCTAAATGTGGATGGGACTAATTTAAAGTCCAAGTATAAAAGAGTCCTTTTTGTGGCAACAACATTTGACATGTAACAACCCGTCCCGAATTCTAGGAATAGATTAGTGACTAATCACGATTAATGAGGTTAATCCATGATTAGTAGGGCAAAATCGGACGAACAATGCAAAATGACCGTTTTGCCCCTGGTCGTGGCAAAATGTTGACTTTTCATTCTGGCTGTCAAAAAGACTTTGACCAATGACCGTGACGAAGTTCGTGACGACACGAGTTCATAGACAGGTGGCACGTTCAATTCCGACATTCGAGGAAGAAGTTATGCCGTTCGGAAGGTTAGGGGCAATTTGGTAATTTTGGTTAAAAGGGGCAAAATGTTAACTTTTTGACCGGGAGGTCCGATGGCCGAGGGCCAAGGACCATTACATAGATCGGGACGATACGAATCCGTAGACAGGCAGCACGTCGAATTCGGACGTTCGACGGCGAAGTTACGGTTCACGAAAATTCAAGGGTACTATTGCACGAATTACGAAATGAGTTGACTTTTGGACTCTAGTGGGCCCCAGATATTTTATGGAGGCCCAATGGATGAGTGACACTTGTCACCCATCCACAGGCCACCTTCCTACATACATGCATCGACCATTTCATTTCTTCATTTCAAACCAAACCCGATCTCACCATTTTTCTCTCAGTTGTGCAACCCGAAAGATCCCCCTTCCATTTGATCCAAACTGAGGCTGAGACAGAGGATGACTGAGTACTGAGGGGAGGTTGTAGGATGGCCAGAACCGCCGTCGCAACGGCGTGGAGGAGGCAAACCCGAGAGGTACTCGGTTTGCTTATTTTCTTTTAAATTTTGATTTGGGACATTACGGGCGGTTTTAGATAATTGGGTAAGGTTATTTAGGTTGCTAGGGATGTGATATAACGGTTTTTTATGGGGTTTGATGGGTGTGAAGCTTGGGAACGAAAAATCGAATTTTGGAGCGAAAAGAGGATAATCGGTTCAATGGTTTTATAGGTTTTTGGATGTTCTAATTAATATATTTAGATTCACATGGATGTTAGGAAAATTATAGGATGAATTAGGGCTTGAATCGGACCAAAAAAGAGGGGGAAAACCATCGAACCGGTCATGCCGGTTCAGACCGGTCCTAGAACCAGAAACCGGTTCAGACCGGTTCAGACCGGTCATTAGAACCATAAACCGGTTCAGCTGATGTTGGTGACGATGAACAGTGCACAGGGCCTTCTTGGGGCGTGTGAGGGCGCGTGGCCCATAATTTGGGGAAGTGTTCAACATACAAAATATTCTATTCGATGCAACGAACATTTTGGGACTGGTTTCGTGTCGATCGGACACCGTCTCGATAATGTTTGGGGCATCGAAATGTTTAGGTTAGGGATTAAAAATAGTTAAAAATTCCAAAAAATTACGGGGCTTTAGTGGAAGGTTAATTAAGTAGTTAGTAACCTTATATTATGATTTGGACAGGTTTGGGAGTCCCGGTGATAGTGATTGGCTTGGGAGAGCCGTTTGGCACGCAAATCGAGGCGGCAGCTCAGACGGTCTGTTAGTGGTCCTTGATTTCTAAACTTTGATGCATGTATAAATGTTTTATATGGATTATGATTTTGATTACATGATGTTGATTTGGATGGTTGTGAATTATATGGTTTCACGCTTTACGAGGTGATTTACGTGCTTGCACGTAAATCGAGGTTTTTCAATTTTACACTGATTTTCCGTACTTATGGTTTTGGATATGATTTCATGAAATGATTTTAGATTTGATTAAGTGAACTCGGGTTCGAGACCCCTTTGTTTCGGAAACCCTCGGACTCGATTTCTCTTTTAATGATGTTCACGGGCTGGAGGCCCATTGGTTCTTAAATTGATTTCGAATTTGGAAATATGGAATTGGGCATGAGACCCATTTGATTTACGAAATCGGGCACGAGCCCAGTCGGTTTATGATTCGGACCAGAGCTCCAGTTTGTATGTGGATTCGGGCCTAGGGCCCAACTATGTGTTACAAATGGATTTACAGGTCATGACGGTTTATGGGAACCGGCATGAACCCTTGGAAAGGAGTTTATGGTTCATGATGGCTTATGGGGGCCGGGCATGAATCCTGGAAAGGTTTAAAGGAATGATTTCAAAAGGTTTTTCATATTCCATCCTTTATATATGATTGTCTCCTCCAGGGAGTGTCGTTGGCCTGGGTGGACCTCGGAGTAGTCACGGAGCACTGACTGAGTGGAGTCGCCCCCCAGTTGGGTTCCTTACTCTCAGAATGGGCATGGTTCGTTACCTCCAGGGAGGGTCATTGATCTACGGACATTGATCTGGGTGGACCCTGGAGAGACTTGGGTTTGAGACCCCGGTTAGCACGCGCGTAGTTCTATTTTACCGTGACAGGTTCTTGGATATGAAATATAATGGATAAACATGATTTCAATTGGTTTGGGAAATTGTGTTTTATGATGATAAATGGATTTGGGCTGAGATCCCACGTATGTTTACTATGTTATGGTTTTCTGTAAATGGTTTTGGGCAGGAGCCCGTGTGACTTGGATTTATGGAAATTGGGGCTGAGACCCTAATGATGGTTGTTTAAACATATGTTCTTGGATAAATGGTTTTACTATGCATGCATGCTTTTTAGTGAAGGGTATAAAGGTCTTTATGAAATATGTTTTTATAAACTCTTTATTTTTGTCCACTCACAGTCTTTCTGTTTTTAATACCCTTCAGGTTGGATACGATGTGGACTGTGGCAGAGACCGAGATATCACATACCTCCTCCAGATCCTGACATACTCTGATAGCCGGAGAGGGCAAAAGATTGGAAATATCCCTTGTCTGACACTCCGTGTCAGACGGGAGCAGGGTTATCCCACGTTAATCCTGGGGGGATTGGGATGGGTCCTGTCAATGTGGTATCAGAGCAGGGTTGCTCATGTTACTCTGAATTCCCGAGCGTATTTGCTCGATCAGGTCGAGGATGTTATATCTCAATGGGCTACAGTTCGTGATCAACCTGATAGTTGGGATGCCGGTACGATAGTTAGTAGGATGGAATCGAGAAACGTCTTGGTTCGGCACTAGATGCCGGGGTTGCCATAGTTCTGTCGAGGTTGGTAGTGTGGGACCCTATGGAAGGATGAATGTAACAATACTTGAGAGTTTTGATCGTGAGACGGTTATTTGGGATCGTATTTCATGATGTCGTAGGATCATTTTGACGGCAGTTTGGTGCTGTGATCCTCTGATGATCGGATATGGTTGAGTTGAATGGATTTACTGCTCCTAGCAGTTAGCAGCCGGATTTGTGGAGTGTACTACGGTTGGCAGTTGGCAGTCGAGTTCGTGGAACTCTAGTTGAACTTATGGCAGTTAGCAATCGGATTCGAGGAATCCTAGTTAATTTGATGGTAGGATTGGATTGACGTCTTTACGATGTCGGACCGCGTGGTCGGTCAGATCGTGGATTATACTGATTTCCGCAGTTGGGTTCAGGGAGACCCTAGAGTGTGATTATGGAACCCAACATTTGGTTGTATGGTTCAGAGATGTGAGTTGGCGAGTGGTTTGACTTTGACGACTATTCGGATTTGAGGCCGTTAGTTGGTCTAGTCATGCCAGCTTTAGTGATGGGACTGCACTCTGCAGTCGGGGTTGTACTTATCAGTTAGACATAGATGGTTGTCATACTACTTTAGTTGTGATGGATTGTTGGTACAACTAAGGTCATGGATGACCTGGTAGACGACAATTGGTTAGTCGAGTTACGACAGGTTAGAGATTGGTTGGACAGGTTACCAGGGTTGGTACTTATCGGTGGAATCCCAGAGCGGGGATACATAGTAGTTGGTACGAGTGGTTGATTCCGTTGGATACGAAGTCTGGATATCGAGATGCCTGGTAGTTAGGTTTGCACGAGGTTGTGACAGACGCGACTATCGATGGACGTAGTCGAGTCTTATCAGGTCAAGTAGACTCAGGTTGCTGTGACGATTGTGACGATGGGATTGCCAGTCTTGACAATGATCCGAGGTGCGTGAGTAACGCATATGTACGAGTAGTGATTCTGGTTTCGACTCGGTTACGGCTGAGTACGATCGCAGAATGAGACGGGGACATACAGGGGACGTTTTCTTTTCCGTATTAGTTGTCAGGATGACTGTACCCAGAATTGTTGGGTACGAGGGAGGCAGAGTTTCTCTCATTCGAGTAGCGGTATGGGGTCGTCACTCCGTATGAGCGGAGATCCAGGGTTATCAATTGTGCACACGATGTGCTAGTGTTAGTGCTGATGCTAGTGTGGATGCTTGTGTGCTGATGCTGACAGGTGATAGTGATGATACTGGTACTAGTGCTGGTGCTGGTGCTGGTGCCGGTGCCGGTGATTGTGTTGACGATGAGTTACGAGTCGAGTTGTGACTCCGTCAAGTTGGACATATGTTCGGTATCTGTGGTTTGGGAGTGGATCACGGATAGTGATGGACTGGATTAGATCCAGTAGTAGTTGAGACTCGAGGTACGAGATACGAGTGTTGGATGTCGTTTAGGCACATTCGTAAATAGTATACAAGGTTTAACCTTGAGTTGCGTGAATTCCACTCGGAAGGAGTGTATCTACATAAATGGTGTGAACCGATATGCGAGATGGTGTACCAAGTTCTCTTGGTTATAGACACGTGGTTGATGTCTGAGTGTGTTGGTTCCGATATGGTTTGAACTTCGGAATCGTGAGAGTTTGTAATTGAGGTGGCACGAGGAATGCAGGTTTTCCGCATTGGTAATGAGTATTTCGAAGTCATTAGGGTGACTTCTCAGGTTCTGCTGAGGCATATGATGTAGATGATGTTTGTTGTCACCATTACATTGGTCGTGTATTGGTTGGTGAACCCGGGATTTGTCTTGGGTCATCATGAGGAGTTGAGTATATCGAAGTTAAGTGACTGAGATTTCTCATCTTCTGCTTGGTGGCAGACGATGTTAGATTACGTGGTGTGGTGAATGCAATGAGTTTTTGTTCGCATTCACGCAGGATAATTTTGGTGTCCTCGTGTTGGATCATCCTTGGTTTTTCCTAGGTGGAATGACAAGGATCGATATAAGGTGATTGGTGAGAACCCACAGTCTCGGTGTATCTCGTTGTTGAGTGATCGGTTTAGATGTGGGAATTGGTTGATGAACGATCTGACAGTATGCAGATTCGTTGAGGGTGTAAGACCCTATGACTTGGAATTTGGTAGTTGACTGTGTGGATCCTAAGTGAATCTCAATGGTGACGTTTATGGTCGGGTGACTCAGTGATGAATCTCGATCGTGATGTCTATGGTCGGGTGACGTAGTGATGGATCTGGATCGTGATCATGATGATCCAGATAGGCGGAGAGTTTATTGCTCTTACTTGGATGTTTAAGTTGAGAATGATGGGACTGAACTTCTTTTCGAGGTAAATCCCTTATGGTATATTACTCAGGAAAGTAGGTGTCCGACGAGGTCGGATTTGGTCAGCTTTAGAGACGTGTTGATATTGGGATTGGCTTCCCTATGAAGTCAATCGAACGTATGGAGGTAATCATTTGAGCAGGTATCCGATAGGTTCGAATATAGTACGTCTCGGTAGACGAGAACGAGATTTCTGGTTTTGGAATCAGATTTCTAGATGATGATTCAGGATTTGATTTTGGAACTTGAAAGAGGATTTCTGGATTTGGGTTTTGGAATCAGATTCTAGGTGACGATTCAGGATTTGATTCTGGAGCTTGACAGTGGATTTTCTTTTATGGATTTGGGTTCGGAATGGTTATTCCTAATACTAGTTTACGAAATGATGATTTCGGATTTGGATTTGGAAGTGGATAATGGGTCGGAGTTTTGTTCTGTCTAATATTGGATTGGACAGATGGACTCCAAAATTGAAACGTGATTGGCTATGACCTAGGTAGTTGTAGTCTGATTGGTAGATAGACGTATGTACCTTGTACATTGTTCGAGGTATGATACCGGGCAGACTTGTGGTGTCTGGTGATGGTATATAGGTTATACCAGTGGTACGTTGGTGAGCGTGTTGGTAGTCGGCTTAGTTCTGATACCATTGGATTAGTCGAGGACGTGAACTGGACATTGGATACTGTACATTGGGTCATAGTATTTTTGATGGGTCGAGTTACACACAGGTCGAGTGAGATGTTGGTAAGTGTTTACTCAAGTTGAGTAAATTGGTGGTCGGTGTAACCACAAGTGAGTATCGTGTCAGTTTTCGACTAACGACTGTCAAGTGGTGACAGTTTGTCAGAGGTGTCAATGAAGATTGTTGAGTGAGGTCTGATGAATCCCCGTGGGAGTAGATATCGGGATAGTTTGGTGATTGAGTAGGGAATCGTCTACTGTTTGTGTCAGCGACTTGGTGGATTTGACAAGTGGTGTCATTTCGAAACGTATGGCTACTGTCATTCGACGTGGTCGAGTGTAGTCGATGTAACGAGAGTGTTAGTGGTACGTCTGGGTGCAGATGAATTTTGTTCTGGTTGGTTGGCGTACGAGTGTACACGTGTCGTGAGATCGAATTATTTCCACGAGGTGGATGTGGAATCAGAATAGTTGGAGTTTCGAAAACGGAACAAATTAAGGAGGGAAGAACGGTTGGAATTAGGTCGGTTGGAATTTCGAGGACAAAATTAATTAAGGAGGGAAGGTTGTAACATCCCATCCCAAATTCCAGGATTAGATTAGTGACTAATCACGATTAGTGAGGTTAATCCGTAATTAGTAGGGCGAAATCGGACGAACGATGCAAAATGACCGTTTTGCCCGTAGTCGTGGCAAAGCGTTGACTTTTCATTCTGGCTGTAAAACGGACTTTGATCAATTACCGAGATGTAGTTCGTGACGTCACGAGTTCATAGACAGGTGGCACGTTCAATTCCGACATTCGAGGAAGAAGTTATGACGTTCGGAAGGTTAAGGGCACTTTGGTAATTTTGGTTAAAAGGGGCAAAATGTTGACTTTTTACCAGGAGGTCCGATGGCCGAGGGACGAGGACCATTACGTAGATCGAGACGATACGAATCCATATACAGGCGGTACGTCGAATTCGGACGTTCGACGACGAAGTTACGGTTCACGAAAGTTCAAGGGTACTATTGCACGAATTACCAAATGAGTTGACTTTTGGACTCTAGTGGGCCCTAGATATTTTATGGAGGCCCAATGGATGAGTGACACTTGTCACCCATCCACAAGCCACCTTCCTACATACATGCATCGACCATTTCATTTCTTCATTTCAAACCAAACCCAATCTCACCATTTTTCTCTCATCTGTGCAACCCGAACCATCCCCCTTCCATTTGATCCAAACTGAGGCTGAGACAGAGGATGACTGAGGACTGAGGGGAGGTTGCAGGATGGCCAGAACCTCCGTCCACGGCAGCGTGGAGGAGGCAAACCCGAGAGGTACTCGGTTTGCTCATTTTCTTTTAAATTTTGATTTGGGACATTATGGGCGGTTTTAGATAATTGGGTAAGGTTATTTAGGTTACTAGGGATATGATATAATGGTTTTTTTTATGGGGTTGATGGCTGTGAAGCATGGGAACGAAAATGGAATTTTGGACCGAAAAGAGGATAATCAGTTCAATGGTTTTATAGGTTTTTGGATGTTCTAATTAATATATTTAGATTCATATGGATGTTAGGAAAATTATAGGATGAATTAGGGCTTGAATCGAACCAAAACAGAGGGGGAAAACCGTCAAACCGGTCACGCCGATTCAGACCGGTCCAAGAACCAGAAACCGGTTCAGCTGATGTTGGTGACGATGAACAGTGCACAGGGCCTTCTTGGGGCACGTGAGGGCGCATGGCCCATAATTTGGGGAAGTGTTCAACATACGAAATCTTCTATTCGATGTAACGAACATTTTAGGACTAGTTTCGTGTCGATCGAACACCGTCTTGATAATGTTCGGGGCATCGGAAGGTTTAGGTTCGGGATTAAAAATAGTTAAAAATGCCGGAAAATTACGGGGCTTTAGTGGAAGGTTAATTAATTAGTTAGTAACCTTTTATTATGATTTGGACAGGTTTGGGAGTCCCGGTGATAGTGATTAGCTCAGGAGAGCCGTATGGCACTCAAATCAAAGCGGCAGCTCGGACGGTCTGTGAGTGGACCATGATTTCTAAAATGTGATGCATGCATAAATGTTTTATATGGATTATGATTGTGATTACTTGATGTTGATTTGGATGGTTTTGAATTATATGGTTTCATGCTTTACGAGGCGATTTACGTGCTTGCACGTAAATCGAGGTTTTTCGGTTTTACACTCATTTTTCGTACTTATGGTTTTGGATATGATTTCATGAAATGATTTTAGATTTGATAAAGTAAACTCAGGTTCGAGACCCCTTTGTTTTGGAAACCCTCGGACTTGATGTCTCTTTTAATGACGTTCACGGGCCAGAGGCCCAATTGGTTCTTAAAATGATTTCAGATTTGGAAATATGGAATTGGGCATGAGACCCATTTGATTTACGAAATCGGGCACGACCCCAGTTGCTCTATGATTCGAACCAGAGGTTCAACTTGTATGTGGATTCGGGCCTAGGGCCCAGCTATGTGTTACAAATGAGTTTTATGGTTCATGACGGTTTATAGGAACCAGTATGAACCCTTGAAATGGATTTACGGGTCATGACGGTTTGTGGGAACCGGCATGAACCCTTGGAAAGGATTTTATGGTTCATGACGACTTATGGGGACCGAGCATGAATCATGGAAAGGTTTAAAGGAATGATTTCAAAAGGTTTTTCATATTCCATCCTTTATATATGATTGTCTCCTCCGGGGAGTGTCGTTGGCCTAGGTGGACCTCGGAGTAGTCACGGAGCAGTGACTGAGTGGAGTCGTGTCAGGACCCACCCCGGTTTCACCCCGAAACCCGAGGTAAATCCTGCTCCCGTCTGACTCCCCAATACAACACTAGAGTGAACTCACGCGAAACCACCAATGCACTGAGTCAGACGTAGGAGAAACTATACAATACATCCCAAAATTTAAGTTTTACAGAGCATAGTACCACAATACAAAAGAAATAAAACCCGATAAACTAGATACACGCACACGGAAAATTTAAACCACTCCGGGATCCCTCTCGCGACTTCTATGCCTCATACGCTGCCTCGACGCCGAAACCCCGCTCTAGCTCCACAACCTGGAGGGCAATTTAAAACAGAAGATGTGAGTGGACCATAAATAAAAGAAAAGTTTCTAAAACCATTTTATAGGAAAACCGGGTTTAGCCCTCCATTTTGAAACCACATGCATAACCCAGTTATGAAAACAGTTATAGTTCACATAAACCTCATCACAAAAACAATTGCAGGAGACATCATAAAAACAGAAACACTATACAACACAGTTATAGAAAGCATATCATAAGCATCATAAAACCGTATCATAAACCGTGAATATCAAATCATCATTTTCTGATCAAACCTGCTGGACCTATCCGAGTCTTTAAACTCCCGAGTCTTTAAACTCAATCCAGGCCTCAATAATATCCGAGTCTTTAAACTCCCGAGTCTTTAAACTCAATAGGCCTATGGGGGAAATATCAATATATTTGAGTCTTTAAACTCCTGAGTCTTTAAACTCAATCCGGGTCTTTAAACCCAATCCGGGCCCGTCCCCCGTCAAATCAATATCCGGGTCTTTAAACCCAATAACCAGATCCAGCAAATCCAATCCAAAATCATTTGATAACCATTTATCATTCCACATCCAAACCCGAAACCGAAATCATTGGTCCGATGCCCTTCCGGCATCCAGAACCGTCATTCCGAACCCAAATCCGGAAATCCACTTTTCAACGTTAAAACCAAATTCCGCTTCTCGAAATCCCAAATCATGTTCCAAAATCCATTATAATCATTGAAAACCATTTATTGTTTGAAATCCCAAAACCATGGGATCCTAATCAGAAATCAAGCCTTTCTCATAAAACGTGCTAAAAACCGTACTTTTTCGAAAAACGTACAATTATGTAACAAAGCATATTCGATAATCATAAAATCACTTATAAAACCACAAAACTAGCATAGAAAACAGTTATGCATGCTTGAGTTTAGAGAAGGGGTCCACTCACAGTACCGAGCCCTCAATCGAGTCCCGAACGTCTCGTACGTTCCTCAGCTTCCTCGGGAAGTCCCGATCCTGTCAACAATAACCCAAGAACGTTACTAACACGTCTACGAAATTCCACCTAATTTTCCCCGAAAATGCCCGGGTCCTAAACGTAACGAACCGAAACCCTAAACCTTCAACCTCGCGGAACTAACCTCAAATGACGTCCGCTCAACCCGAAACCAATTCCAATGGACTCGTCACAACACCTAGACCAAAAACCTAGTTGACCGATTTCCCAGCTGCTGCCGCACGCGTCCCCACGCGCCGCCCAAAGTGGCTGCGCGTGGCCCTCACGCGCCTGCTACAGGGCATCGTCTTCATCGAGCTAACCCGGTTCGACACAGTGCCTGCAAATCGAACCGACGAGGACGGTTCTCCGCTGACCTGCACCAAAACCACTCCTCTCTTCACCAACAGCATCGTCCAGACCTAAGCTATCCATTCCCCTTACTCAAACACCTCGACACAGCCCCTAAGTCATCGTCCCTAACTCGAAACCAGACCCGTTCAGTCCCCTGTTTCCTTCTCTGACCACCCAGGTCTTCCCCCAACACGGTGGCAATCTCAAACTCTTCCTAGGACCGGCCTAAACCTTACCCAACTCACCAAGACCGTCGACTCACTCCCTAAGTCCACGACTTCCAATTTAAAACTCGACGGTAAAACATAGCACACAGGTACTCTCCGTCGTCCTAGCCTCCACCGTGCACTCCCCGTCACGGCTACTCCACCAGAAGACTCCTAGGACTCCACTGAACTCCCTAAACTTCACAGGACTCCTTGATTCAACCCCTAAGGCTTCGACTTAGCGTCTGAATCTAGACGGCAAAACAGAGCACAGAAAGGAAAATCAGAAATTACCTGCCGTCCTGTCGCCATCGTGAGCTCAGTCGTGAGGACACGGCTCCTCCCATCCACCTCCAGCCTCTGAACACCTCATCTGTCCTCGATTGGTCGAACACGGCACAACCACCACCACGATCTCTCTGTTCACTCTGTTTTCCTCCCTGGTTTTCCCGTGGCTCACAACTCACCCACACACTGCCACCGTACCTCCAAACCTCCTCTTTGTCTCCCTCTGGATCTCTGATCACTCACCCCCTCACCAATTACACAAACTCACAAAATCACCGTCCTAATCTCCCAATTCCTCAGCCTCTATTTACTGTTCTTCGAACACAACACACACACGATTACACGATCACAAAGCCCCAAATAATTGGACCGTGCTTCCTAGAAGCCTCTAGCCCTCCAACACGTGTCACAATCCTCCCTCTTCCACTCACAAGTGGCTCAATCACAGCCCTCCATCTTCCCTCTCTGTTGCACAAATCCCAAGGTGCAAAAAGACCAAAATGCCCTACCTTTTAAGTTAAAAGTACCCTTTTGCCACTACCTTCCTAGACCCGTAACTCACACATCGTAAGTCCGATGAATACGTGCTGCCTGTCATCAAACTCAGGACGACAAGATCTATCTAACAGCCCTAGGTCAACGCGTCAAAACCCGATCGTACGAAAAGTCAACTTTTCCCCCTATTTTACCCAAATTACGGTTATGCCCTCAACCTTCCAAACATCATAACTTACTCCTCGGATGTCGGAATCGGGCGTACCACCTGTCTACGGATTCGTGACATCCTACACTACGTCCTGATCATCGGTCAAAATCCAATTGACTACCCGAACCAGGGGCAAAATCGTCATTCTAGGTTAACGACCTTATCGCGACCAACTAACCCCCGATTAACTCACTTTAACCCTAATTCCTGGAATGGGTCGTTACAAGTCGCCCCCCAGTTGGGTTCCTTACTCTCATGATGGGCATGGTTCGTTACCTCCAGGGAGGGTCATTGATCTACGGACATTGATCTGGGTGGACCCTGGAGAGACTTTTGTTTGAGACCCCGGTTAGCACGCGCTTAGCTCTATTTTACCGTGACAGGTTCTTGGATATGAAATATAATGGATAAACATGATTTCAATTGGTTTGGGAAATTGTGTTTTATGATGATAAATGGATTTGGGCTGAGATCCCACATATGTTTACTATGTTATGGTTTTCTGTAAATGGTTTTGGGAAGGAGCCCGTGTGACTTGGATTTACGGAAATTGGGGCTGAGACCCTAATGATGGTTGTTTAAACATATGTTCTTGGATAAATGGTTTTACTATGCATGCATGCTTTTTAGTGAAGGGTATAAAGGTCTTTATGAAATATGTTTTTATAAACTCTTTATTTTTGTCCACTCACAGTCTTTCTGTTTTTAATACCCTTCAGGTTGGATACGGTGTGGACTGTAGCAGAGATCGAGATATCACATACCTCCTCTGGATCCTGGCGTACTCTGATAGCCCGAGAGGGCAAAAGGTTGGAAATATCCCTTATCTGACACTCCGTGTCAGACGGGAGCAGGATCATCCCACGTTAATCCCGGGGGGATTGGGATAGGTCCTGTCATGATAAGAATCTAAATATTTATCATGTTGTTTTCGATGTTAGGTGTTTAGAAACTGAAGCTTCATGGTCATGGTTTTGAGTAAGCTAAACGGTGCAATCATGCATTTCCCAATTTTGGTAATCATTAGTGACTGGAACCTGAGTATCGGTAAAGTCGTTCAAAAGTTCTTTTGTGTGTAACATGAAAACCAAGTGCAAAATAAAGAAATGAAGTCAAATACTATTTCATTTTGAACGTGCTTCAAATCTTACCGACTTCTAGAGTTCGAACTTGAATATAGGAAGATAGATTGTGCAAGAGTGTACAAATACCGTGAAGACATTGGTATTTTGAAGTGGTATAGGGCTCATTATGATTGTAGGAGGTATAATGTTACAACAATCAATATAGCCGAATGGTTGAACTCAATTTTGAGGTTTACTAGGATGCTTCCACTTACCCACCTAGTTGAACATATTTTGGTGATGCTTTAACGGTGGTTTTCGACAAGGAGAGACAAAGCCTCCAGATGTAAGTCAATTTTGTGCCCTAATTTTAGTGAGGAAAAAATGAAAAAAAAGGGTGGTTAATGCATCTAGGATGATTGTTGATAAGCTTAATCAATTGGAGTAAAATGTCATTTATGGGTTCTTGAAAGAGCTTGTACATTTGGGGAACAAAACCTACTCTCGTAGGAAGTTTGATCTTGAAAAATTCCATGTAAGCATGCAATTACTATTTATCTCCATCTCAATCTCTCTATATATGAGTTTGAGTCTCCTTATTACACAAGGTCTTCTTGGAATGCAGTTTATGCTCAATCCAATTTACCCTATACTACTCCTTGCTACATGGAATACTCGTAAAGAAATTCGTAACTTTATTTTTCTTCCTCTCGTTGGAAAAATTATGCCCAGTCGACCAAAGAATACACGTATACCATTACAAGGAGAGAACACAAAGAAGTGGTCGTACTTTAGATGCAGCGTATATGGCCATTACTAGGTAACTTGCAGAAATATAATACTCCCCGATTTCAAGAGGTATCTTTGTTCATTACAATGTGCTATTGACTAATGTTTTTGCATTTTTTGGTTAGCTAAGTACTTTTATTGTAACGACCCGTCCCAAATTTCAGGATTAGATTAGTGACTAATCACGATTAGTGAGGTTAATCGGTGATTAGTTGAGCGGAATCGGACGAACGATGCGAAATGACTGTTTTGCCCCTGAGCGTGGGCAAAATGTTGACTTTTCATTCTGATGGTCAAATGGACTTTGACCAATGACCGTGATGTAGTTCATGATGTCACAAGTTCATAGACATGTGGCACGTTCAATTCCGACGTTCGAGGAAGAAGTTATTACATTCGGAAGTTTAGCGGCATTTTGGTAATTTTAGTTAAAAAGGGGCAAATGTTGAATTTTTGACCGAGAGGTCCAATGGCCGAGGGCCAAGGACCGTTACTTAGATCGGGACGATACGAATCCGTAGACAGGCGGCACGTCGAATTCGGACGTTCGACGGCGAAGTTACGGTTCACGGAAGTTTAAGGGTATTATTGCACGGATTACGAAACGAACTAACTTTTGGACTCTAGTGGGGCCCAGATATTTTATGGAGGCCCAATGGATGAGTGACAAGTGTCACCCATCCATTGCACAGCCCACACATATTCATGCATCTCCCCATTGCATCGATCATTCTCCTTTCTCCCTAAACAAAGAACCCGATCTCATTTTCTCACCCAACCATTCACCCCAAAACCAAACCCATAACCCAAATGATCATGACTAAGAGGCCAGAGAGTGGGGGAGGACAAAACAATGTGGTGGCCGGCCCAGGACGGCGCAGCCATGGACGGCGCAGCCAAGAAACCCGAGAGGTTCACGGTTAGGCCCAATCCTTCCCATTTTTCAATTTATGCATTATGGTTGTTTTTGGGTGCCTAGGAAGTGGTTGTTAGGTTTATAGGGACTTAATATGAAGCTTTTTAATGGGGTTGGACGGCTGTGAAGCCATGGGTGCAGTTTTGGGAAGCTTGAACCGTTTGGTTCATAATTAAACCATGGGATTTAGGTGTTTTTAGGTAGTTTTAAGGATTGGAAATGATAGGGAATGAAGAAATAGAAATTATAGGATTAATTAGGGTTGAAATCGGACCAAAAAAAAAGGGGAAAATCATTGAACCGGTCATGCCGGTTCAGCACAGTAACCCGGTTCATAAGCAGAAAAAAAAAACCGGTTCACCTATGTAGGAGACAATGAATAGTGTTTTTGACCTTCTTGGGGTGCGTGAGAGCGTGTGAACAGTAATTTGGGGAAGTGTTTAACATACGAAATCTTCTATTCGATGTAACGAACATTTTGGGACTGGTTTCGTGTCGATCGGACACCGTCTCGATATGTTTCGGGGCATTGGAAGGTTTAGGGTCGGTTTAAAAATAGTTAAAAGTTCAGAAAAATTACGGGGCTTTAATGGGAGGTTAATTAAGTAGTTCGTAACCTTCTATTACAATTTGGACAGGTTTGGGAGTCCCGATGACAATGATTTTCCCAGTGACGCTTACGGCACGCAAACCGAGGTGGCAGCATAGGACGGTCTGTGAGTGGACCTTGATTTCTAAACTGTGATGCATGCATAAATGTTTATATGTTTTATGAATATGATTCTATGATGTTGAATTGGATGATTGTGATTTATATGCTTTCACGCATTTCGAGGTGATTTACGTGCTTGCACGTAAATTGAGGTTTTCCAGTTTTATACTGATTTTCCATTCTTATGGTTTTGGTTAGGATTTCATGAAATGGTTTTAGATTTGATAAAGTAAACTCGGGTTCGAAACCCATTTGATTTATGAAATCGAGCACGAGGCCCAGTTGATTTACGAATCGGACTTGAGGTCCAGTTTGTATGTGGATTCGGGCCTAGGGCCTAGCTATGTGTTATAAAATGGTTTTTATGGGTCATGACGGTTTATGGGAATCGACGTGAACCCCTGAAATGGATTTACGGGTCATGACAGTTTATGGGAACCGACATGAACCCTTGAAAGGATTTTATGGTTCATGACGGCTTATGAAGGGTCGGGCATGAATCCTTGAAAGGTTTCAAGAATGATTTCAAAAGGTTTTTCATATTCCATCCTTTATATATGATTGTCTCCTCCGGGGAGGGTCGTTGGTCTGGGTGGACCCCGGAGTAGTCACGGAGCACTGACTGAGTGGAGTCACCCCCCAGTTGGGTTCCTTACTCTCAGGATGGGCATGGTTCGTTACCTCCAGGGAGGGTCATTGATCTACGGACTTTGACCTGGGTGGACCCTAGAAAGACTTGGGTTTGAGACCCCGGTTAGCACGCGCGTAGCTCTATTTCACCATGACAGGTTCTGGATATGAAATATAATGGATAAACATGATTTCAATCGGTTTGGGAAATTGTGTTTATAACGATAAATGGATTTGGGCTGAGATCCCACGTATGTTTAGTATACTATGGTTTTCTGTAAATGGTTTTGGGCAGGAGCCCGGGTGACTTGTATTTACAGAATTTGGGGCTGAGACCCTAATTATGGATGTTTTAACATCTATGATTGGATAAACGGTTTTACTATGCATGCATGCTTTTTAGTGAAGGGTATATAGGTCTTTTATAAATGTGTTTTACGAATTTTATTACTTTTTGTCCACTCACAGTCTTTCTGTTTTTAATACCCTTCAGGTTGGATACGATGTGGACTGTAGCAGAGACCGAGATATCACATGCCTCCTCCGGATCCTGGCATACTCTGATAGCAGCGCTAAGGTAGGAAATATCCCTTGTCTGACACTTCGTGTCAGACGGGAGCATGGTCATCCCGTGTTAATCCCGGGGTGGGGTGGGGGGGGGGGATAGGGATGGGTCCTGTCAGCGTGGTATCAGAGCGAGGCTGGCTTATATCGGAGCTCGATTAGCTTGTATCAGAGCAGGGTTGCTCATGTTACTCTAAATTCCAAAGCACGGAGGTCTTAGAGTAGTACGCAGGTCTAGGATGTGATATCTCAATGGGCTACAGTTCGTGGTCAACCTGATTTTTGGGATGCCGATACAATAGTTAGTAGGACTGTATCGTAAAATTTCTTGGTTCGGCACTTGATGCCGGGGTTGCCATAGTTCTGTCAGGGTTGAAAGTATGGGACCCTATGGAAGGATGAACGTATTCATACGTTAGCATTTTGATCGTGAGAAGGTTAGTTGGGATCGTCTTTCACGATGTCATAGGATCAGTTCCAACGACTGGTTGGTAATTGTGACCATCTGATGATCGAATTTGGTTGAGTTAGATGGATTTACTGCTGGGAGCAGTTGGGTTATGGATTGCATTGCAGCTGGCAGTTAGCAGTCGCATTCGTGGATTGTACTGCGGCTAGCAGTTACAGCAGGATTGTGGAGGGTACTGCGGTTGGCAGTTAGCAGTCGAATTCGTGGAACTCTAGTTGAACTTATGGCAGTTAGCAGTCGGATTCGAGGAATCCTAATTGAACTTACGACAGAATTGGATTGACATCTTTACGATGTCGGGACTGCGGGGTCGGTCAGATTATGGATTATACTGCCTTATGCACTTGGGTTCAGTGGAACTCTAGGTGTGATCGTGGAACCCAACCTTGG
Organism: Prinsepia uniflora; assembly: GCA_032719365.1. Classification (NCBI taxonomy): domain Eukaryota; kingdom Viridiplantae; phylum Streptophyta; class Magnoliopsida; order Rosales; family Rosaceae; genus Prinsepia; species Prinsepia uniflora. Next base: position 35,072,777 of record CM064865.1, read on the forward strand.
GTGTTTGGTTCGGAAACGTGAGTTGACGAGCGGTTTGACTTGGATGACTTTTCGAATTTGGATTCGTTAGTCGGTCTAGTCATGTCAACTTGTGTTGGGACTGCACTTCGCAGTCGAGGTTGTACTTATCGGTTAGACCTAGTTGGTTTTTGTGCTACTTTAGTTGCGATGGATAGTTGGTGCAACTAAGGTCGTGGGCGACCTGGTAGACGACAGTGGTTGAGTCGAGTCATGACTGGTTAGTGATTGGTTAGACAAGTTACCAGAATTGGTACTTGTGGATGGAATCCCTGAGTGAGATACGGAGTAGTTGGTACAAGCGGTTGATTCCGTTGGATGCGGAGTCTGGATATCGAGATGTCTGGTAGTTAGGTCTACACGAGGTTGTGGCAGACGCTACTATCAATGGACGTAGTCGAGTCTTATCAGGTCGAGTAGACTCAGGTTACCGTGACGATTGTGACGATGGGATTGTCAGTCGTGATGATGATACGAGGTGCGTGAGTAACGTATATGTACGAGCAGTGATTCTGGATTCGACTCGGTTACGACTGAGTGCGATGGCAGAATGAGACGGGGACGTTCAGGGAACGTTTCCTTTTCTCGTATGAGTTAGTAGGGTGACTGTACCCAAAGGTGTTGGGTACGAGGGAGGCAGAGTTTCTCCAATACGAGTAGAGGTACGGGGTCGTCACTCGGTATGAGCGGAGATCTAGAGTTGTCTGATTCGCACACTTTGTGCTGATGCTGACAGGTGATGATATGGGTACTAGTGCTGGTGCTAGTGCCGGTGATTGTGATGACGTTGAGTCACATCCGTCATGATGGGCATATGTTCGGTATCTGTGGTCCCAGAGTGGATCACAGATAGAGTTAAATTGGTGATGGACACGTGGTTGATGTCCGAGTATGATGTTTCCAACCAGATTGGAACTTCGGAATCGTGAGAGGTTACGATTGAGGTGACGAGAGGAATGCGGGCTTTCTGCATTAGTAATGGGTATTTCGGAGTCGTTTGGGTGACTTCTCAGGTTCTACCATAATTGATGATGGTAGATGATGTTGATGATGTAGATGTTGTTGGTTGCCACTAGTACATCGATTGTGTATTAGTTGGTGAACCCGGGATTTGTCTTGGGTCATCAGGAGGAATTGAGTATATCGAAGTTAGGTGACTGAGATTTCTCATTTTCTGCTTGGCGGCAAATGATATTGGTTTACATGGCGTGGTGAGTGCAGCGAGTTTTGGGTTGCATTCACTTAGGATAAGTCTTAATGTCATTTTCTTGTATCATTCTTGATTTTTCCTCGGTGGAATGACAAGGATCGATACGAGGTAATCAGTGAGAACCCACAGTCTCGACGCGTCTCTTCGTTGACTGATCTGTTTAGATGTGGGAAATGGTAGAGGACTTTGGGCATTGTGACGATTCTCGATCGTGACGTTCATGATCGGGTCATGTAATGATAGGATCTAGATCGTGATTTTAATGATCCAGATGGGTAGAGAGTATATCGCTCTTACTTGGATGTTTGAGTTGAGGATGTTGGGACTGAACTTCTTTTCGAAGTGAATCCTGTATGGTATATTACTCAGGTGAGTAGTTTTCCGACGTGGTTAGCTATGGTTAGCCTTAGAGATGTGTTGATATGGGGATTGGCTTCCCTATGAAGTCAATCGATTGTATTGTGGTAATCGGTTGAGCAGGTAACCAATAGGTTCAGTTTTGGTGCGTCTCGGTAGACGAGAACGATATTTCGGGTTTTGGAATCAGATTCTGGGTGACGATTCAGGATTTGATTCTGGAGCTTGAAAGTGGATTTCCTTTTATGGATTTGGGTTCGAAATGGTTATTCCAAATGCTAGCTTACGAAATAATTATTTCGGATTCGGATTTGGACATGGATATGGATATGATTTCTGCGTTTGGATTCGGGATTTCTTACGAAATTGCGGATTCAGATTCGGAATTGGAAGTGGATGTTGGGTTTGAGTTTCGATTTGTCTAATGCTGGGTTGGACAGATGAACTCCATTATAGAAACGTGTTTGGCAAATGACCTAGGTGGTCGTGTTGTCGTGGTTGTTGTGGTTGTAGGCTGATTGATGGGTAGATATACGTACCTTGTACGTTGTTCGAGGTACGATACTAGGTAGACTTGTCGTGCCTGGTGACGGTATATAGGGTATACCAGTAGTACGTTGGTGAGCGTGTTGGTAGTCGGCTTAGTTCCGATACCATTGGAATTGTTGAGGTCGTGAACTAGACATTGGATACTATGCAGTGGGTCATGGTATTTCTGATGGGTCTAGTTACACACAGATTGAGTGAAATGCTTTGTGGGTAAGTGTTTACTCATGGTTGAGTGAGTTGGTGGTTAGTGTAACCACGAGGGAGTATAGTGTCAGTTTTCGACTGACGACTGTCAAGTGGTGACATTTTGTAGGAGGTGTCAGCGTGGATCGTTGTGTGATGTCTGATGACTCCCAGTGGGAGCAGACGTCAGGATAGTTAGTGATTGAGGAAGGAATCATCTAGTTGTTGTGTCAACGAAATGGTAGAATTTACAATTGGTGTCAATTCGATACGTATGGCTACTATCATTCGATGTGGTCGAGTGTAGTCGATGCGGCGCGAGCGGTAGTGGTACGTCTGGCTGCAGACAAGTAAGTATTATTCTGGTTAGTTGGTGTACGAGTGTACGCGTGTTGCGAGGTAGATTCTACTTTCCACGGGGTGGATATGGAATCAGGATAGTTGGAGTTTCGAGAGCGAAACTAATTAAGGAGGGAATAACGGTTGGAATTAGGTCGGTTGGAATTTCGAGGATGAAATTAATTAAGGAGGGAAGGTTGTAATGACCCGTCCCAAATTCTAAGATTAGATTAGTGACTAATCACGATTAGTGAGGTTAATCGGTGATTAGTTGGGCGGAATCAGACGAACGATGCGAAATCATCATTTTTCCCCAAGGCGTGGGCAAAACGTTGACTTTTCATTCTGGTGGTCAAATGGACTTTGACCACTGATCGTGACGTAGTTCGTGACGTCACGAGTTCATAGACATATGGCACGTTTAATTCCGACGTTCGAGGAAGAAGTTATGACGTTCGGATGTTTAGGGGCATTTTGGTAATTTTGATTAAAAAGGGGAAAATGTTGGCTTTTTAACCGAGAGGTCCAATGGCCAAGGGCCAAGGACTGTTACGTAGATCGGGACGATACGAATCCGTAAACAGGCGGCACGTTGAATTCGGACGTTCGACGGCGAAGTTATGGTTCACGGAAGTTTAAGGGTACTATTGCACAGATTACGAAACGAACTAACTTTTGGACTCAAGTGGGGCCCAGATATTTTATGGAGGCCCAATGGATGAGTGACAAGTGTCACCCATCCATTGCACAGCCCACACATATTCATGCATCTCCCCATTGCATCGATTATTCTCCTTTCTCCCTAAACAAAGAACCCGATCTCATTTTCTCACCCAACCATTCACCCCAAAACCAAACCCATAACCCAGATGATCATGACTAAGAGGCCAGAGAGTGGGGGTGGACAAGAGGATGTGGTGGCCGGCCCAGGACGGCGCAGCCGTGGACGGTGGAGCCAAGAAACCCGAGAGGTTCACGGTTAGGCCCAATCCTTCCCATTTTTCAATTTATGCATTATGGTTGTTTTTGGGTGCCTAGCAAGTGATTGTTAGGTTGCTACGGACTTAATATGAAGCTTTTTAATGGGGTTGGACAGCTGTGAAGCCGTGGGTGCAGTTTTGGGAAGCTTGAACCGTTTGGTTCGTAATTAAACCATGGGATTTAGGTGTTTTTAGGCAGTTTTAAGGATTGGAAATGATAGGGAATGAAGAAATATAAATTATAGGATTAATTAGGGTTGCAATCGGACCAAAACAAAGGGGGAAAATCACTGAACCGGTCACGCCGATTCAGCAAAGTAACCCGGTTCAGAACCAGAAAAAAAAACCGGTTCACCTATGTAGGAGACGATGAATAGTATTTTCGACCTTCTTGGGGTGCGTGAGGGCTTGTGAACAGTAATTTGGGGAAGTGTTTAACATACGAAATCTTCTATTCGATGTAACGAACATTTTGGGACTGGTTTCGTGTCGATCGGACACTGTCTCGATATGTTTCGGGGCATCGGAAGGTTTTGGGTCGGTTTAAAAATAGTTAAAAGTTCGGAAAAATTACGAAGTTTTAATGGGAGGTTAATTAAGTAGTTCGTAACCTTCTATTACAATTTGGACAGGTTTGGGAGTCCCGATGACGATGATTTTCCCAGTGACGCTTACGGCACGCAAACCGAGGTGGCAGCATAGGACGGTCTGTGAGTGGACCTTGATTTCTAAACTGTGATGCATGCATAAATGTTTTATATGGTTTATGAATATGATTCTATGATGTTGAATTGGATGATTGTGATTTATATACTTTCACGCATTTCGAGGTGATTTACATGCTTGCACGTAAATCGAGGTTTTTCAGTTTTATACTGATTTTCCATTCTTATGGTTTTGGTTAGGATTTCATGAAATGGTTTTAGATTTGATAAAGTAAACTCGGGTTCGAAACCCATTTGATTTACGAAATCGGGCATGAGGCCCAGTTGGTTTACGAATCGGACTTGAGGTCCAGTTTGTATGTGGATTCGGGCCTAGGGCGCAGCTATGTGTTATAAAATGGTTTTTGTGGGTCATGACGGTTTATCGGAACCAGTATGAACCCCTGAAATGGATTTACGGGTCATGACGGTTTATGGGAACCAGCATGAACCCTTGAAAGGATTTTATGGTTCATGACGGCTTATGAGGGGCCGGGCATGAATCCTTGAAAGGTTTCAAGAATGATTTCAAAAGGTTTTTCATATTTCATTCTTTATATATGATTGTCTCCTCCGGGGAGGGTCGTTGGTCTGGGTGGACCCCGGAGTAGTCACGGAGCACTGAGTGAGTGGAGTCGCCCCACAGTTGGGTTCCTTACTCTCAGGATGGGCATGGTTCGTTACCTTCAGGGAGGGTCATTGATCGACGGACTTTGACCTGGGTGGACCCTGGATAGACTTGGGTTTGAGACCCTGGTTAGCACGCGCGTAGATCTATTTCACCGTGACAGGTTCTGGATATGAATATAATGGATAAACATGATTTCAATTGGTTTGGGAAATTGTTTTTATAATGATAAATGGATTTGGGCTGAGATCCCACGTATGTTTACTATACTATGGTTTTCTGTAAATGGTTTTGGGCAGGAGCCCGGGTGACTTGTATTTACAGAATTTGGGGCTAAGACCTTAATTATGGATGTTTTAACATATATGATTGGATAAATGGTTTTACTATGCATGCATGCTTTTTAGTGAAGGGTATAAAGGTCTTTTATAAATGTGTTTTACGAAACTTATTACTTTTTGTCCATTCACAGTCTTTCTGTTTTTAATACCCTTCAGGTTGGATACGATGTGGACTGTAGCAGAGACCGAGATATCACATGCCTCCTCCGGATCCTGGCTTACTCTGATAGCCCGGGAGGGCTAAGGTCAGAAATATCCCTTATCTGACACTTCGTGTCAGATGGGAGCAGGGCCATCCCGTGTTAATCCCGGGGGGATAGGGATGGGTCCTATCATTTATGGATTTAATATTTGGTTTACAACATCAGGTGTATTAGACTAGTACCAAATTTTATTTGAAATGCTTTCATGTTGTATTAGTAGTTACAGTTTACGAAGGACTATTAAAGGTGTTATGTAATATGTGATTTTTTGTTAAGACCCATTATATATTATGGGGGATAGGATTCAAGGGATATGATGGGAATATGCATGGGGATAAGAGGGTAATATGGGATTTTGTTTGGGGTGGGGGGGGGGGGGGGCGAAGGCGGGGTGTGAGAGATATGTTTCAAAAATGGGTTTCTTTTTTCTAGCATAAAAAAGATAGGCTAAGCTAGATTAAAGAATGATATTGCTTTTATCTATTTGGAAAAGTAAAGTAGATAGGTCATGCCTTTGCTTAGGTAAATATCACAAGACACAAAAAATTAAAAAAAAAACTTTGATCGTTTGATTGTAAAAGTGGGTTAATTGTGTACGAGTCTTTCCTTGTTGGTTATTGCATTGGAAACCATTCTAATTCCTTTTTGTATTAGCTTAACATGTGTGGATTAAAGATCTTGTAGGATACAACAAGAGTCGATTGATGATGCTGAAAGAAATCATTTCATAGAAAACAATGTTGATTATGCTTTTGATGACTTTGGGGGTCATCAACCACCATTTTACCCTAGTTTGTGATCTGTTTAGAGGAAGCCTGGCTCGTAATAAGGTATGTCTATCTTGTTGGTGATTGTCTTATGCCAATTCCTATATGCATCACTTTTTCTTGGGTATCACTATTTTTTAAATTTTCCATCTTTTAATAATCCCCTTCCCGACATCCTTGTTAAAAAAAGAGTTGGTAACTAAAATGAACAAAATTAATGAAATAGACTTTTATTAATACTACGTTCTATTCTCTGTTAAAAAAATAGCTGATGACTAAAGAGATTGCATGGAGATATGGAGAGGTAAAGAGAAATGTAACGTTCTGTTCTCTGTAAATACTACATTCAGAATGAATTAATTACAAACTGATTAATCTCTTTATTTAAAGAAGGGGATTAATATATGTACAATTACCTATCTACCCCTCGTACCTCTTTATATAACTAGACACAACCTTTAGAGTTATTTACAACACTCCCCCTTGGATATTTCATGTAATGGTGTTGTTGGGCTACGCGCTTATCTATTGCCTCGTTAAAACCTTGACATGTAACAAAAAAGCCTATGGGACAAAAATAACCTTGATCGAAGGAAAAAGAGTGCAACGTGCGTGTAAGTGATCGCATCGGAATCTTCTGAGGTAGTAGATGTCGTCTCTTCTGGACTCCGGGTAGATAGTACGCCTTTAAGATAAAATGCATTAGTGTTGCTTTACCAAAACTTTCCCGGTAAACCCAATGGGAAAACCCATGGTCGAAGGGAAAAAGATGAGTAAATGCATATGAGTCAAATCATGGTATCTTCGGGATGCATTGTTAGCGGGGTGATCATACCAAAATGTGTCTCGTTAAAATCTAGCCAGGTAATGAAACCCAATGGGACTAAATAACCTTGGTCTTAAGATAAAAGTGTACGCGATGATCATGTGAGTATACTTCGGGATACTCAATATACTCCCAGATACTTGGTATACTTCAGGATACTCTCCCTGATCTCGACTCCACCTAAAAACTACAGATTAGGTAGATCGGCTAGTCTACGTAAACCAATACCTCGCACATGCTGGAATGTGGCTTTTGGTAATGACTTGGTGAACAAGTCTACAAGATTATCTTGAAACCGTATTGACTTGATCTCAATCTTCTGATGTTCTTGTTGTTTTTGGTTAAAGTAGAACTTTGGTGCAATATGCTTGGTGTTGTCTCCCTTAATGAAATCGGTCTTCATCTGCTAGATGCAGGCGGCATTATCTTCATAGATATCCGTCGGTTCATTATGGGTGGAATGCAATCCACAAGTACTTCGAATATGTCCCGTAATGGCTCTTAGCCATATGCATTCACGAACTACTTCGAATACACGAGGCTGGAAATGTGGAGAAAGTTTTTTTGAGGAGGTCAGTTTTAGTGAGCTCCTCCCCACAGTATTTGAGAAGTGACCGGATACGGCATACCTCAGAATTATATTCGTTTGCGGATTTGAAATCCTAGAATCGAAAGTTATGCCAGTCATGTCTTGCTTCAGGTAAGAATATATCATTTTGGTGATCGAAACGATTAGCCAACAAAACCCACAGAGCTCTCGAGTCCTCTTGACCAAGGTATTCACGCTGCAGTGCACGACCCATATGCCTCCTGATGAGGATCATAGCATCTGCCTTTTGATGCTTGTAAGCCACATTATCTTCCTGAACGATTGATCAGATTCTCTTGGCAATGAGATGAAGCTGTAACATCTTCAGTCCACTGATAGTAGTTTCTTCTGGAAATTTCTAAGGCATCGAAATCAAGTTTGTTGAGATGTGTCATTCTCTACAAAAGTTAAATAACAATATTAGTGTTTTGGGAAAACACATCCTTAAGCAACTAATGAGAACTTCAGGTTCTACTACAAGGTATGATTAATTTTGGATAAATAGGTAATGGTGAATCTATGAAGGAAATTTCAGGTTCCTTTTATTTGCAGGTAGTCTATCACATTTCTAAATAATGGTCAAACAATGAAATAAACATGCAAATAATTTAAGCAATGAAATACTATGTAATATACATGGATGTTAGAAATATATGCTACTAGCATTTAATTGAAAATATATTGCAATACTTCAGGCATACTTGTTTATGTTTTAAGGCCCGATGAGTTTCAAAGAAAAATTTTGTGCTTTTTTTTTGTCGGAGCCGAGCCACCGCAGTGAGCCGCGCTAGCCAAGCCGAGCCAAGCAGTACCGGCCAAGCCGAGTCGAGTTGGGCCAGTCGAGCCGAGCCGATTCTGGGCTCCCAAGCCGAGTCGCCCACTTTAAGAGCTGGTGTGATTGGGCTGATCATTGCACCTACGGGCTGGGGCCTACTGGGCCATGCCCAACTGCGCCTTTTCTTTTTTGTATTAGGCCTGTTGGGCCTCCAAATTTGCCATCTCGGGTTGTTTCGTTTTCGGGCCTTTGAGCCCCCTATTTTTTTTTTTTTCCGGCAAGGCCTGCTGAGCCTTTATTAACTAAGCTGTGGTGGGCTACGTTTTTCTTGGTTCCAGGCCTACTGGGCCTTTTTTTACGCTTTGGATTGCACAGCCCCTTTTCCTGTTGTTTTGTGCCTATATAGGGTTTGGCTTTTTGGGGTCTCAAATTAGGGCAGTTTTTTTCTTTCATTGTTTACTGCAAAGTGGCAGCCAACAATTAATGGTGGGTTAATGCAGTTCATGTCAAATCATGCTATATGCCAAAATAACCATAGCCGAAACATATATAGCATGTCATTGAGTTTTTTTTTTTTTTCCAAGAGTCATTGAGTTCACAAATACCAAAACAATTACATCGAATCATCAACGGTATGGCAGGAAGTTCATAGTTATATATTAAATAATTATCAAGCTTTAATTAGCAATACAATACATTTGCCTCTGATCAATTCATCATAGTTCAGTTAATCAAATTTAGGAAATTAAATTTAGGGTTTGAATCAATCAATCAAATAAAGTAATTCACCATTCTAGAATTATCAATTCTCAACAATATGCGATTTAAGTTCTAAAAACATGAATTTTAGGGTTTGAACTAAATAAAAGTAAATTTAGGATTTAGAAAACCCTCTTGAATAATCACCGATTTGGAGACAATCGTGCTGATAACGCTTAGAATGAATTAATTACAAACTGATTAATACGCTTAAAATTAATTACAAACTGATTAATATACGATTAGAATGAATTAATTACAAACTCATTAATCCCTTTATTTAAAAAAGGGGATTAATATATGTACAATTACCTATCCATCACTCGCACCCCTTGACATAAATAAATACAACCCTTAAAATTATTTACAATAAGAGACTAATTTTTGGCCTAAATAAATGACAATAAGAGGTTAGCGTTTTTCTTTTGTTGAAAGATAAGTTATTTATTTAAGAAGAAAATAAGCATTTCAGGAGAATGAAATAGACAAGATAGAAACACATATTTTATAAAAATCATGCTATCATGTTATGTATAAAATAATAATTTTATCTCAGTTGAACGGTCAAGTTCCATAAATTTAATCAAATTTAAGTCGATTTTTTAACCTACTAATATTTGAAAAAGATCATAAAACAATCTATAGTATGAATTTGCATCACATTGTTTCATAACCAAGTATATACATGTAACTCCTATAAGCTATTCACCAATATATACAAACAAATCATACATACTATTAGGGGTGGATACGAATCCATTAAAACCGCTAACCGATCCGTTCCAAATTGTTATTTATCTAACGGTTTAGGGTTGACGTGATAAAAGTCAAAAGGTTTGAGAATCCAAACCGTTCCGTTAGTAACGGTTTGAATTTGGATTTTCACTTTGGAAATCCGTTAAATCCAAACCAAACCGTTAAGAAATATATTAATTTCATTAATGTTTAAATCTATTATTAATACAAAATAAAATTAATAAAAATAAAAGGATACCTAGATATACCCATATAAATATATGTATACTTAAATAAGAGTATAATAAAATATTATTAAATAGTTTGTGTGTTTAATAAATCTTAGTATAGTAATAATTAGGGATGGGCACGGTTCGGTATGGTACAAAATTGATCGATACCAGAACCATACTATTTAATTTGAATCGGTATGGTACGGTTCGGTATTCAATATTTTGAAAGTGAAACCAGATCGTACCGTACCAATTAAGTTCGGTACGGTTTCGGTATGGTTTCAGTTTTGAGCCAAAATTTTGTTTGTGATTATAAAGCAAGGGTTAGGTTTAGACATGGTTAAGTGTGAGCTTAGATTCTCAATAATTTTGTTTTTGGTTCCCTAATCAAAAATCAAAATCAAAAGCAAACCATATATAAATAAATATTACAGACTTTATGTCCAATCCAAAAGATCAATTAGTTGGCGTTGCTAATTAAAAACTTTCAGTAGCTAACATTCAAGTAGAAACTTCTGAGTCCTCCATGTAATTTTGTTTTTAATTAGCATAGACAGCCAAAAGATAAATGAAAAACCGTATCTAATAATACAATGGGCGCAAGACAATATTGCATAGAGAAAAGAAAACAATAAATTAACAATTTAACACTAATTTAGCACAAGATAGACTCCAGAAGCTTATATTCATTAGTGAATCTTAGTCCTCTAGTATAGTAAAAGACTAAAGAAAAAGGAAAACTACATTTATGAAGGACTTAAGTTTTCAAATATGTATTGAAGAAGTTGCACTAAGTTGAAGATATCAACTCTTAGAAGTTAAATTAAGGCATGTATGGTCATATCAACTCTTGAAGAAGGCCTAATAAACCAATAAGAAATAAATTTAATTATTTAAAAAAATTCTAATTCGGTACGGTATCGGTACGGGACGGTTTTTTAAAATATCGATACCGAAACCGTACCGAATTATATCGGTACGGTTTCGGTACCGTACCAATCATACAACGATTTTACTATTCGTTTTTTTTTTCGGTATGGTTTGATCTGAAATGGTACGGTTTCGGTATTTTGGTTCCATGTGCCCAGCCATAGTAATAATGCTTACAATTCAATACTTAACAAGCTTAATATATAAAATTTTGAATATTTGAGTATTGATTTTTTTTTTTGTATCATTATTTTTTCTATAGCCTTATTTTTTTTATTTCTTAACGGTTTTATTTCTAAATTTAGAAAATCCAAACCGTATCGAACCGTTAAGATTTTAACGGTTTGCATTTGGATATTGTCAATATACGTATCGAACCGCACCGTGCCCACCCCTACATGCTATGGTGCAACTTAAATCTTAATCGAATTTCTTTAACCTTTGTCCACCCCTAAATCTACTCTTCTCAAATCGATAGCTTTATGATGCTTCTCTTGAGTCCGTGGTAGGAAAGCAGGGTCTATCTTGGATGCTGCTGGTAGGAAAGCAGTCACCGAAGACAGCAAAAAGAAGCAGATTCTTTTTATCCTGTGGTGCTGAAGGGATTAATGACCACAAGCAAAGAAAAGGTCGAAATTCCCACTGATGTGAAGCAGATGTTGAGGGAATTCAAGGAGCTCGTGGCTGAGGAATTGCCTAACGAACTGCCACCTATGCGGGATATTCAGTATCAAATTGATTTAGTACCTGGAGCTAGCCTATCAAATCTGCCTCATTACCGTATGAGTCCTAAGGAGAATGAGATTTTGAGGGAGCAGATTGAGGAGTTGATGAAGAAGGGATTTATCAGAGAGAGTTTGAGTCCTTGTGCGGTTCCTGTCCTTCTAGTTCCTAAGAAGGAGAATGCTTGGCGTATGTGTGTTGACAGCTGAGCAATCAACAAAATAACAGTAAAATACAGATTTCCCATACCGCGCTTAGAAGACATGTTGGATGAACTTGAGGGTTCTAAGGTGTTCACGAAGTTAGACTTGCGGAGTGGCTACCACCAGATTCGAATTAGACCGGGTGATGAGTGGAAGACGACGTTTAAAAGCAAGGATGGAATATACAAATGGTTGGTCATGCCTTTCGGGTTGTCAAACACACCAAGCACTTTCATGAGGCTTATGAATCAGGTTCTTCGTCCATTCTTTGGCTCTTTTGAGGCAATTTTTAGGGGTTCTGCAAGAAAATAAGTTGTATGTGAACCTGAAAAAATGTACTTTCTGTACAAATAAGTTGCTGTTTTTGCGATTTGCGGTTGGTGGGGATGGCATTCAGGTGGATGATGAGAAAATTCGGGCTATCCGTGATTGGCCGGCTCCAAGGTCGATGACTGAAGCGAGAAGTTTCCACAGGTTGGCCACGTTCTACAGGAGGTTTGTAAGGAACTTTAGCACTATTACGAGACCTAACATCGAATGTTTGAAAAAGGGAAAATTCCAGTGTGGGGACGAGCAAGAGAAGAGCTTTGCCCTCCTCAAAGAAAAGCTTTGCACCGCCCCAATTCTCGCTCTTCCGAACTTTGAGAGAGTATTCGAGGTTAAATGTGATGCTAGTGGAGTAGGAGTGGGGGCTGTATTGTCACAAGAAAAGAAACCAATAGCGTTCTTTTCGGAAAAGTTGAGTGAAGCACGGCAGAAGTGCAGTACTTATGACCAGGAATTTTATGTGGTCGTGACGACTTTGAAACAATGGGAGCACTACCTCGTTCAAAAGGAGTTTGTACTGTTTACCGACCACCAAGCCTTGAAGTTCATTAATAGCCAAAAACACGTTGATAAGATGCATGTCAGGTGGGTGGCTTTTCTGCAAAAGTTTCCATTTGTTATCAAACATAAATTAGGGACCCTAAATCGTGTGGCTGATGCTCTAAGTAGACGAGCTACCTTGCTGGTTACACTTTCTCAAGAAATTGTGGGGTTCGAATTAATGAAGGAGTCGTATGAAAGTGACGAGGACTTCAAAGAATTATGGCGAAAGTGTGTTAATCTTGAACCAACAGCGGATTACTTTCTTAATAAGGGGTATTTTTTCAAGGGTAACCAGTTGTGTATCCCTATCTCATCCTTGCGGGAGAAGCTGATTCGAGATTTACGTGGAGGAGGATTGAGTGGCCATTTGGGTCGAGATAAAACCATTGCAAGCTTGGAGGAGAGATACTATTGGCCACAATTGAAAGGGATGTTGGAGCTATCGTGTCAAAGTGTTATACATGCCAAACTTCAAAGGGCCAAGTTCAAAATACTGGGTTGTATATGCCTTTACCTGTTCCTAAAGATATTTGGCAGGATGTAGTTATGGATTTTGTGCTCGGATTACCTAGAACACAAAGAGGAGTGGATTCTGTCTTTGTTGTGGTTGATAGATTCTCCAAGATGGCGCACTTCATAGCTTGTAAGAAGAGAGTGGATGCGTCCAACATAGCCAAACTATATTTCAGGGAGGTTGTTCGACTCCATGAGGTGCCTAAGTCTATAACTTCTGATCGTGACACCAAGTTCCTTAGCCATTTCTATATTACTTTGTGACGAATGTTTGAGACTGTTTTGAATCGTAGTAGCACTGCCCATCCTCAAATTGATGGTCAGACTGAGGTGACAAACAGAACTTTGGGGAACATGGTGCATAGAATTTGTGGTGATAAGCCGAAGCAGTGGGACTATGCCCTTCCACAGGTGGAGTTCGCTTACAATAGTGCAGTTCATAGTGCCACGGGGAAGTCGTTGTTTGCCATTGTTTATACTGATGTACCTAGTCATGTGGTGGACCTCGTGAAGCTTCCTAATGGTCATGGAGTAAGTGTTGCTGCAGAAAATATGGATGAAGGTGTAGTGGCTGTTAGGGATTAAGTTAGACAGAAGTTGGAGCAGACCAATGCCAAGTATAAAGCAACAGCCGACAAACATAGGCGAGTTAAGGTGTTCCAAGAGGGTGATTCTGTTATGGTGTTTTTGAGGAAGGAAAGAGTCCCTGCGGGTACATACAGTAAGTTGAAACAGAAAAAGTATGGGCCATTCAAAGTGCTGAAGAGAATCAACGACAATGCTTATGTGTTAGACTTGCCGGAATCCATGGGAATTTCTAATACTTTCAATGTGGCTGACATGTATGAGTTCCGTGAAGATGTAGCTCTCTATCCTGATGATAACTCGGGGTCGAGTTCTTCTAAAGTGGAGGGGACTGATGTAGAACAAATGGCGGAATGGATTGAGGAAGAGATGTGGCGAAAACTGCAAAAAGGACGTAAGCGAAATTTACAGATTTGGCGTCCGAACTCAGAATGGGGCTTATGATACCTTTCCAGAAAGGGAACGACGAGACAAGTCAAACTCATCGCTTATGCCGTGAAATATGGGTATTTTTAGCCGAATATCGTCGTTTAGGGCCTCAAAAAGTAGTTTTAAAGTTTTCCTAATATTTTCAAAATTTTAATTAATTAGAGTTTTCTTTTCCTTTTTGATCTAGGTTTCACCTTAGGGTTTCCTAGGTATTTAAACAACCTTTAAACGTTGTATTTCGTTTATCATATATTTTATTCAATCAAATTAGAGAGTTTTATCGGTTATCTTCTGGTAGATTCCAGTGTTTATTCTTTAGGGTTTTACACTTGTTTACCCTATTATACTACGTGTTGCGCCAAGTGGTATCAGAGCGGGTTTCTCCCCTCCAGTTATCGTTGATTTCTATCCATGACTGATCGTGTAGATGATGTCTCTGCTACTCGAGCGGATTTGGATGCCCAAACCTGTGTATCGATGCCCAAAACCGTAGTCTTGCTTAATTAACTACTCAATTTGGGGAATTAACTGCTCAATTTGGGGAGCTGCGAGCGTTGTTGCTGGAGAATAATCGAAGAGGCAACCAAGGCAACAATCGGGCGGGTAATGATAGGGGAAACCCTAGGAGATTTTGTGAGGAAGAAGGTTGTTCCGATTTTGAAGAGGAACTCGAAAAGCCACGTCACAATAACCATAACCGCAACCATTATGATGATTATCGGATTAAAGCTGATATTCCCAACTTTTCGGGAAATTTAAAAATTGAAGATTTCTTAGATTGGTTGGTGGACGTAGAGAGATTTTTCGAGCTCATGGAGATTTCCGAGGTCAAGATGGTAAAGATGATTGCTTTCCGTTTGAAAAGCACAGCGGCTGTTTGGTGGGATCAACTCCAGAATACCCGACAAAGGCAAGGGGAAAATAGGGTTTGGACATGGCGAAAGATGAAACAACTTATGATGGAGAGATTTTTACCAGCTGACCATAAGCAAATTTTGTATCAGATGTTCATGGGATGTGTTCAAGGCATCAAAACAGTGACTGAATATACTGATTAGTTCATGCGATTGGCTGAACGAAATAACCTAGGGGAGACCGAGAATCAGAAGGTGGCGAGGTATATGAACGAGCTGAAACCTGCCATTCAAGAGAATATTGGCTTGCAGAATTTGCGGCCCTTGCAAGAGGCAATTAACATGGCGATGAAGGTCGAGTTGATGGAAAAAGAAAAACGCACATTGCCTTACCGGAGGAATATGCCGAATTTATCTGAAAATAATTAAGTTTTCCCTACTGAAAAGGGAAAGTCCGTGCAGCAAGGCACTTCAAAACCTTCAAATTTCCAACCGAGAGGAGGTAATGAGAGGAGTAGCAGAAATTTTGATAGGGGGCATATTCGAAATCAGCCCCAGAAGCAGAATCCGAATCCGTATGCCAGACCCACGGGGGATATTTTTTATCGTTGTAGCAAACAAGGGCATCGTTCTAATGTTTTCCCTGACCAGAGACATGCCAATTTAGTAGACGTGGATGATGATGGTCAAGAAGAAGAAGGAGGAGAAAATTTTGAGGATGACTATGAAGGAGCCGAGTTTGCAATTGAAGATGGCTTAGAACGAGTTACTTTGGTGATGCAACGAGTTCTTTTAGCTCGAAAAGAGGAAGGCCAGCGTAATAGTATATTTCGTTCTCACTGTTCCATTAAAAAAAATATGTGATGTGATTGTAGATAATTGCAGCTGTGAGAATTTTGTGTCGAAGAAACTGGTGGAGCCTTTGCAGCTACCAACAAAGCCACATAGCACTCCTTATTCGCTGGGTTGGGTGAAGAAAAGACCTTCAGTTCGAGTCTCTGAAACATGTCGTGTACCACTCTCCATTGGTAAGCACTACAGTAATGAAATATTATGTGACATAATTGATATGGATGCTTGTCATATTTTATTGGGACGACCTTGGCAGTTTGATGTGGATACTACCTTTAAGGGCCGAGACAATGTTATCTTGTTTACTTGGAATAATCACAAAATTGCTATGGCTCCTATCACACATTCGGGAAAGATGAGTGTCCCAAGAAAGGAGAGTTCGAATTTCCTGACTTTGACTAGCAATGAACGGGAGATAAATGAGGCAATCAAAGAAGCAGATTCTTTTTATCCCGTGGTGCTGAAGGGATTAATGACCACAAGCAAAGAAAAAATCGAAATTCATACTGATGTGAAGCAGATGTTGAGGGAATTCAAGGAGCTCGTGGCTGAGGAATTGCCTAACGAACTGCCACCTATGCGGGATATTCAGCATCAAATTGATTTAGTACCTGGAGCTAGCCTACCAAATCTGCCTCATTACCGTATGAGTCCTAAGGAGAATGAGATTTTGAGGGAGCAGATTGAGGAGTTGATGAAGAAGGGATTTATCAGAGAGAGTTTGAGTCCTTGTGCGGTTCCTGTCCTTCTAGTTCCTAAGAAGGAGAATGCTTGGCGTATGTGTGTTGACAACCGAGCAATCAACAAAATAATAGTAAAATATAGATTTCCCATACCGCGCTTGGAAGACATGTTGGATGAACTTGAGGGTTCTAAGTTGTTCACGAAGTTAGACTTGCGGAGTGGCTACCACCAGATTCGAATCAGACCAGGTGATGAGTGGAAGACGGCGTTTAAAAGTAAGGATGGAATATACGAATGGTTGGTCATGCCTTTCGGGTTGTCAAACGCACCTAGCACTTTTATGAGGCTTATGAATCAGGTTCTTCGTCCATTCCTTGGCTCTTTTGAGGAAAGTTTTAGGGGTTCTGCAAGAAAATAAGTTGTATGTGAACCTGAAAAAATGTACTTTCTGTACAAATAAGTTGTTGTTTTTGGGATTTGTGGTTGGTGGGGATGGCATTCAGGTGGATGATGAGAAAATTTGGGCAATTCGTGATTGGCCGGCTCCAAGGTCGGTGACTGAAGTGAGAAGTTTCCACGGGTTGGCCAGGTTCTACAAGAGGTTTGTAAGGAACTTTAGCATCATTATGGCACCTATCATCGAATGTTTGAAAAAGGGAAAATTCCTATGGGGGGACGAGCAAGAGAAGAGCTTTGCCCTCATCAAAGAAAAGCTTTGCACCGCCCCAGTTCTCGCTCTTCCAAACTTTGAGATAGTATTCGAGGTCGAATGTGATGCTAGTGGAGTAGGAGTGGGGGCTGTATTGTCACAAGAAAAGAAACCAATAACGTTCTTTTCGGAAACGTTGAGTGAAGCACGGCAGAAGTGGAGTACTTATGACCAGGAATTTTATGCGGTCATGACGGCTTTGAAACAATGGGAGCACTACCTCGTTCAAAAAGAGTTTGTACTGTTTACTGACCACCAAGCCTTGAAGTTCATTAATAGCCAAAAACACGTTGATAAGATGCATGTCCGGTGGGTGACTTTTTTGCAAAAGTTTCCATTTGTTATCAAACATAAATCAGGGACCGTAAATTGTGTGGCTGATGCTCTAAGTAGACGAGCTACCTTGTTGTTTACACTTTCTCAAGAAATTGTGGGGTTCGAATTTATGAAGGAGTTGTATGAAAGTGACGAGGACTTCAAAGAATTATGGCGAAAGTGTGTTAATCTTGAACCAACAACGGATTACTTTCTTAATGAGGGGTATTTGTTCAAGGGTAACCAGTTGTGCATCCCTATCTCATCCTAGCGGGAGAAGCTGATTCGGGATTTACATGGAGGAGGATTGAGTGGCCATTTGGGTCGAGATAAAACCATTGCAAGCTTGGAGGAGAGATACTATTGGCCACAGTTGAAACGGGATGTTAGAGCTATCGTGTCAAAGTGTTATACGTGCCAAACTTCAAAGGGCCAAGTTCAAAATACTGGGTTGTATATATGCCTTTACCTGTTCCTAAAGATATTTGGCAGGATGTAGCTATGGATTTTGTGCTCGGATTACCTAGAACAAAAAGAGAAGTGGATTCTGTCTTTTTTGTGGTTGACAGATTCTCCAAGATGGCGAATATCGTTGAATATCGTCGTTTAGGGCCTCGAAAAGTAGTTTTAAAGTTTTCCTAGTATTTTCAGAATTTTAATTAATTAGAATTTTGTTTTCCTTTTTATCCAGGTTTCACCTTAGGGTTTCCTAGATATTTAAACAACTTTTAAACGTTGTATTTGGTTTATCATATATTTTATTCAATCAAATTTGAGAGTTTTCTCGGTTATCTTCTGGTGGATTCAGTGTTTGTTCTTTAGGGTTTTACGTTTGTTTACCCTATTATACTTCGTGCTGCGTCACATATATACGGTAGGAATACAAGATCAGTAGATCACGGATCCAGTATATACTTGCATCAAATTTGTTCAACTTTAACATGCAGTAACACAGTAAAAAACAGAGCTTTAACTAGGATCTTATTCTGGAAATAAAAGAGGGTAAAACTAGATGTTCTGGAAACTAAAAGGAAGCAATTGACACACAGGCAGCATTGCACTTATTTACCAAGCAGGTATTGAGATTTGAGGGGCAAAGGATTTAGCTATTAGGGTGGTCGGAACCATGCTTGACCACAGTAACTGGACAAGAAGCATTATTCACCACATGGTTGCTCACACTACCCATAATAACCCTGCAAAACAACAGACACGTCAAATCCAATCATAATCCAAAACAAATCCAGCAACATAGTCGACACAAGGGAGCCAAAGTCGTGATTTTTAAGTGTACCAGGAACACAGTAATATTGCACTCATATTAGAATACCTAATTTTTTATTACCTGGAAGTGAGACATACCAACACAAGTGGAATGAGAACACCAAGTATAAAACCACCTAATATTTTCATGACAATGGGGCCATTAGTTACCAGTTTTTTTTCCACTTTAGATCTATATGTTACTATAAAAATCATATCCCTTAAGAACGTTGACAAACTAAGATGCATAATTATCTTCAACTTGGCCACTTGGCGATGTTTAGATTGGAGTTTAATCTTAGAAAACCTCAGCTTCCAATGTTGTACAGTCAACGGAAGGAGAAAAACCTGCCTATCATGATTGACGGGTTCATGTAACCACTAGTCGCTATAGTGATAAGACAGATGGAGGGACAAATGAACCTGTTTACTCTTCTTTTTTTTTTTAGGTTTCCTAACGCTACAAACAATATAATTGCGATTAGTCTATGGGCCATGGTAGGTACACTACATTTGTAATCTACATCCTAATACAAATAAAACCTAATATAGTCTGACTGTATTAATACGAATGTGGTCTACAATGTCGATTGTATTACTCTATTATTGCCATCAATGGACCTAAAGATAATTCAATAAGTACTTAATTACCAAAGCAGCCAATCAATGAAAAACAATGACCCTCGACCAATCTCTACCACATATTCACAAAAAAAATCGTAAAACATGTTATACAAAACATGAATTCATAGTAGTCACGAAACAATCAAACAATTGATTTCAATTCAAGAGCTGAAAACATGCTGCTGTTCTTGTATAAATAAATAATATGAATTTTGTACCTTTTGAGCTTGCCAAGGCCTCTGTTTCCAATTACAACGAAGCTCAATGGGATCTTATCAATTGCCTCCAGTATCTTCTCACGAGCATCGCCCCAGTAAATCTTCATCACCACCGAAATCTGCTCCAATCCAACTCACTTAATCATCAATTTTGTAATCACTTGTCATTGAACAGAGCTCGAATAATAAATTAATTAACACGAGTTCAAGAAAAATTAATTAATCCGAAGAATTTAATTGCTGAACCCATGTTAAATGAAACCTCTTTCTGGGTAGCCGCGGTGTTGGCAATGTCGAGGGTTTGAGGGTCAGGCTTCACTCCATACTTCTTCATAATGTTGGTATCAGAGAACTCAGTTACAGGGATCAAAGCTGCAAAGACTCTCAATTGATCAATTTTCATGCATGCATTCATAATTTCAATCAGCACCCACAAATCAAAAATCAAAAATTGAAACCAAACAAACAAACCAAAGAGAAAAAGTTTCAAACTTGAATCAGAAATTATAACAAAAGTACAAAACCATAGATTTATAGAGAGGGAGAGAATGAGAGAGGGGGACCTACGGGAACCGGTGGCACCCCAGAGCTGCATCTCGCCTTGCTCGTAGTACTCTTCCGGCCGAACAACGATCAGAATGAGGTGATCGCCTTTCCGGACAACGTTGTCGACGGCCCATTTGAGGGCTGTCTGGCTGCCGGCAGAGAAATCCACCGCCACTCCTATTCTCCTTTCTTCCATCTTTCTCTGTCTCTCTGAGTGTGATTTTGGGTAGGATTTTGATCACGAAAGTTGATCAGATATGAAGACCCGAAAGTTCAGAGGGTGAGAAAGAAGAGCTCTTCATCATGCAAAGAATAATGCGACCCTCTTGAACACATTATTGAACACATTTAATCAGTATGTTAATGTGATAATAAATAAATAATATTATTTTAATAAATAAAATTATTTTATATTTATATTAGATTATTTATTAATTACGATTTAAATAAAAAAATATTAATGTGATAATAAATAAATAATATTATTTTAATAAATAAAATTATTTTATATTTATATTAAATTATTTATTAATTGCGATTCAAATAACATCCCCTGTACAAATGACAACGACTGGAATGAGTGGAAGCCGGGTATGTATATGATCTGGGTCCCCCGCTGGCTATGATATTTGGGTTTGCTCATCTGAGCCGTTGGATTGTTCTTAGGGTGGGACCTTTTGGTTTACGATAAGAATCGGACGGTGGATGCTTTTGTCTATTGCTTTTCAATTATGAGCATAAGACACGACCGATTAAAATCATTTGAAATGTTTGATTAAGACACAGTGACACAGAGCATTTGCATATTTCAAATTGAACGGTGAATTAACGCGTTTAATCAAATGACACGTCGTCTGCTTTTCATTAGGTTGAACCTTCCAAGTGAAGAGAAGATCATACAACTTGATTATTATGCAGACAGAAGACTAGTAAAGCACTTTCCCCTAATTAGATGTTAATTAGTAATGTGTAAACAGAATTCAATTCATGTTGAGATTAAGGAATTTACGCGAAACGGGTCATTTTCACCTTGTTCTTTTATTTTTATTTATTAGAAATATAATGAGTAATATATAATCAATAAATATGGCACATCTATAGACTGTAGTGTTGTTTCTTGATAAGTATACTAGGATATTAAACATGTTGGAGAGCAAAAGAAAGTATGGAAAAGCAAGCTCCAAGAAAGGTGAGGAAAAGAAGCAAAATTGCAACAAAAAACACCACACCAACGGAGGATGGAGTCTTAATAAGACGGTTGTGCTTCAAGTGGGGCCTGTTTGCCTGCCAACTTTTTCTTTTGATGTAATCACCAACCTCTTGAAAAAGCCTCACATAGTAGGAATCCTCCACCTTAATATCCTTGCAAAGCTTCTTGAACACTTGAAAAACCTCTTTGTCCTTGTCCTCGTCGTGCATCAGAATCTGTTTTCGCCGAAGCAACTTGACATCTTTCTCGGAGGAGATGAGGCAGCCCATGAGGGAGGCATAAGACGTGACATGCTGTACTGTATCGTCAAGCTGACGCTGCTCGAGTGCAATGATGTTCCTAAGAACTGTGTCTGTGTATGAATGGAGCTCAAAAGGTGGGATCTTGAGCACACCATGAACAAATTTGATGTCCAAGAAACTGTGGCTTGAAGCCCTCTTGAACACAATGCCTGCCCTTTTGAGCTTCTTCGCGCAATCCAAATCTTTCGGGGTTACATCCTCTTTCGGTTGTAATTTTGGATACGTTGGGAGGAGGCAATGCCGAACTAGATCAAGTAAGTGATACCCTACCTCGTTGAACTTTTCTTTGACAACATGATCATCATCTCCCGGCACAATTTTCTTGAAAAAGCGC
This sequence comes from Prinsepia uniflora, assembly GCA_032719365.1. NCBI lineage: Eukaryota > Viridiplantae > Streptophyta > Magnoliopsida > Rosales > Rosaceae > Prinsepia > Prinsepia uniflora. The sequence continues at coordinate 35,095,137 of CM064865.1, forward strand.
CACGCGAGCTCATTGAGTGACTCAGTGCATTTTTTAGGAAGTTGGACTAGCTGAAACAGCCTTTGAACCACAAAGAAAGGAATCTGATTTTCTAACATCACCATGTCACGCCTCAAATCGAAAAGCATCCCATGTCTTGTGAACATAGGGTCTCTCCGGGACCTTAAGCTCTTGTAGCTATACTTAAGAAACAGCTCAATCAGGAAGCATCCATCAACCAACAACAACTGAATAAACTTATCACTTGTTAGATTGATGTCTCCTTCGTAGCATCTTCGGGCTTTGTGCTCTAACTCTCGAAGGGCTTTCACACATATGCTGAGGCTTGCTTCTAAATTCGGCCTTCGATTGAGAAGCGCATAGCAGTAGCGCCACTTATCATCTTCAGCTACTTTGGTAGGTCTTTCATGGTGGAAAGGACCAATGGAAACATAATCGGGCATGTACTTGTTTTCGTTGTCGTCGTGGAGTTCCTTGGGGACCTTGAAGATGCAGGTTGTTACAGCAATGTTTTCCATCTTTTCCTTGATGCCTGATACAAGTTCATCATGCTCGGGAGTGATTTCAAGGGACACATGCTCTCTTACTTCTGACTCTTTTTCTGATCTGTAACCATAATTTTCCATCTTTAACTCCTTGAGAATTCCAAGTTTGTCCTAAATTCAATATTGGAAATCTCCTACCTGCATTGACATTCTTCTCTTGATTAAGTTAAAAAAAAAAAATACAGAAATAATCGCATAGAGTTCATAAGTTTAACTACATATAAGTCTACAATCTAGGGCCTTGATTTCTTATGCTTGAGATACAGAGAAAGTATAGGATATAAATAATAGATGAAGATAGTGGTGGTGTATATGAAGAGGAAGAAATAAGAAGAATGATCTGAAATACAACAAATCTAAAAAGTGAAACCAACAAAAAACAGATTTTGGTTTCTAGTTGTTAATCTTCGTTATATGCTGCACAGATATAGAACTAAAATCGAAAAAAATTGCGAAATGATTTACTGCATAAGCATGGAAAATTACAATGTGTTTGCATAAGAAACTGAGTGAGGAAAGACTGGAGCAAAAATTATAAACTGTGTGATAGAATTTCAATTAAGGAAAATTATGCAGAGGAAGGACTAACGGACCTTAATATATAAGAAGATATGAATTTCCCAAGAACATAGTTTGTGATGATGATAATTTCTTGGTTTTGTAAGAAACTAATAATTAAGGAGCCATTTATACATAATCTTGAAACCTTGGGGAGGAGAGGACAAAAATCTGGGGTGCCATTTTTTGGTCTCACAGAAGTGTGAGAGGAATCAATGTTACTTGCAAACTTACCAAAAACAGAGTGAAATAAATATGTTATTCTCTCTGAAAAAGAAATTTGAACACCATAAGAAAGCATAACTTTGTCCAAAGTAAAGGTAATTATAATTTGCTTATAAGAAAATTCAAGTATTGTGAATAGTAGATTCACTGTTGGTTGGAGCACTGTTAGGTACGTGTGTGCAACTGACCGTAGCATCGTTTCCTGTTTGTGGTTTCTTTGGCTTTTGAGGGCAGTTCTATGTCTCTCATGTGATTCATGTTTTTGGTAGTTCATGATAAGTTGTCACCAATTTTGTTATCTGCATAGTTCGGCCAAGGAAATTCTTAGCTTTGGTCCAAAACAGAATCGGAAGAAACAAATTGGTTCAACTAGCTATATGTAAGAATATGATGGACTTTGAAAGCCAGTTGAGATTATTTGAGGTAAATTGACTTGAGCATATTTGGCTCGAGGTTGGCTTGTCTAAGGTAAACACACAATAAGTCAAGTAAACTCTCATGTCGTTGGGAACACAAGCTAAGTTAAAGATTCAATGTATTTGGTTCATAAACCTCGTGAGCTACTCGTATTTTATTACTCGATGACTTGTCCGTAGCTTGAGTTTGTCCTGCTTATCTAATTTACAATTTTTATATAATAAATATTCAAGAATCAATTACCAAAAAACTCATCCTATGTATGATGCGCAGATTGGGTTTTGCAGATAAGTTTGTGGGTCTGATTATGAATCGTGTCACTACGGTTAGTTATTCAGTTAAAGTTAGAGGTAGAGTTGTGGAAAATGTTTTACCTACGCGGGGTCTGAGACGGGGGAATCCGCTTTCTCCTTATCTATTTTTGCTCTTAGCTTAAGGCCTTTTGGATTTTTTGTCACAGGCTCAACGAGATTGGAGGATAAATGGGGTTTGGCGGCTCCTGGGGCTCCTGAATTGTCACATTTATTCTTTGCAGATGATAGTCTTCTCTTTTGTAATGCCCAATGGTCAGACTGCCAGAATTTGATGCGAGTGCTTAAAGTGTATGAACAAATATCTGGACAGTTAATCAATTTTGACAAGTCAGCTGCTTGCTTTAGTCCGAATATTGCGGAAATTCTACCACACGATATCGGACTAAGTGCAGTGCGGTCCTTCATCATTGGATCTATTAAGCCAACATCCAACGGCTGTGAAATAAGTAAAATTGTTATTATAAAAACAGGTATGGAAAAAAATGTATAACTGGGAGAAAAGTGGAACCGGTTGTCTTCGCCATCATCCTCTTCTATTTCATCCATCATCCATAATTTTTTTTCATCAATATTCACACATTATTCATCATTCAAATTCATTATTCATCATTCATCATTCAAATTCATTATTCATCATTCATCGTTCATCATTCATCATTCACCGTTCATCATTCATCATTCACCATTCTCACTGAAATACAAAACTCCGATTTCAACCCAAATTCCACCTATCTTATAATTTTTACGACAATTTCATCGATTGAAAATTACATTGAAACAACAGAAATTGAAAACTAGTTATACAAACTAGAAATTAAATGAGACGTCGCCGAGTTCAACGATGACACTGGGTTGGGTCATGACGAGGGGAAGAAGTGAGTTGATTTTGTGCGTGGCGATGATCAGTTTGGTGGCTCTCCTTTAGTTGCTTTTCCATCGTCTTCATGAGGAAAAATTTGTGGAAGAAATTCGGTGCCGCCGACTCGAATTGCTCCTCGATTCTCACATCACGGCGGGAGTCGACGATGGAAAATTACTGGGTTTGACTCGTCTTCTCATTAGGCTGAAGGTGGTAGTGATGGTGAGGGTGGTTCTGCCAGATTTCAAGGGCGGGGGTAATGGTGGGTTTCAATGTCCTTTCTTTAGTTGGAGAGGGAGAAGAAATTGAGAGGGAGGGAGAAGGAGACAGAGATAAAGCATTATATTGACGCGACAACATGGTGAGGGTATGTGCTTCCACCAGATTTCGAGGGAAGTGGTGATGGGTGTCTATTTTCATTTGAGTTTGTGAGAAGCTGAGAGAATTCGAGAGGGCTCTTAAGGAAAGGAAGGAGAGAGATATCGTGGGTTTGGGCTTTGAATTTTTGGGTTAAAATGGGTCTGGGCTGATGATTTTGGACTTCCATAAATTTTGGCTTAAATAGTTTTGAGCCTAAATCAATGTTTGTTTATTAAATTCATATTTAAAAAAAAATAACTAAATAAAAAAAATTATAAAATTATACCGTAAATTTCAACATGTTTATCGAGACATTCCCCTCGTTTGTATATATTGAAAGTAACATTTTCATTCATAAAAGTGAGAAAGCAACCTCAAACCCATTTTGGCCTAAATATATTTAATACGTTTTTCGAAATTTAGTTTAGCCGATACTCAAACTCTCCAATTTTTAAGATTGTGACCAATCACAGTCTGATTTTATGTGTGTAGACCTTATCCATCGAAAATCTCTAGATTTTGAGAAATTAAAGTCATCTTATGGTCAAAAAACCTTTTTTGTATCCGTTGAATCGTGTCGTACTATTACTTTGTATCAGGAATTTTAAATTGGCTAATTTTGGGAGACGACAATATATGAGTACATACAACAAATATGGACGGTTAAATCAGTCTATTAATTTCAAAAAATTATTTAAAATCGTAAAATCATCTTATTAATCAACACACTTTAAACACTTTAAGCATATTTCTATACACTTTTTGAAGTATTGATTCTACCAATATTAAAATGATAATTTTTTTTTAAGATCAGACCGTTCACTTTATGATTTTATGTTTCTAGACCTTACCCTTCCAAAATCTCCAGATTTTAAGAAGTTAAAGTCGTTCGATCATCATAAAACTTTTTGCAACCGTTAAATTATATAGTACCGTTACTTAGTCTCGAAAATTTTAAATTAACTAATTTTTGGTGTAAGCGATCTAGCAGTACGTACAATAAATGTGAGTAGTTAGATCGGGGATTTTGAAATTAACTAATTTTTCGCGTAAGTATATTTCAATACGTTTTATAACTGCCGAATTGTGCCTCAATGTTACTTAATCCCAAAATTTTAAAATTGGTTATTTTTTTTTTGTAGGCAATCTATGAACACATATAATAAATGTGGACAGTTAGATCGGTCTATTGATTTCAAAAATTATTTAAAATCATAAAATCATTATATTCATCAAACACTATGAAAAGGTTACGTATAAGGTTGAGTGTTTTAAGGAAATATTTATTACCATTAGAACAAATTTTGTTCGAAGATTTTTTTGACAAAATTTATGAAGAAAAATGCTAATTTCAATATGTAAGAGCAATGAGAAGGTCATAAAAAGCACGTAGAACGATTTATGATTTTTAGGAAAAATTCATGCATTATAAAAAAATAAAAATTAAAAGAATGACAGTGGCACCACCTGAAAGGCGTACCACGTGGAGGAACCTCTCAAATTCTACCACGTCTTTTTTAAAAAAAAATTCAGCATTTTTCTTTAAAAATTATAATAAATTGAAATAATATCCAAAAAAAATTTCTAAAAATTTCTCCTTGCTCATATAGATTGATATTAGCATTTAAATTAAAAAAAAAATCATCAAACACATTTTGGTTAAACACTTTTATGAAGAAAAATGCTAATTTCAATATGTAAGATGACACGACCCATCCCAATCCCCTCGAGATTAACACGGGATGTGCCATACTTCCGCCTGACACGAAGTGTCAGACAAGGGATAATTCATACCTTAGCCCATACGGGGCTCCCAGAGTACACCAGGATCGGTGGATGAGTGTGATGTCTCGGTCTCTACTACAACCCGCATCTGTGATCAACCTGAAGGGCATTAAAACCATTAAAAACTATGAGTGGACGAAAATCAATAAGTTCATAAAACACATTTGATAAAGATACATTTATGCCCTTCACTAAACGTACGCATGCATCGAAAACCAATAATCAAATCATTTACTTAAAATAAACCATTAGGGCCTTAGCCCAAAAACCGTAAAACCAAACATGTGTGGGAACTCAACCCAAAACCGTAAAATACCAAAATCCGTAAATTCAAAACCAAGTGGGCCACTTCCCAAATCCATAAACACCGAAATACCATTTCATGAATCTAATAATCCATATTTACCACATAACCATCATCGGCATCCCAAATGCCTAGCGTCCCAGACGTCATATCTCATGGTAAAAGCAACGCGTACTACCCGGGGTGACACGACCCATCCCAATCCTCCCGGGATTACCATGGAATGTGTCATGCTCCCGTCTGACAAGAGGTGTTAGACAAGGGATAACCTGTTGCCACTGCCCAACCGGGCTTCTAGAGTGCGCAAGGATCGATGGAGGAGGTGTGCGATGTCCCAGTCTCTGCTGCAGTCGCATCCGTAATCAACCTGAAGGGCATTAAAAACAAAAGCTGTGCGTGGACGAAAATAAAAAAGTCTGTTTAAAACATTTATAAAGTCATTTATGCCCCTCAGTAAAAACATATGCATGCGTCAAAAACCAATGATCACATATTTATTTAGAAATAACCATTAGGGCCTTAGCCCAGGAACCATAAGCATAGTTTCAAATCCCAAAAGTCAAACCAAGAGTTATTTCATAAATCCAGTAATATAAATTTATTATTTTTCCATCTCCGGCATCCCCGATGCCTAGCGTCCCAGACGCTTGACGTCCCCGACGTCATATCTCACCGTATTAAGCAACGCGTGCTGCCCGGGGTCTCACCGGGTCCATATTTTTGACATCCCCGATGTCTGACGTCCCTGACGTCAATCATAGCAATCCTGCTCCTGAGTCACTATACGGGCCGGCTGCTCCGTATAATGACCCCTCGCATACAATGCACCGTGACTTCCCCAGTGTCCCCGACACCTGGAGGAGACCAATATATATCCTTGTATCGAGATGGTTTTATGGAACACATTTTATTACTCATTTCCAAAATATCACAAGGGCCCTGCCCCGAATTTCCATAAAACCGTCATAAGTCCAAATAGTTGATTATCAAATCTGAAATCATTTATTCAATTCCATTTTAGGGTCCCCGACCCGAAATCACATACATAAATCAACTGGGCCCCTGACCCGATTTCATAAGTCAACTGGGCCCCTGGCCCGATTTCTTAAATCAACTGGGCCCCTGGCCCAAATTTACTTTATCAAATCCGTAACTGTGTCATAAAATCATATCTGAACCACAATTATGGAAATCAGTGCAAATCCGGAAAACCTCGATTTACGCGCAGCCCGTAAATTGCCTCGAAATGCGTAAAATCACATAAATTCACCGATATCCAAATCATGAAACAGTTATGCATGCATCGAATTTATAAAACCAATGTCCACTCACAGACCGTTTAACCGAGCGCCTCGATACGCGTGCCATAGGCCTTCCCAGGCCACACCACTATCACTGGGACTCCCAATCCTGTCCAAATCACATTAGAGGGTTACTAACCTCTTCATTAACATCTTATTCAAGTCCCGTAATTTTCCCGAATTTTTAACTATTTTTAAACTGGATTTAAAACCTTCGGACATCCCGAACAATAACGAAACGGGGTCCGATTGACCCGAAACCAATCCTAAAATGTTCGTTACATTACATAGGACAAAAGTCATGTTGACCTCACCTCGAGATTCGTGCCCACGCGCCGTCCCGCGTCGCCGTGAGTGGCTGCGCGTGAAAGCCACGCGCCTGCTACAGTGTCATCGTTCCAACCCGTATGTCTGTAAAACGGGTCCAGTTGACCCGCGAGATGACCCGATCTGTTCTCTATCAATTCAACCTCAATCCTTTCAATTGAACATTCAAATAGATTCGTTTTAAGTCTAATTAGATGTCTGCAACCCCAAATACAACAATCCTTACCTGAAATCCAACGATTTGAAGATGAACATCGAAGAACATCAGGGCACTGTTCATCATTCGGATTTCATCAATTCCACTGGATTTCCTTAAATTGATCCAATAAGAAGCTTCGTTGGACCAAGATAAACTCATTTCCTAATCCAATTTCACCGTTTAATCTCTCTAGAATCACGACTCAATCTTCAAGCTCCTTCTCTGTCACCAAGTCAGTTCAGAGCCAAATGGTTGCCAAAATTCATCGTTCTTGAGTTGGTTGTGATCGAGGCAACCCCAGAAGGCTCAAATTGAACTCAAATTCGATCCTCAGAGCTCATAGCTCAAAATTCGAATTTCCCTCCATTGCTCCAAAATTTCGATTTTCTGTTTAGTTTGCCCCTCTCAGTCCCTCGTGTTCTTCCTCAGCCAATTCCTTCCCCAACTCACTCAATTTCCATTCACAAGATCAGTTGTGGAAGGACGATTTATGATGGCCAGAAATCAAACTCTCACCTCCCTGCTTTGCTTGTTCACGGGTAAGGAAGTGTTTGAGAGTGATGAAGGCTGATCAGAAATAGAAGGGAAGAGATGAGATGAACGGATGAGATGCAATCTGTGGAGTGAGATGGATGACCCAGATTAAAAGAAGAGATTTAATCCTAATTAATTTCATAGTGGAAACTTTAGCTTATAATTTATAATTAATGGAACATGATCCAATCTTGCCAATGGGTGAGTGACACTTGTCACTCATCCAAGTGTCCTCCAACCACCATTTCAGAATAAAATAATCGACACGGTTACCGAGACATAAACATCCCCGATTTCACGTTTCAGACCATAACTTCCTCGTATGAAGTCCGATTTCGGCGTGCCGCCTGTCTATGGATTCGTATCGACCTGCTCTACATAACGGTCCTTGGCTCTCGGCCATCGGACATTCCGGTCAAAAAGTCAACAATTTGGCCATTTTGACCAAATTACCAAAATGCCCCTAAACTTCCGAACGTCATAACTTCTTCCACGAATGTCGGAATCGAACGTGCCACCTATCTATGAACTCGTGACGTCCCGAACTACGTCACGGTCATTAGTCAAAACGGTCCCCACGCTCAAGGACAAAACGGTCATTTTGCACAATTCGTCCGATTTCGCTCAACTAATCCCAGATTAGTCATTCTAAATCATAATTAAATAATATTAAATCCCGATACTCGGGACGGGTCGTTACACGGGGTCTTTCCGGGTCCATGTCTCTGACATCCCAGATGTCTGACGTCCCAGACGTCTAATCTTAGCAATTCTGCTCCTAGGTCATTATACGGTCCAGTCGCTCCGTATCATCACCCCTCGAAGGCAATGCACCGTGACTTCCCCAGTGTCCCAGATACCTAGAGTAGACCATCCACAGATCCTCGTATCAAGATGGTATATGGAAAACAGTTTTATAAAGTCATTTCAAAACATCTCAAAGGGCCCTGTCCGGAATTTCCATAAAACATCACAAATCCATTTAGGGTCCCCGACCTGAAATCACGTTTATGAAACATAGGGTCCTAGACCCGAAATCACATTTATAAATCACAAATGAGCCCCATGCCCAATTTCATAAACCAATTGGGCCCTCGGCCCGATCATATCACTCAAATGGGTCTCAGACCGATTTCGTAAACCACTGGGCCCCTGACCCGATCACATAATTCAAATGGGTCTCATGTCAGAGTTCATCTTTACAAAACCAAAACTAGTTCATCAAACCATCAATGAAACCACATGCACGTAAAATTACAGTAAAGCCATAAATCTCGATATACGTGCAAATAAGGGATTACCTCGAAATACGTACAACCATGTAAATCACCAATGCCACAATCATCACTATAGAAATCACATATATAAAACATATAAAACAATTATGCATGCATCACAGTTTAGAAAACGTTGTCCACTCACAGACCGTCCTACGATGTCGCCTCGATATGCGTGCCATAAGCCTTCCCGAGTCACATCACTATCACTAGGACTTCCAAACCTGTCCAAATCATACTAGAGGGTCACTAACCACTTTATTAACCTCTCATTAAAGCTCCGTAATTTTCCCAAAATTTTAAACATTTTTAAACTCGATCCTAAACTTTCGGACACCCCGAAATATATCGAAACGATGTCCAATCGACACGAAACCAGCCCCAAAATTTTTGTTACATCGAATAGATGATTTCACATGTTGAAAATTTCCCCAAAAGGTCCCTCAAGCGCCCCCATGTGCTGCCCAAAAGCGCTACGTGTGGATGCCACGCGCCTGCTGTTCATCATCCCCTACCTCGGGTAGACCAGTCTAGTCCGGTTCGGTTGGTTCGGCCGGTCCAACTGGACCAACATGACTAGTTTGGGTCATTTTCAACCCCTTCCTCAACCCGTTTTCACCCCAATTTTCTCCTAAACCATCCTTTAAACATTCCTAATCTAATTATGAGTTCAAAACGTGAAAACCAAAACCAAAAACATACTTTCGTGATCGATTGGTTGAATCAGCCGATCATGCCTCGTCGGTTTTCGACGATTTCGGCCACCACCGGCCATCCCCATAGTCTCAAGACGTTTTTACAACCTCCATGCGACTATTTCCATCAACAAAACCATTCAATAATCACTTAAAACTCAATTTCCAAATTTGAACCTCAAACTTACCTTTCATGGTTTCTCCGGCCACCGTCCACGATGGTGCAAGCCGTGGCCACCATCCTCGTTGTCTCACCTCCCTCTCTCACTTTCATTCACATCCCAGGCTCAGATAATGAAGATTGAAGGGGTGGGATTGAATGGGTTGCACGGTCACGGTTTGTGGGAAAAATGGAAAAATGATCGATCGATGTGAGGGAAAAAATATCCTATCGTGTGGGGGAATGGGCCAATCAGATGGGTGACACCTGTCACTCATCTGGTGGTTCCTTCCAAAATCATCCCCAATTAAAGCCTGCCACTTGTCCCCATTCCTCAGTTTTCATACAATAGTGTCATTTTTCGTTCTATACCCAAAACTTCGCCGTCGAACCTTCGACTTTGACATTCCGTCTGCCTACGAATTCGTGACGTCCCAATCTACGTCATGGTCATCGGTCCTCGTACGTTTGACTCCCCGAATAAAAAGTCAACCTTTTACCCAAATCCAAGGGCAAAATGGTCATTTTGCACCGTCCGTCCGATTTCGCTCAACTAGTCACTGATTAATCTCACTAATCCTTCATTAGTCACTAATCTAATCTTCGAATTCGGGACAGGTCATTAAAACCTTCCCGCCTTAAATAATTTTGTCCTCGAAATTCCAACTATCCCGATTCCACATCCACCTCGTGGAAAACAATTTGATCTCATATCATGTGTGCACTTGTACACCTACTAACCAGAACAATACTTATTTGCACCTAGATGTTCCATTAATACTCATGTCGCATCGTCCACACTCGACCACTTCGAGTGAAATTGATCACATGTTCCGAGTTGATGCCACTCGACAATTCTACCATTTGGCTGACACATTTAGCTTGATGGTTCTTCTCAAGCACCAAAACACTCTGACATCTGCTTCCACTGGGAGTCACCAGATCTCACTCGTCAGTCCACAATGACACCTTTCACCAAACTGCCAACACTTGCCAATTGCAAATCAATCTGGCATCTCTCCCACACCGAGAGTTATCAATTCTCACAGTTTCTCCGCATTTCCTGAATTTTACCATGTCAACATCACACGTCCCATAACATCGCACTTAGCCGATACTCATGGCTCCATGGTTACAATTCGAGTCACCAACACAATTTTGACTCACTCAAGAGTCGCACTAAGGTAACTCGTACCAAGTTTCCCTCAATGTAGCGTAAGATCAACGACAAGATTTCACCTCGCAGGGCAAGCTCAACCTGCGACATCTATCGGTCTCAGCGTCCATATCTGTCAACTCCCCCAGTGATCCATGACGCTGGTGATAGTCACAGAGTAGTAACTTCACGCAAAGCAACCCGTGGTTACACCAACCACCAACTCACTCAATCTGGATATACGTGTGACGATCCATCCTGAATTAACGGGATTAATTAAGAATTATAGGAGGATTAGCAAGGCTAATCGGGAATTAGACGAGGATTAGCGAACGTTCGGGCGAAATGGCGATTTTGCCCCTAGAATGGGCAAATCGTTGACTTTTTGTTTCAGCGGTCAAATGGACTTTGACCAATGACCGTGACATAGTTCGGGATGTCACGAGTTCATAGACAGGTGGCACGCTCGATTCCGACGTTCGAGGAGGAAGTTATGACGTTCGAAAGTTGAAGGGCATTTTGGTAATTTAGGCCAATAGTTAACTTTTGACCCGAGAGGTCCGATGGCCGAGGGCCGAAAATCGTTATGCAGACCAGGACGAGACGAATCCGTAGACAGGCGGCACGTCGAATTCGGACGTTCGACGACGAAGTTACGGTTCACGGAAGTTCGAGGGAACTATTGCACGTTTTACGAGACGGCGTGAGTTTTGTCTTTATTGGGCCCAGCTTTTTAGACAGCCAATGGATGAGTGACAAATGTCACCCATCCATTGCCCAGCCAAACATATTCATGCACATCACCCTTCCCTTCATCGATCATTCATTTTCCTTCCACCCAAACACCAAACTGATCCATCCTCCCTCCCCAAATCCAAAACCTGAGCCCAGTTGATCTTGCTAGTGAAGCCCAGAAGCTGAGAGATGAAGGAGGGATGGTGGTGGCCGGCTAGAAGCCACACCGCCGTGGACGGCGGCCTTGAACCCGAACATATTACCCGGTTAGGCCCATTTTTCCATATTTTTCGATTTGAGCATTACGGTTGGTTTTGAATGATTATGGAATGGTTATTAGTATGTTAGGAAGTTTCTAAGATGGTTTTGGGTGGTAGTTAGTGGCTGAGAAGCCGTGGGGAAGTGTTTGAAAATGTGGACCGTGAGGAAGGAATCAAACCGTTAGGATTTAGGGTGTTTTAGGTCGTTTTGTTAATTGGGAATGATAGAAAACAATAAAATAGGAATTTTAGGATTAATTAGGAGAAGAACGGACGAAAAATAAGGGAGAAGGATGTCTGGACCAGTCACGCCGGTCCAGTTGCAGGAAACGAACCGGACCAGCCGGTCTGAACCGGCCATCGCGAGGTTAGGGGTGATCTACAGTGCCGGCGCGTGAGGCCCACGCGCAAGCCACTCTTAGGGTGCGTGCAGGCGCGTATTAGGGAATTTGAGGCCACTCTCGGACTTGGAGTCCATTTGATTCAACCGGGAATCGGACCTAGGGTCCATTTAAGCTATACGATCGGACCGAGGGTCCAGTTAGTTTACGATTCGGATTTGAGGCCCAGTTAGTGGTATTATCGGGCTTGATGCCCCGTTGATTTATGTTATCAGGCCTGAGACCCATTTGGTTGAGATATCGGGTTTAAGGTCCCGTTGGTGGTGAAAGCGGACTTGAGGTCCTGTTGCTTTATGGTTTCGGGCTTAGGGCCCAGTTTATTGTGAAATCGGGTTTGAGTTCCAGTTTGATTTATGAAATGAGAATTCGGGCATGAGACCCTGTTGAACTGAGGATTTAGGTCGAGGCCTGTGAAAGTGAATTGAATCGGATTCGAGGAATCCTGTTGAAATGAATCGGGCAGGAGACCCAGTTGAGAAATGAGTTTTGAGAAAGAAAGAGAAAAAGAAAGAAAGTATTTGAAATGAATGAACCCTCTATATTGATTATATTGATAGGACCCGTCCCAACTGGACGTCAAAAACCGTGCCCGGTCCTGCTCCCGTCTGACAAGTCAACTAAAGGTCCGAAACTCCCCTTTAGTGCTTGCCAGACAAGGGATGTTTGCGCGGATTTCTGCTGCTGTCACTACCTCACGATCAGTCCCGAACGCCGTACCACGGCCTGGAGGGTCACAAAACAGAAAAGGTGTGAGTGGAAAAAAATGACCTCTTATAAAAACATTTATCAAAATACAATCTTACCCTCCAGTTTTCACAAACTTGCATGCATATCGTAAAACATGAGTGACCGATAAAATCAAAACATATTTTCCGATGGTCCATAAAACTCATGTTCACCAAATCAGTTCATGTTATAAAACAACAAATCCTGGCTCCCAGGCCAACACATGTGAAAACATAATCACTGGCCACAAAGACCAAAAACCCGTACTCAATACCAGTACGTCATCACAATCAATACCAATCAGCACTAATCACCAGTGCACAAGAAATATATCAATCCAATCAATCCGCACTACTCACAAGTGCATAAAATATCACAAATCACATCTGCACTACTCACAAGTGCACAATCAATCAAACTGCACTACTCACAAGTGCTGCACTACGCGTAGGCCAATATCCAGTCACTCTCTCGGGAACAGACACCTCTGGGCTCAACCCCCTCGAGCTCAGTCACCTCTGGGCGAACACATCCCCAGGATCAGACACCTCCGAGTGGTACATCCAGGCTCAGTCTCATCCGAGAAGCTGACTACCATAGGATCAACTCCCGATCCTACAATCACATCCCCCAAGCTCCGGTCGTCTGGGTAATCCCCCCAAGCACCGACCGTTTGGGAATATCACAATCACAATGAAAACCATCCCGGGAATTACATCCCAAAATATTTCAATCAAATCTTGACTTCATACCAAGTCAAGATCATTCTTAACTGGGTCTCAAGCCCAAAATACCTTTTACACATAAACCATTAAAATCACATTTAAATCAATAGAATAATCCAAAAATCATCATTGACTCACCAACCAAGTCAAAACATCATTTTAGAAATCATTTAAACTCCGGGCCTAGCCCAAAATATCATCTGCACATTCCTCGTAAAATGTGCCTGAAAGACTGATTAAAATAATCATAAAATCCCAATAAATCATTAATTTCACAATTTCACAAATGACTCCAAATCCGAGTCAAAATCACTATTCACTTGGGTTCTCATGCCCAAAATAACATTATCACGCAAATCTATGCATTGCAACCTCCGTTGCCATTTTCACGTAAATCCACGAAATTGACCATTGACTCATTCTCGAGTCATCACATCATTTTCCAATCCATGACTCAATAATCCGAGTCCAACCATTATTTTCAATCAATTTTAATCCCAGACTCATAAACCAAGTCCAAACATCATTTTTACCAAATTTCGTAATTTCTCGAAAATCGCCCAAAATAATAATATAATAATCATAAAACCGAGAAATTACCGGATTGAAACATAAATCATGCCCAAGCATATAAAATCATATAATAAGGCATTTAAATCATATATGCATGCATCACGGTTAGAAAACAAAGTCCACTCACACACACCGTCCAAAACGGTCCGTTTCCGAGCTGCACGTTTTCCCGTAAAATCTGGAAATCACAACTCCTGTCCAAAATCATTATAGAGGGTTACTAACATCTCAAAATACATCATATAATTTTCCCCAATTTTTCCGGGATTTAAATACGTATTTTTAACGTAATACAAAACTTCGGATACGCGGAACATTATCGAAACAATATCCGATTTCCCCGAAACCAACGTCAAAATGTTCGTTACACTGAGAGGATCAAAAGTCATGTTGACCTCACCTTGAGACTAGGCCGGACGCGCCCCCACGCGCCGCCGTGAGTGGCTGCGCGTGAAATCCACGCGCCTGCTACAGTGTCACCGTCCCAACCCGTTTGTCTGGTAAACGAGTCGTTTAACCCGCGAACAGACCCGGTTGGTTCTCTGTCAATTCGTCATTGTTTCCATCAATTGAACATTCAATCAGTTTCTAATTAAGTTTAATTAAAGATCTGTGGACTCAATTTCAAACAATCTTACCTATAACCCCACGATCACAGTTGATCATTCGAAGGTCCTCCGGCCATTGTTCATCATTCCAAAACCTTCACCGTCACACGATTTCCCTAAATTGATTCAACCAGCAGCATCAAGGGACTCAGGTAAGCATTTTCCCCAACTCAATTGCATCAAATCATGGCTCAAACTCCACGACTCAAGTTCGACATTCCTCACGGTTACCAAACCCGTTCAGAGCCAATTGGGCATCAATTCACCTCGTTTTTGATCTGGTTCCACTCGTATCAACCTCAGGAAGCTATTTCCAAGCTTCAAATCGATCATCACGGCTCAATTCATCCTAATCGAATTTCCCCCCTCAAAATTCGAAAATTCGAATTTCCAAATTCAAGCCCTCTCTCTGTCCCTCGTGTTTCCTTGATGATTAAATCTCAACACCCTCTCAATTCCTCACACACTGGTTCAGAAATGGAAGGAAATGGTGGACAATTTCAGGCTCTCTCATTCTCTGTGTTTTGCTTGCACACGGTAAGGAAACAGAAGAGGAAAAAATGGAAAATAAGAGGATAATTAATTAATTAAAAATAATAAAACATAATCATTTGGTCTCCCCCAAAATCATGGATCCATGTTTTGTGCCTGATTTTAAGGGATGAGTGACACTTGTCACTCATCCAAGTGTGTCCAGTCACCAGGTACTGTTCATATTAAAATATTATTTTAATCCCGGTTCGTTCGGTTAATCGAGCCCGATTCCGTGACCATAACTTCGTCGTCGAATCTCCGATTTCGGCATGCCGCCTGTTGTTGGATTCGTATCGACGAGACCTACGTAACGGTCCTTGGCCCTCGTCCATCGGACCTCCCGATCAAAAAGTCAACATTTGGCCCCTACTATGCCAAATTACCAAAATACCCCTCAACTTCCGATCATCATAACTTTCTCTACGAATGTCGGAATCGAACGTGCCACCTGTCTATGAACTCGTGACGTCCCGAACTACGTCACCGTCATTGGTCAAAGTTCGTTTGACCGCCCGAACTAAAAGTCAACATTTTGCCCACGCTAGGGGCAAAACGGTCATTCTGCACGTTTCGTCCGATTTCACTCAACTAATCCCCGATTAGTCATTCTAAATCATGATTAATTAATATTCAATCCCAGTATTCGGGACGGGTCATTACAACCTTCCCTCCTTAAAGAATTTCGTCCCCGAAATTCCCAACTATCCGTATTCCACAACTACCTCGTGGAAAACAAATGGGCCTCACAACACGTGTACACCTGTACACCCACTAGCCAATGCAGAACTCGTCTGCACTCAGACGTCACATCACAGATGCACGTCGTACTGATTACACTCGACCACCCCGAGTGAAAATTAATCACCAGAAATTGGCAATGTCATCATTAAGCTGACTCTTTCAGCTTGACGGCCCCACGTAATCACTAATGTGCCCTGACATCCGCTCTCATAGAGAGTCACCAAAACTCACTTGTCAGTTCATGCCGACACTACAAGTCAAATTGTCACCAACAAGCTTTACCACTCTAGTAAAGCGCCAATCAGTAACAAATTAGTGACAACACATCATACTACAACGTCCGTCAATGTAGCACAAGATCAACGACATGATCTCCCCTCGCAGGGCAAACTCAATCCTGCGACAAATACCAACTGCAGTAACCACAACTGTCACCCCCTCAGCGATCCCAGATGCTGGTAAGGTCACGACAAGGTAACATCTCGGCGCAAAGCAACTTGCGGTCACACTAACCACCAACTCACTCATCCTGAGTATACTCATACCGTCATCACACTCAAACAGACGGTGTAACTGGAACACATTGAACACCAGCCTAGCAGTGATCACACAACTCAACACTAGAGTTATACTAGCCAACCATGGCTAAGAGCACCTGCTCAAACAATCAATGAAATCATCAGAATCACTCTGCCCAGTGCATCGTTTTCAATGTCCAGTTCACGTTCACCAACGTACTACTGGTATAACCCGTATACCGTCACCCGACACCACAAGTCTACAAAGTATCATACCCCAAACCATAAACAAGGTACATACATCTATCCATTGACAAGACTACAACGACCTAGGTTATAGCCAAACACGTTCCAATAATGGAGTCCATTTGCCCAAACCAGCAAGAGACAAATCGAAACTCCACCAATCAGCTAATTCCAATTCCAAATCCGAATCCGCAATTTCGTAAGAAATCCCGAATCCAAACCCAGACATCACCTTTTTAATTCATGTCCAAATCTGAATTCGAAATCATTATTCCGTAAGCTTGCATTTGGAATAATCATTCCGCACCCAAATCCAGTATTCCACTTTCAAGTTCTAAAATCGAATCCTGAATCGTCACCCAGAAATTCGATTCCAAAACCCGAAGTCTCGTTCACGTCCACTCGGACGCACCAAAACCGAACCTATCGGTTACTCATTCATTATACTCGGTTGACTTCATAAGGAAGCCAATCCAACAACCACACGGTTAAGGTTGACAAAATCCGACCACTTCGGAAACCTACTCACTCGTGTAATGTACCATAAAGGGCTCCACTTCGAAAAGAAGTTCGGTCCCGTCATTTACAACTCACATACCGGAGTAAGAGTGACAAACTCTCTACCCAACTGGATCATCAGGATCACGGTCCAGATCCATCACTACGTCAGCTGACCATGAACATCACGATCCTAGATCGTCACAATGCCCAATGTCCACGACATCACAAACCCGATCCACCTAGGATCCACACGGTTAACTACTAGGAACCATAGGGTCTTACACCCTCATCTAATTCGCATACTGTCACAACGTTTGACAACTAACGCCCACAATTAAAAGTTTAGTCAACGACGAGACATGCCGCGATTGTGGGTTCTCACTGATTACCCCATATCTACCCTTGCCATCCCACCTAGGGAAAACCAAGGATGATCCAAAACAATAACACCAATATTCATCCCCGGGTCAAGTTTATTTTGGGCCCAACACGCCCATCTACAAACCAAACTGTTAACAAAAACAACCATCCGGACCCACACTAGTTCGACACATACAAAACACATGACACAATATTACAACACAAATGGACAATACAAACCATTTACAAGGTATCAATACAATTATTTTGACCTACGGTCAAGTCGATCGGGGCAGTTCCTTCGCAAATGTCCAAGTTTCCTACAAAAGTGACAAGTGGCAGTGCTGAGGCGACTTGCCCCACCACGCCGCTTACTTGTCGACTGGGTTGATGTTCCACCCGAATGAACACCCACCGAGGGTTGCGACACAAGACTATGAAGGCTAACTCGCTTCGATGTTTCCTGACTTATCTGTTCAGTATCCTGATGCTCTCGGCGTCGTCCAGAGCCCAAAGATTGTTCTGGCACAGGTAAAATAGTAGCCTCCACTCGGATAGCAGCATCCGATAATTCCCTCAGGGTAGAATACGAGCCAACAGTTACAGCACCTCGTAACTCATTCCTCAATCCCTGCTCAAACCTTCGACACTTATCCTCCTCAGTAGCCACATACAGAGGAGCGAAACTAGATAAGTGCAAAAATTGCTGTTCATAATCGACCACTGACCGATTCCCTTGCTGCAATTGGAGAAACTCAACCTCCTTAGCGTTCCGAAATGAGCGAGGATAAAACTGATCCAAAAATCGCTCTCGGAATGCATCCCATGCCAAGGTACGGGCATCCCAGCCAGTCAACTGTAAACTATGCCACCACCTGTAAGCATAGCCATCCAAAAGAAAAGTGGCTAAGGGTACCATGTCCTCCAGGGGACATATCATAACCTCAAAAATCCTTTCCAATCGAGTAAGCCAATCTTCGGCACCATCCGGTCCCGAATCACCATGAAACACAGTGGCTCCTAACCGTCGAGCTCGTTCAATATTTGGGCCTTTACTAACACTACTCTCGCCCCTCCCATCTTCAGACCGTATACGGGACGCACGACTCAGACGCATGACGTATCAACAGAAATCAAGAACCAAATGCTCTGATACCAATTTGATAGGACCCGTCCCAACTGGACGTCAAAAACTGTGCCCGGTCCTGCTCCCGTCTGACAAGTCAACTAAAGGTCCGAAACTCCCCTTTAGTGCTTGCTAGACAAGGGATGTTTGCGCGGATTTCTGCTGCTGTCACTGCCTCACGATCAGTCCCGAACGCCGTACCACGGCCTGGAGGGTCACAAAACAGAAAAGGTGTGAGTGGACAAAAATGACCTCTTATAAAAACATTTATCAAAATACAATCTTACCCTTAAGTTTTCACAAACTTGCATGCATATCGTAAAACATGAGTGACCGATAAAATCAAAACATATTTTCCCATGGTCCATAAAACTCATGTTCACCAAATCAGTTCATGTTATAAAACAACAAATCCCGGCTCCCAGGCCTACACATGTGAAAACATAATCACTGGCCACAAAGACCAAAAACCCGTACTCAATACCAGTACGTCATCACAATCAATACCAATCAGCACTAATCACCAGTGCACAAGAAATATATCAATCCAATCAATCCGCACTACTCACAAGTGCATAAAATATCACAAATCACATCTGCACTACTCACAAGTGCACAATCAATCAAACTGCACTACTCACAAGTGCTGCACTACGCGTAGGCCAATATCCAGTCACTCTCACGGGAACAGACACCTCTGGGCTCAACTCCCTCGGGCTCAGTCACCTCTGGGCGAACACATCCCCAGGATCAGACACCTCCGAGTGGTACATCCAGGCTCAGTCTCATCCGAGAAGCTGACTACCATAGGATCAACTCCCGATCCTACAATCACAACCCCCAAGCTCCGGTCGTCTGGGTAATCCCCCCAAGCACCGACCGTTTGGGAATATCACAATCACAATGAAAACCATCCCGGGAATTACATCCCAAGTAATGTGCACACTAGTATAGATTTGAGCCTCCTAGATGGAGATTCCTGGGAGAAGACTCGGAGTGAGACCCCGAGTAGTGTGCACACTAGTATAGATTTGATATCGTGACTATATCGGGGATGTGTTCCCTAGGGGCTGTGTGCCCCGAGTTGGCATCTTCTCGGAAGTGCCGCGGATGGGTTATATGTATGTCGATACGTATGTGGTTTTATGGAAAGTGATTTGAGGGCGGAGACCCTGTGTGTTTATGATTTAGAAAGTGATTTGGGGCGGAGACCCCGTATTTGATATCTTGGAAATAATTTTGGGCTGAGACCCACGTGACATGATTTGGGGTTGAGTTCCCATGTTTGGATTGATGGTTTTGAATTGTGATTTCAAGTCAGGGACCCAAATGGATGTATGGGTCATGACGGTTTATGGGGCCAGGCATGAACCCTTGAAAAGGTTTTCTCGAATGTTTGATAAATGTTTTTGAATGCATGCGTATGTTTTTATGAAGGGCATAAATGTCTTTATGCGGAAAATGTTTTTAATAAAATATTTATTTTGTCCACGACCTCAGCCACTCTTTGCAACACAAGTTCCAATCCATCAGTCACAATCTAGGGTTCGGCCTGACAGACTACCCTGACTTCGGAAAGTTGTCCAATCCATAACAACTACAAACTCACAATTCCAATTCATCAATCACAACTAAGGTTCACTTTTCCAGTCCATCCATCATAATTTAGGGTTCCACAATCACACCCTAGGGTTCCTCTGAACCCAACTGCCCTTTGGAGTATAATCCATAATCTGGCCGACCCCGCGGTCCTGACAACTTATGGACGTCAATCCAATCCTACCATCAACTCAACTGGGGTTCCCCGAACCTAGCTGCTCCTAACAGAAAAACAATCTAACATCACATCACCGAACTAACGGTCCCACATTACTGATTCGTCACATACAACCCCACTTGGGTCGAATCACACTAACGCATGACGTATCGGGCCAATCATACTCTATCCACTATTTAATCCCAAAAACTATCAAACTGGCATCCTACTATCAGGTTGATAATGGGCTGACCACGTAAAGACATCACATCCTTAACCTGCGCGTACCAAAAGAACTACACAGTTTGCTCGAATAACGACTACCTCGCTCTAATACACTTGACACGACCCATCCCAATCCCCCCAGGATTAACGTAGGATGTGCCATGCTCCCGTCTGACACGTACCTTAGCCCATACGGGGATCGCAGAGCACGCTAGGATCGGTGGTGGAGTGCGATGTCTCGGTCTCTGCTACAATCTGCATCTGTGATCAACCTGAAGGGCATTAAAACCATTAAAAACTATGAGTGGACGAAAATCAATAAGTTCATAAAACACATTTGATAAAGATACATTTATGCCCTTCACTAAAAGTATGCATGCATCGAAAACCAGTAATCAAATCATTTACTTAAAATAAACCATTAGGGCCTTAGCCCAAAAACCGTAAAACCAAACATGTGTGGGAACTCAGGCCAAAATCCGTAAATCCAGAACCAAGTGGGACACTACCCAAATCCATAACACAAATCCATAAACACCGAAATACCATTTCATGAATCCAATAATCCATATTTACCACATAACCATCCTCGGCATCCCAAATGCATAGCGTCCCAAACGCTTGACGTCGCAGACGTCATATCTCAAGGTAAAAGCAACGCATGTTGCCCGGGGTCTCTCCGGGTCCATATCTCTGACATTCCAGATGTCTGACATCCCAGACGTCTAATCATAGCAGTCCTGCTCCAAAGTCACTATACGGTCCGGTCGCTCCGTATAATGACCCCTCGCAGGCAATGCACCGTGACTTCCCCAGTGTCCCAGACACTTGGAGGAGACCATCCACAGATCCTCGTACCAATATGGTATATGGAAAATAGTTTTATAAAGTCATTTCAAAACATCTCAAAGGGCCCTACTCGAAATTTCCATAAAACATCACAAATCCATTTAGGGTTCCCGACCCAAAAGCACGTTTATGAAACATAGGGTCCCAGACCCGAAATCACATTTATAAATCACAAATGGGCCTCATACCCAATTTCATAAACCAACTGGGCCTCAGGCCCGATCACATCACTCCAATGGGTCTCAGCTCGATTTCGTAAACCAACTAGGCCCCTGGCCCGATCACATAATTCAAATGGGTCTCATGCCCGAGTTCATCTTTCCAAAACCAAAACTAGCTCATCAAACCATCAATGAAATCATATGCACGTAAAACTACAGTAACACCATAAATCTCGATATATATAAAAATACGGGATTACCTCTAAATACGTGCAACCATGTAAATCACCAATGCCACAATAATCACTATAGAAATCACATATATAAAACATATAAAACAGTTATGCATGCATCACAGTTTAGAAAACATTGTCCACTCACAGATCGTCCTACGCTACCGCCCCGATACGCGTCCCATAAGCCTTCTCGAGTCACATAACTATCACAGGGACTTCCAAACCTATCCAAATCATACTAGAGGGTCAGTAACCACTTCATTAACCTCTCATTAAAGCCCCGTAATTTTCCTGAATTTTTAAACATTTTAAAACTCGATCCTAAATCTTCGGACACCCCGAAATATATCGAAATGATGTTTGATCGACACGAAACCAGTCCCAAAATGTTCGTTACATCAAATAGATGATTTCACATGTTGAAAACTTAACCAAAAGGTCCCTCACGCGCCCCCACATGCCACCCAAAGGCGCTGCGCATGGAAGCCATGCGCCTACTGTTCATCATCCCCTACCTCGGGCAGACCGGTTTGGTCCGGTTTAGTTGGTCCAGTCAGTCCAACTAGACTGGTGTGACTGGTTCGGGTAAATTTCAACCCCTTCATCAACCCGTTTTGACTCCAATTTTTTCCTAAACCATCCTCTAAACATTCCTAATCTAATTATGAGTTCAAAACGTGAAAACCAAAACCAAAAACATACCTTCCCGATCGATTGGTTGAACCGGCCGACCATGCCTCGTCGGTTTTCCATGATTCCGGCCTCCACCGTCTATCCCCATAGTCCTAAGACATTTGTACAACCTCCATACAACCATTTCCATCAATAAAACCATTCAATAATCACTGAAAACTCAATTTCCAAATTTGAACCTCAAACTTACCTTTCATGGTTTCTCAGGCCACCGTCCACGACGGCGCAAGTCGTGGCCACCATCCTCGTCGTCTCACCTCCCTCTCTCACTTTCATTCACATCCCAGGCCTAGATAATGAAGATTGAAGGGTTGGGATTGAATGGGTTGCACGGTCATGGTTTATGGGGAAAATGGAAAAATGATCGATCGAGGTGAGGGAAAAAGTATCCCACCGTGTAGGGGAATGGGCCAATTAGATGGGTGACACTTGTCACTCATCTAGTGGTTCCTTCCAGAACCTTCCCCAATCAAAACCTGCCATTTGTCCCCATTCCTCAGTTTTCGTGCAATAGTGCCATTTTCCGTTCTAGACCCAAAACTTCGCCGTCGAACCTCCGACTTCGACGTGCCGCCTATCTACGAACTCTTGACGTCTCGATCTATGTCACGGTCATCGGTCCTCGTACATTTGACTCCCCGAGTCAAAAGTCAACCTTTTGCCCAAATCTAGGGGCAAAACGGTCATTTTGAACCGTCCGTCCGATTTCTCTCAACTAATCACCGATTAATCTCACTAATCCTTTATTAGTCACTAATCTAATCTCGGAATTCGGGACGGGTCGTTACATAAGGGCCGGGAGAAGGTCATAAAAAGCATGCAGAACGATTTATGATTTTTAATTATTTAATTACGATTTTTAGGAAAAAATCATGAATTATAACAAAATAAAAATTAAAAGAATGACAGTGACACCACCTGAAAGGCGTACCATGTGGAGGAACCTCTCAAATTCTGCCACGTTTTAATAAAAATATTATTTCTTCATTTTTCTCCTTGCTCATATAGATTGATATTAGCATTTAAATTAAAAAAATCATCAAACACATTTTGGTTAAACACTACTAACTATCTTCTCAAAACAATTAACTTTTCTCTTTATTCAATTTATTTAATTTTCAATATCTTTAAATAAAAACCAAATTTGTCCGTCTACGATCGAAGGAAATGACATAATGATTGTCAAAATATTTTTTTTGTAACTGTTAAATTGTATTTCACCATTACGTAGTTTCGAGATTCATAAACAAATTCAAAACAAATCATCAAACACGTTTCATCCGAACACATAACTATTTCCTCAAAACAGTTAATCCTTCTCTTTATTCAATCCATTTAATATTTACTTTTCAATTTCTTTAAATAAAAATCATATTTGAAGGTTTAGATCATAGCAAAAGATATAACTAGTTTTGGATCATTTTTGAAATATTTTTTGAATATTATTTTATTTATTATGATTTTTTAAAATAAAAATAAACAAATTGGTAATTGTTGATGCAGAAATCGTCGTTCTGTGAAATTCCTTCTCGATCCCTACACACAATAACGAAAATCAAACGGGGTTAAGATTGAAGCCCCGGGGGGGTGGGGGGGGGGGGGGGGGGGGGGAGGGGGGGCGCGGCGATAGAGTGTTTGCAGGAGTTTTGATTACCATTAGAAGTGAGATGAGACCTTCTATTTATAGTGAAGCCTTGAGAGTCATCAGAGTGTCTGATTGGTTGAAGGAGAAAGTGTTAAATAAGTGATTGTACCTAGTGTGATCACTTATTTATGAATGAATAAATAATTCGCTGGGAAGTTATTTATTATCAGTATTGATCTGATTAATTAATATATTTAGCTAGTAAATATATTGAATTAATGCAGAGGCCGTGTGATGTTGTCAACGTATTTACTATGGGTAATATCGGTATTATGTGTCAGGACCCTACCCTCCTCTGTCAGGACCCGACACATCTAGCACGATATTGTCCGCTTTGGGCCTCCTTGCCCTTTCCCTCACGGTTTTGTTTTCGGGATTTCACGGTGAAACTTCCCAGGGGGTCACTCATCATGGAATTGCACTAGCCTCAACTCGCTTAACTTTGGAGTTCCAACCGAACCCAAAGCCTCTGAGCTCCCCAAAAGCCTCGTGCTAGATAGGTGTGTGCCTACACCTTTAAGGCACACCACCATTCCCCTCCCAGACCATTCCCCTTCGTAAGAATGTAGGATCGTTCACCATTCCCTCCAGGACACGGTTCTTACAATCCACCCCCTTAGGGCCCAACGTCTTCACTGGCACACTTCCTGGTCGGGGTCTGGCTCTAATAACATTCTGTCAAGACCCGACCCTCCTCGGAAGTGTGCCAGCGTGGACGCTGGGCTCTAAGGGGGATGGATTGTAAGACTCGTGTCCTGGAGGAAACGGTGAACGATCCCACATTCTTGCGAGGGGGAATGGTCTGGGAGGGGAATGGTGGTGTACCTTAAAGGTGTAGGCACATGCCTATCTAGCACGAGGCTTTTTGGGAGCTCAGTGGCTTTGGATTCAGTTGGAACTCCAAAGTTAAGCGAGTTGAGGCTGGTGCAATTCCATGATGGGTGACCCCCTGGGAAGTTGCACCATGAGCTCCCGAAAACAAAACCGTAAGGGCATGGGCAAGGCGGCCCAAAGCGGGCAATATCGTGCTAGATGAGTCGGGTCCTGATAGAGGAGGGTCGGGTCCTGACATTATGAGCGTTATTGGCCATGTGGCAGCTCCAAAATATTTTGATAATTTATAGTTCCACAAATACCCCCACATCACTTAGGAATTTAGGGAATTCTAAGGGATGTAATTTTTATTGTGGTCTCGATAAACCATTTTTTTAACGAGAGTATGACTCCACTTTGCCTTGAATTTCCTAGTGCGTTGTTGAAAATTCCGTTGGGCTTAGGGATTGATTCCATATTGAAACAGAAAGTCTGAAGCTCACACTTTAGCTCCATATTGAAATTGTACAACATCGGGCTTTAGGATGTTTGCTTTAGCTTTAGCTTTGAATCCCAATGGAAACTAGGGTTTGAATAAATATTTAAAGACGGGCATATATAGCCTTCATAGTAAAAATTATCTCCTAGTTTTTGGAGGGCTATTGAGCGCTGGGAAAAATCGTTCATTCCTTGCCGGTGCAATTGTTTGTCATTGCAGTTGGGAGGAGAGAGAGAGAGCGCGCAATGGTAAGCCATGTCGCAGAGTTGCTACAGCTTCTATCAGCGCAAAAATCAGTGCCAGATGCACCAAGCGAGACAATCAACTAGTGCGGGTTTGGATGATCAAAGTGGGCCACGTGTCATACAGTTGGTCAGAGGAGAGAAAGTTATCATCTTTAGCCTGGTTAGAAAAGGCTGCTAACTCAATGAGAGGCTTGCATGCCATGTTGATGGAGCAAGGTGGGATAATGGGCTGCCCTTTTTTTTTAATTTCATGTGTCAGGCTTTTCGGATTATAAGCTTTGATGTTTATCTCTTCCGTTGGATTGTACTCCACCATCTCATTGTGTGTATTTGAGAACTTTGACTTTTGTTCATTGTTCTCTATAACCACGAACATTTTTTCTTTTCTCTTTTGTTCAATTGTGTTGGCCGCACTCCAATTGTAGCAGCTCTGCTCCTTTTTGGATTTTTTTTGCACCGTTGGTAGCCTTTCATTTATCTTTTCACCATGTGAGGCACAAAGTTCCATGACTTGAAGTGTGACGAGTCACAAGGCGATGCACACTCCAGCTTCTGGGCTAGACACGCTACACTGCAGTGAGGGTCATGCTATGGTGTAAGGCGAGGTCCAACAGAGTGCAAGGCGAGGTGCAGCAGAATGAAAGGCAAGGTGCAACAAAATGCAAGGTGAGGTGTAGCGGAGTGCAAGGCGAGGTGCAGCAGAGTGCAAGGTAAGGGGCAGCAGAGTGCAAGGTGAGGTGTATCATAGTGCAAGGCAAGGTATTCTACATCCAAGGCTTGGCATGTCACAACTCGGGGCAAGGCAAGGTTAGAGAAGGAGATGATGCATTAGATGGTGCGAGACTCTCTTTCCAAAGACTACGCTCTTTGTGCTTGGTGGGTAGAAGAGCTTGGAGCATAGATGGACTCGTCATCTTCAAATGCGGGAGAAGCCAACATCGAGACCTTTAACGGGGGACGCGCGAAGTTCCATGACTTGAAGTGAGGCGTGTCACAAGGCGAGGCATGCTTTATCCTCAAAGCAAGGCTTCCCATGACGCAAAGCAAAGTGCATGTGGTGCCATGAAGTAACTGAAGCCTTCTAAGGAGTTGTTTTGGATGACAGATGGCCTTCCAAAGACTTGATCTTCAAGGCCTTGTTGAGCTCAAAATGGGATGGTAACAAGGTGGAGCATGAAGGATCAATAATGCCCACTACAAAGCTCGAGATGTTGTACATTATTTCCCAATTGAAACAAGAGAGCTTGGAGATGCCATCATCTAGACGCTGAAGCCAAGTGGTGTGAAGACACATGGCACCAAACCATCGTTTTGCCTTGGAGTTGAAAGTCAAGCTACTTTGTAGTCACCGCAGAGTCAAGCAGTGGTGAAGTGGCTTTTGTGAAGTCAACTATTCCAAGTAAGCGATGCTAAGGAGGTTGCCCCCATTGCTTGAATAAGGCCATGGACGATGTGTCACTGGAAGTCCACGATGAGATGATCGAAGGCCTCTAAGGCTTGCTCACAGGTTGACCGAGAGACTCTGAGGTTGGGTCAGTCCTAATGATGAGCTTCATGACTCTTCTTGGCTCGTAGTAGCGTTGAATATATGTTTGAGCATTCAACTTGTGAATTTCCAACTTCTTTAATTTTCATTAATAGAAGCCTTCCATTTTTTTTGAGTGTTTTGTGATTTTCGGAAGATTTGACTTTTATGTAGTAATTTTGGTCTTTTGACTTCTTTTAGCTTCGAATTGAGTGCCGTTAGTGGGGTTGGAAAGCTGAGTTCCATACCTTTCTACTGCCATCAAGCGTGTTCCAAGACGATCTGAATTGAGCTTTGTAGGATCAATTGAATCTTGTGCTCGTGCACTGGTACATGCCATTGACCTTCGCATACAAAAATGTTTGCATGGAGCTCGTCACAACTCGGAATTTAGTGAGATTAACGGCGTTGGAAAGCTTACTTCCATCGATTTATAACGCAGTCAATCATGTTTCGAGACGACCAAAATTGAGCTTTAAAGTTCCAGACGAATCTTGTACTCGTGTGCTGATACGTGCAGTTGACCTTCGTGTACAAAAATGTTCGCTGGGAACTCGTCACAACTCGGAATTGAGTGAGATCAACGGGATTGAAAAGTTAAATTCCATACCTTTTTAAGACCATCAAGCTAATGTCAGGGTGATCCAAAATTGAGTGATCTATGACCAAATGAATCTCGACCCCGTGCATTAAAATGCAGATTTTAGTAGATTTCTGATTCCAACAAGTTTGTCATGGCTTGGTGGTTGCCCCTCTTAGTGGGGTTGGAAGTGTTTTTAGTAGATTTTTGACTCCATAAAGTTAAGTTCTTGGATGATTTTATGTGCCTTGCTAGGACGAGCCTTGAGCGCTTTGCGTGGCGAAGACGTGGCGTGCTCCGCATGGTGAAGACTTAGTGTGCTTTGCATGACAAAGAATTTGAGTTCTTCACGTGGCGAAAGCTTAGTATGCTTCGTGTGGTAAAGGCTTTGAGTGCTTCGTGTGGCGAAGGCGTGGGGTGCTTCGCATGGCGAAGGTTTAGAGTGTTTCACGGGGCGAAAGCTTAGAGTGCTTCGCGTGGTGAAGGCTTAGAGTGCTTCGCGTGGTGAAAGCTTGGAGTGCTTCACATGGCGAAGGCTTAGAGTGCTTCGTGGCACGAAGGCTCAAAATTGCTTCGTGTGGCGAAGGTTTGGAGTGCTTCACATGGCGAAGACTCGGGTGCTTTGCATGGAAAAGGTTTAGAGTGCTTCGCGTGGTGAAGGCTTAGAGTGCTTCGGATGGCAAAGGCTTGGAGTGCTTCGCGGTGCGAAGGCTTACAGTGCTTCGCGTGCCAAAGGCTTGGAGTGCTTTGCGTGGCGAAGGCTCGGGTGCTTTGCGTGGCAAAGGTTTAGAGTGCTTCACATGGCATAGGCTTGGAGTGCTTCGTGGGGTGAAGGCTTGGAGTGCTTCACGGGGGCAAAGGCTTAGAGTACTTCATGGGGCGAAGGCTTGGAGTGCTTCACGTGGCGAAGGTTTTGAGTGCTTCGGGTGGCAAAGACTCAAGTGCTTTGTGTGGCAAAGGCTTAGTATGCTTTCTAAACAAAAGTGTAGGCGATAAGACAAATTCATTAAACTTTGGAACAAAACATCTTGAATCTTATTGGAAGATACTATATGAGGAAAGTAGGCATTGAACCAAATTTTAATCTCAAATTTTGTGCCTTTGATGATGACTTGGTCTGACACGACCCATCCCAATCCCCCCGGGATTACGTGGGATGTGCCATGCTCCTATCTAACCCACGTATGACATGAAGGCCAGACACCCGTCTAACCCTCGTGTAACGCGAAGGCTAGACAAGGGATAACCAGGTCAACAGCCCAAACGGTCTTCGAAAACGCGCTAGAATCAACGGATGAGTGTGATGTCTCAGTCTTAGTCTCAGCTACAACCCGCACCGTAATCAATCTGAAGGGAATTAAAAACTATAAAAGTTGTGAGTGGACAAAAATAAATAATTTAATAAAACACATTTGATAAAAAAAACATTTATGTCCTTCACTTAAAACTATGCATGCATATGAAAATTAGTTAATTCAAACATAATAAAAACCGTTTAGAAAACCAAAGCCATTTCTTTCCTCAAATCATTAGGGCCTTAGCCCAAAACCGTAAAATCAACCAAGTGTTGGAACTCAGCCCAAAACCTTAAAACAACAAAATCCGTAAATCCAAATCCAAGTGGGTCACTGCCCAGATCCATAAACACAGAAATACCATTTTCTAAATCCAATAAATCTTGTTTACCAAATACCAATCCTCGACATCCCAGATGCCTAGCGTCCCAGACACTTGACGTCATATCTCACTGTCTAAGCAACGTGTGCTGCTCGGGGTCTCTCTAGATCAATCTCTAACATCCCAGATGTCTGACGTCCTAGACATCTAATCATAGCAATCCTACTCCTGAGTCACTATATGGTCCAATCGCTCCGTGCAATGACCCCTCGCAAGCAATGCGTCGTGACTTCCCCAGTGTCCCAGACATCTGGAGGAGACCCTCCACATATCCTCATCTAAGGATGGTATATGGGAACCGTTTATAAAATCCTTTCAAAACCTTTCAAAACATCTCAACACCTTTTAAAGGGGCAATGCCCGAAATTTCCATAAAACCATCAAATCCAGAAAATCCGTTTCCTCAAATCCAAATCCGTTTTAGGGTCTCCGAACCCGAAATCACAGTTATAAACCACAAATGGGACTCATGCCTAGTATCATAACCAATTGGGCCTCAAGCCCGATCATATAAACCAAATGGGCTTCCAGCCCGATATCTCATTAAATCAAATGGACTTCAAGTCTGATAGTTTTCAAATCAAATGGGTCTCATGTCCGATTCCATATTTCTAAATCCAAAACCATTCAATCAAACCATCTTGGAAATACCAGCACACATCAATATAGTATAAAATCATAAATCTCGAAATATGTGCAAATACGTAAATCATAAATACCAGAATCATAATCATAGAAATCACATATATATAAAACATATAAATACATCCAAAACCATTTTATCAAACCATCTTGGGTCAACACACGGTCAACGCGTGAGCAGTACCTGTTGACGTCAGCACTGACAATCTTGACAACTGTCATATGTGATAGTGCCAAATGTCGGCATGTCATTGGTCCCCTTTCTGATACGTCAGTCTAACATTGTCTGAGCTGACATGATGATGTCATCTTGATCATGCCATCACTGACGTCATGTCACCCACATCTTCAACTAACTTCCCTTACTCGATCTATTACCTTAAAACCACGAAATCGAGCCTAAAAATTATCTGTTTGAACAGGAACAGAAACCACGACCTGTAACCTTGAAAATCCATAGACTCCAACCACCATAGACCTTGATTTTGATCCCAATCATCTCATAAGACCACCAGGAATCAGTCCCAATCGTTAGAACTGATCAATAACCATCACAAACCAGTTTTCGAATTTGAACCAAAACTCACCGTTTTGGTGTCCAGCCGCCTAAGGCCACCCCGATCCTCGAAACCGACCTCCTCGAGTTCGTATGATCACCAGGAACCCCGTCCAAACTAATAAAACCATCAACAACCAACAAAACGTGATTTGCCATTTTTGAGCTAAAAACAAAGTTTCGGGAAATCCCTTATCTTCGCCGTCGTTGCTCCACCATGGTCACCACCACGATCGTCCAAGTCCCTTCTCCAACTTTTGTTTAAAAGCGTAAGCCAGGGATGAAGATCGAACAGATGGGTGTTTGACGGTTTATGGAACAAACAGAGAAGATGATCGAATACTCAAGAAGATAAGGGTGATGACCCAATTAATTGGGGTCTGGGCCTCACAGATGAGTGACATGACAGAACCCGCCCCGTTTTCCCCTGGGGACCACCGGGGAAATGCCTCTCCCATCTGACATATGACTCAAGATACCACAAATACCCTTCCGAGGGTTTTATTACACAAATACCCCTACTGGGGGTTCTAGATACACACCGGCGTGTTTAATACAACAACATGTCAGACAAGGGAAATGAGCATTATGTTCGTACTAATACAAATAAAGATAACACCTACCCCTCAGGGTGCTCCGGACTTAACGGTGATATTTATGCCTCGGCCCCAAAGTCGATGCCCTCCTTAGTTTCCTCTCCTGAAGGGTCAAGAAAACAATTAAAGTGTGAGTGGATAAAAAATAAAGCAGTTATAAATTCATTTGAACATATTTATATTTTCACCCTTTGTTTCTGTAAACATGCATGCATTCAGTGGAAAGCATAGAAATACGATCAATAATAAAAACATATAACATTTATATACATATACGTGTATCTATATAAAAATACGTCTCAGCAAGAGTAATATCAATCCAATATAACTATGTATCCACATTTCCCTTCCTTGACATTGAAGGCATGTTTGATGCCAACCAAGGGCACATAGCCCCTAGGGAACAAATCCCCGATAATGGTCATCATCTCTGTCATTCGGTGGATCCCTACCGAGAACCTACACTACCGTTCAGCTAGTCTCTACTGAGAACTTGCGGCGTGGCTCGGTTGGCTTCTACCGAAAAACCAGAGGCGAGGCCGCCGTGACCCAAGGCGATGGCCCGATCAGAAAACCCTTTTCCTGGCCACCATTTCATCGCTGGTTGTTTCTACAGACTCGTCTCAGCCTAAACTACCAGTCTATAACTTAAGAAAGGTGAGAGAGGGTCGAGTTTGTTACCTCTGGGTCGAAGGTGCTTTGCCCAGTTTTCAGTCTTCCTCTCTGTCGTGTCCAGCGATTCTCTCCTCGAACCAGTCCACCATGGTCCCCAAATCCGTCATCCTGACCTCCCTGTGATCTTGGTTTGGGCGGCAGTTCGAAGTGTTCGTGTGGGTTGAACAGTTGAGGGTCCCCGGTTTTGTTTGCCCTTCACGGTTTTGGGTGGTCGTGTTGGTTGCAGGCGGCTGTGGTTGACGATGGTGAGGATGATGATGATGAAGATGGTGTTCTGTGATGCTGAGAGATCGATCTGGGAAGGAAGAGATCAACGGGGAATGATGGTTGATGGGTTTGTTCCAAATGGTTTTCACGGGTCACGGGTGAGAATGAGAAAAACAAAGGAAAAAGGCTGGTTCATGCATCCAATAATTTGGGCTTCTGGGCCAGTTAGATGAGTGACATTTATCACTCATCTGATTGGTTCAAGATTCCAATTTTGACCAATCAAATCATTCCACTTGTCCCGAACCTCGAAAAATGAAATAATAACCTGTATAATTCGTGACTTGTAACTTTCGCTCCGGGTCTCCAAAATCGGCATGCCGCCTATCTACGAACTCAGGGCGACACGATCTACATAACGATTAAAGGTTCAAAGTCGTACGACGCTTCGGGTCAAAAGTAAAAATTTAGCCTTGACTAGGGGCAAAATGGTCTTTTTACATATAATTTCCATTAAAATAATAATAACGAAAATCCGGGTCGTTACATGACACTTGTCACTCATCTGGTGGGTCTTTCCAGAACCTTCCCTAATCAAATCATGCCACGTGTTGGTTTCCCCGGTTTGTACGAATAGTGTCGTAAAACGTCCTAAACTCGTAAATTACCCGTCGAATGTTGGATTTCGGCATGTCACCCGTCTACGGACTCATAACATCCCGATCTACGTCACAATCATCGATCAAAGTCCATTTGACCACTCGGTTTAATAGTCAACTTTTTGCCCATTCCTAGGGGCAAAATCATCATTTCACACCATTTGTCCTTGATTCTCGACTAATCCCCGATTAGTCACGCTAATCCTAAAATTACTCACTAATCTAACCCCAAAATTCAGGACGGGTCGTTACATGGTCATTGATTCAGTTTCCTGGTTGTTCCCTGCAACTCAGACTCGGTAATAATGGTGTCCACGCGAATCATCTTTTATGGGGGTTCTTGGGGGCCTTTATCTCTGGGAAATTCCGTTGCCTTTTTTCTGACGTGCTGGATGCAGTGTCCTTCCTCCAAGAGATCCCGGAGGTATCTTTTGAACGTCTAGCAGGAGCTTATGTCGTGCCCATAGCAATTGTGATAGGCACACCATTTTGTCTTGTCAGCCCTCTCCTGATCACCTTTGACGGGAGCTGGTCTTTCGAACCACGACTTTTCCTTTCTCTGATTGTATATTTGGAGGACTGGTATAAAAAATTGCATGTTCCGCTTTGTACCAGCAAACGTATTGGATGACGGGTTCCCTTTGCGCTTGTTGGCTTTCTCGACTGAGTTCCCGTGGTGGGTGCCATCCTTTGGCTGTGTAATCACCTTTGTGGGATGTCCATCTTCCTCGACGTGGTTGGTGGCATGTGTGGTGTTTTTCTCATCCTCCTAGCATGCATGTCGTTCTGCTAGGGACAACATCTTGGTGAGACTTCGGGCATTGCTCATGATGATGTCTTTGTAGAGCTGGCTCTCCCGCGATAAGCCCTGCTTGAATGCCATGGCTGAGACGAGATCGCTGTATCTTACGATGCGTGACTTTTCTTTGCAATACCTTCGGATGTATTGCCGCAAGGTTTCCTTAGACTTCTTTCGGATGGTGAAGTGGTGGTCATCCTTGACTTTGACAGTGCGAAGTTGTGAGTACTCCTTCACGAAGGCCAGGGCCAACTCTTGGAAGGAAGCGATTGATCTCCAGGGGAGATGGTTGAACCATGTCATCACTTGACCTTGCAGCAAGGCTTGGAAAACTTTGCACATGAGTGCATCGTTGTGCTTGTGAGGTACCATGACCCCCCGATAGTAATTGATGTGCTTTATTGGGTTGGAGGTTCCTTTGTACTGATTGAAGTTAGGAGTTGAAAATTGATGCGGGAATGGCTCATTCTCAATGTCCCTCACGAATGGTGAAGATGATGATGTCTGAATCTAACACCAAAAGTCATCCTCCAAGTCTACAGCACGCTAAACTCTCTGGAGTGTCGGTCTAGCATCCTTCATACGTCTTCAGTGTGCAATAGACCTTCGTGATAGGGATTTCCATGTCAGGTCAAATGGCGTCGACTCCCTCGAGTTGCAGTGGACTTGGCACTCGAGCATGCTGGTGAGTGAGTCTCGTCTTCTTTACTATGATCGTCCGTGCTTCTAGAGTCATGGCGGATTCGTCCATTCGAGTGAGTGCATGAAGAATGGGAGACTACTTCTTCCTATCGGCTGTTATGTGGGTACTTAATGCGCGAAAGTGCTCCAGGGCGTTCCCCGAGTCACTCTCAAGCTGGGGGCCTTGGTCGATCTTGGCCCCCTACTCTGGGGGTGCAGCTTTCTTCCCCTGAGTAGCTCAGCGATGTGTTTTGGGACATTGTCTAGCATCGAACATGCTCTTTGTCGGCGCGTCTCAAGACGCCCCTTGGTGCCTTACGAGGTTCATTACATTTCTCACAGGTTCTGGTTGTCCCGATGTCCCCCAACAGCTGTTGCACAAGCTCTGATTGGGCCAGAACTTGGTTGCTCAGCTGGTTGACCTGTTGTGTCAGTGTAATACCCCAGACTTTTATGATTTGGTAAAGTTGAAATTTTAATGTAAAATGACCATTTTGTGCTTGATGGGGAGGAATTGTTGACTTTTGACTTGGACTGTATTTTGGACTT
This sequence comes from Prinsepia uniflora, assembly GCA_032719365.1. Classification (NCBI taxonomy): domain Eukaryota; kingdom Viridiplantae; phylum Streptophyta; class Magnoliopsida; order Rosales; family Rosaceae; genus Prinsepia; species Prinsepia uniflora. The sequence continues at coordinate 35,130,475 of CM064865.1, forward strand.
TGACCTATGACGGTGATCTAGATCAGGACGTCACAAGTCCGTAGACAGGTGGCACATCAGAATCAGAGTCCGAACAGGAAAGTTATGGTCAAGAACGCCAAAATGGCACTATTTATGGAATTCTGGGAATGTCACAGTTGGTTGGTTTTAATTGGATAAGGATAATCTGGTGGGACCCTTGGATGAGTAACAAGTGTCACTCATCCCATTGGTGGGTTTCCCAATGCACTTGGATCAGCTTAGGGTTCCATCTTCCTCATTTTTTTTTTCTCATTTCACCTATTATCGTCTTCATCAACTCCCAAAATCTCTCTAACTCGTGAACACCAAAAACTCCACCCCAAAAACACCATATCATCTGTTTTGCTCATTGTGGGACTGGGAGAGTGACTGAGACTAGAGAGACGTGGAAGAACAACGATAGTGCACGGCGGATCACGACGGAAAGGTAAAAACCCAAAACACTCACTTTGGTTCATAAATGGAGGTTGGTTTTAGGACGTGTGTCGATTAATCTAATGGCCCCTAACAGGTTCTAGGAACCGAGATGATCACTCTGGACTTGATTGAAGGATCTACGGTAGTCGGAGTTGGCCAGAAAACCAATTCGAAGTTCACGGGCTATTGTTCATCTTGGTTTAGGTAGATTTAAATCATTTTTCCTAGTTTTAATCTTACAGATCTATTGGTTAGGTTGAGACGAACAAGTAGGAAGAAACCATATTGAAATCGGTTGACGAATTAGGGTTTTGGAATCAGGTCGGGTCGGGGGTCTGTGCGACCCGAAGTGCAGACCCGTCGACAGGATAAGGATGATGACATCATCTGCTGACGTCATCACCTTGTTAGATGTTAGGTGACGTGTGTAACAACCCGTCCCGAGAGCCGGGATTACGATAGTGATTAAGGTGTGATTATTGAGGTTAAGCAGTGGGTAGGTGGTCCCGATGGGTCCATGAGCGTAGAATGACGATTTTGCCCCTGGTTCGGGAAAATAGTTGACTTTTAGTTGGGAGGTTGATTTGAGTGTTGATCGGTGACTAGGACGTAGTTTAGGACGTCACGAATCCATAGGCAAGTGGCACGCCTGATTCCGACATCCGAGGAGGAAATTGTGATGTTCGGAAGGTTGAGGGCATGACCGTAATTTGAGGAAATTAGGGGGGAAAAGTTGACTTTTTGAATAATCGAGTTTTGGTAGGTTGACCTAGGATGGTTAGATAGATTCCGTCGTCCTGAGTTCGATGACAGGCGGCACGTCTTCATCGGACTTACGGGGCGAGAGTTACGGGTCTAGGAAGTTTTGGTTAAATCGTAAATATGAGTTAAAAAGAAGGGTATTTTGGTCATTGTGGCACATTGGGATTTGTGCACAGAGGAAAGGAATGGACGGCTGGGATTAGGCCATGTGGGAGTGTGTGGAGTGGATTGTGACATGTGGCATGTGTGTAGAGGATTCTGGTGGAATCCTGTATGTGCGCGGTCCCAATTATTTGGGTGCACCTGTGTGTGCCCGTGTGTTGTTCTTCGACACAGACAGAAACAGAGGGTGAGGAATGGGGAGCAATTGATCGACTCAGTGCAAGGGGGGAGTGAAGAGTGCTTGTGAGAGTGACAGGGAGGAGAGTTTGAGTAGGTGGTCGTGTTTTGGTGGCGACATCGCGCACGACGTCACGGAGGCGGCACGGTTGCAGTTTTGGGGAAACAGAGAGGCTGTGATACAAGGGTGGTGACTACGCCGTGTGGTGGCTCAAACCAAGGCAGAGGGAGCTGCAGGAGGCTGCAGGGAGTCCAACGAGCACCGTGGCACGCGACGGTGCGCACGGCGGAGACGCGATCGAAAGGTGAGATCTTTTGCTCTGCTTTTCCCGTGCTGCTCAATTTGAAAGTCGTGAGGTTGGGCTTAGAGTCGAGAGAAATGGAGGTCAGGGTGAGGTTTAGGAGGGTCCTAGGCGTCGACTAGGATGGTCGCCGTGACGGGGGTGTACACGGCGGAGGTTAGCACGACGGGGGTACCTGTATGCTCTGTTTTGCCGTGATGTTCAAACGGCTAGTCGTGATGTTTGGGTAAGAATCGACGGTCAAGGTGAGTCGGGTTAGGCTTAGAAGGGTCCTAGGAAGAGGTTGGTGAAGCCACCATGAAGGGGGAAGTCGTGGGTGGCCGGAAAGGAAAACAGGGGTTTTGAGTTGTCTGGTTTGAGCTTTAGTCGACGGGCTAGGGACAGAGTCGAGGTTAGGAGTGTTGGGGAATCGATAGGGTAGGCCTAGACGATGAGAATGGTGAAGGAAGGGAAGGAATGGAGACGGGACGGTGGAGAACCGCTCTCGCCGGTTCGAATTACAGACACTGTATCGAACCGGGTTTGTTCGAGGTAGGGGATGCACTGTAGCAGCGCGTGAGGGCCACGCGCAGCCACTTTGGGCGGCGCGTGGGGGCGCGTGCGGCGGCGTATGGAGAAACGGTCAACATGGTTTTTGGTCTAGGAGTTGTGGTGAGTTCAATGGAGTTGGTTTCGGGTCAATCGGAAGTCGTTTGAATGTAGTTCCGCGAGGGTGAAGGTTTAGGGTCCCGGGTTTTAGGTTTTCGATTCGGGGATTTTTGAGGGAATTTAGGTAAACCTTCGTAGACGTGTTAGTGACGTAATTTGACGGTGTTTGACAGGATCGGGATTTCCCGAGGAAGCCGAGGAACGGGCTGGACGTTCGGGACGCGAGTAGGGCTCAGTACTGTGAGTGGACCCTTTCTCTAAACTCGAACATGCATAACTGTTTTCTATAATTGTTTTATGGTTTTGATTATGATTCTATGTTTATCGAATATGTTTTGGTTGGTTTTACATTATTACACGTTTTTCAAGGAAATTGGTTTTTAGCACGTTTTACGAGGAATGGTTGGTTTCTGGAATTTATGCTATGGTTTTGGGATTTCAAAAGATAAGTGGTTTTCAATGATTATAAGTGGATTTTGGAACATGATTTCAAGGATCAAGGTTTTTGGTTTTAGAAACGGATTTCGGAAATGGAAGTTGGTTTTCAAGTGGAAAGTGGCTTCCGGATTTGGGTTCGGAATGACGGTTCTGGATGCCGGAAGGGTATCGGACCGGTGATTCCGGATTCGGGTTTGGATATGGACTGGTACATGGTTTTCAAATGATTTGGGATTGGATTTGCTGGATCTGGATATTGGGTTTAAAGACCCGGATATATGTGACGGGGGACCGGCCGGATTGGGTTTAAAGACCCGGATTGAGTTTAAAGACTCGGGAGTTTAAAGACTCGGATATATATTGATTTCCCCCGTAGGCCTTGAGTTTAAAGACTCGGGAGTTTAAAGACTCGGATATTATTAAGGCCTGGATTGAGTTTAAAGACTCGGATAGATCCAGCAGGTTTGATCGGAAAATAATGAGTTGCTGTTTCTGGATTCTGATACAGTTTTATGATATATATATATATATGCTGTGATTTTCTATAAATGTTTTATAGTGTTTCTGTTTCTTATGATGTTTTATAATGATTATTTTATAACTGTGTTCCCAACTGTTGGTTATGCATGTGGTTTCAAAACGGAGGGTTAAACTCGGTTTTCTTATAAAATGGTTTTTGAACTTTTTGTACGTTCTGGTCCACTCACATTTTCTGTTTTAAATTGCCCTCCAGGTTGTGGAGCTAGCGCGGGGTCTTAACGTCGAGGCAGAGTCCGAGGCATAGAAGTGACGTGAGGGATCCTAGAAGAGTTTAAAGGCTTCTGTGTGCGTGTAATTTATCGGTTTTTATTTTCCTTGTACTTTAGTGCTATGCTCTGAAAACGATAGGGTTGGGATATTTTGTTTAATTACTCCTGCGTCTGACTGGGTTGCGTGAGTGTTCCTTAGGTGTTGTGTCGGGGAGTCAGACGGGAGCGGGATTTACCTCGGGTTTCGGGGTGAAACCGGGGTGGGTCCTGACAATTGGTATCAGAGCATAGGTTTGTCGAGTTTGTTGGGTCTGTCGGTTCGTGAGGTTGTGTTTCAGTTGTTTGACTACTTCTATGCCTCTTTCAGTGTGCGGTTGACGATGCCTCCGAGACGTAGACCCTCTCCACAACCTGAAGAAGTAGCAAGAGAGACGGAGAGTGCCACGATTGAGCGAGCCCAGCGGCTCGGAGCTACTACTTTTAGTGGCGGGGCTGATCCTGAGGAAGCCCAGAGGTGGATTACCAGACTTGAGCGGATTTTTGCGGTGATGCATTGTCCGCCGGAGGAGCGAGTGTTGTTGGCTACGTTTTTTTTGGATGGTGCGGCGTACGAGTGGTGGTATACCCTCGAGTTGTCCGGTTGGGATGCCCGTAGTGTGACCTGGGAGACGTTTAGGGAACGGTTCCTGGAACAGTACTACCCTCGTTCTTTCCGAGATGCCAAGGAGGCAGAGTTCTTGCATCTCCAGCAGGGGACTATGACAGTGGCTGAGTATGAACGGAAGTTCCAGATGTTGTCTCGGTTTGCTCCAGCTTTTGTGGCCACTGAAGCCGAGAAGTGCCGTAGGTTTGAGTTGGGCTTGCGAGGTGAGATTCGAGCCATCGTGACGGCCGGATCTTTTGCTACCCTCCGAGACTTGTCGGATGCTGCGATGCGAGTTGAGGCTAGTTTGCCGGTACGACGCCGGGAATCATTTATTCCTGGAGCTTCGAGCCAGCGCACACCGAAACGGGGTAACTTCGGTGGAGCGTCATCGTCAGGCGATGATCGTTTTGGTAGGCCTGGCAGTGCCCAGAGTTCAGGATTTTGGGGTTACCGAGCACCGCCGACTCCGCAAGCGAGTGCGACGTCGGTAGCGTCCACAGGGAGACTGAGCAGTGGACCAGGCTGGAATGTGTGTTTCTACTGTGGGGAGCGAGGTCATTTTCGACGTGAGTGTCCACAGTTGCCACATGAAGGTGGTATAGGCAGAGGAGCAGTGGAGCCTGGGCAGAGTACAGCGTCAGGGACCGCAGGTACGAGAGGAGGTGGTGGCACAGCCACGAGTAGTTCGAGGGGACGTGGTAGAGCGTCGGGATCACAGGCCCGGGTGTTCTCGATGACTCAGCAGGAGGATCAGGCGATACCAGATGTGGGGACAGGTACTTGTTTTACTTTTGGTTGTTCTGTTGGTTTGGTTGTTGGATCCCAGGGTAGAGTCTAGAAGTTCGCCTAGAGGACTTGGAGTATACAGTAAGTTCCGTAGCAGGATGACGGAAGGTACAGGAAAGGAGTGACTATAACTGATCGATATGAGGTTATTGAAGGAGAGAACCCACAAGCTAGATTTTTCCTTTAGGACTTTGTAGATTTATTCCGATAGTGGCCGAATTAGCAGCCGAGGGAGCTGGGTGGTCGATTGTTTGGGTTGGTAGTCGAGTTGGTTCGGGAAGGTAGGGTGGTTGTATACGAGGATGTACTCTATGACTTCTGTCGGGTACTGTGAAATGAGGTATTTTGTAATACCTTTATTTTCTGTTCATAGAGTTTCCCTTGCGTACTCCATGCAGCTGTAACAGTAGTTGGGGATCGAGTGAAATACCCAAGGTGGAGTTGATAGACAGAGAACCTAGGAGAGGTTGTTCTTTACCGGGTAGGAGACCCTAGGTGTTGGGAACGAGCTGTGGAATTTCGGGGACGAAATTCTATTTAGGTGGGTAGATTGTAACAACCCGTCCCGAGAGCCGGGATTACGATAGTGATTAAGGTGTGATTATTGAGGTTAAGCAGTGGGTAGGTGGTCCCGATGGGTCCATGAGCGTAGAATGACGATTTTGCCCCTGGTTCGGGCAAATAGTTGACTTTTAGTTGGGAGGTTGATTTGAGTGTTGATCGGTGACTAGGACGTAGTTTAGGACGTCACGAATCCATAGGCAAGTGGCACGCCTGATTCCGACATCCGAGGAGGAAATTGTGATGTTCGGAAGGTTGAGGGCATGACCGTAATTTGAGGAAATTAGGGGGGAAAAGTTGACTTTTTGAATAATCGAGTTTTGGTAGGTTGACCTAGGATGGTTAGATAGATTCCGTCGTCCTGAGTTCGATGACAGGCGGCACGTCTTCATCGGACTTACGGGGCGAGAGTTACGGGTCTAGGAAGTTTTGGTTAAATCGTAAATATGAGTTAAAAAGAAGGGTATTTTGGTCATTGTGGCACATTGGGATTTGTGCACAGAGGAAAGGAATGGACGGCTGGGATTAGGCCATGTGGGAGTGTGTGGAGTGGATTGTGACATGTGGCATGTGTGTAGAGGATTCTGGTGGAATCCTGTATGTGCGCGGTCCCAATTATTTGGGTGCACCTGTGTGTGCCCGTGTGCCCAAAAGACTGATTAAAATAATCATAAATTCCCAATAAATCATTAATTTCACAAGTTCACAAGTGACTCCAAATCCGAGTCAAAATCACTATTCACTTGGGTTCTCATGCCCAAAATAACATTACCACGCAAATCTATGCGTTGCAACCTCCGTTGCCATTTTCACGTGTATCCACGAAATTTACCATTGACTCATTCCCGAGTCATCACATCATTTTCCAATCCATGACTCAACAATCCGAGTCCAACCATTATTTTCAATCAATTTTAATCCCGGACTCATAAACCAAGTCAAAACATCATTTTTACCAAATCTCGTAATTTCTCGATAATCGCCCAAAAATAATAATATAATAATCATAAAACCGAGAAATTACCGAATTGAAACACAAATCATGCCCAAGCATATAAAATCATATAATAAGGCATTTAAATCATATATGCATGCAGCACGGTTAGAAAACAAAGTCCACTCACACACACCGTCCAAAACGGTCCGTTTCCGAGCTGCACGTTTTTCCGTAAAATCTGGAAATCACAACTCCTGTCCAAAATCATTATAGAGGGTTACTAACATCTCAAAATACATCATATAATTTTCCCCAATTTTTCCGTGATTTAAATACGTATTTTTAACGTAATACAAAACTTCGGATACGCGGAACATTATCGAAACAATATCCGATTTCCCCGAAACCAACGTCAAAATGTTCGTTACACTGAGAGGATCAAAAGTCATGTTGACCTCACCTTGAGACTAGGCCGGAAGCGCCCCCACGCGCCGCCGTGAGTGGCTGCGCGTGAAACCCACGCGCCAGCTACAGTGTCACCGTCCCAACCCGTTTGTCTGGTAAACGGGTCCTTTAACCCGCGATCAGACCCGTTTGGTTTTCTGTCAAATCCACACTGAATTCATCAATTGAGCATTCATACAGCTTCAAATTAAGTTCAATTTAAGATCTGTGGACACAATTACAATCGAACTTACCTCAAACCTCATGATCACAGTTGATCATTCGAAGAACATCCCGCACACTGTTCATCATCAGAACTCCCTCAATTTCAATCGATTTCTCTCAATTGATGCAACCAGAAGCTTCAGTGGATTCAGGTAAACTCTTTCCCCATCTCAATTGCATCAATTCATGGCTCAAACGCCACGACTCAAACTCGATTCTTCGTCACTGTGCAACTATGGAGTTCAGTCAATCTCAATCAGTTTCTTCCAATTGATGGATCCAGAAGCATCGTGGGATCCTCAGGAACATAATCCCCAGCTCAATTTCAACAATCAAAGCCTCCAATTCCTCGACTCAATCTCAAAAATTCTGAAAGTTTCCTTCCTCAGTTCTACCTCAATTCGACCTCAATTCCACTTAGTTCCTTCTTCAAAATTGATCGTAGTAATCCCAGAAGACTGAAACTGAACCCAATTTCGATCAACAAGGCTCAATTCATCCAATTTGATTTTTCCTCCCAAAAACCCAATTTTCGAATTCCCAGTTTTCAACCACTCTCAATCTCCCGTGTTTACCCAGTTGAGTTAGTCTCAACAAGCACTCGATTTTGCCCTCAAAACCAGTTAGAATTGGCAGCTAACACTCTCCAATTCTGCTGCTCAATGCTCACGGGTAAGAAAAACAAAGAAGGAGAAAATTTAAGGAGAAAATGGAGGAAATGATGAAGGACAAATGATGATGTTGTAATGATGGTGTTGGGAGGGAAACATGGAGCTGGAATCAAGGGATGGGTGACACTTGTCACTCATCCGGATGTGCACAGTCACCGGGTACTGTTCATAATAAAATATTATTTTATTCCCGGTTCGTTCGGTTAATCGAGCCCGATTCCGTGACCATAACTTCGTCGTCGAATCTCCGATTTCGGCATGCCGCCTGTCGTTGGATTCGTATCGACGAGACCTACGTAACGGTCCTTGGCCCTCGTCCATCGGACCTCCCGATCAAAAAGTCAACATTTGGCCCCTACTATGCCAAATTACCAAAATACCCCTCAACTTCCGAACATCATAACTTTCTCCTCGAATGTCGGAATCGAACGTGCCACCTGTCTATGAACTCGTGACGTCCCGAACTACGTCACAATCATCAGTCAAAGTCCGTTTGACCGCCCGAACTAAAAGTCAACATTTTGCCCACGCTAGGGGCAAAACGGTCATTTTGCACAATTCGTCCGATTTCACTCAACTAATCCCCGATTAGTCATTCTAAACCATAATTAATTAATATTCAATCCCGTTATTCGGGACGGGTCATTACAACCTTCCCTCCTTAAAGAATTTCGTCCCCGAAATTCCAACTATCCGTATTCCACAACTACCTCGTGGAAAGCAATTGGCCACACATCACGTGTACACATGTACACCCACTAGCCAACACAGAATTCGTCTGCACAGAGACGTCACATCACAGATGCACGTCGTACTGACTACACTCGACCACCCCGAGTGAAAATTAATCACCAGAAATTGGCAATGTCATCATTAAGTTGACTCTTTCAGCTTGACGGCCCCACGTACTCACTAATGTGCCCTGACTTCCGCTCTCATAGAGAGTCACCAAAACTCACTTGTCAGTCCATGCCGACACTACAAGTAAAACTGTCACCACCAAGCTTTACCACGCTAGTAAAGTGCCAATCAGTAACAAATCAGTGACAACACATCATACCACCACGTCCGTCAATGTAGCACAAGATCAACAACATGATCTCCCCTCGCAGGGCAAACTCAATCCTGCGACAAATACCAACAGCAGTAACCACAACTATCACCCCCTCAGCGATCCCAGATGCTGGTAAGGTCACGACAAGGTAACATCTCGCTGCAAAGCAACTTGCGGTCACACTAACCACCAACTCACTCATCCTGAGTATTCGCATACCGTCATCACACTCAAACAGACGGTGTAACTGGAACACATTGAACACCAGCCTAGCAGTGATCACACAACTCAACACTAGAGTTATACTAGCCAACCATGGCTAAGAGCACCTGCTCAATCAATCACTGAAATCATCAGAATCACTCTGCCCAGTGCATCGTGTTCAATGTCCAGTTCACGTTCACAACCCATCCAATGGTATCATGATTAAGCCGACTACTAACACGTTCACCAACGTACTACTGGTATAACCCGTATACCGTCACCCGACACCACAAGTCTGCAAAGTATCATACCCCAAACCATGTACAAGGTACACACATCTATCCATTGACCAGACTACAACCACCTAGGTCATAGTCAAATACGTTTGCAATAATGGAGTCCATTTTCCCAAACCAGCAAGAGACAAATCGAAACTCCACCAATCAACTAGTTCCAATTCCAAATCCGAATCCGCAATTTCGTAAGAGGGCACAAGAGAGATGTCAGGGTTGGGATATACGGTGCAATATGATTATGGTGGATGAATTATTTTTATTATTATTACTATTATAATGTTATTGTGTGTGAGATGATATGATAAGTGATTGATGAGGCATGTTATGTTACAGTTATACTATATATTTATATATATGTTTTGACTCAAATGCATGCAAGATTTGAAAACAGAGGGGTAAAACACTATTTATACTATGTATTATGAACGATTTTGAAATATCCTTTATTTTTGGCCCATTCACACTTTCATGGTTTTCTTGACCCCTCCAAGATGGTTTTGAGGCTGAGACATAGTCACATCACCACTGCGTACCCGATACCTTGATTGGGTAGGTCGAGCACCATTTTGTAAATCTGTTATTCGTGCTCGTAATTTTGTAGTGCTCTCTATCCATTGTTTGGCATTGTTGGACCCATTCTCGGATGTATTTGATACGCAAGATGTTTATTGTACATTATTTAACATATTATGGGTGTTTTGGTCTTTTTCTAGGATTGTGTCAGATGGGAGCAAAGCTCATCCCCACGTGGTCCCTAGGGGATCGGGATAGGTCCTATCAGGTTGGTGTCAAAGCAGGTTGAGCACTAGGATAGTTCATTGTATGAGCTTGAGTCTTTTAATGTGATAAATAATCTATGTCTTTTAGTAGTGGATCGTGCCTCATTGACGCGAACCTCTGGCACGGACGGAGGAAGAGGGCACAAGAGAGATGAGAAATACAAGCATTTAGAGAGCCCAGCAGCTGGGTGCTACTATATTCACTGGGAGATATGACCCCGATGAAGCTTATATGTTTATAAATCGCTTGGAGCACATTTTCTCAGTTATGCATTGTCCTCCTGAGGAGTAGGTACTATTGGCCACTTTTATGCTTAAGAGGGGTGCTTACTAGTGGTGGTACGCACTGAAGATGACCGACTAGAGCGCAGCCACTACACCCTGGGAGGTGTTCCGAGAGAGTTTTTTGGACCAGTACTACCCCCGTTCATCTTGGGATACCCGGGAGGCAGAGTTTTTATAGCTCCAGCATGGGAGCCGGACGGTTGTAGAGCACGAGCAGAGCTTCCTGGCACTATCTCATTTTTCCTTGGCATTTGTGAAGACCGAAGCGGACAAGTGTCGCCACTTCAAGTAGGTACTTTGGGGGGAAATCCAGACTATTGACTGCATCCAACTACGCAACCCTGAGGGATTTGACTAATGCCACAGTGCGTGTGAAGGAGCAGTAGTCCCACAGTGGGGGACGATGCCGAGACCGCCTGCATCTTGGACCTTCGAGCCACAGGGGTTCGAAGGGAGGACGCTCTAGTGGGAGGTCATTCTCTCCTGCCCGTGGACAATCTAGCAGGTTTGGGAGTCCCTAGAGATCGGGATAGAGATTGAGCTTTTGGCCACAGTCGACTGCTACGAGTTGTGCATCTGTGGGGTTTTCAGGACCGAGGGCTTTGTCATGCTTTTCTTGCAGGTGAACAGGAAATTTCACTAGGGAGTGCCCTTTACTCTTGGCTGGCAGCAGTGGGGTTGGTTAGAGTTCGGCAGGAACAGCCCATCATGCAGGCACCACATCAGATGCCACTGGAGACGGAGCCCAGGAGGGAGCCCGAGGATGCGGTCGTGGTCGACAAGCGGGACCACAGGCTCGAATTTTTGCAGTGACCCAGTAGCAGGCGAAGAGACACCAAGAGTTGTCACATGTACACTCACTATATCTGACCTTCATGTTCGTGTTCTGATGGATCCTGGTGCTACACATTCATTCATCTCGAGGAGTTGTGCGGCGATGTTAGGCCCCGTGAGGTGTCAATGCTAGATCAAGATGTGGGTGTAGGTACCCCACTAGGAGTTGTATACATAGTGTGCCAGCTGATGAGGGATTGGCCAGTAAGAGTTGGGGACTTGGAGCTTTTAGCCGACTTGATTATCATGGACTTGCATGATTTTGTTGTAATAGTTGGAATGGACTGGCTAGGAGAGCATGGGGTAATCATAGATTATTGTAGTAAATTGGTGACCTTGCAGAGTCCAGGTCTACCGGAGATGACTTTTCAGGGGGAGCGTGGAGTTTCACCACCGAAGATAATTTCTGCACTTACAGCTACAAAGTTGTTACAGAATGGTTGTCAGGGATACTTAGCGCATATGGTTGAGACACGTGAGGACCCATTAAGGACTGAGGATATACCAGTAGTGTGAGAGTTTCCTGATGTATTTCCAGACGAATTGCTAGAATTACCATTGCATCGGGAGATTGATTTCACAATCGAGTTACTCCTTGGGACGGGGCCGATATCGCAGTCGCCGTATAGGATGGCACCAACAGAATTGCGGGAATTAAAGGTACAATTACAGGAGTTGTTGGATCAGGGATTCATCCGAACGAGTACCTCACCGTGGGGAGCACCAATGTTGTTTGTTAAGAAAAAAGAGGGTAACCTATGGTTGTGTGTGGATTACCGACAACTTAATAAGGTGACGATAAGGAATAAGTACCCCTTACCTAGGATCGACAACCTGTTTAACCAATTGCGAGGAGCAAAGTATTTCTCTAAGATTGATCTTCACTTTGGTTACCATTAGCTAAGAATTGCGGAGGATGACGTTCCGAAGACTGCCTTTCGGACGAGGGACGGGCATTATGAGTTTTTGGTAATGCTGTTTGGATTGACAAATGCACCGGCTGCATTCATGGACTTGATGAATCGGGTGTTCCGAGCATATCTAGACAAGTTTGTGATTGTATTTATCGATGATATCTAGGTCTATTCGAAGAGTATCAGAGCGCACGAGGAACGTCTGCGGTTAGTGTTGAGCCGGCTGATTGGGAACCAGTTGTATGCTAAACTTAGCAATGTCAGTTCTGGTTAAATAGTATCAGTTTTCTAGGCCATATTATTTTAGCTTAGGGGATTAGTGTGGACCCCCAGAAGACAGAAGCGATAACCAACTAGGAAAGGCCAAGGACAATTACTGAAGTTTAAAGCTTCATAGGTTTAGCAGGCTACTACCGACAGTTCGTAGAGGGTTTCTCTACTATTGCAGCTCCTTTGACCCGATTGACCCAGAAAGGGGTTAAGTTTGTTTGGGATTACCAGTGTGAACAGAGTTTCAGGAGCTAAAGAGGCGCTTGACTACTACACCAATTCTTGCACTTCCTGATGATGGTGGGGAGTTCGAGGTATACAACGATGCACCACGACAAGGCTTGGGTTGTGTATTGATGCAGCATTGACAGGACCCACCCCGATTATCGCCTCGATAATCGGGAAGCATCCTGCTCCCGTCTGACAATCGAACACAAAAGACCGGAAAACCAAATAACATCACACCCATTGTCAGACCAGGGAGATTAAGCAAATACAACCGACTGGACATCAAGTCCATAGTTTCACAGAGCATAATATTACAAAACAAGTTAAAGAACAAATCCTACTCTGTGAACTAACTACTCCGCAACGGAAAACTTTATGCCTCTGCCTCTGCCTCGGTGCTAGCCCCCGAACTTGTACCACGACCTGGAGGGTAATTAAAACAACAAAGTGTGAGTGGACCGAAACAAAAGTTTGCAGAAAAAAGTTAAATGAAATCGGGGTTTGCCCTCCAGTTTTATAACACGCATGCATAACCAGATATTCGAAGACCTCGTATCAAACATTCGAAATCCCTTTTTCCGAAACACATGTAAAACGTTACAGAAAACTGTCATAACTCATGTAAAAATAATATAAGATTACCAAAATCCAGAAATCATCATTTTGAAACATCAATTAAACAAATCAAGTAAAAACTAAATCAATAATCACAATTAAGCCGTTGGATCCATCCGAGTCTTTAAACTCAATATCAGGCCTTCCCGGGATATCAACGAGTCTTTAAACTCAAAACATAATCAATAGGCCTCGGGGGTATCACAATAACCGAGTCTTTAAACTCACGAGTCTTTAAACTCAATCTGGGTCTTTAAACCCAATTTTTCGAGCCCGCCCCCATCAACAATTAACCGGGTCTTTAAACCCAAAACCAGATCCAACAATAAACCGGGTCTTTAAACCCAAAACCATTTATAAACACAATAAACCAGGATTCATCATGATCCGTTTTCCAAAAATCATTCTGAAATCATATCTTGTCATAATAGGACTTATGTCCGAATTCACATGCAAATTCCAAAACATGCAATTCCCGAGAGTCACTTCACAAATATAATCAAAACATCAAAAATACGTAACATGCATAATCATATTCAAACACTCCATCAAAACATCATTCATACATAGGAGAAAATCGTAACCTCGAAATGCGTGAAATACGAAAATTATCTCGAAAAGCATGAAATCACGTAAAACCGAAATATCATATTTATCAACATAAAATCATATGTGAAAACACAAGATAAATAAGTAAAATAGTCATGCATGCACAGTTTAGAAATCAAAATTCCACTCACGGTTTTCGGACGCGTCAATCGCGCCCCGTGCGCTCCCCTGTATCTTCAGAAATGTCTGGTCCTGTAAAAACGTACAAGGAGGGTTACAAACATCCCCAAATAACTCGTATGATTTTCCCTAATTTTTCCGGATTTTTCCGCATAATTAAACTTAAGGACTAAATCTTCCGAACCCTCGAAATTATCCTGATCGACTCGAACTCTAAAGATAAAATGTTAATTAGACTGAAAGGATTATATCTCATGTTGACCGTAATCGGCAAGGACGTCACACGCACCGTCACGCACCGCCCAAAGTGGCTGCGCGTGAAGGCCACGCGCCTGCTACAGTGACACTGCTACAGTGTCACCACCTTCACCCGACTTCTGCTATTCGGGTCCTCAATCCGTGAGTTCAACCCGTCCAATTAGCCTTCAATTCTCAATCAATTCCTTTCCTTTTTTATCCAAACTTCTTCGATAACCGTTTAATTCCAGTTCTATGTCATCTATTAGCCTCGACTGTCCCTAAATCGATCAAACTCAGACTCGAACAGTCGAACAGGTCGACGTCTGGAACTCACCTAACCTAGCCCCATTTTCAAATTAACTCAAACATGAGCTTAAGGGGACCTAGACGAACTCAATTGCACAACCAATTGGACCAGAACTCACCTGGAAGTTGTCGTCCTCAACACTGTGATTTTCCAGAAACTGGAACTTGAGTTCCTGAGCAAACCGTGATCAATCCTTTATAATTCTTGCACGGTGATGTTTGTAATGGTCTCAGAATGCTAACACGGCCCTCGGTTTCGTTCAACAAGCCTCAGGAATTAAACTGGATTTTTCCCTCCATTTTCTAGGTTTTCTTCCCCGTCTGTTTTTCTCCCAAACTCTCCAGCTCTCAACGGTAGAATGGTGCAACATGAATCCTCTCTCCACTCCCCTACACGGTTAATCGATCAGTGCAGCCAGCAGCCCATGGGAAACCAACTGAGGTCTTTGAAACTTTTTTCCCACAAACACAAAAACCCTGGCCATTTTAAACCGACTCGTGCTCTGAATCCCTGCCTAAACACGCCTGAATGCCTCCAACATCCTCAAAGTCCATAAACTAATCCCACCGATCAGTCCACTACGGTTTAAACAATTGAAATCATGCAGGCACTCACGGCATGGCCGTGTACACTATGTTTTTCACTGTGGTGAACAGTAACCGCGTGTAAAAAGACCAAAATGCCCTCAGTTGGCAAATTACCAAATTGCCCCTCATCTTTCGTGACCCGTAACTTGGTCACCAGATGTCCGTTTCACGCGTGCCGCCTGTCGTTGTACTCGGGGCCTCGAGACGAACCTAACGGTCTTCGAGTCATGAGAAAATCAATTGTATTTCAAAAAGCCAACATTTTCCCCATAATCGTCCAATTTACGGTAATGCCCTTGAACTTCGGAACGTCATAACTTTCACCTCGAGCGTCCGAATCGGACGTGCCACCTGTCTATGATCTCGTGACGTCCCGAAATACCTCATGGTCATTGGTCAACGTCCGTTCGACCCTCCAATCAAAAAGTCAACAAATTGACCATACGAATCACAGGGGTAAAAACGTCATTTTATTTATTAATTTACAATATTACATTTTCCGAATTTCCGGGGCGTACAAGCATGGTAGGGTGATCGCTTATGCCTCATGTCAATTAAAACCTCATGAGATGAACTATCCCACTCATGACTTGGAGTTATCGGTAGTAGTGCATGCTCTGAAGACTTGGAGACACTACTTGTATGGTGAAACGTGCAGAATCTTCACTGACCACTAGAGTTTAAAGCACTTGTTCTCGCAGAAGGATTTGAATCTGAGAAAAGGTCGTGGTTGGAGTTGATTAATGACTATGACTGCACGATTGAATATCACCCGGGAAAAGCAAACGTGGTGGCAGATGCACTTAGTAGAAAATCGGCGGGTTCGATTGCACACTTGAGGATAGTGTATCTTACTTTGCTTGTGGAACTTCGGAAGGCTAGAGTTTTGTTGGGAATGGATGTTCAGGGAGTTTTTTTGGCTAGTTTTCATGTGCGACCCTTTCTGATCGACCAGATCATTGAGGCCCAATTTCAGGACCCTACGCTATGTGTTTATCGGATCGAAGTTAGGACAGGTGAGCGGCGGGATTTTACCATTCGAGGTGATGGAGCTCTAGTAAAGCAGGGTTGTATATGTGTGTCTGCATTGGCGGAACTGGGAGCGGAGATTCTAGAAGAAGCCCATAGTTCACCCTATGCTATGCACTCGAGAGGGACAAAGATGTACCATACCCTCTGGGATCACTACTGGTGGGCTGGAATGAAGAGGGATATAGCTAATTTTGTCAGTAGATGTTTGACCTATCAACAAGTTAAGGCGGAACGGCAACGACCATACGGGGCTATGCAACCACTTCTGATGCCCGAGTGGAAATGAGATCATGTCACTATGGATTTCGTGTTTAAACTACCTAGGACGCTAAGTGGTTTTGAGGGAGTCTGGGTGATAGTGGACAGACTAACAAAGTCGACACATTTCTTACCTGTGAGAGAGACGTTCAAGCCAAACCGGCTGGCTCTGGTGTTCATGAACTAAATTATTAGACTTCATGGTACGCCAGAGTCGATAGTTTCGGATTGGGATCTGCGTTATACTTCGAGATTCTAGCAGAGTCTACAGATGGCCCTAGGTACGAACCTACATTTTAGCACAGCTTTTCATCCGCAGACTGACGGGTAGTCTGAGCGGACCATTCAGACATTGGAGGATATGATGAAAGCGTGCACTACAGTTTCAAGATTCCTAGGATATTTTTTTGCCTCTGATGGAGTTTTCATACAACAACAGCTACCAGGCGAGTATTGGCATGGCACCTTATGAGGCACTGTATGGTCGGTAGTGCAAGACACTTGTGTGTTGGACAGAAGTAGGTGAGCGGGCCTTTTTGACCCTAGAGTTGATGGATATGACCCTAGAGAAGGTCTAGATCATTAAAAAGAGGCTGAAGGCGGCATAGGATTTCCAGATAAGTTATGCAGATAGGGGGATCAGGGATATTGAATTTGCGGTGGGAGACTTGGTCTTTTTGAAATTGTCTCCCTGGAAGAGAATCGTGCGATTTGGTCGACGAGGGAAGCTGAGTCCCCGTTATATTGGGCTATATGAGATCATTGAGAGGTTTGGTCTAGTAGCGTATCGATTAAACTTGCCTCCAAAACTTGCGAGGGTACATGATGTATTCCAAATGTTGATGCTACGGAAGTACGTGCACGATGAATAGCACATCTTGCCTGAACAGCCGGTGGAACTGAGGATCGATTTGAGCTTTGAGGAGCAGCCAGTGCAGATATTGGATTGGAAGGACACGTTGCTAAGGAACAAGACGATTCCCATGGTAAAAGTATTGTGGAGGAATCATGACGTGGAAGAAGCCACGTGGGAGCCCGAGGCTCAAATGAGTGAACAACATCTGTATTTATTTGAGTAAATTTTGGGGATGATATTTTTGTAAGGTGGGTGGTTTGTAATTCCCCGGAATTTTAGTCCGTAGACAGGCGACACGCCGGAATCGGAGTCCGGATGGGAAAATTATGGTTAAGAAAGCAAAAAATGGCACTATTCATGAAATCTTGGGAATGTCACACTTGGCTGGTTTTAATTGGATAAGGACAATCTGTGGGACCCTTGGATGAGTTACAAGTGTCACTCATCCCATTGGTGGGTTTCCCTATGCACATGGATCAGCTTAGGGTTCCATCTTCCTCATTTTTATCTCATTTCACTTATTATCATCTTCAACAACTCCCAAACTCTATCTAACCCTTGAACACCAAAAACTCCACCCCACAAACACAATATCATCTGTTTTGCACATTGTGAGACTGGGAGAGCGACTGAGACTAGAGAGACGTGGATGGACGACGGTGGTGAACGGTGGATCACGGTGGGAAGGTAAAAACACGAAACACTCACTTTGGTTCAAAAATGGAAGTTGGTTTTAACGTGTGTTGATCGATCTAATGGCCTCTAATAGGTTCCAAGAACTGTCGAGAAGACAGGGACGATGACATCATCAGTTGACGTCATCACCTTATCAGGGTCAGGTGACGTGGCCCAATGAGGTAAGGACACGTGTCGCATGTTAGTGCACAGTCAGCACTGACATGTCAGTCACATGGCCCAATCAGTAGCTGCCACGTGTCACTGACATGTCAGTGACATGGACCAACCTGCAGCTGACACGTGTTAGACCTGACACTATCAGATGACATCAGCGTTGATTTTGACCGTTGACCTGACGTCAACGTTGACTTTTTGGTCAACGTTGGCCGGGGCTTTGACCCGCACGTGGTGGCGCGTGGGCACGTTTTTCGTGGTGGGACTAGTGCCATTTTAATGGTTTAGCTGATCCGGATCCAATGGTGGTGGTTTCGGGTCGTTCGTAGGTTATTTGGTGGGTCAAAATAGAGTTTATAGCCTCGAGAAGCTTGTTCGGGATGCGTTTCCAGGCCGACACTGTTCCTAGATTTTAGATATGAGTTTGTAGAAATCATTAGTGATCTTTGGATATGTTTGGAGAGGTTAGAGGCTGTGATATAGCTTCAAGACAGGTTTTAGACGTTGATTAAGTAGTATGATAGTAATGTGAGTGGGTCTTTTGATTTCTAACGGAATGCATGCATAACTATTTTCATTATATTATTATATGATTGTGTGGATGAGTATGTTGAGTTTTATTTATGGATTGTGTACCCAGATATTATACTATGTGGGCATATGACTTGTCTGGTTATTATGTGAGTTGTGGAATTATATTGGGATGTCACAAGTTCATATTATTGTACCAGATATATTGACCATATGGATTACTGTTTCCTACAGTTATTGGTACCTTGGAGCGGTCATGGCGCATTGCCTGCGAGGGGTCATGCTATAGAGCGACCAGACCGTAGGGTGGCCCAGAAGCAGGATTGCTATGTTTAGACGTCTGGGATGTCAGGCATCTAGGATGTCATGCCTGGACTGGGTTCGGGGATAAGACTCGGGATTGAGACGCCGGGCGGCACGCATAGTTGTAAGACCGTGACCTTATTAGATGTTTGGGACGTCCGACATCTGGGATGTCAGGGTGGGGATATACGGTGCAATATGATTATTGTGGATGTATTATTATTATTCTTATATTATTGTGTGTGTGATGATATGATATGTAATTGATAAGGCGTGTTATGTTTTAGTTATACTATATATATATATATGTTTTGACTCAAATACATGCATGATTTGAAAACTGAGGGGTAAAACACTATTTTTACTATGTATTATGAATGGTTTTGAAATATCCTTTATTTTCGACCCACTCCCACTTTCATGGTTTTCTTGACCCCTCGAGGACGTGATCCATAGGTAGAGGTAGGTCCTGAGGCTGAGACATAGTCACATCACTGCTGCATACCTGATACCCTGGTTGGGTAGGTCGAGCACCATTTTGTAAAAATGTTATTCATGCTCGTAATTTTGTAGTGCTATATATCCCTTGTCTAGCACTGTTAGACCGAATCTTAGATGTATTTTATGTTTAAGACATTTATTGTACATTATTTAACCTGTTATGGGTATTTTGGTCTTTTTCTGGGATTGTGTCAGAGCAGGGCGCATCCCCACGTGATCCTTAGGGGATCGGGATGGGTCCTGTCAGTCAGCCCAAGTCGCGGAGGTGACCCTCTAGGTGCTTGCTCGTGACGAGCAACACGTCGGGGTGCAAGTCGTATGCCTTCAGACAGATGCGATGAACCATGTCTCCTTGGTGCTTGGGTGTTGGACTGTGGGTTGCGTAGGGCGTCCAAGTGCCTCCTTAGGTACAAGTCGGCATGGAGCTGATTCTGGACTCTTTGTAACACCCCGGAAATTCGAGGATTTCCATATTGTAATTTTTTTGTGTGAATTGACGATTTTACCCCTGTGAATGGTATGGTCAAATTGTTGACTTTTTGATTGAGGAACTAAATGGACTTTGACCTATGACCGTGACGTAGTTCGGGACGTCACGAGTTCATAGACAGGTGGCACGTCCATTTCGGACGATCAGGGAAAAAGTTATGGCTATCGGAAGTTCAGGGGCATTACCGTAATTTGGACTCTCGGGGGAAAATGTTGACTTTTCTTTTGACAACTAATTTTCAGTTGACTCAAGGACCGTTGGGTAGGCCTCGACGTCCTGAGTCCGTAGACAGGCGGCACGCCGAAATCGGACTTCGTACGAGGAAGTTATGGTCAGAAACGTGAATTCGGGAAGTTCGTGTCTCGGTTTTCGTGTCGAATATTATATTCAGAAATTCTGATTGAAGGACACCTGGGGAGTGACAAGTGTCACTCACCCATTGGCTAGATTGGATCAGATCCACTATTGGATTAATTAAACATTTGAACCAGCTTTAAATGTCAGCCTTTGGATTGAAAACCCCAGATCAGATCTCAGCCCTTGATCTAATCTGGAGATTCAATCTGAGCCATCCATTTCCTTCCCTCCATTTCTTTATAATTCATACCCGCAGAGCACATTCTGCCATTTCGATCCAACCTTTCCAGCAAACCATCCACTCTCTGTGTCTGTGTATTGGGGACTTGCCGGCGAGGCTGAACGGTGGCAGTGAGCACGGCGGAGGACGGCGGCGTGGGGGGAAAACCGGAAAACCCGAAACGGTTTCTAAAACTCAGATTTTGGTAACTCGAATTCCCACGTTTAGTTTTGTTTCCTATTAATCCTAATCGACTCTAGGGACTTATAGGAACCTTCTGGGCTTGAGTTCACGACCGGAGGTAGCCTGAACGGAGTGCAAACGGCGACGGGAACCCGGGTCTGTTCATCGAGGTAAGTCTTTGTTTCAGCCCTTGTTTATTGATTTTAATTAGCTAGAACTGTTCCTGGGTATAGGACGAACATCTAGGAACAAACCAGAGTGAAAATGGTTGGGTGTAGAAGAAATGGTGACCGGGTCGTGATCGCGGGTCTGTTCGACCCAAGTTGCAGAGATACGGGTCAACCCGTCTGAGGACAGAGGTGATGACGTGGCACCCTGTCAGACTGTCAGGTGACGTGGACCAACCGTGAGCCGACACGTGTCACATGTCAGTGCACAGTCAGCACTGACATGTCAGTGACGTGGACCAGTCAGGGACTGCCACGTGTCACTGACATGTCAGTGACGTGGACCAGTGCCGTGCTGACACGTGGCACATGTCAGATCTGACACGTGGTCTGACAGATCAGTGAGGTGGACCAATTGGATGTTGACACGTGGCACCTGTCAGAGTCTGACACGTCAAACCTGACAGCTGTCAGATGACGTCAGCATGACGTCATGCTGACGTCAGCAGTGACGTCAGCGATGACGTCAGCAGGAACTGTTCCTGCGTTGACCGCCACGTTGACCGGCGCGTGGGGG
The DNA here is from genome assembly GCA_032719365.1 of Prinsepia uniflora. Taxonomy (NCBI): domain Eukaryota; kingdom Viridiplantae; phylum Streptophyta; class Magnoliopsida; order Rosales; family Rosaceae; genus Prinsepia; species Prinsepia uniflora. Next base: position 35,152,090 of record CM064865.1, read on the forward strand.
CGCGTGTGAACAGTGTTTCTGGTGGGACCACCACCATTCTTTAGGTTTCGACGATCCGGATCCAATGGCGGTGGTTTCGGGTCGATCGGAGATCATTAAGTTGGTCAAAATAAGGTTTATTGCCTTGGGAAGCGCGTTCGGGCGGCTTTCCCGGGTCGGTTTCGACCTAGGCTTTCATGGTTGAATGTTGGGGGTTTAATTTGACCTTTACGAATACTTGGATTTGACAGGGATTGTACATTTGTACCAGGACGAGGGTATACGTTCGGTTTCTAGCAGGATTGTACTGTGAGTGGGCCATTTTCTTAAACCCTTGTGTGCATAAATGTTTTCTGGTTTTATTATACTTATTCACATGCTAAAACAATGATGGTTTTGATGATATGGAAAATATGGTTATGGCACGTTTCACGGTATTTGGGCTTGAGACCCGTCCGATGAAACTGAATGATTGGTTCGGATTCTATCTATGTATATATATGTTTGCATGTGGATATCAATAAAATGTATTTGTTACTGCACTGTATAGATCCTTCCATATTATATTGTCTCCTCCGGATGAGGTACCCCGGAGAGGTCACGGACGTCTAGTACGTCCAGCGTCTATGACGCTAAGCATCGGGGATGCTGTACCCGAACGGGGTTCGGGGATTGAACTCGGAAATTGAGACCCGAGTGGCACGCGTAGCCTTGTGATTGTGACCTATTGGACGTCAGGGACGTCAGACATCAGGGATGTCGGGATTGGAGTGTATAGTGCAGCAACTAAAATTATGGTTATGGTTTTGCTATATGCCTTATGGTTCATATTCTATGGTTTATGATTTTGGAATTATGGTGCACGCATATTTGGAAAACGGAGGGGTAAATTATATGTTTTACTTATCAAACGATTTCATAAACTTGTGTTTCGGTCCACTCACCCTTACTGTTTGATAACCCCTCCAGGTCGGGAAACTGAGGTAGAGGAGGAGCCAGAGGCTGAGGCATAGATCTACTTCTGCGTACCTGAACCCCTGCTGGGCGGTGTACCCGCAGGATTACTTTAGAGTCGTGCTCGCAAATTTGTAATTTTGGATTATATCCCTTGTCTGACATTCGTTTAATTCGGATTTTATGTATGACTTTAATTTGGTTATTTATGCTTTTAAATGTTTTGAGGTTAAAATTGGTATGAATTATTGGGTGTCAGACGGGAGCAGGGCACGTCCCCTTGTGGTCCCTGTGGGATCGGGGCGGGTCCTGTCAGCTTGGTATCAGAGCACTAGGTTGTGGTCAGTACTAGGGTATTGGTCTGCATGCTAGACTAGCGATTAGTACTAGTTACTTTTCGACTTTTAAGAATATTGTTTTCTGATCTATGCCTCTTGACAGTTGGTTATGCCTCCTAGGAGAATTCCGCATACTCGAACGGACGAGGATCTAGAAAGAGAGATGGAATGCGCGAGCATCGAAAGGGCTCAACGTTTGGGAGCCACTCCTTTCTGCGGGGGATCAAACCCCGAGGATGCTCACGACTGGATCACCAAGTGGGAGAGGATCTTCTCGGTGATGCACTGCCCTCCGGGCGAACGAGTGACTCTGGCGGCCTTCTTACTGGAGGGAGGAGCCTACCAGTGGTGGCATGGACTCGAAATGTCCGGGTGGTCTGTCCATACCACTACCTGGGAAGCTTTTCGTTCCAGGTTTCTGGACCAGTACTACCCGCGATCTTTTCGCGCGGCGCGGGAGGCGGAATTCCTGCGGCTGGAGCAGGGTGACATGTCTGTTTCAGACTACGAGCAAACTTTCGGGAGACTTTCCCGGTTCGCTGCCTCATTCGTAAGCACGGAGGAGGACAAATGCCAGCGGTTTGAGCTTGGACTCCGAGGGGAGATCCGGGCCAGTGTGACTGCTACCACTCATGCTTCTCTGAGGGATATGGTCGACGCAGCGGTGCGTGTCGAGGCCAGTCTGGCGGCACACCAATCACGACAACCTTCGGGGGAGGGGCGACGTCAGGATCGCCCACACCATGGGCCATCAGGCCGGAAGAACAACAGGGGAGGGAGCTACAGAGGAGCACCCTCATCCTTCAAGGGTCGTGGCTGGTCGGGTCGACGTGGAGGCTCTCAGGGCAGAGGATCTGGACACAACTCTGGGCAGCACTCATCTTGGAGTGGTGCATCTGGTGGGCATTCGGGCAGGCCAAGGCCAGTAACTTGTTTTGCTTGCGGAGAGGAAGGCCACTATGCCTGCGATTGTCCGCAGTTGTCCAAAAACAACGACGCTGGGGGCTCGAGTGTGGTGCAGAGCACGGCGTCCCACACTAACGGAGGTCGCGGTCAGGGAGGTGACCGTGGTGCTGGACGTGGCGCGCGCGGGCGCGGACGGAACGGAGGGCCGAGGGCCCAAGTGCTTGCAATGACCCAGCAGCAGGCGAGGACTGCTCCAGGCGTGGTCACAGGTACACTACATATCCTTAATTTTCTTGTACGTGTATTAATGGATGCGGGGGCTACACATTCTTTTATTTCGAGGAGTTGTGCCGGTTTGCTTGATTGTGTGGTATCAGCCTTAGATTGCGAAATGGGTGTTGGCACCCCGATGGGTACCGTGTACCTTGTGAATCAGGTGATTCGGAGGTGCCCGGTAAGAATTGAGGATGTGGATTTACCAGCAGACTTAATTATTCTGGATATCCACGACTTCGATATAATCCTAGGGATGGATTGGCTGTCGGAGCACGGATCGCTCATCGACTGCTGTAGCAAGCAAGTAATTTTGCGGAGCCCGGGTTTGCCGGAAGTTATCTTTCAGGGGGAACGTGATGGTTCGCCTCCTGAAGTGATTTCGTCACTTACTGCTACCAAACTTCTACGGAAGGGATGCCAGGGTTATCTGGCGCATGTCGTGTCGGAACGGGTCGATACTCCGGTTATCGACGAAATACCGGTGGTCTGTGAGTTTCCGGACGTATTCCCGGAAGACTTACCTGGATTGCCACCATCGCGGGAGATTGAGTTTACTATTGAACTACTCCCGGGTACCCGACCTATATCCCAGGCACCATACCGGATGGCGCCGGCCGAGTTACGGGAACTCAAGACTCAATTGCAGGAGTTGGTAGATTTGGGGTATGTCCGACCGAGCACTTCACCGTGGGGAGCACCGGTGTTGTTCGTGAAGAAGAAGGAAGGAAGTCTCCGTTTATGTATTGATTATCGACAACTCAACAAGGTGACATTGAGGAACCAGTATCCTCTACCCAGGATTGATGACCTTTTCGACCAGTTGCGGGGAGCTCAGTGCTTCTCGAAAATTGATTTGCGATCTGGGTATCACCAACTGAGGATTTCGGAGGAGGATATTCCGAAAACTGTTTTTCGAACCCGTTACGGGCACTACGAGTTCCTTGTTATGCCATTTGGTTTGACGAATGCTCCAGCAGCATTCATGGATCTGATGAACCGGGTCTTCCGACCCTACCTGGATAAGTTCGTGATTGTGTTCATCGATGATATTTTGGTATACTCGAGGAGTGCCCGTGCACATGAAGAACATCTACGGCTGGTCTTGGAGAAACTGAGACAAGAACAATTGTATGCCAAGCTGAGCAAGTGTCAGTTTTGGCTGAGCAGTATTGGTTTTCTGGGACACGTGATATCGACGGATGGGATTTGCGTGGATCCCCAGAAAACAGAAGCGGTGACCAACTGGGCTAAACCGACAACAGTGACCGAGGTGCGGAGTTTCGTCGGATTGGCAGGTTACTACCGGAGATTCGTGGAGGGTTTCTCCAAAATTGCTGCACCATTGACTCGTTTGACTCGAAAGGGAGTAAAGTTTATCTGGGACGAGCAGTGCGATCGGAGCTTTCAAGAGTTGAAAGATCGGTTGACCACTGCACCTGTCCTTGCATTGCCGGATGACAGTGGAGAGTTTGTGGTCTTCAGTGATGCATCGCTGCAAGGTCTAGGCTGCGTGTTGATGCAAACTGGCAAGGTTATCGCCTATGCATCCCGGCAGCTGAAGACCCATGAGTTGAACTACCCTACCCATGATTTGGAGTTGGCAGCGGTGGTTCATGCACTCAAGATCTGGAGACATTATCTGTTCGGCGCAACGTGTCGAATATACACCGACCACCAGAGTCTTAAATATTTATTCACTCAGAAGGAGCTCAACATGAGACAACGGAGATGGTTGGAGCTACTGAAGGACTATGACTGTACGATCGAGTACCATCCGGGTAAGGCCAATGTGGTGGCGGATGCACTCAGCAGGAAATCAGCAGGAACTATTGCACACCTTGGGGTGGTGTATCTTCCCTTGCTGGTGGAACTCCGGAAGGCGGGAGTTATTTTGGGTACGGACGAGCATGGAGCTTTGTTGGCCAGCTTCCATGTGCGACCGGTACTGATTGATCGGATCATTGAAGCACAACTGCAGGATCCGATACTCTGTATTTACAGAATTGAGGTCGATGCGGATGGGAGACAGGATTTTACCATCCGGGACGATGGAGCACTGGTGAAATTGGGCCGTTTGTGCGTTCCTGCAGTGGCAGAGTTACGGGCCGAGATACTTGAAGAGGCCCACAGTTCGGCCTATGCTATGCATCCGGGAGGTACAAAGATGTACCGTACCCTCCGGAACCATTATTGGTGGCCAGGAATGAAGAAGGATATTGCTGAGTTCGTGAGCAAATGCTTAACCTGTCAGCAGGTTAAGGCGGAACGGCAGAGACCGTATGGGGCTATGCAGCCACTTCCGATTCCTGAGTGGAAGTGGGATCACATCACCATGGACTTCGTCTTTAAATTACCGAGGACTCAGAGTGGAGTGGACGGAGTATGGGTGATCGTGGATCGGTTAACCAAATCAGCCCATTTTCTGCCAGTTCTGGAAACCTATAAACCTAACCGACTGGCTCAGCTGTTTGTGAAGGAAATCATACGACTTCATGGTACGCCGGAATCAATCGTGTCCGATCGTGATCCGCGTTTCACTTCCAGGTTCTGGCGGAGTTTGCAAGCTACTTTGGGAACAAACCTACGTTTCAGTACTGCTTTCCATCCACAGACCGATGGACAGTCTGAGAGAACCATTCAAACCCTGGAGGACATGATGAGGTCATGTGTACTACAGTTTCAAGACTCTTGGGATACTCATTTGCCATTGATGGAATTCGCTTACAACAACAGCTATCAGGCAAGCATCGGGATGGCACCTTATGAGGCACTGTATGGCCGACAGTGCAGGACACCTATCTGCTGGACGGAGGTAGGGGAGCGAGCGGTTGTAGGGCCGGAGGTAGTGGACTTAACCATGGAAACTGTTCGCGTGATCAAGGAAAGATTGAAGGTGGCACAGGATCGCCAGAAGAGTTATGCCGACCGACGGATTCGAGACTTGGAGTTTGAAGTGGGAGATTTTGTCTTCCTGAAGTTGTCTCCGTGGAGGGGGATTATCCGTTTTGGCCGACGGGGGAAACTGAGTCCGCGTTTTATCGGACCTTATGAAATCGTGGAGAGAATTGGCAGAGTTGCATACAGATTGGCACTACCCCCAGAACTATCAAGAGTTCACGATGTTTTCCACGTATCGATGTTGCGGATGTACGTACGTGATGCTTCTCATGTACTTAGGGAACAACCTGTCGAACTACGGGAGGATTTGAGCTTTGAAGAACAACCAGTACAGATCTTGGATCGGAAGGACAAGGTACTACGTCGAAAGACGATCCCTCTCGTGAAAATTCTCTGGAGAAACCAGGATGTGGAAGAAGCCACATGGGAGCCTGAGGCTCAGATGCGAGAACAATTTCCTCATTTGTTTCTTTGAAATTTCGGGACGAAATTTCTTAAGGGGGGAAGGTTGTAACACCCCGGAAATTCGAGGATTTCCATATTGTAATTTTTTTGTGTGAATTGACGATTTTACCCCTGTGAATGGTATGGTCAAATTGTTGACTTTTTGATTGAGGAACTAAATGGACTTTGACCTATGACCGTGACGTAGTTCGGGACGTCACGAGTTCATAGACAGGTGGCACGTCCATTTCGGACGATCAGGGAAAAAGTTATGGCTATCGGAAGTTCAGGGGCATTACCGTAATTTGGACTCTCGGGGGAAAATGTTGACTTTTCTTTTGACAACTAATTTTCAGTTTACTCAAGGACCGTTGGGTAGGCCTCGACGTCCTGAGTCCGTAGACAGGCGGCACGCCGAAATCGGACTTCGTACGAGGAAGTTATGGTCAGAAACGTGAATTCGGGAAGTTCGTGTCTCGGTTTTCGTGTCGAATATTATATTCAGAAATTCTGATTGAAGGACACCTGGGGAGTGACAAGTGTCACTCACCCATTGGCTAGATTGGATCAGATCCACTATTGGATTAATTAAACATTTGAACCAGCTTTAAATGTCAGCCTTTGGATTGAAAACCCCAGATCAGATCTCAGCCCTTGATCTAATCTGGAGATTCAATCTGAGCCATCCATTTCCTTCCCTCCATTTCTTTATAATTCATACCCGCAGAGCACATTCTGCCATTTCGATCCAACCTTTCCAGCAAACCATCCACTCTCTGTGTCTGTGTATTGGGGACTTGCCGGCGAGGCTGAACGGTGGCAGTGAGCACGGCGGAGGACGGCGGCGTGGGGGGAAAACCGGAAAACCCGAAACGGTTTCTAAAACTCAGATTTTGGTAACTCGAATTCCCACGTTTAGTTTTGTTTCCTATTAATCCTAATCGACTCTAGGGACTTATAGGAACCTTCTGGGCTTGAGTTCACGACCGGAGGTAGCCTGAACGGAGTGCAAACGGCGACGGGAACCCGGGTCTGTTCATCGAGGTAAGTCTTTGTTTCAGCCCTTGTTTATTGATTTTAATTAGCTAGAACTGTTCCTGGGTATAGGACGAACATCTAGGAACAAACCAGAGTGAAAATGGTTGGGTGTAGAAGAAATGGTGACCGGGTCGTGATCGCGGGTCTGTTCGACCCAAGTTGCAGAGATACGGGTCAACCCGTCTGAGGACAGAGGTGATGACGTGGCACCCTGTCAGACTGTCAGGTGACGTGGACCAACCGTGAGCCGACACGTGTCACATGTCAGTGCACAGTCAGCACTGACATGTCAGTGACGTGGACCAGTCAGGGACTGCCACGTGTCACTGACATGTCAGTGACGTGGACCAGTGCCGTGCTGACACGTGGCACATGTCAGATCTGACACGTGGTCTGACAGATCAGTGAGGTGGACCAATTGGATGTTGACACGTGGCACCTGTCAGAGTCTGACACGTCAAACCTGACAGCTGTCATATGACGTCAGCATGACGTCATGCTGACGTCAGCAGTGACGTCAGCGATGACGTCAGCAGGAACTGTTCCTGCGTTGACCGCCACGTTGACCGGCGCGTGGGGGCGCGTGTGAACAGTGTTTCTGGTGGGACCACCACCATTCTTTAGGTTTCGACGATCCGGATCCAATGGCGGTGGTTTCGGGTCGATCGGAGATCATTAAGTTGGTCAAAATAAGGTTTATTGCCTTGGGAAGCGCGTTCGGGCGGCTTTCCCGGGTCGGTTTCGACCTAGGCTTTCATGGTTGAATGTTGGGGGTTTAATTTGACCTTTACGAATACTTGGATTTGACAGGGATTGTACATTTGTACCAGGACGAGGGTATACGTTCGGTTTCTAGCAGGATTGTACTGTGAGTGGGCCATTTTCTTAAACCCTTGTGTGCATAAATGTTTTCTGGTTTTATTATACTTATTCACATGCTAAAACAATGATGGTTTTGATGATATGGAAAATATGGTTATGGCACGTTTCACGGTATTTGGGCTTGAGACCCGTCCGATGAAACTGAATGATTGGTTCGGATTCTATCTATGTATATATATGTTTGCATGTGGATATCAATAAAATGTATTTGTTACTGCACTGTATAGATCCTTCCATATTATATTGTCTCCTCCGGATGAGGTACCCCGGAGAGGTCACGGACGTCTAGTACGTCCAGCGTCTATGACGCTAAGCATCGGGGATGCTGTACCCGAACGGGGTTCGGGGATTGAACTCGGAAATTGAGACCCGAGTGGCACGCGTAGCCTTGTGATTGTGACCTATTGGACGTCAGGGACGTCAGACATCAGGGATGTCGGGATTGGAGTGTATAGTGCAGCAACTAAAATTATGGTTATGGTTTTGCTATATGCCTTATGGTTCATATTCTATGGTTTATGATTTTGGAATTATGGTGCACGCATATTTGGAAAACGGAGGGGTAAATTATATGTTTTACTTATCAAACGATTTCATAAACTTGTGTTTCGGTCCACTCACCCTTACTGTTTGATAACCCCTCCAGGTCGGGAAACTGAGGTAGAGGAGGAGCCAGAGGCTGAGGCATAGATCTACTTCTGCGTACCTGAACCCCTGCTGGGCGGTGTACCCGCAGGATTACTTTAGAGTCGTGCTCGCAAATTTGTAATTTTGGATTATATCCCTTGTCTGACATTCGTTTAATTCGGATTTTATGTATGACTTTAATTTGGTTATTTATGCTTTTAAATGTTTTGAGGTTAAAATTGGTATGAATTATTGGGTGTCAGACGGGAGCAGGGCACGTCCCCTTGTGGTCCCTGTGGGATCGGGGCGGGTCCTGTCACTCTTAGAGATGTTTCTCCAGCTAGCAGACCGTCTGTTTGTTGAAAAAATGCCGCGCCTGCCCCCATCGCAGGTCGGGGATTCATAGTAGCAGTAGCCATGGGGAACGTTCCAAAACTGAACGTAGGTGTCCAGTTTGGCATTCCGAACGGTAGGTGAATTGATGCGTAGCGTGGGCCGTGTAGGTGACGGGAAAGTGGTTCTTTTGGAATTTCTGGGAAGGGTACGCTCACGACAGCTATCTCAGCGGCAGATGTGGCAGCCTCGGAGGCTCGTGCGGATCGGCGTGTTCTGGCCATGTGAAAAACGGTAAGTGTCAAAAGTGTGATGATGGAGTTCTTTCAAGGAAAAACTAAAGAGCACGCTTTGAGTATTTCTCAAATCGGCTCTCAATGAAAGCACCAGTTGTTGATGCAGAAATCGTCTGATCCTATCAAATTCCTTCTTGATCCCTACATACAATAACTAAAATCAAACGTGGTTATCGTTGAATCCTAGGGGGTGGTTCAATTGTAAACGCTATGATACTTAAGTCAGTTTTCTGAGATAATAAACCGACAGAGTGTTTGCAGAAGTTTTTTATTACCTTTAGAAGTGAGATGAAGCTTTCTAGTTATAGTGAAGTCTTGAGAGTCACTAGAGCATCTGATTGGTTGAAGGAAAAGTGTTAAATAAGTTATTGTACCGAGTGTAATAACTTATTTATTAATTAATAAATAATTCGCTGGGAAGTTATTTATTATCAGCATTGATCTGATTAATTATTATATTTAGCTGGTAAATATATCGAATTAATGCGGAGGCCGTGTGATGTCGTCATCATATTTACCATGGGTAATATCGGCGTTATGAGCGTTATTGGCCACATGGCAGCTCCAAAATATTTTGATAATTTATGGTTCCACAGTAATCGTGTCACCTCATTATTTAATCTAGAATTTCGAAATTGACTATTTTTTAGCGGTTAGGAAATTGTGTGGGGTATTTCAAGATGCGATGAAGAACTCCAAGTTCACTATGATATTAGAAACAATGACGATAATGATTTTGGAAAAACTGTGTTTGCAGGAAAGAAGGAAGATGATGATGTAACTTTTGGAAATTTATTTTCTTTTCTTCTTAATTAGTGATATTGGGAGTGTTCCGAATGACTCCTCCATTATAGTGGTCCCACACTACATCAGTAGCCATTCCTTTCTCTCATCGAGTTTTTTTTTTAATCAATTTTCAATTTAGTAGGAGTTTTTAAGATAAAAATGTAAAAGATAATGCTAGAGAGTGGCATATGGTACTCCTCAAAATCGACACCTAAGAAATTTAATGGAGCCATAGATCTTGCGCTGCCATTTCTCATTGCCATTTTTTATATTATATTTATATTTTTCTTACAAAAAAATAATAAATAGCATTTGTTAAATTATACCAATATTCCTACACAATAAAATCCCAAATGAGTTCATCTTGAAAATTCCATCCTCTAAATATCAATTAAATAGAAATATATTTAAAGTATTTAAAGAGTCTGACGAATAAGAAAATTTTGAAAAATAATTTTTTAAAATCAGTTGATTGATCTAACCGCTCATATTTATTGTACGTATTCATAGTTCACTTATGCCAAAAATTAGCCAATTTTGAAATTTCGGGATTAAGTAACGGTGCGCAATGATTAGACGGTTATAAAATATTTTAGACGATCAAACGTCTTTAACTCCTCAAAATTTGGAGTTTTTCAAAGATGGAGATCTAGGCAAGTAAAATCATGACGTGAACGATTTCAATCTTAAAAATTTGGTCTTCTGAAGATCAATTGAATCAAAACTTTTAAAAACGTATTAAAATAAGACGATTTTACAATTTTTAACTATTTTAAAAAATTAATCTACCGATCTAACCGTTCATATTTATTGTACATACATATAGATCGCCTACTCAAAAAATTAGGCAATTTTAAAATCTCGGGATCAAGTAACAATGTGAAACGATTCGATGGTTACGAAACGTTTTATGATGATCGGACGACTTTAACTCCTCAAAATCTAGAAACTTTTGATGGGTAAAGTCTAGGAACGTAAAATCATAAAGTGAATGGTCTGATCTTAAAAATTCTATCATTTGACAATCAGTAAGAACAAAACTTAAAAAAACGTATTGAAATATGCTTAAAGTGTTTGAAGTGTGTTGCTTAATATGATGATTTTATGATTTTAAATTATTTTTGAAATCAATTGACCAATCTAACTGTTCAAATTTATTGTACATACTTATAGATCGCCTACTCCAAAAATTAGCCAATTTCAAAATCCTAGGACTAACTAATGATGCAATATGATTTGATGATTACAAAAAGTTTTATGATGATTAGATGAATTTAGCTCCTCAAAATTTGGATATTTTAGACGGAAAAGATCTAGGAACATTAAACCATAAAGTGAATGGTCTGATCTTAAAAATTCTATCATTTGAATATCGGTAGAATCAAAACTTCAAAAAAGTATAGAAATATGCTTAAAATGTTTTAAGTGTGTTGATTAATAAGATGATTTTATAATTTTCAATAATTTTTAAAATCAATCGACCGATTTAACTGTTTACATTTATTATATGTACTCATATATTAGTTACACAAAAATTAGTTAATTTCAAAATTCCGAGATTAAGTAACAGTGCGACACGATTCAACAGTTACAAAAAGTTTTATGATGATCAGACAACTTTATCACCTTAAAATATGGAGATTTTAGACGGGTAAAGTCTAAACTCGTAAAACTAGAAAGTAAACGGTCCCGATGTTAAAAATTTGCTCGTTTGAATATCGAGTAGGCCAAAATTTCGAAAAACGTATTAAAATATATTTAGGCTAAATGCTTTCTAATTTTTTATTAATTGAAAATGCTAATTTCAATATATACAAACTAGGGAAATGGTCTTGAGAAACGTGTTGAAATTTACGGGATAATTTTATAATATTTTTTTATTTAGTTAATTTTTTAAAGAAAAATATGAATTTGATAAATACAAACATTGATTTAGGCTCAAAACTATTTAATCCCAATGTTATTAAAGTCCAAAAACTATCAACCCCAACCCATTATAACCCTCAAAATTTAAATCCCAAACCCATAGTATCTCTCTCCTTCCTCAAGAGTTCTCTCGAATTCTCTCAGACCTCTCACAATCTGAGATGGAAATAGAGACACCCACCACCACTCCTTTCGAAATATGGCGGAACTACATACTCTCACGATCGCCTCTACATTGAGTATACTGCTTTATCTCTGTCACCCTCTCGACTTCTCCTCCCTCTCTGGCTAAAACAGAGACATCAAAACACCCATCACTCCCACCCTCGAAATCCGACGGAACCACCCTCAACATCACCACCACCTTCAACCTAGTGAGGAGAAGAGTCAACCTAGTAATAGCTACCGTCGACTCCAGCCGTGACGTGAAAATTGAGGAGAAATTCGAGTCGGTGGCATCTAGTTTCTTCCATGAATTTCGCCACACAAAGACGATGGAGAAGCATCCAAAGAAGAGCCACCAAGCTGACCACCACCAGCCACGAAATTGACTCACTTCTTCACCTCGTCATGACGCACCATCGTTGAATTCGGCAACGTCTCATTTAATTTATGGTTTGTATAGTTAGTTTTCAATTTGTGTTTTTTTCAATATAATCAATGTAATTTTCAATGGATGAAATTGCCGTAAAAATTATAAGCTGGGTGGAATTTGGGTTGAAATCGGAGTTCGGTATTTCCGTGAGAATGAAAAATGATAAATTTGAACGATGAATTTGAATGTTGAATGATGAATGGTGAATGATGGATGAATCAGACAATTGAATCCTGATCGGAGAAGATGAGAATTTGCAGACTTTGCTCTTTAAATCGACAACTTGTTGTACTTTTTGTTTCATATTTTATCAACTTTGTATTTATAATAATATTTTATTGAATAGTCATATCACACTAAATCCAGTGCGGTATGGTAGCCATTCCCCAAATATTGATCCTATGATGGTTTGACTTATTACTGGTATGTTGGATTTCCGGGTGGTGGACTTTCATGAGAGGTATCTTGGGTTACTTACAGTGATTTCCAGGAATAAGAGGTGTATGTTCACTAAAGTTCGGGATGCTCTTCACTACAAACTCAATAATTGGAATGTTAAGTTATTATCAGGTGATAGTCTTTTAATTGAGTTTTATTTTATATTATTTTATACCATTTATACTTATTTTTTAATGTTAAAATGACAAACAATTGGAGAAAATAATATATTTTGTGGTAAATTTGCAGAAACAAATAGAACTTGGAATTTTGAGCATTTCGGCGAAAGAATCATCCCAATCGGAGTTATAACGAAGAAATTATGATTGAAATAAGGGAATCTACCAAAATTCTCAAGTAAATTCGGTAGGGAGCTACCGAATCCATCCCAAATCCATAAGTATTAAATATATGTCTGGTATTTTCTTTCTAACATTTTTGTAAATTTTAAATACAATCTTCATGTATTTTACTTCATGAATTTTAGTTATTTCATATGTTTTTGTGCTTCGTACTTCAATTTGACGCTAAGATGAATCATATTGTATGTATCAGCCGATGTTGGTGCACTTAGAAGAGGATTGAAGAGAGTTAATGTAACGACCCGTTCCGGAAATCGAGATTAGATTAGGGGTTTTAATGTTGATCGTTATTAGCGCATTCAGTAAAAATGTAAGGTGGATCATATTGTAAGTGCCGGCTGCTGTCGGGGTATTTATAATATTGAAAAACGTATGTAGGTAATTGAAGTGATTAAGGTGAGATTTCGTGATTTGTTTGATATGTGCAAAGGTTAAAGTGTTGGTAAGATTTGTGTTTAAAGAAAGTCCATTGTACAAAGGTGAAAATAGGAGTAGTGTAAATAATGTGATTGTTAATTCAGATTTACTCATGTAAAAGTATCGGTTTTGTCTATGAAACTCATCTATGGTTTGTAAATCCTAGTTAGCATGAGCATTTGCATTTTAATTCTTAGTTTGTGTAAAAATGTACCTTCGGCTACAACTCTTTTCAAAACCCCCCAAATTGTTTTTATTCTTTAATTCTTTTGTTCTTTAAATTCTTAAATTCTTAAATTTTTGAATTCATTTATTATTTTATTCTTTGATTATTTATTATTCTTTTTCACTAACCTTTATTTAATATTTCCTAATTTCTCCGGTTAAGAACGATCCCTATTTACCAATACTACATCTACACAAAAAAGGTTTAAATTGCATATGCTTTCATTAAGTATTGAATGTTACTTTGTGTTTACTTAAATGCTTCGTAAAAGCCTTATTAATATGGGGGTTTGGGTTTCAAGGATTTTGAGGCTTACAATCAAGTAATGGTGGCTAAGCAAGCTTGGCGGCATCTCGAGCACCCTCAGTCCCTAGTGGCTTGTCTCTTGAAAGCATAGTATTTCAAGTCGGTTGATTTCATGCAAGCTGAGTTGGGTTCTACCCTTTCTCTTGTGTGACGGTCCATTTTATGGGGTCGGGAGGTTCTCTAGAAAGGTCTGATTTGTCGAGTGGGGACGAGATAAGCAATTCGAGTCTTCCAGGATTGTTGGATCCCTAAACCCACTACTTTCTGACCAATCATGAATTTGGGTCTACCAGTTGATTCTTTGGTTTCCGATTTTCTCAATTCGGACGGTAGGTGGAATCTGGAGCTTCTTAATCAAGTGTTTTGCCTTAAGGGCGTGGCTGCCATTACTTCTATTGTACTCCTTCTTGTTTTTAAGTTTGTGGATGGCAGGTTTTGGTTCTATACAAAGAATGGGAAGTATTTGGTGAAATCTGGATACCATATTGCTTTATCACTACTGCGTGATAACCAAGGTGGCAGGGCCAAGTGTTCGAATATTGTGCGGGCTGAATTATTTTGGAAGCAGTTGTGGAAGCTGGGGGTACCAAATAAACTAAAAAAAATTTGTTAGAGAGCCTGCTTGGAGATTTTTCCCACTGCTATTAATCTGCATAGTAGAAGAGTGCTTAACTCTGGTATTTGTTGTCAATGTGGGAAGAAGCCTAAGGATGTGCTTCATGCTTTATGAGGATGTAAACACAACTAATTGGTGTGGGCCATCTCATACCTCCTGCTAGAGGATTTCCCATCTCGGGGTCGTTTCATCGATGTATTTGAGTATGCTATCTCTAACCTTTCTAGGTGTGATTTGGAATGTTTTATCTTCATTTGTTGCTAGATTTGGCACGAGCGAAATCGGAAAGTGCACAATTTGGGTGGCTTGGAAATAGATTTGGTGGTGGAAAGGGAGGTGGCTGCTCAAGCTAAGTTTTTTTTACTATTGGTCAGTATTCAGGGGCACGTTTAGTCCGTTAAATTATATGGGCCAAAGTTGCTGCTAGTTGCTTAGGTCCAGAGGTTTTCATCATAGTTTATAACTGGGGTTTTCAGGGAAATGTGGGTCAGGGGCATTTATGTATTTCATATGTTTATGCATGCATGTTTTTATAAAACCGAAGGGAAAAATGATTATTTCGAAAAGTGATTTTCTAAAGGCTTTATTTTTGTCCACTCACAGTTTTTTTGGTTTTGGTACCCTCCAAGCTGATCTCGGGAGGTATTGAGGTTCATGCTTTTTCTTGGGACTGCAGGCTTTTAAGGAAATTTTTTTTGTAGTATAAATTCATCTAATCCTACACAGAAACAGTCCTATGATATTAAACCATCAAAAGCCCACCTCAAAAACACGACTCGAATCCTTGATTTTCAGCCTAAAAAGTCGAGTTTGAGTTCTGGGCATTCCTGAGTCCAAAATCTTCATGTTCTTGGTTCAAAACGATCACAGAGACTCAAATAAAGAGGGTTTCCTCCTCTCATTTTCCCCATTTGTTTTTCTCTCTCTCTCTCTCTCTCTCTCTCTCTCTCTCTCTCTCTCTCTCTCTCTCTCTCTCTCTCTCTCTCTCTCTCTCTCTCTCTCTCTCTCTCTTTGTCTCCTCTCCCTAGTTCTCCCTTTCTTATGCCCTCACCTTTCTCCTCCTCTGTTTTTCTTCCTCTTGATTTTTCTTCTCGAGTTTTGTAACAACCCGTCCCGAATTTCAGGATTAGATTAGCGACTAATGAAGGATTAGTGAGATTAATTGGTGATTAGTTGAGCGAAATCGGACGGACGGGGCAAAATGATCGTATTGGCCCTAATCATAGGTAAAATGTTGACTTTTGACTCGGGGAGTCAAACATACGAGGACCGATGACCGTGACATAGATCGGGACGTCACGAGTCCGTAGACAAGCGACACGTCGAAATCGAACGTCGGTCGGAAAAGTTATGGTCACGAGAGTGAAATTGGGGATTTACGTCTCGGGATTCGAATAAAATAATAAATAAAATCTGATTGGTTGACTTAATAATGTGGGACCCATGGATGAGTGACAAGTGTCACTCATCCCATTGGTCATTATCCCTAAAAAGTGGATCTTAATCATGATTGAAGGATTAGGTGCAAATATATATAATTAATCCCACCTACTTTCCATCTCCACTGTTCATCTCTACCTCCCCCTCTCATCTCCACCGTCCATCTCCCTCATATGTGTACCATCATCAGACTTCACCATATTTCATTATTCTTCAATCTCGAACACAAAAACACACCACCTCACCACCACCTCCATCCATATGTTCGTGTGAGATACCTTGAATGTGATTGAGAGAGAGTATGGCTAGTGGAACTAGGAAGACTTGACAGTGACGGCCTGAGCCACATCGGAGAGGAACCGAAAAACAGAGAAGGTATGGTTTCGGTTTGAAATTCGAATATGAGTTCTAGGAGTTGTTAGTTGATTTCTTTGATGCGAATGGCTTGCTGGTGATCATATGTGATGGTAGGGGTTGGAATCGGGGGCTGAGGGGATCGGAGATGGCAGGAAACAGAGGAGGAAAAACAGGGCACTTTCTTCGATCCAAACGAGTAACTTCTTGACCCATTTTCGTAGTTCTGATTGTATAGGTTGATAGGAAATGAGTACAAGAAGGTTTAGGAATCGAAAATGGCAAAAATGGATCGAAAATGAGAGAGAAGGAGCACTAAACTGATCGAGAACTAGTGAACCGGTTCAGACCAGGTTTGCTAGAGGTTGATGGTGATACTGTGTAGGGCGCGTGAGCTTCACGCGCAACCCCTTTGGACGGTGCGTGAGGGCGCGTGGGGGGTAGTTTGGGAAAGTGTTCAACATGACTTTTAATCTATTCGATGTAACGAACATTTTGGGTCTGGTTTCGTGTCGATCGGACATCGTTTCGATATAGTTCGGGATGCCCGAACATTTGGGATTGATTTTAAAAATAATTAAATTTTGGGAAAATTTCGGGGCTTCAATGAGAGGTTAATAAGGTAGTTAGTAACCCTCTAGTATGATTTGGACAGGTTTGGGAGTCTTGGTGACAGTGATTAGCTGGGGGAGGCTTACGACACCCAAATCGAGGCGACATCGTATGCCGGTCTGTGAGTGGACCTTGATTTCTAAACTATGATGCATGCATAAATATTTTATATGGTTTATAGATATGATTTCTATCATGGTGATTATGGATTGGCGATTTATATGATTTCACGTATTTCGAGGCGATTTACGTATTTACACGTATATCGAGGTTTATGGTTTTGCATTGATTATACGTGCTTATGATTTTGGTAATGATTTAATGAAATGGATTTGGATTTGAAAAGGTAAACTCGGGCACGAGACCCATTTGTTTTGGAAACCCTTGAACTTAAATTACATTTTAGTTTCATTATTGGGCTAGGGGCCCAATTGGTTCGTGGATTGATTTCGGATTTGGAAATATGGAATCGAGCCTGAGGCTATTTAATTTACGAACTCTCAGACCTCGGGTTCATTTGATTTAATAAGGCATCAGGCTGGAGGCCCAGTTGATTTAAGAATCGGGTTAGAGGCCCAGTTAGTTTACGAATCGGGCCAGAGGCCTAGTCGGTTTGCGAATCGGGCTTGAGGCCTAGTTGATTTAGGAATCGGGCTGAGGCCCAGTTGATTTAAGTAATCGGGCTAGAGGCCCAGTTGGGTTATGTAATCGGGCTTGAGGCCTAGTTGGTTTACATGATCGGGCTTGAGGCCCAATTGGTTATGATATCGAGCTTGAGTCCCATTTATGGTTTATAAATGTGATTTCGGGTTCGGAGACCCTAAACGGATTTGGATTTAGAAATGATGGATTTCTGGTTTCATGACAGTTTATGGGGACCAGGCATGAACCTTTGAAAGGTTTGAGAATGATTTCAAAATGGTTTTTCATATACCATCCTTTTTTTATGGATTGTCTCCTAAGGGGAGGGTCGTTTGCCTGGGTGGACCCCAGAGTAGTCACAGAGCACTAACTGAGTGGAGTCGCCCCCATTGGGTACCTTACTCTCAGGAAGGCTTTTATGGATTATAACCCCCACGGAGGGTCATTGATCTGCGAACATTAACCTAGGTGGATCTTGAGGAGACTTGGAATTTAAGACCCCGGGTAGCACACTCATAGCTTTAGAAACCGTGATAGGATTGGTTATATGATATATGGTAAACATGATTATTGGATTTCAAAAATAGTATTTCTGTGTTTTATGGATTTGGGCAGTGACCCACGTGGATCATGTTTTACGGATTTTCGTATCCTATGGTTTTAAGCTGAGTTCCCACATATGTTTGATATGATTATGGATTTGTGTAAATGGATTTGGACAGGGGCCCGTATGACTTGAATTTATGGAACTTGGGGCTGAGACCCTATTAATAGTTATTTGAAACATATGTGGTTTGATAGATGGTTTTTCTATGCATGCATGCTTTTAGTGAAGGGTATAAATATCTTTAATGAAATGTGTTTTATTAAACTATTGCTTTTCATCCACTCACAGTCTTTTCTGGTTTTTAATGTCCTTCAGGTTGATCTCGGATGCGAACTATAGCAGAGATCGAGACATCACACTCCTCCACTGGATCCTGGTACGCTCTAAAAGCCGGTCGGGCTAAAGGTTTGAATTATCCCTTGTCTGACACTTCATGTTAGACGGGATCATGACACATCCCGTGTTAATCCCGGGAGGATTGGGATGAGTCGTGACAAGTTTGGCTACTTCCAACACACTATATACACACACCCACAGTCGGTGCAATAAAGAAGATAGGGTGGGGAGGAGATAAGGATGTGACACTTGTCACCATCATAAAAGATTAGCAAAAATATCTCAACTTGTCAAATTACCAAAATGCCCCCAATGTCAAAATTACCAAAATGCCCATGGTCACTTCAGACCCGTAACAAACTTATCCAATCTCTGATTCCAACATGCCATTTTATTACAGACTCAAGACTTCGAGACCTATGTAACGGTTCTCATGAAAACTCCAAAAAGTCAACTTTGGACCTATAATCGTAAGATAGTCAATTCCCAAGTTAACTTTTCGAAATTACATTTTTTGAATTTTTTTATCGTTATACCCAAAGATAATAAATTATTCTATTTGTTTCCCGACACTCGAAATCTATAGTAAAATATTAAAATATCACAATCGACGTGCATTATAATTTAGGAAAATAAGTCCATTCAACTCAAGGTCGAAAGGAGTCTAATTCCAAGATATTTGGTCCCCCATGACCTTTAGAGCTACCACGCCTGTTAAATATATCAATTGGCATTACTTGTAACGACCCGTCCCGAATTAACAGGATTAATTGAGGATTAATAATGGATTAGCGAGACTAATCGGGGATTAGAAAAGGATTAGCAGATGTCCAAGCGAAATGACGATTTTGCCCCTAGAATGGGCAAATCATTGACTTTTCATTCAGGAGGTCAAATAGACTTTGGACGATGACTGTGACGTAGTTCGTGACGTCATGAGTTCATAGACAGGTGGCACGCCTGATTCCGACGTCCGAGGAAGAAGTTATGATTTTCTGAAGTTCGAGGGCATTTTAGTAACTTAGTTGAAAAGGAGCAAAAAGTTGACTTTTGACCCGGGAGGTCCGATGGACGAGGGCCATAGACCGTTACGTAGATCAGGACGATACGAATCCGTAGACGGGCAGCACGTCGAATTCGGACGTTCGACGGAGAAGTTACTGTTCACGGAAGTTCGAAAGTACAATTGTACAAATTACAAAACGGATGCTTTTGGAATTAAGTGGGCCCCAGATATTTGTCATTGGACCAATGGATGAGTGACAGGTGTCACCCATCCACTGGCCATCCCTTTTCCTTCACGCATATCCCTCCCTTGCCTTCATCGATCATTTTCCCCATTCCCAAACAAACCCGATCAAAACTATCACCCCAAATCCAAACCCTTACCCTATGATCTTGGTTGTGAGACCCTGAGAGTGAGAGGAACGTTGGTTGATGATGGTGGCCGGCAGGAAGCAACGCCGCCGTGGACGGCGGCCATAAACCCGAGCAAGTACCCGGTAAGACCCATTTTCATGTTGATTTTGATTTTGATGTTATGGACGGTTTTGGAGGATTAGTAAGGGTTTATTAGGTTTCTTAGGGAGTTTAAAGAAGGTTTTTATGGTGGTTGGACGGTTGTGGAAGCCGTGGAAGGAGAATGAAAATCTAGGTCGTGAGGCCTTTGAACATGGATAGGATTTAAGGGTTTTTCCTTAGTTTTAGGGATTGGAAATGATAGGAAATGACAAAATAGGAAGAATGGAATAGAAAAGGAGAAGATTGGACGAAAAATGAAGAGAGGAGGGCCTTGGACGGCAGACCGGATTTGCAGGAAAAAGTGGGCTGGCCAGTTCGGACCGGCCTGGCCGAGGGTTGAAGAAGGACTGTGCAGGGCGCGTGAGACCCACATGCAGTCCCTTCTAGGGGCACGTACGGGGGCGTGACCCATCTTTTGGGGGTGGTTTCAACACATGAAATCATCTATTCAAGGTAACGAACATTTTGGGACTAGTTTCGAGTTAATCGGACATCGTTTCGATATAGTTCGGGATGTCCGAAGGTTTAGGATCGGTTTTTAAAATAGTTAGAAATTTCGGAAAATTAGGGGACTTTAGTGAGAGGTTATTTAAGTAGTTAATAACCTTCTATTATGATTTGGACAGGTTCGGGAATCCAGGAGGCGACGATTAGCCCGGGAAGATGTTTTGGCATGCATATCGAGGTGCGGCTTCGGACGGTCTGTGAGTAGACCCTTCTTTCGAACTTGATGCTTGCATAAAGTTTTATATGTGTTTTAATACATGTTTTTTGATGCCATGAGTGAATTTGTTTGTGGTAGCTTAGGATTTAGGTATTTGCACGTATTTCGAGATTTCTGGTTTTATACGATGCTTATACGTGCTAGGTTTTCAATGAGGGTTTAATGATTTGGTTTTGGACTTGGAAATATGAAATCGGGCACAAGACCCATTTGATTTACAAACTCTCGGACTTCGAGTCCATTTGATTTGACGAGAAATCGGATCGAGGGTCTATTTGAGTTATACGATCGGACCAAGGGTCCAGTTAATTTATGATTCGGGCTTGAGGCCCTATTGGTTGTGAAATCGGGCTTAAGGCCCCGTTGCTTTATGGTTTCGGGCTTAGGGCCCAGTTAGCTGTGGTATTGGGCTTGAGGCCCAGTTGATTGTAACATCGAGCTTGAGTCCCAGTTCGGTTTATGAAATGAGAATTCAAGCATGAGACCCTGTTGAACTGTGGATTTAGGCCAAGGCCTGTGAAATGGATTTAAATCGAATTCGAGGAATCCTGTTGAGATGAATCGGGTTTGAGACCCAGTTGAAATGTGTTTTTTGAAAGAAAGAAAGAGATTTAAAAATGATTATGAACCCTCCACATGATTTATATGGTCTCTTCCAGACGTCGACCTGGAGAGTCACGATCCACAGACCAGAATGGTTATCCCCATAGGGATCCCGTTCCAAGAGTGGAAGTTATGATTTATGTTGTAGTCCCAGACCAGATTCCAGAGAGATGTGTGGACTAGATCCAGAGAGAGAGCTCGGACTAGATCCAGAGATTGAGCCTCCCCGATGGAGAATTCCTGGGTGAAGACTCGGAGTGAGACCCCGAGTAGTGTGCACACTAGTATAGATATGATATGGTGACATATCGGGGATGTGTTCCCTAGGGGCTGTGTGCCTCGAGTTGGCATCTTCTCGGAAGTGCCGCAGATGGGTTATACGTATATCGATACTTATGTGTTTTTGATGGAAAGTGATTTGAGGGTAGGAGACCCTGTGTTTCATGTTTTAGAAAGTGGTTTGGGGCAGAAACCCCGTATTCTGTGTTTTGGTATTTCACTGAGAATGGTTTTGGGCTGAGTTCCCACATGTTATGGTTTATGGTTTTTGAGTTGTGATTTCGGGTTGGGGACCCAATTGAATTTATGGGTCATGAAGATTTATGGGGCCGTGCATGAACCCTTGAAAGGTTTTGAGAATGTTTTCAAGTAGTTCTATGAATGTTTTGATAAACGGTTTTGAATGCATGCATATGCTTTTAGTGAAGGGCATAAATGTCTTCTTAATGAAAATATTTTTAATGAAATGTTTATTTTTGTCCACTCACGACTTTTAATGTTTTAATACCCTTCAGGTTGATCGTGGATGTGGGCTGTAGCAGAGACGAGACATCACACTGCTCTTCTTACGATCCTGGTGTGCTCTGGAAGCCCTCACGAGGGTTAGAGACGGAATTTTTCCTAGTCTGACACTTCGTGTCAGACGGGATCAGGCGCGTCCCACGTTAATCTCGGAGGATTTGGGACGGGTCCTGGCAAAGTGGAATCAAAGCGGGTTTGCTTATGGTACTCTGATACCAAAGTGGTATCAGAGCGTGGAGTGCGCATAGGTCGAGGATGTGATGTCTCTACAGTCGTAACAGCCCGTCATCAACCTGATAGTTAGGGTATGAGTAGGAAGCACCACGTGCTAAACGAAATTCGATACAATAGTTGAGGTTAGATTGGCATTGGAGGCCACGTGTTTCGATGTTTGATCCCGAGGAGGATTAGTATTTGTGTGAATCTACCGGCTTAGAACCGTAGCATTACTGGTGAGTTGGATCCAGTGGATCGGTAGACACAGTATGACGACTTAAGAGTCGTGACGGCTCGACGGTAGGGTCGTGTCAGATAGAGGATGTACGGATTAATACTAGTGGTGGTCAGAGGTCAGGGTCGCCCACTTTATGATGACCCTGTACGATTACAGTCACGACGGTTGGGAATAGAAACGTGTGATTTTGTTTGGCATGCGTTGCCATGATTCGATGTGTCGAATCTCGGAGGGGTGTCGATTGGCAGGAGATGCAGGAGTGGTCGTCGTGTGACGCGATATGTGAGGATTACAACGTGTAGTTGTTGCGCAGTGTCAGGCACGGAGTATGGCCGAATTCTTGTGGAGGCTAGCGGTTGAGAGCCGTAGAGTTACGAGAGAACGAGATCCTCAGAGTGTAGTTATTGGCTGGTTTGGTACCAGTATTGGAGTACGACGACTCTTCGGAGTCAAGAGCGAGGGATCGGTCAGGATGGTTGGGCTGCAGCGGGGAGCCGGGTTTGTGATAACCTTAATAGGTGATTTATTGGACAAGTTACCAGAAGTGTGGTACTTGTGATCAAATCCAGAGGTGGACCGATCGATGGATATTGTGCGTTGAGAGGTTAGTACTTGTGGTGAGTTGACTGCATGGATCAGAGTCTCGATAGTAGAGTATTTCTGAAATTGGTCTGCACGAGGTTGTGGTAGTCGCTGCTATCGATTGACGTAGTCTAGTCTTATCTAGTTGGATAGGCTCATGTGGCCGTGACGATTGTGGCGATGGGATTCGTCAGTCACGGCAATGATAAGAGGTGCGTGGGTGACGCACAATGCGAGTAGTGATTCTGGATTCAACTCGATTACGGCTGAGTCCGATCGCAGAATGAGACGCGGACGTTGGGTGTTGGCACACTTGCCACACTACCTCTGTGAGGTGACTATGACGAGTAGGATATACCTGGATGAGTGACAGGTGCCCTGGATATTCCTTGATGGATTGCACGAGTGTGAGTGTTGGAGTTGATCCATAGAGTTGGGACGTACAAACCGGTATGCAGACAGAATAGTAGATGTGCCAGGTGTGGCGAACATATGAGTTCGGTGGGCACTGAGTGGGACATAGAGGATCCTGAGTGGCTCAGTGCGAGGTACCAGGAGTACTTGGTTTGGTGACCAGTTTCCCGATGATACGAGACTTGAGGCGCGAGTGTGTGCTCAGGAGTAGTGACGCTAAATGTTGAAATGCCTAAGTGGCATTGGATGAAAAGATATAAATGGATGACGTGAGCGACGTCTTATGATGTATGTGTCGGTTGGTCAGATATGGTAGTACGCAGAGATTTGGCGTCAGATCACGACAGATGTTGCGATCTGTTTAGCCTACCGACCGATGTCTGTAGATTCCGACCAATTCTGTGAGTCAGAGTTGGATCAGGTGGATTAAAGGTACGAGATACGAATGTTGGAGGCCGTTTATGCACATCCGTAAATAATTTACAAGGTTTAACCTTGAGTCGCGTGAATTCCACTCAGAATGGGTGTACCTACATAAACAGTATTCACGAATGCGTGGATGGTGTCTAGTTAAGTTGAGGACTTGAGAGTCCATTGTGGATTGTTTTGGTTGACTACGGTTGACCATACCTTCTGAGTTGAGGACTTGGAAATAGTTTGCCTATAGGACGCATGAAATGCTCGTGTAATGAGTGAGGTAAGTATTTGGAAGAGAATCATGTTTCCAACGTGATTGGAACTTCGGAATCAAGAGAAGTTGTGATTAGGACGATGAGAAGAGTGCTTGATTCCGTATTGGTGATGAATATTCCGAGGTCACTGAGTGTGACGTTGTAGCAGATAGTGTTGGGTGCCGGAGGATGACATTGGATGAACTTTGATGTCATCCTCTTAGATTCTTCCCTGGGTAGGACGACGAGGAGTGATATGACAGCTAAAGGTTCAAAGAGTGTGTAAGAACCGAACACCTAGGCTGTAGGTCAAAATTTGATTGACTTGATGAGTAGATGGTGCTCAGCGTCACAGGATGTGATGAGTGAGTGTCCAAGGTGATGAATTTGATGTTAGCCTGGTGACGGACAGTTGGGGTCCAAACCATGGTTGGATGTTGCCAGAGTGCAGTCCTCGAGTAGGTCGGGTGACAACCCGATGTGATGTGTTGTGGATGCACCGGTGTGTTGTGCACGTTGGACGATGGGATTGACCACGGTCAATCGATATGTGGGGTTGAGAGTGTCCCAAGATTATGAGTATGTTGCCCAATGGATCGAGTCCTAGATGGACATGAGTGGTGATCGGATTAGATCCGATAATGACAGGTGGAGACTCGAGGTGAGTCTAGATGTCAGCGGAGATCGCTGAGTGATGCGAGATGCGATACGAGGACTCGAAAACAAGTCGAGATCAGAGTAGAGCAGCGAAGCGCAGTGGAGCTGGGAGTTTTCGGCTGGTCAAGTTGTGACATATCGTGATAATAGATTGATCGGTATCTGACGAGTTCGGATAGGTATGGATTGATGGGACTCTAAGGAGAGTCACTTTGGATATTAGAGTTAGTATGGACATTAAAATCAGTTTTGAGTATAAGAATTTGAGAGAGTTGATTCGTGCGAGTATCGAGAGTCGGTACGGACATAGGTTTGAGGATGACCTATGAGATGGGATTCGTGCCATGGTGATGGCAGGATCTATAGAATGTTGTCCAGTTGGATGCTGAGCAGGATGCCAGCTTAGTTGTGTCAGCCCTAGTGGGAATACATTTTTTCAGTCTGATGACTGTAGGTTGGACAGTGTCAGAGTGTTAGATTGAAAAGCCGTTAGAATGTCAGTTTGGTATTGCTGACCTATCAAAGTGAATGACAGGCATGATCGACGAATGTCGACATTTTGTCTCGAGTGAGACGAGCTGGCGTGTAGTTCTCAATAATGAATTGGAGCATTGGAGGCTCCGGTGTCAGTGCGTATCGACGAGTACGATATGTGTGTCGGACGTGTACTGTCACACCGGTACGATATGTGTGTGTGTGGCGATCCGAATCGAGGGACATGGTTGGATTCCACAATTTGGTTGTGGATTCGAGATAGAAATTCTTTAAGAGGGGAAGATTGTAACGACCCGTCCCGAATTAACGGGATTAATTAAGGATTAATGACGGATTAGCGAGACTAATTGGGGATTAGACGAGGATTAGCAGACGTCCGGGCGAAATGACAATTTTGCCCCTAGAATGGCAATCGTTGACTTTTTGTTCAGGGCGGTCAAATGGACTTTGGACGATGACTGTGACATAGTTCGTGACGTCACGAGTTCATAGATAGGTGGCACGCTCGATTCCGATGTCCGAGGAAGAAGTTATGATTTTCGAAAGTTCGAGGGCATTTTGGTAATTTAGTTGCAAAGGTGCAAAAAGGTGACTTTTGACCCAGGAGATCCGATGGATGAGGGCCGAGGACTGTTACGTAGATCGGGACGACACGAATCCGTAGACGGGCGGTACGTCGAATTCGGAGGTTCGACGGAGAAGTACGGTTCACGGAAGTTCGAAAGTACTATTGAACGAATTACGAAACAGATGCTTTTGGAATTAAGTGGGGCCTAGATATTTTTCATTGGACCAATGGATGAGTGATAGGTGTCACCCATCCACTGGCCATCCCTTTTCCTTCATGCATATCCCTCCCTTGCCTTCATCAATCATTTTTCCCCATTCCCAAACAAACCCGATCAAAAACTATCATCCCAAATCCAAACCCTTACCCTATGATCTTGGTTGTGAGACCTTGAGAGTGAGAGGAATGTTGGTTGATGATGGTGGCAGGTAGGAAGCAACGCCGCCGTGGACTGGTTTCGTGTCAATCGGACATCGTTTCGATATAGTTCTGGACGTCCGAAGGTTTATGATCGACTTTAAAATAGTTAGAAATTCCGGAAATTTACGGGACTTTAGTGAGAGGTTATTTAAGTAGTTAATAACATTCTATTACGATTTGGACAGGTTCGGGAATCCTGGAGCGACGATTGGCCCGGAAAGACGTTTTGGCACGAGTATCGAGGTGCCGCTTGGGACGGTCTGTGAGTGGACCCTTCCTTCGAACTTGATGCATGCATAAATGTTTTATAAGGGTTTTAATACATGTTTTGTGATGCCATGAGTGCACTTGTTTGTGGTAGCCTAGGATTTATGTATTTGCACGTATTTCTAGATTTCTGATTTTATACGATGCTTATACTTGCTAGGTTTTCAATGAGGGTTTAATGATTTAGTTTTGGATTTGGAAATACGAAATCGGGCATGACACCCATTTGATTACAAACTCTCGGACTTGGAGTCCATTTGATTTGACGAGAAATCGGACCGAGGGTCCAGCTGATTTATGATCCGGGCTTGAGGCCCTATTGGTTGTGAAATCGGGCTTAAGGCCCCGTTGCTTTATGGTTTCGGGCTTAGGGCCCAGTTAGCTGTGGTATCGGGCTTTGAGGCCCAATTGATTGTAACATCGGGCTTGAGTCTCAGTCGGTTTATAAAATGAGAGTTTGGGCATGAGACCCTGTTGAACTGTGGATTTAGGCCAAGGCCTGTGAAAGGATTTAAATCGTATTCGAGGATTCCTGTTGAGATGAATCGGGTTTGAGACCCAGTTGAAATGTGATTTGTGAAAGAAAGAAAGAGATTTAAAAATGATTATGAACCTTCTACATGATTTATAATGGTCTCCTCCAGACGTCGACTTGGAGAGTCACGATCCACAGACCAGAATGGGTATCCCCATAGGGATCCCGTTCCAGGAGCTGGAAGTTATGATTTATGTTGTGGTCCCAGACCAGATTCCGGAAGAGATGTGTGGACTAGATCCAGAGAGAGAGCTCGGACTAGATCCAGAGATTGAGCCTCCCCGATGGAGAATTCCTGGGTGAAGACTCGGAGTGAGACCCCGAGTAGTGTGCACACTAGTATAGATATGATATGGTGACATATCGGGGATGTGTTCCCTAGGGGCTGTGTGCCTCGAGTTGGCATCTTCTCGGAAGTTGCCGCGGATGGGTTATACGTATATCGATACTTATGTGTTTTTGATGGAAAGTGATTTGAGGGTAGGAGACCATGTGTTTCATGTTTTAGAAAGTGGTTTGGGGCAGAAACCCCGTATTCTGTGTGTTTTGGTATTTCACTGAGAATGGTTTTGGGCTGAGTTCCCACATGTTATGGTTTTATGGTTTTTGAGTTGTGATTTCGGGTCGGGACCCAATTGAATTTATGGGTCATGACGATTTATGGGGCCTGTGCATGAACCCTTGAAAGGTTTGAGAATGTTTTCAAGTAGTTCTATGAATGTTTTGATAAACGGTTTTGAATGCATGCATATGCTTTTAATGAAGGGCATAAATGTCTTCTTAATGAAAATGTTTTTAATGAAATGTTTATTTTTGTCTACTCACGACTTTAATGTTTTAATGCCTTTCAGGTTGATTGCGGATGATGGCTGTAGTAGAGACGAGACATCACACTCCTCCTCCTACGATCCTGGCGTGCTCTGGAAGCCCCTGGCGAGGGATAGAGACAGAATTTTCCCTGGTCTGACACTTCGTGTCAGACGAGATCAGGCGCGTCCCATGTTAATCCTGGAGGATTTGGGACGGGTCCTGACATTACTAGCTAGCAATAGTCAACCTAAAACTTGACCCCTTAAAATCTCGGGATATGCACTCGCCCTAAACGTTCAAAGTGACTTAAACTACCCAAATTGAGAACCCATACATATGGCCTCAAAATGGCTAAGAAGCTGTGGTTCACTTTCTGCTTGTTGCCTCGTCCTCCATGGTAGTCCTTGATAGTGATGGTGGGTATGTCTGTGATCGTGGGGAAAAGAGGAAGGTCATGGTGTATTTTTGGGCTTCAACCTTCAAAGAGTTTCACGAAAGAATAAGAAAGAGAGTGAGCCGTGGTTATTGAGAGAAAATGATCCGAAATTTTTAGAAAAAGAGAGAGAAAAGAAGGGTGGAAATATCTCTAATTGTCCAAATTACCAAACAAATTAGATATTTAATTGTTGGTCCGTGTCGTTACATGGTGAGTTTGTACCCTGTTGTTTAAGGCATGTGCTGGGTTTGTTCTCATCACATGCAGTGGAGTTAATGGCAAGCCCGTGAGGGACTTAACTTGCAAGCTTGGGACTCGTAGAGAGGAATGTTGTGCTTGGGACTCTAGAGAATGTTGTTAGAAGTGGATAAATAGCTAGTAGTGGCTTGTGTTCTGGCTCAGGAAGAAAGTCTTGAGCTAAGAAGGTGGGATTATCGAACCGATAAAAACCAACTAGTAGACAATTTCTTAGGGTAGTATATAAGTTTGGTTTATGCTAACGATATGCCCGGTTCGATATTTGTTTCGGTGAGTGCGAGAAAGACTAGTACTAGCAGAGATGCGGGGGGAGAATGTGACCCTTGGTGAGACTGCTTGGAATATGAGAGGTGTGTCCGAGGTCAAAATGGGTCGTTGTTGAGGTTTATGAAGGAGGAGATTTCAGGTGTAACTTCACCTATAGTGTATATAGCTATGCTCTTCAGCTGGTTTGCTTGGCATATGGAAGATCATGACTTGTATAGCTTGAATTATCTACATATGGGCACAGGGAAGACGTGGTGTGGCCGTGCTTGGGGAAGCAGCGGTGGCATTCGAGGTGGTCGTGAGGGTTTAGGGAGATGTGGAGGTGATGTGGAGGGCAACTTATTTATTTGTTTAATTTCAATTGCTTAGTTGTACAACCTGACCTTTTTACCTCTGATTTTAACCTCACGGATGGAAAAAGACCATTTTGGAACGAAATTGGGAATTCGGGGTGCATTTTGACATAAAAATATATTTACAATACATTTTAAGATAACGACGATGGTTTAGAGTGCATTTTGACTATAAAAAGTCTTTAATTTTTTGACAAAAAAGAGAATATAAACTGATGATTGATGAATTCATTATGGTAAATCAAGGTGGCATCGTAGCCGTCCATATATTAAAGAAGTAGAGCCCACGCGAAGCGAACGCCGAGAATCTGTCACCGCCGCTTTTTGTTTGTTTTCTGTGTTTTCATTTTGTTTTCTTTCGTTGGAAACGAAGAAACAAAAAAAAAATCGCCACTGCTCGGACCCATCACTCTCACTATCACTATCATCGGTACTATTCTCTTTTCTTTTCTTTCTCTTCTCTCGAGCTTTGTCTCTCAATTCCTCAGATTCTCATGCTCTAAACCGCCTATACTAGGGTTAAGCGCAAGAGCCTTTTGATTTGTGTTCTGCCACTTCACTCTAAACGATGGCGTTTTGGTGGCCTCTGCTCGTCCTCGGATTCGCTTACGCCATTTGTAGGTTCCTCTTGATGCTTATTCCCCCCAATGTGCCTTCCATCGAGGTCGATGCTTCTGATGGTAATCTTGTTCTCTGATCATCTTCACTTAAGCATATATATTTTTTTTCTCTTTGGCGTGGGCATTAATCCTCGTGTTTTAATCAATGGCAGTGTTGGACTTGGATGATGGAAATCAGACGCAGGAGAACAGTTTTATCTATGTGAGTTTTTCAAAGCTTTTGTATTTTGATGGTAATTTTGTTAGAATTTTTTATTTTGTATGCATTTCTATCTAATTTAAGCGATTGCTGTTGAACTTAAAGGGTAATTTTAGTTTTGCTAGTATTCAAATGTTTCTTGTAAATCTGTGTGCATAAGATTGTTGCATTGTTTGGGTTGTATTGAGTGTGATCATGCGAAACATCCAATTTATTACCTGTTATTGGTGTTAACTGTGCAGGTACCTCCCAGGGGAAGGACACCACAAGCTGAGACCAGGGTTCAGTGCTATGAGCCTGCAACCATGAAGTACTTGGGATATTTCCCTGCACTGACATCCGATGAGGTTAGTCCTGCTATATGCATGTTTGGATTTGAGGATTGGAGAATGGAATATGTAGGAAGATGTAATTTTTTATTCCTCTTTGTTAAATTCTTAATGGATAAGGATTTTTTTACATTTGGCATTAAGGTGATGAACTTAATTTTGTTGCCTCCATAGTGCTTGGTTTCATGTTTACCCAAAAATTTCAAATGTTAAGAAGAGACGTCAAATAAGACTATCAAAAGTATTGAGCTTTGTAAATTTATATTCTTAGGTCAAGGAGCGTGTGCTACAAGCGAGGAAGGCACAAAGAACATGGGCAAAGAGTAGCTTCAAGCAAAGACGGCTGTTTCTCCGTATTCTTTTGAAGTATATAATTGAACACCAAGAGCTTATATGTGAGTAAGTACTCTCTCTCTCTCTTTGTTTGATTTGTTATCATTTTTTAGGTAAATTACATGGATTTTACATTTACTGTCTTTTTTATTGTGATTAGATAACAATTTGGGTACTTGCATAATATCATTTTGATTAGGATATCTTCACGTGATACGGGGAAGACAATGGTAGATGCCTCTTTAGGGGAGATAATGACAACATGTGAGAAGATCACTTGGCTCCTTTCAGAGGGTGAGCATTGGCTAAAGCCTGAATACCGGTATTTCCTTCTGCCTAATTACATTTCCTAAATCTTGTATGATTCTCTATCAATCCAACTGACATGATAATCTGTTGTGGTGTACATCTAGTTGTCTGTTATGGTTTGATTCAATTGCCTAATTAATGATATATATTTCATAAAGTTGGTAATCTCCTTCTTGCCGACCTTAATGATATATCTCAGTGGCATCTAAATTTTAGTATATACATCTCTTCAGCTCTTCTTTTGTACTTACCTTGGACATACACCTTTTCATTAGATCAGATTTACGATTTCCTATCCATAACCACTACCGTCTCTTTTTTCCTGATTCAAACCTTTCCTTATTTTTAGTGCTTTTTAGACTGCATAGATTCACTTCCATTGACTGCCAAATAATGTACTGCATTATGATTTCGTTCATGAGAATATTTTCAGATGTGCTGGAAGGTCAATGCTTCACAAGAGATCCAAAGTGGAATTCCACCCACTTGGAGTTGTGGGGGCCATTGTGTCGTGGAATTATCCTTTTCATAATATCTTTAATCCAATGCTGGCAGCAGTTTTTTCCGGAAATGGCATTGTGATTAAGGTAGTTAATGTTGGAATACCGCTGTTATTTTCCTTAATCACAAGTACTTTGTGATTGGTTAGAAATAGATGCTGCTGTACCTGTCTTATACCCGCAATAACTTATTCCTTTGGTGATTCTCTATTTAACCCATATCTGTGTTAGCTATTGCTAATTGAGGAGGACTGAGGCTATACGCCTATTTATCAGTAAAAAACCTGGGCTATAACTCAAAATAGGTCTTTGAAAAAATATATAAATCATCTTCTAAAGACTTGTATGGAAGGTTATTTGTTAATTTGATGGAGAACCATGTGCTTGTAACTGTAGGTTTCAGAACATGCAAGCTGGTCTGGTTGTTTTTACTTCCGAATAATTCAGTCAGCTCTTGCTGCTGTTGGAGCTCCAGAGAATCTAGTTGATGTCATAACCGGGTATTGATTTTTTTTTTCTTATTTTGGTGGGATTGGGGTTTCTTTCTCTTGTCTTGTGTATTTGTCTCCCTATAACCGAACTTTTTTGCTCATTAGCTTCGCTGAAACTGGAGAAGCGCTGGTTTCTTCTGTTGACAAGATAATATTTGTTGGATCGCCTGGTGTGGGTAAGATGGTATGATCTCTTTTCGGTTAATTGGTTTCACATCTTGTTATTTTATTTCCTGATACAGGCTTCTCACTACCATTTTTCTAATCCGTCTTTCACTAAAATTGCTCCTCAAATTTATTGATTAATTTTTTCCCTTGAAATTTTCTGCAAGCTAAAACCCAGCTTTACAACCGGAGACTAATAAGTAATAAGCCCTGTGCCAAGTGGTTAAAAAAAAAAAGGCATATAGGACTGATTGATCTTTGCTCGAACCCCAACTGTACAACCTCAGACCAATACCGTTCTGCAATGCTTATTAGTTCTCACTTCTGCTATATCTGCAGATAATGAGAAGTGCTGCTGAGAAGCTTACACCAGTTACACTTGAACTTGGTGGAAAAGATGCATTTATTGTTTGTGAAGACGTAGATGTGGAAAACGTATGAAATTTTCCCACCTTTGCTAGTGTTTTTTTATGCCTACCAGGTTTTCACATTCAATTGGAAAATGAAATTTTCAATTAGAGTATATTGTATTCTTAAAAACTATTTGACCTCGTAGGACTTACTCAAATTTAGGTTGCCCAAATTGCTGTGAGAGCTGTTCTTCAGTCAAGTGGACAGAACTGTGCTGGCGCTGAGAGATTTTATGTTCATGAGAACATTTATTCTTCGTTTGTCAATCAAGTTTCGATGATTGTAAAATCTGTTTCTGCGGTAAGTATTTCCATTTCATCATTTTTTATGTTTTGTTCTTCATCTCCATTAACTTCGGTTTTTCACTGTCAGCAGTTGCATGCACTACATATTGTTTTAAGTTCAATGTTAGCCGCATAGACTGTCTTCCTGGTTTCTTACCTATTACGTAGGCTGGAATGGCCAGGAAAAAGTAATTAGAAATTATTCAACTAGTTTTATTTAGACCGTTATTAAACTTATAGATGTGCTAGACAATAGCTGTGCACTTCATATATTATATCGATGTGCTAGACAATAGCTGTGCACTAAAGCACTCCTTTGACATAAAGTAGCACATTTACGATCTTATGTTTAAAACTCGTGATTCTATTCATTTATCTTCTTTATAGGGTCCACCACTCGCTGGAAAGTATGATATGGGAGCTATATGTTTGCAAGAGCACTCTGAAAGGCTTCAAAACCTTGTAAATGATGCCTTAGACAAAGGAGCAAAGTTTATTGTTCGGGGAAATGTTGGTCATATAGGTGAAGGTGCAGTTGATCAGTTTTTCCCACCTACTGTGATAGAAAATGTAAATCACACTATGAAGTTAATGCAAGAGGAGGTAGCCAAAATCGCATATTTTATGATACATTGAACTTCATACGTATGCATGATTTCAATTATTTATATTGAAAATCATTTCTACATTTTTGCAGGCATTTGGACCAATCATGCCAATCATGAAATTTAGCACTGATGATGAGGCTGTCAAGCTTGCTAATGACTCAAAATATGGTCTTGGCTGTGCTGTTTTTTCTGGCAGCCAGCATCGTGCAAAAGCGATAGCTTCCCAGATTCACTGTGGAATGGCTGCAATCAATGATTTTGCATCATCATATATGTGTCAGGTAATATTTTTATGAAGTGGTCAGCAGTTGATATTGTTTCTGCTTCCGTCTCCTCTTTCTTTTTCACTTCCTTTTTGGTCCTTTGGAGGCTCATCAGATCTTTGGGGCTATGAACTGGAGCTTGACCTCTCCCACCTCATAGAACTTCTTTGACCATGGTAAATGTGGGGATTGTATACGAGGGCTGATTTATGGAAACCAGAGACTTTTACTAGTTATTCTGTCATCAATCTTTTTTTTCTTTTTGAAAAGAGAAAAAAAAGGCTTCCATTGAATAGATTAGGCACCTCACTGATAATATATATCAATGGATTCCTTCCATTCAAGAATTGCTTGAACGTGAAAGAGTCATATAACTCAGGGATTCGTTTCGTTGAATCGTAATCCTTGTTGAAACATAACTTATTTATATTTGTTCAAATGATGACATTCTTAATACATTGAACTAAAGATGTCTCATGAATCTCCAGTCCCTACCATTTGGTGGTGTAAAAGACAGTGGATTTGGAAGATTTGCTGGTGTAGAAGGGCTGCGAGCTTGTTGTCTTGTGAAATCAGTCGTTGAGGATAGATGGTGGCCATACATTAAGACCAAGATTCCAAGGCCTATTCAGGTCAGATTTCAAAACTTAGCCTTATGTTATTTCTCTGTATTATCTATCTATCATTCTCAGAACTTAAGACCACAAATATGACTGACTAACATTTTTGTTTGGCTTGTTGGACATCAGTATCCTGTTGCAGAGAATGGTTTTGAGTTCCAGGAGTCGCTCGTTGAAGCACTGTATGGCATTAACATTTGGGACCGTTTGAAAGCATTGGTTAATGTTCTAAAGATCCTTACAGAGCAGAGCTCAGCTGCTAACAATAAGAGAAGAGATGACTGAGCGGTTGAAACATTTTCATGGTCTAATAGATATCAGGCGTTTTAAGATATTTGGTTTTGAACTTCCCCATGGAGATAAACATCTCAGGTACAGTTGCATTGCGGCTATCGTCGAGCATCAACCATCAACCTAATTGCCTTCTTTTTTTCTGTTTCTTTTTTAGTTACAGCAAGCGTCCACCCCATAAGAATGTGTTTCCGAATCCTTTGAAGTTGTTATAAGAATGCAGAAAAGTAGAGTTGGGGTTATTACTTACTTTTGATGCAGATTAAGGGTGTACCCCCTCTCTCTCTCTTTCTCTCTCTCTCTCTCTCTCTCATCTTAAAGTTATTATAATCTATACTCTTTAATCCCTAAACCCGCGACTCCAAATCCTAAACCTATGGATGTTTATGTTTGATCTCTTACCCAGTTATTGCAAGCTCCAAAAGAAAATGAAGAATACATTATATATCAGATATAGCTTATCAATGTAACCCTAGAATTCTCTAGGATCGACAAACACGTTGTCTAGTGCTCCCTTCAGCAGTTGGTCTTTGTCGTTCGTGTCATTGATCAAAGTTTTGGCATACCAGACATCGTTGATACACGATACATTTGAATCCTTGGGGACATGGTGTATGAGAGGATCACACAAACCCAGCTCAGTTAAAATCAACTTGGTATCCTTCACGTTCTGCCCCACCCGCGATGCAAAGTTCCAGACGGATTTCATAAGCTCCCCGAGCTTGTCTCCCTCCCCATGGAGGCCATAGAGGAAGAGAAACCCGAAAGAGCTTTGAATAGAGACACTGGGCGGCAATTTTAGGCAGGAGAAAAGCTTCTCCCTTGCATGACTTAGGGTAGCATGAAAAGAGCTTAGTGGATGAGGCTTTCTTATATGAAGCTTGTAAGCTTCGCAAGTGTTCCAAATGCTAAAGATGATCCAAGAGCTTTGAGTAGTTTTAGTGGCGTTTCCCTGCTCGTTGTTTAAGTCATGGGTCCAACCCTCTTGTTCAAAATAACAAACCCAAGTGCCGAGGTTGAGCTTCTCCTTCAAGATCAAATCTATGTCAGTTGGATATATGTCTTTGCCTCTTGGCAGCTCCTTTTTGTACAAGAAAATTGCCTGCTCAGTTTGCAACTTCTCTATTTTGATCTCATCTTGGGGCAGCCGATGATGATGATCCTCCACAGGGGAACAAATTGGCTTTACAAAAATGACTAGTGAGCTGAGGTTCACATAATTGCATTTCAGAGTGAAGAGACTTGTTGAGGCAATGTTGCTCTTTTCGGTTGCTAACAATGTGTAGTGTGCCCCCTTCCTGAGCAGCCATTCCTCCACCGCGTTCATGAGCTTCAGCGCGATTCCTATCCTCCTAATTCAGGCAAACATGTAAGCAAATTTGCTGGTCTAGTCCATTCAATATTGTGATTTGAAAGCAGATTAAGTGGAGAATACCGATGTGCAGGAGAGACGCGAAGGCCTAGCACACAACCTATCACATATCTTGCTCCGAAAGCAGTCCCTACGTGCTTTACGCATCCGCGAACCACTCCAACAAGCTCCCCCTTTTCGAGCTGCTCTGCGACCTGCTGGCCATTTTCAAACACATTACTCATACGTAGCTAATGATCATATAGCTCCCTAGCTAGCTGGGGCTAGGGGCTAGGGATAATAGCATATTATTATTGGTTTTTGGAGGACACATAGAAATGATTACGAAATATATGATAAATGAAAAAAGGGTCACACCCTAACCCACCAGCATAACATGAAGGGGATAAAACCTAATCCTACACAAAGGGTCACCCAACATAGTTGTGAGAATGGAGACCCCCCTTTTAGACTCTTCCTCACAGTTCCTCTCTAGCTTCCCCACCACTTCAACATCTCTTTCGGCAATGAATTCTCTTATAACAACTACCATTTTTTTATTTTTTTTCTTTCTTTCTTTCTTCAATTTATTGGTCTAGCGAGCTAGGGTTTTGGCTGCCACAACTAGCTGCCTCTTGTTCCATTGCATCATCTTATATATATATATATATATATATATATATATATATATATATATATACATGCTAGGCTATTTTATAATTCATGTTTTCTCTTCATTAATTGCTCTCCATTTTTTGTGGTTTTGTTACTTCTGTCGGTACCATGGATCACATAGCGCAACAATCTGATGTATTATTCATTCAAAACTACTATGCCCCAGAGGATACGGTACCATATACATCAACTGCACCTCAAAAATGGAACACTGATTGATTCACGGAATCTTTGTAATGATTTCTGTATTTTGTGTTTTTTATGTCGTGCAATTTGAATGATGAATTGGGGCAACACTTATTCTTTAAACAAGATGCTCGTTCTTTATTATAACACAACCGACAACCGACACTATTGTCTATAACTTGTCAATAACGGAACAAATTTACATGATCATCATCGATACAACATCTTTTATTTGAACTCCAATACTCTTTACACTAGAGTTTGTGTAGAAGATGAGACCACGTGAAGTGGTTGGCTAGGAAAGGAATATGATCAATGATTGAGGTATACATGTGTTCTTGCCTGAAATCTTTTGCTCATTTTAGGAGTCGAGACGCCCTGAGTAACTGGACCTCCGCGCAAAACCTTTTTTCTGCAGAGCGAGGGAGGCAGACCGTTCGTGGGATCTCTTTTACTTCAATGTGTACGGAGATGCTAGATGGGCTGAGCGTGACAAGCCTTAAGCCACGGTCAATCCCTAGATGGGCAAACCAGGAAGCAAATGAACCTTTCAACTCAGGTGCAGGCTTACAACCAGTAGAGAAACTATTACTGGACAATATAGTTGGGTTCCGTTTTCGGCCAAAAAACTTTCCTTTTGATCAATGCGATTGTGAGATGGGGAGACAAGAAATCCCCGCGCTGTTCTTTTCTATGCCTTTTTCAAGGACTTAAATTATTTTTTTCCAGCGATGCCCAAATAATAAGTTATTCCGCCATGATATTCAAATCTGGCGACGTTATTTTAGCAGTTTAGTGGGAGATGGTCCCAGGTTCCCTCAAGTCAAGATCAAAGTATTCAGACCAATGCCTATAGATGGTGTCTCGACTTGGTGAGTCGCGAACCACACTTGGATGGTATACTCGGAGCACCAATCGCTACTTAAGAAAATCTGGTTGTATTGAAATAAAAATGGAAGTACAAGTACAAAAATGTAAAAGGACTAGAATTGAATAACAATTGAAATTACAAGTGCAAAAACAGCAAATTATTTCCTTAACATTTCAAGCCCGTAAGGAGCAGGAAATTCGGGAAATCTTCAACCAAGATGAATATCAGTTGGAAATCAAGTCATGAGATGATAGAGTACTCAAATGCGACGATGAGACGTCGAAAATGGAGGTTTGAGTTCCTCGGTGACCTTCCGTATGTCGGTAGTAGGGATGACTATCTATAAGATAGTGGCTGGAGACTGTCTGTGAATTGGTAGTCGGAATGACTGTTTGTGAGCCGGTGGTGGAGATGACTGTCTGTATTTTGGTAGTCGAGATGGCTTATCCGTGTGATCAGAGGCCAAAGTATGTCCGTAAGCTGGTAGTCAGAATGACTATCCGTGTATCTATGATTTGTAACTTGCCTTCCATGGAATGAAATAAAATTTATACTGACCTTAGATCTAATTGTGATTGCGCTACTAACTTCACTGGTATTGGTGTCGTGTTTTTCAAAAAAACCTTCCTTACTTTGCATGTAACCCGGTGTTAACACGTGTCCAAACTGTTGTTTCCTTAACCCCTTTTATGAGTCGCATTTTGGCATGGTTCCCTCTCTTCAAAGTTTACACCAACATGCCTTGTAGGCGCTCTCACTCCTTCTAACAAGGGCCTATGGACTCAATCGAGGACCAAATCATCAAGTCCCCGCAAATGGCTGAGGATAACACTGAGGACATCCGATATCTACAAGATCAGGTGTTTGTTGGTCAGAAGAACAACTCATGACAATACTTGACGATGCTCGCTCTCCATCTGCCCAAAATCAATATGTCTGGTAGATGGAAATGCAGAATGATCTGGAAAAGCTGTCACTCCAGCGTCTGGAAGATGACCTTGCTACTCAGAGAATCAGGGTTGCAAAGCTCAAGAACATGCTTCAAGATCGAGATCAACTCCTTGAAATTGGCTTGGGAAACTTCTATTGAAATGGTTATGATGATGGATACATCTCCCATGCGAATGGCCGACCGTGCCCCACAATTGGGTAAAAAAAAACTAGATCTCTTGACTCGAAGTAGTCCTTGATTAATCACAACTCTGTTTTCTTGTGTATTTTGTTCTCTCAATTCCCATAGATTCAAACTATCAAGTGTATCTACTTCTTATGAAGAAATCTTAGGAACTCATTCTTTGGCATTTTTTTTTATAGACGTAGCTACCTTAGGTCTGTACTAGATATAAGATTCACTGATTATGGATGTAACGACCCGTCCCAAATTTCTAGATTAGATTAGTGACTAATCACGATTAGTGAGGTTAATCCGTGATTAGTTAGGCGAAATCGGACGAACGACGCAAAATGACCGTTTTACCCCTAAGCGTGGCAAAATGTTGACTTTTCAATCGGGCGGTCAAATAGACTTTGACCGATGACCGTGACGTAGTTCGTGACGTCACGAGTTCATAGACAGGTGGAACGTTCAATTCCAACGTTCGAGGAGGAGGTTATGACGTACGGAAGCTTATGGGCATTTTGGTAATTTTGGTTAAAAGGGGTCAAATGTTGACTTTTTGACCAAGAGGTCCGATGGCTGAGGGCCGAAGACTGTTACGTAGATCGGGACGATACGAATCCATAGACAGGCGGCACATCGAATTCGGACGTTCGACGGAGAAATTACGGTTCACGGAAGTACGAGGGTACTATTGCACGAATTACGAAACGACCTAACTTTTGGATTTTAGTGGGGGCCAGATATTTAATGAAGGCCCAATGGATGAGTGACAAGTGTCACCCATCCACTAGCCAACATTTTTCTTCATGCATCTCACCCTTCTTCATCGAGCATTCATTTTCTTCCTTCCCTACATCCAAACCCGATCTCATTCTTCCAAACCAAACCAAACCCTTAACCCAGATGACTACTGGAGAGACTAGAGAGTGTGGAGAAGATTGTGGAGGATGGTGGCCGGCCAGGAACCGCCGCCGTGCACGGCTGAGGCCACAAAACCGAGAAGGTATCGGCTAAAACCATTTTCAATCCATTTTCCATTTCGTTGTTATGGTTGATTTTAGATGATTAGGATGAGCTTAGGGGGTTATTAGGGATTTATTGAGATGTTTTTGGGTGGTGGTTAGTGGCTGTGACGCCGTGGGGAGGAGCTGGGAAAACTGAACCGTGAGGTTCAAAAATCAAACCTCGGGTTCTAGGTGTTTTTCTTCGTTTTGACCATCCAAACATGCTCCTAGGATCAAAATAGGAATTTAGGGATTGATTAGGAAGGAAATCGGACCAAAATGAGAGAGGAGGAGTCGTGAACCGGTCACGCCGGTCCAACTGGACCGGCCAACCAGTGAACCGACCGGTTCGATCGCTGAGGAAGATGAACTATTCACCGGCGCGTGAGCCAACGCGCAGGGCCCTTTGGGCGGCGCGTGGCAGCACGTGGTGGGGAATCTGGGGGTGTGTAAAACATATGAAATCTTTTATTCGATGTAACGAACATTTTGGTACTGGTTTCGTATCAATC
Source organism: Prinsepia uniflora (assembly GCA_032719365.1). Lineage (NCBI taxonomy): Eukaryota > Viridiplantae > Streptophyta > Magnoliopsida > Rosales > Rosaceae > Prinsepia > Prinsepia uniflora. The sequence goes on from CM064865.1 coordinate 35,192,702, forward strand.
GGACATCGTCTCGATATGTTTCGGACTGTCCGAAGGTTTAGGATCGGTTTAAAAATAGTTAAAAGTTCGGGAAAATTACGGGGCTTTAATGGGAGGTTAATTAAGTAGTTAGTAACCTTCTATTAAAATTTGGACAGGTTCGGGAGTCCCGGTGACGGTGATCGGCTCGGGGGGTCGTATGGCACGCAAATCGAGGCGGCAGTTCAGACGGTCTATGAGTGGACCTTGTTTTCTAAATTGGTGCATGAATAAATGTTTATTATATGTTTTATTACATGTTTGATTATGCCATGGGTGAATTTGCATGTGGTTACGTATAAGCACGTATTTCCAGGTTTCGGCCTTATACGGTGCTTATACGGGTCTGTTTTTCCTTATTTATTTTAGTGGGCTGGTTTTAGATTTCTAAAAGGATAAATTCGGGTATGAGACCCATTTGGTTTTGTCTCGGGCATATGACCTCAGATATCGGGCACGGTGCCCAGCTGATGTCCTATGTTCGGGCACGAGGCCCAGGTTACTTTACGGTTTTGATTTCAAGTCAGGGAACCTTAAATGGATTTCCCGGTTCATGATGGTTTATGGGAACCGGCATGAACCCTTGTGATGGTATCGTGGTTCATGACGGATTATGGGGACTGGCATGAACCCTGGTTATGTTATTACGGTACATGACGGTTTAGGGGAGCCGACATGTTACCTCGGTTATGTTATTATGGTACATAACGGTTTATGGGAACTGGCATGTTACCCTGGTTATGTTATTACGGTACATGACAATTTATGGGAACTGGCATGTTACCTTGGTTATGGATATTATGGATCATGACGGTTCAGGGGAACCGGGCATGGATATTTGTATTTTGTATATATATGTGCATATACCTTCCTTTACTTCTGTTATCTCCTCCGGGGAGGGTCGTTGGCCTGGGTGGACCCCGGAGTAGTCACGGAGCACCGACTGAGTGGAGTCACCCCCCAGTTGGGTTCCTTACTCTCAGGAAGGCTATGGTTACTATACCTCGAGTAGGATCAGTGGTCTGCGGACATTGATCTTGACTTTGAGAAGACTTGGATTGAGACCCGGGTAGCACACGCGTAGCTTTGTATACCGTGACAGGATTGGTTGTGTGACTTATATATATATATATATATATATATGGATATATGATATGTGATATGTGGTGTGCACAGGATTTGAGCAGTGGCTCGTGTATTTGGTTTCAGTCTGGTTATGGTTTTGGGTTGAGTCCCTTATTGGTTTTCTTATGGATTTGGGCAGTGGCCCGTATGGTCGATTTCATGGTGGTCCTTTCGACCTTGGTTATTTATGATTTGGGCTTAGTTCCCACATGTGGTCCATTTGGTTAAATGGCTTTCGAATGCATGCATGCTTTTTTGTGAAGGGTGTAAAGGTCTTATTAAAATGGTTTACGAAACTTATTACTTTTTGTCCACTCACAGTCTTTCTGTTTTTAATACCCTTCAGGTTGACAGCGGATGTGGACCGTAGCAGAGATCGAGATATCACATACCTCCTCCGGATCCTTGCGTACTCTGATAGCCCGGGAGGGCAAAGGTCGGAAATATCCCTTGTTTGACACTTCGTGTCAGAGGGGAGCAGAGTCATCCCGCGTTAATCCCGGGGGGATTGGGATGGGTCCTGTCAACGTGGTATTAGAGCATAGGATTGCTTATCAGTGCATGGTTGCTCGTGTTACTCTGAATTCCAGAGCGTGTTTTGCATACTACTCCTTACGCAGGTCGAGGATGTGATATCTCAAGGGGCTACAGTTCGTTATCGACCTGATAGTTGGGGTGCTGATACGATAGTTAGTAGGATTGTATCGTGATATGTCTTGGTTCGGCACTAGATGCCGGGGTTGTCATAGTTCTGTCAGGGTTGATAGAGTGGGACCCTACAGACGGATGAACGTATTCGTACGTTAGCATGTTGATCGTGAGACGGTTAGTTGGGATCGTTTTCACGATGTCGTAGGATCGGTTCCGACGACTGGTTGGATGTTGTGACCATCCGATGATCGGATATTGGTAAGTTAAATGGATTTACTGCTTATGGCAGTTAGCGGCCGGATTCGAGGAATCCTAGTTGGATTGACGGTAGGATTGAATTGATGTCTTTACGATGTCGGGACCGCGAGGTCGGTCAGATTGTTGATTTTACTGCTGTTCGCAGTTGGGTTCAGTGGAACTCTAGGTGTGATTGTGGAACCCTACCTTGGTGTGTATGGTTCAGAAATGTGTGACTATTCAGATTTGGATTCGTTAGTCGGTCTAGTCATACCAGCTTTAGTGTTGGGACTGCACTCTGCAGTCGAGGTTGTACTTATCGGTTAAACCTAGTTGGTTGTCGTGCTACTCTGTTGTAATGGATTGTTGGTGTAACTAAGGTCGTGGACGACCTGGTAGACGACATTGGTTTAGTCGAGTTACGACAGGTTAGAGATTGTTGGACAAGTTACCAGGGTTGGTACTTGTTGATGGAATCCCTGAGTGGGATACAGAGTAGTTGGTACGGGCAGTTGATTCTGTGGATGCGGAGTCTGGCTATCGAGATGTCTGGTAGTTAGGTCTGCACGAGTCGGTGGCAGGCGCTACTACCGAGAGTGGTTGTAGTTACGATTGTTGGGAATCGGTGACGTTCATGGGACGTTTCCTTTTCTTGTATGAGTTGTCAGGGTGATTGTACCCAGAGTTGTCGGGTACGAGGGAGGCAGAGTTTCTCCTATACGAGTAGAGGTACGGGATAGTCGCTCGGTATGAGCGGAGATCTAGGGTTGTCAGTTTTGCACACGGTGTGCTAGCGTTAGTACTGATGCTAGTGAGGATGCTTGTGTGCTGATGCTGACATGTGATAGTGCGTTGGTGCTGGTGCCAGTGATTGTGATGGCGTTGAGTCACATCCGTCGAGATGGGCATATGTTCGGTATCTGTGGTTCAGGAGTGGATCACGGATAGTTATGGACACGTGGTTGATGTCCGGGTATGTTGTTCCCAATCTTGTTGGAACTTCGGAATCGCGAAAGGTTACGATTGAGGTGACACGAGGAATGCGGATTTTCCGCATTGGTATTGGGTATTTCGAAGTCATTAGGGCGACTTCTCAGGTTCTACCATGGTAGATGACGGTAGATGACGGTAGACGATGGTTGCGTCACCAGTACGCAGATCGTGTATTGGTTGGTGGACCTGAGATTTGTTCTGGGTCATCATGAGGAATTGGGTAAATCGAAGTTAGGTGACTGAGATTTCTCATTTTCTGCTTGGTGGCAGACGATGTTGGGTTAAGTGACGTGGTGAGTGCAGCGAGTTTTGGTTTCATTCACGTAGGATGGATTTTGATGTCATTGCTTTGAATCATTCTTGATTTTTCCTCGGTGGAATGACAAGGATCGATATGAGGTAATCAGTGAGAACCCACAGTCTCAATGTGTCTCGTCGTTGACTGATCTGTTTAGATGTGAGAATTGGTTTAGGACTTTGGGTGTTGTTATGGATCTGGATCGTGATCTTGATGATCCAGATAGGTGGAGAGTTTATCACTCTTACTGGGATGTTTGAGTGGAGCATGATGGGACTGAACTTCTTTTCGAGGTAAATCCCATATGGCTTGTTACTCGAGCGAGTAAATGTCTGACGAGGTCGGATATGGTCAACCTTAGATGTGTTGATGTTGGGGTTGGCTTCCCTATGAAGTCAATCGAGGGTAATGTATAAATTGTTTGAGCAGGTAACCGATAGGTTCGGTTTTGATGCGTCTTGGTAAATGTGAACGAAATTTCAGGTTTTGGAATCAGATTTCTGGATGACGATTCAGGATTTGATTTTGGAACTTGAAAGTGGATTTATGGATTCAGGTTTTGGAATCAGATTTCTGGATGACGATTCAGGATTTGATTCTAGAGCTTAACTGTGGATTTTCTTTTTATGGATTTGGGTTCGGAATTGTTATTCCTAATGCTAGCTACGGAATAATAATTTCGGATTCGAATTTGGACATGATTATGGATATGATTTCTGGGTCTGGATTCGGGATTTCTTACGAAATTGCGGATTCGGATTCGGAATTGGAAATGGATGTTGGGTTGGAGTTTCGATTTTTCTAATGCTGGATTGGACAGATGAACTCCATTATAAAAACGTGATTGACTACAACCTAGGTGGTTGTAGGTTGATTGATGGGTAGATGTACGTACCTTGTACGTTGTTCGAGGTACGATACCGGGCAGACTTGTGGTGCCTGGTGATGGTATTTAGGTTATACCAGTAGTACGTTGGTGAGCGTGTTGGTAGTCGGATTGGTTCCGATACCATCTGATTAGTTGAGGTCGTGGACTGGACATTGAATACTATGCGTTGGGTCATGGTATTTCTGATGGGTCTAGTTACACACAGGTCGGGTGTTTTGTTGGTAGATGGATACTCAGTTTGAGTGAGTTGGGGGTTAGTATAAGCACAAGTGAGTATAGTGTCAGTTTTCGACTGACGACTGTCAAGTGGTGACGGTTTGTCGGAGGTGTCAACGAGGATCGTTGAGTGAGGTCTGATAACTCCCGGTGGGAGTAGACATCTGGATAGATTGGTGATTGAGAAGGGAACCTTCGAGTTTTTGTGTCAACGAGATGGTAGATTTGACAAATGGTGTCAATTCGAAACGTGTAGCTACTGTCACTCGACGTGGTCGAGTGTAGTCGATGCGACGTGAGTGTTAGTGGTATGCTTGGGTACGAGTAAGTATTATTTTGGTTAGTGGGTGTACGAGTGTACACGAGTTTTGAGGTCGATTCTACTTTCCACGAAGTGGATGTGGGGGTGGGGATAGTTGGAGTTTCGAGAACGAAACTAAATTAAGGAGGGAAGAACGGTTGGACTTAGGTCGGTTGGAATTTCGAGGACGAAATTAATTAAGGAGGGAAGGTTGTAACGACCCGTCCCAAATTCCTAGATTAGATTAGTGACTAATCACGATTAGTTAGGTTAATCCGTGATTAGTTAGGCGTAGTCGGACGAACGACGCAAAATGACCGTTTTGCCCCTAGGCGTGGCAAAACGTTGACTTTTCAATCCGGCGGTCAAATGGACTTTTACCGATGACCGTGACGTAGTTCTTGAAGTCACGAGTTCATAGACAGGTGGCACGTTCAATTCCGACGTTCGAGGAGGAAGTTATGACGTTCGGAAGCTTAAGGGCATTTTGGTAATTTTGGTTAAAAAGGGTCAAATGTTGACTTTTTGACCAAGAGATCCGATGGCCGAGGGCCGAAGACCGTTACGAAGATCGGGACAATACAAATCCATAAACAGGCGGCACGTCGAATTCGGACGTTCGACGGAGAAATTACGGTTCACGGAAGTACGAGGGTACTATTGCACGAATTATGAAACGACCTAACTTTTGGACTTTAGTGGAGCCCAAATATTTAATGAAGACCCAGTGGATGAGTGACAAGTGTTACCCATCCACTGGCCAACATTTTTCTTCATGCATCTCACCCTTCTTCATCGAGCTTTCATTTTCTTCCTTCCCCACATCCAAACCCGATCTCATTCTTCCAAACCAAACCAAACCCTTAACCCAGATGACTACTGGAGAGACTAGAGAGTGTGGAGAAGACTGTGGAGGATGGTGGCTGGCCAGGAACCGCCGCCGTGCACGGTTGAGGCCACAAAACCGAGAAGGTATCGACTAAAACCATTTTCAATCCATTTTTCCATTTCGTTGTTATGGTTGATTTTAGATGATTAGGATGAGCTTAGGGGGTTATTAGGGATTTATTGAGATGTTTTTGGGTGGTGGTTAGTGGCTGTGACGTCGTGGGGAGGAGCTGGGAAAACTGAACCGTGAGGTTCAAAAATCAAACCTCGGGTTCTAGGTGTTTTTCTTTGTTTTGACCATCCAAACATGCTCCTAGGATCAAAATAGGAATTTAGGGATTGATTAGGAAGGAAATCAGACCAAAATGAGAGAGGAGGAGTCGTGAACCGGTCACGCCGGTCCAACTGGACCGGCCAACCAGTGAACCGGCTGGTTCGATCGTTGAGCAAGATGAACTATTCACCGGCACGTGAGCCAACGTGCAGGGCCCTTTGGGGGGCGCGTGGCAGCGTGTGGTGGGGAATCTGGGGGTGTGTATAACATATGAAATCTTCTATTCAATGTTACGAACATTTTGGGACTGGTTTCGTATCAATCGGACATCGTCTCGATATGTTTTGGGCTGTCTGAAGGTTTAGGATCGGTTTAAAAATAGTTAAAAATTCGGAAAAATTACGGGGCTTTAATGGGAGGTTAATTAAGCAGTTAGTAATCTTCTATTAAAATTTGGACAGGTTCGGGAGTCCCGGTGACGGTGATCGGCTCGGGGGGCCGTATGGCACGCAAATCGAGGCGGCAGGTCGGACGGTCTGTGAGTGGACCTTGTTTTCTAAATTGGCGCATGCATAAATGTTTATTATATGTTTTATTACATGTTTGATGATGCCATGGGTGCATTTGTATGTGGTTAAGTATAAGCACATATTTCCAGGTTTCGGCCTTATACGGTGCTTATACGGTGCTTACCCTGGTTATGTTATGTATATATATGTATAAGGCCTTACCTCGGCCTTATACGGTGCTTATATGGTGCTTATACGGTGCTTACCCTGGTTATGTTATTACGGTACATGACGGTTTATGGGAACCAGCATGTTACCTTGGTTATGGATATTATGGATCATGACGGTTCAGGGGAACCGGGCATGGATATTTGTATTATGTATATATATGTGCATATACCTTCCTTTACTTCTGTTATCTCTTCCGGGGAGGGCCGTTGGCCTGGGTGGACCCCGGAGTAGTCACGGAGCATCGACTGAGTGGAGTCACCCCCTAGTTGGGTTCCTTACTCTCAGGAAGGCTATGGTTACTATACCTCGAGTAGGATCAGTGGTCTGCGGACATTGACCTTGACTTTGAGAAGACTTGGATTGAGACCCGGGTAGCACGCGCGTAGCTTTGTATACCGTGACAGGATTGGTTGTGTGACTTATATATATATATATATATATATATATATATATGGATATATGATATGTGATATGTGGTGTGCACAGGTGTGCATAGGATTTGAGCAGTGGCTCGTGTATTTGGTTTCAGTCTGGTTATGGTTTTGGGTTGAGTCCCTTATTGGTTTTCTTATGGATTTGGGCAGTGGCCCGTATGGTCGATTTCATGGTGGTCCTTTCGACCTTGGTTATTTCTGATTTGGGCTTAGTTCCCACATGTGGTCCATTTGGTTAAATGGCTTTCGAATGCATGCATGCTTTTTAGTGAAGGGTATAAAGGTCTTATTAAAATGGTTTACGAAACTTATTACTTTTTGTCCACTCACAGTCTTTCTGTTTTTAATACCCTTCAGGTTGACAGCGGATGTGGACCGTAGCAGAGATCGAGATATCACATACCTCCTCCGGATCCTTGCGTACTCTGATAGCCCGGGAGGGCAAAGGTCGGAAATATCCCTTGTCTGACACTTTGTGTCAGACGAGAGCAGGGTCATCCCGCGTTAATCCCGGGGGGGATTGGGATGGGTCCTGTCAGTGGAAGTCCAGCACTAGGCAAGATCTCTCCCATTCTGCATGAAGCACGAACTCTAGTTCGGATAACTTATCAACTGTAACCTTAGTAGGTCGAGTGTTCTCATCTTCACCAACTAATCTGATGCTACCAATCTTAGGATTGTAGAAACTAGCTTTGGTTATTATTGGGTTGGCCACAAATGGCTTTGCATTTGCCTTGGTAATTTCCCAAGACCCCCATTTCGGGTGGTGTCATCGGGGCTCCATATGACGATTTGTTGGTGTAGAGTAGATGGGACGCATATGCTCTTGTGAATCCAATCTCTCCCTAGTAAAATGTTGTAGGCTGTGGTGCTGTCCACCACAAAGAATGCTAGCATTAACTTCTTGGATCCTACTTCAATCTCCAAGGGTAAGAATCTGTGGGTATGGTTGACGGTCCCGCTAAAATTAGACATTATACTTGTGGTCAGAAAATAATCTTGTAGTGTTCTACTCAATTTTTCAACATTTTTATGGGTAAGACATTGATGGAAGCCCCTCCATCTATCATCATTTTGTCGATCGGGATACCTTCGTTGTGGGTTGTAATGAAGATAGGTCGCATATGGTCTATCATCTCCTTAGTCGAGACAACAAATAATGACCTTTCTTGACAAGGAATAGCCCTCAGGATGACTTCAAAATTTTTCTCCGCCGGGATCTAAATCGTCGTTCGTGAAGGTTCATTTTCAAAAACATCTCTGATCATTTAATTGACTTGCTGATTTGCTGCTGATAGATGCTCCAGTAGGACTACCACTACACCAATGTTGATTTAAGGCTCTTGTTACTTATCGAACAAGGCAACTAATTCCATGACTCCCATCATGTTTTCTCTAAGTTCCTTTGTTGCTTCATTGGTCGTGACCTGACCATTACTTTGCTGGTTGTCATCCTCAGATTATTCTTCGGTCGGAACTTCAATATCTTCTGCTTCCTTGCTTTCCAAGTCTCCTTGGGTGAAGTTCCCAAGTACGAGTTTTGTTTCATAAGGAAATTCTAGAATAGAATTGGGATGTCCGTTCTCCTCTCGATCTTTCTCCTCCTCCATATCCATTCTAGGGGAATTGGTAAGCTTCCCTTTGGTAGCTTGAATGGTTGTTAGTTCTTCAGGAGGCCTTGGCCCCAAGCCCTGCTTGGTGCAAAAGTTTGCTCCGTACTGTCTTTGAATTCTCCTCTTGGTAGTTCTCCCCAATTCCTTGGTCGACCTTCCATTTTTTCCTGCCATATACCATTTTCCCTCCTAGATTGTGGCTTGGAACGGTTTGGCCATGCCAGTGTCCTTGTCGGGAGGAACTGATCATTTTGGTGATCTTTGTTGGTCGTGTTGCCCCCTAGTCTACTAACTAACCATTTGTTCTTGCCCTTCTCTACTGTTTCCCAACTTCCAAATTTTGGAGTTTGGTAGGACCTTGATATGGGGAACATGTGGACCATGTTTTCGCTCAGGTCCGTCCAAAAAAGTGTACTTTCGATCTTTCCCTTTGCATCCCGACTTCATCTTAATGCTTAGGGCTTAGGTTACCGGGATAAAATTTCTCGTGCGTTTAAAGCTGAATTTCTCTGGGCTCCTGCTGGAAACAGACGTTGGTTTGAAGTGATTTCCATATGGTTAGATCCTCTAGGCCCTTTCGGAGACCAGTGGAGATTGACAATACTGATTGACGGGGTTCAGAATGGGTCAATTTCCACCTCCATGGTGGCCTTAGGTATAGACGCCCATGCGATATGTGCTTGATTGATCAGCCTCTAGACCATATCCCTGAACTGAACACAGCTGGCGATGCCAAGGTGCAATGACACATGCCGTTTGCAGAATTACTTGCCCTTGAGGTCTTCCTGTTTGGGTAACTCCTGCTTGGGTTCTGGTTTGATTACCTTTGCCCTTACCAGCTCATCATAGATCTCTCCAACTTTGGTAAGGTCAAATGTGTACGAGCCAAACGCTATTGTTTTGTTTGTGAATAGGCTGCCGCTTGGCATGACTTCTTTTGCTTCCAAGCAAGCCTGGCTAGTGACTAGAGGGTCACAGATCCATTTCCTGGAGGCTAGATCTCTGATGTGGTTATCTCTAGTTCCTGTCGTTCCTCTGATGTTCTTGGTTCATCATGATGCTCCAGTTGGTGCACAGGGACCCTGTTCTTGTAAAACGGTGGAAATTTCGAATTGCCTCTACTGTTGTTCCTCTTTAAGTAGCCTTTTAAACTTAGTGGCTGATAATACTATCTCCTGGAGATCAGAAAAGGTAGTATTATCGAACATTTTTTCTGAAGGAAACTTTCAGTGCACGTTGTGCAACACCTACCATTTGGGAATTATTGGTAGGAACCATGCACCTCATCTTCATCCTTTTGAACCTAGTGATAAAGTCCTTCGTTGTCTTATCTTTGCCTAGTCTGAGAGCTGTTAAGTCACTAATAGTAACTTCAGGCTCGATTATGTAGAATTCCTCATGGAACTTGGTCTCCATTTGCCCCCAAGTGTGGATGGAAGCTTCTGGCAGCGAAGTGTACCAAGTGAAAGCATCCCCAGATAGGGAGATATTGAAAAGCCATAACTTGAGGTAAGGATTGTCTTCAATAGCCACACAATGGGACGAGAACCTCCCAATGTGTTCTAAGGACGATGTGCAGCCATCTCCATTAAAGAGTGTGAATTCTAGTAGCTTGAAATTCATAGGGAGCGAGTTGTCCTGATCTATATAGGCCGGATAAGGCTTTCTATAAGTCGGGACGCTAATTCTCCTAGGAGGTGTTGGTTGACCAGTTATCAAGCGCCTTAGCTTGTTCATATTGTTCGTAAGGTCCTGGTGCTCTGTAGCTCGGGATGGTCTTTTTTCAAGGAGAAACACGTCATTTGATCCTGGTGCGTTGGGGTCAAATCTTCTCCAGTTATTAAACACATTTATGTTCTTTCGTGGGAATGTGGCTGGTTCCATGTGTTGTTGATTTCTCCCCGACGATTAGGTGGCTGGTTCCTAGAAATCGAACCATTATAAAAGAACGGAAACCCCTGTTGAGTTCTACTTGACCTTGGGATCTCGATGCCTATTTTCTCTAGGAAGGTTGGGATCTCAAACAAAGGTTGGCAAACTGATGCTCCTGATTCTAACTAGCCCTTCCCTTTGTCAGGTCTCGGGATCTCAAAGAGTGGTAGAACAATGGTGTTCCTTGAAGCCGTGTCACAACTAGAAAGCTCTTGAACTTGGAGATTTAAATCTTTGATTTGCGAACTGATAAGAGTAAGGATATCTTTGGAGAGCTGGGTAAGTTCCCCTTTATCGAATTTTTTGGCTAAGGACAAGTTTTTTTTGTCCCTTCAGGTCCAGGCTCCATTTCAGTCTGTACGACCATTACTTCAGATACCATCACTTAAGGAGAATTCTTTAGAAACCTTCCTTTAGCGTCTTGGCGTCGCTGAGTAAACCTGTGTTTGGGCATGCACTGAAAAGAGTCCCATTGGGCATGCCAGATTATGTTCCTACTCGAAATCTTTTGCTCGTTTTAGGGGTCGAGACACCCCGAGGTAACCCTAGTTGGACCTCCGCTCGAAACCCTTTTTCTACGGAGCACGGAGCAAGGGAAGTAGACCGTTCGCGTAATGTCTTTTGCTTCAATACGTATGGAGATGCTGGATGGGCTAAGCTTGACAAGCCTTAAGCCATGGTTGATCCCTAGATGGGCAGACTAGGAAGCAAGTGGGGATTTCAACTTAGGTGCAGGCTTGCCATTAGTAGAGAAACTGCTACTGGACATTATAATTGGGTTCCGTTTTTTCCCCAACAACTTTCCTTCTAATCAATGCAATTGTGAGACGAGCGGACAAGAAATCCCCACGTTATTCTTTTCTATGCCTTTTTCAAGGACTTCAAATATATTCTTTCCAGCGATGCCCAAATCATAAGTTATTTCGCCATGATATTCAAATCTGGCGATGTTATTTCAACAGTTAAGTGGGAGATGGTCCCAGGTTCCCTCAAGTCAAGATCAAAGTATTCAGAGCAATGCACGTTGTCAGGACCCGTCCCAAATATCACCTCGATACTCGGGATGAACCCTGCTCCCGTCTGACAATCATACTTACAATACCAAAAGAAACGTAATACAACTATAAGCATAACCATCAGACGAAGGAGTAAATATATACAACAGTAAGTCAGAGCATAGTTCTACAAAATGGGCACCAAAAGTCCTACAAGTCTAAGTCCGCAACGGAAGAACGTCGGAAGCCCTATGCCTCGATCTCTGCCTCAACGTTCACCCCGGCGCTATCACCACGACCTGGAGGGAAATTAAAACCAAAGGTGTGAGTGGACCAAAAAGAATAAAAGTTCTAAAACCGTTTACCAGCAATTCAACGTAAGGAAAAATAAAATCATTTGTTCCCTCCGGTTTAAAACCAGGCATGCCAATGGAGTAATAGAAAAATCATAGTATGAAAAACATCATAAGAAACAGAGACACTATAAATACCATAAGAAACAGATACACTATAAAACATCATAAGAAACCAGAGTATAACCCGATCAAACCTGCTGGACCTATCCGAGTCTTTAAACTCAACCAGGCCTCACATATCAATCCGAGTCTTTAAACTCCCGAGTCTTTAAACTCAATAGGCCTATGGGGGTAATATCATATTATCCGAGTCTTTAAACTCCCGAGTCTTTAAACTCAAACCGGGCCCGTCCCCCATCAATATCAATCCGGGTCTTTAAACCCATATCCAGATCCAGCAAATCCAATCCATATCCAGTGTAAAACCAGTTCAAAATCCATTGCCAAATCCGAATTCGAAATCCCCGGTTCGAAGCCCTTCCGGCATTCAGAACCGACATTCCGAACCCAAATCCGGAAAATCCATTTCCACACTAAAAACCATAGGAAATCCCTAACCATGTTTCGTAACCCATTTACCATCATCAGAAAACATTTATAGGGTGAATTTCTCCTATATAGCATCAAAATCTGAAAACCGGCTTTTCTCGAAAAACGTGCAAAACCCCGAAAATATCTCGAAAAACGTGCAAACATCTCAATCACGTATAACCATCATTTAAAACATAAAAACACACATAGAATCATAAAACAGTAATTAAAACAGTTGGCATGCTCGGAAATAAGAAAAAAGTCCACTCACAGTTTACGACACGTCACTCGCGCTCCGTGCGCTCCTCAACCGTCTCCGGTGTCTCCCGTCCTGTCAATAGATACCAAATAGGGTCACAATAACATCAAGGATACCTTCCCTATTTTCCCCAATTTTTCGGGAATTTAATAATATTTTAATCATAAACCCTAAACCGTACGGATTCCCGAACCATTCCGTAACACCGTCCGATTAACCCGAAAACTATACCATTGGACTCCTTAGGACATTTAGGACTAAACTCATGTTGGACGTTTAACCGGATTCCTTCCCACGCGCCCCCACGCGCCGCCCAAAGTGGCTGCGCGTGGCCTCACGCGCCTGCTACAGTCACCTTCAACCTCGAGTCACCCGGTTCAACACAGTTGAACCGGCGTGACCGGTTCTCCGCCGTTCACCCACCGTTCTTCTCCATTTCAATCCCACTAGCTTCGTCCAGTTCCCTGCAATCAAACCCAATCCTAAAATCCAGCAATCACGGCCTAGAACCCTTCGTCTTCAACCTCGAAAAAACTTGCCCGTGGCTCTGTTTTCCTTCCCGGCCGTCCACAGCTTCCCCCTTCACGGTGGTGATACCAGCACCACCCTAGGACCTTACTGAGTCCTACCCAACTCACAGAATCCGTCGATTCATCCCCGAAGTCCACGACTTCAAGTTTGAAATCACGGCCAAAACAGAGTATTGGATACTCGCCGTCGAACCACCAGCCACCGTGAACCTCCCGTCACGGCAACCACCACAGACGACGCCTAAGACCTCCCTGAACAACACCCTGACCTCCTAATCCCTCGACTCTAAGCCCATCATCACGACTTTGAAATTGAAAAAACCACGAAAAACAGAGTAAACGGGCTTACCTTTCGATTCCGGCGCCGCCGTGAAAACCGTCACCCACCACCGTGCTCGTGGGACTCCCCTCAACCTCCTGAGTCTCCTACCGCCTCGGTTTGCCTCACCACACGGCACAACAGCCTCCACCGTCCACGATCTCCTCTGTTTTCCTCAAACGTTCGCCGCACCACCACCGTGCCGCCGTGCACGATGCCACTCCCAAAACACGATCAGCACCTCACCCACGTCTCTCTGTCACTCTCACCAGTCACTCCTCACTCTCCCTGGCCTCCAGATCGATCACCGCCTCACTCAACCTTCTCTCTGTTTTCGGTTGCCTTCGAATTGGTGCACGGTTCAAAAATGTCTAAGTGTGGCCGTGCACACTTAAGTTCCTCCTGGAACCATCTAGGGTCCCCCACGTGTCCATCAACCACTGGCCATCCCAAAATATCTGCCACTTGCCCTTATCTGATTGGGCTGAGGAAAAATGACCAAAATGCCCCTCCTGCACAAAATTACCATTTTGCCCTCAGACTTTCCAGACCCGTATCTTTTCCGTCCGACGTCCGATGACAGCGTGCCGCCTGTCGTTGAACTCAGGACGTCGAGACCTATCCAACGGTCCTCGGTCTACGTGAAAATCACACATCCTCCAAAAAGTCAACATTTTCCCTTTTAGCTCAAAATTACGGTAACGCCCCCCAACCTTCCGTACATCATAACTTTTCCTCCGGTTGTCCGAATCGAACCTGCCACCTGTCTACGGACTCGTGACGTCCTAACCTACGTCACGGTCAAGGGCGAACACTCATCAAATCAATATTACAAAAAGTCAACTTTTCGTTTACTATTCACAGGGGCAAAATCGTCCTTTTTACAAAACTTCACAGAAATTACATTTTTTACCCCTTCCCGTAGGTACGGGTTGTTACACACGTAGATGGTATCTCGACTTGGTGAGGCGCGAACCACACTTGGATGATATATTATGAGCACTAATCGCTACTTAAGAAAATCTGGTTATATTGAAATGAAAATGGAAGTACAAGTACAAGAATGTAAAAGTACTGGAATTGAATAACAATTCAAATTACAAGTACAAAAACAAAAAATGATTTCCTTAACACTTCAAGCCCATAGGGAGCAGAAAATTTGGAAAATCTTCAATCGAGGTGAATATCAGTTGGAAATCATGCCATGAGATGATAGAGCACTCAAATGCGACGATAAGACGTTGAAAATGAAGGTTTGAGTTCCTCGATGACTTTTCGTATGTCGGTAGTCGGGGTGACTATCCATAAGACGGTGGCCGAAGATTATCCGTGATCTCGTGGTAAGGATGATTGTCTCTATGTCGGTAGTTGGGATGGCTTATCCGTGTGATCAGTGGCTAGAGATTCTGTGTGCCGATAGTCGGAATAACTGTATGTGAGCTGGTAGTTGATAATATCAATCCTTATGGCGCAAAGTGGTCAGAAAGAAGGTTGTTCTTCCGTGAACTTCGCCCGAAAGTCCAAGTACTGGTCAGTCGGGAAGAGGGCGACCCTTATGACGCTTGAGTGGTCAGAAAGAAAGTCTGTGCATGGATAAGAAGCCCACCGTTATGATGTTGTTTGGTCAGAAAGATGGTTAGGCAAGTGCATAAATGCCTCGAATGTTAAAGGTGTTCATAGGTTCAGAAATTGATGGAGATCAATTTGCTGAGGTTGATTAGTTGTTTGGCTGCCTGTTGTGAAGCTGGGTTGCTGTCTATTTATAGGAGGTGAATGAGCTTGCCACTTGTAGATTAGGGTTTCCCAGTGAGTTCCACTTTACAGTTTATCATGTTAGAACACTCCCCTTTGCCTCCTTTTTTCTTTGTTTTCTCTGCCAGCACCGCCCAAGCTTACTTCCTCTCCACGTTCAAGCTCGCTGGGCTGAGTTTGTGTGTGTTTGAGCTTTTAATTTCGTGAGCCGATGTCTTGGGCCCATAGGGTATTTTTTCGGGGGTAAACAACATGTTTGTGCTAAATTTATAATTTGAGATCTAAATGGAGCTGTTATCTGAAACTAGTCTTTTAACCTTAATTGCAACAACTTACTGCATCTAGATATAGATACAGATATACAGCTCTACTCCTGCAAAATGCAACATGAGACTGTAACTACAGGGTAAATAACTAGACACTAGTTCATTCTCAAAATTAACACAACCTTCACAGCTCAAGCTTGCTCCGTTGCGAAATTATTTTCCATTGTCTAGGACTAGAATCTGGAAACTACAAGTGCAAGAATCATGGCATGAGTTGTTCAAGATGGTAATGAGTAAAGGGGTGACATTGTGAATGAAAACCAGAAAGGAGGCTTCCAGAAACATGTATACAAGATGTGAATGAGCTAGCTTCCTTTGGGTACAATTTGTGCATCACGGATTTGCTTCACTTTGTCTATCCACTTTTGACACTTTGGTTTTGGTGGGTTCCCATAATGCATTATTCTCAAACACGCTTGTACTTGTGCTACTAGGACCATACCCCTGCTTTCACCACACATCTACACCTTCATGATTTTCACACTATTATTGACACTTAAAAAAAAAAAATTATGCATTTTTTCAAGTGAAAAAAAAAATTAAATTGGGGAACATTTATGTCTTGGTTAATGTAACAAAATATATGGATCCAGTGTAGCCAATAATGAAGCTAAATAAAATGAGTAAATAGATTAATGTTCCCAAAATGGTAGAATGATACCTCAGCCGCAAGTGTCATTTTAGTCCCTAATTAGGTTAGTACATTTTGTAGGGTCTTGAATTCTACCAAACATACCAAATTAGTCATTTTCTACCAATTTTGACCATTTTATCCTCTAATTGAAAGATATACGAATAATGGTGTATTCGATTGAGATTTTAATAGATTTTAATGTTTTTTAAATGATTTAGATTATAACGGGTTTTAATTGATTTTTTTTATTCTATATGATTTCACCAAATTTTGTGCTCAATTTTATTGTCTTTTATAGCAAAATTTTATTGAATTTTAAAGGGTTTGATTTATTTAGCTAACTATAAATAACATCTAATCGTGACCCTTCAAAGCGATCTATAGGATCAAAATTATCCACATTATTATTAGAGATTTTTTTTAATTATCTAAGACCTTACTCATCCCATCGCTCCTTCTTTTTCTCCCCTTCATCCTCAGCCTCTTTGCTCATTCACTCCTCCTCTCCTTCAAGCATCATAAAACCTCAGTTTTATAGGTATATTTAAACTCAGGTTGGCAACGAAAGAAATCCAAAACTAAATAAACATTAGATTTGTAACTAGCCTCTCCCATACAGATAAGGCAAACAGAGGTGTATTCATATCTTCAAGCCTTTGCCAGCAACTGTGGTCATCGTTGGGGTCGCCAACTACGTCGACATCGGAGCCAGGAACATTTGTCGATTTAAGCAAAGAATAAGTCCCCCATCTTATGGCCTCCAAATCATGTTGGAGATACAACCCCATTAAAATTCTGAATTCGAGAACGCTCCATGAGAGTATTGTTGAAGATCCCACCTAGACAAAGATTAGTCAAAAAATTTTTTATTTGTTTATCTCTTGTTGGAGATCCAATCTAGACAAAGATTATTCACTTTTTTTATTTGTTCATCCCAGTCTCTGTTTCTAGGTTGATTGAGTAGTTTTCTGAGATTTTTTCTCAACAAATAATTAAAGACTAGTTTTTTGAAGTGAGTTTTGAAAAATTTAGGCGTGAAGATAGTTAAAGAAAAGTAAGAGGTTGAGATGGAAGAAAAAAAGCAGCATTTTGGTAGAATCCATGTGTTTTCATGTGGGAAATCATCTTCAATAGGGAACAATCAAAATGGGCGGTGGAGTGGTACTGGAGATAGTAGCAGTGGGTGGCGTGGGAGGTTAAAAAATGATTTGATTTGATGCTTTTTTTTTTTTTGCCAAATCCAATGAAATATTATAATGATATGTATATTTTGTTGAATGGGTGATATATGTATTTTCTCTTTCAGAACCCAACAAAATCCATCCATTTACTAAATCATGCAAAATCATGAAACTTTTGAATACAAATATATTTGTACATTGTATTTTACAATCTTAATTGAATACACCTAGATTTTAAAGAGTTTTAAACAATCTATTAAAAGATAAATTGAATACCCCTAAATTTATATAGAATCTATTAAAATCATAATTGAATATCCTATACTTAAAAGTCTCATAAAATAATTTAAAATCTCAAATTAAATACGCCCCATAAAATCATGCTTTTCCAAAAAAAAAAATATTAAAAAAAATCGAAGAAAAAAAAAATAGAGATATGAAATTAGCGTAAAGAAAATTGTCACTAATTTCCATGGCACCTTCACGTGCATCAAAACCGCCTCACTTGTCACTTACTTGCCCCTTTTCGGAACTTTATTTTCTAAGGCATGCACTCCAAAATGATCAACTGAATCTCCTTTCTTTTATTTAGGTGTTCAGTTCAATTTGTTGGCACTTCTAAAGCTGAGGCTTTGGAAAAAGAGATCGGGGGCGGGCAGGATGGAGGTGATGGGTTGGACGGGAACTAGGAGACGTCTATTTTTTTTGTTGCCTTTACTTATTTATAGATTATGGTTAAAAATAATTGGTCCTATTCCTCAAGCAGAGGATAAAATGGTCAAATTTATATAGAAAGACCCATTTGATGGAGTCTGAGGACTACAAAATGTCCATAAATTAACTTATGGACTAAAATGACACTCGAGGTATTGTTTAACGACTATTTGAGGTATTAACCGAAAAAAATAGAAAAGGGAAATTACCTAAATGCCACATAAACTATGACACCAATTTTGAATTGTCTTCACAATTTTTATAAGACTTGTTATTCAAAATGCACTCATGATAGGACACATAGTCTTAGTTCGCACCTAGAATAATAAATCGTGTAAACTTATATCCAGAATTGATGTTTTGTCAGTGCCGTTGTACCATAATATTCAAAACGTTTATTTAGGAAGCTTACGTTACAACAAGAGATTGAGTGTTTTAATCATTTTGTAGAACAATATTAAAACTAAATATAAAAAAAGGACAATTAAATCATAGGTCCTTACTAACATATAAGTTTATTAAAAAACTTGCATATAGAAAAATCAAACTCATAGATCTTTTGACTAGTCAAAGGATTATACAATTTAAAATAGGCTATAGTTTTTATATAAATAACAACTAATGCTATTTAATTGTAAACTAGTTCACTAACAATCTAAAAAGCACCTAC
This sequence comes from Prinsepia uniflora, assembly GCA_032719365.1. Classification (NCBI taxonomy): domain Eukaryota; kingdom Viridiplantae; phylum Streptophyta; class Magnoliopsida; order Rosales; family Rosaceae; genus Prinsepia; species Prinsepia uniflora. Next base: position 35,211,578 of record CM064865.1, read on the forward strand.
CAAAATCTATTATGATTTCAACATTACTTTTTATATTTATATTTTTATTATAAGATTATATTGTGAATTATAAAAACATTACTCTTATTTATAATTTTGTTTTCACTTGCTTATGTTAAAAGTAATATGAGTATCTAATATAACTCAAAGTAAGATAATTGAAAACAATAATTCTTCAAAAATTACTTTTAGTTTTAAATTTAAAAATTCTTTATCTTCCGATAGTAAATAATTTGTTTAATTTCTTATAGTTTAGGATTTAATTCTTGAATTTTGTGCAAAAATTCAAGAATTAAACCTTACGTTGTACGATTTTCCACCACAATCTCCATCCCCCCCAAATATTGAACTCCAGACAATACGAACTTTATTTTTTATTTTATAGAAAAAATTCAATTGTAACTATATACAATATATATAGTATACATATATAATATTTATTATATGCATAATATAATAAAGGGCCAAGATGCCAAATCAATCAAACACTAAGGGGCACATGAGACAAAGAGAAAAAAAAAAAAGACAATGTTATTTTTAATTGTTTAAAAGAATTCTCAATAATTCACTCATGCTCTTTATTGAGATATAAAAGGGTAGATGTGAAATTTATTACTTACAAATTCTATTTAGGGACTTTTGAATAAAAAAAATTTGAGATAAGATCTTATTTTGTTTAATATACAAGTATTAAAGGTTTTAAATAAAAATAAAAGTTGTTAAAGGTGTAACAATGATTTACTAAAAAAAACACAAAAAAAAAAGATGAAGAATGAACTATCTGGTTCCAAACACAAATTCAATTGCAATCTAATTTCATGTGATTATCATGTGATTATAATGTGATTATAAATGCCCAAAATGAAATTGGATTCTTTTTCTTGGGTTTTCTGAGGCAAAAAAGGATATGTAGGGAGGAAATCCATGAGAATATGTTGGGAAGAATTCTAGTCCAAGGTGTCACGAGAGAGCTTTCAGATCTTTCGAGGCCAGAAGCCGATTTTAGAAGGGGGAGAGGAGGTCTGGGCCGGTGCATTACTAAGTTCTGTGGATGTGAGGCTCACTTCAATGATGGTAGTAGCCTCGATGGAGTTATGGTGCGACAGTTGGGTCCAATTAGTTCTAGATCGGAGTCAGAGTCCAGGGCTGGGGTAGGTTTGTAGGGCTTCGATTGAGTTTGTAGAGGTTCGTGGGTGATTGGCGTGGGTTGCGGTAGACTTGTAGGGTTCAGATTCAGAGGTTTTAAAATGGGCTGAGAAACCCAAATAGAGTTCATCATCTTCTTTTTCATCCTTTGGTTTCTTCTTTTACATATATTTTTTTAATTTTTTCTGTAAAATGAGTAAAACACTTAATTTTTTTGATGTCATATAAGCCTCCTAAGAAAAATGTGTAACGCTGTGAATTTTATGGTGTAATAACACTGACATAATACCAATTCTGGATACAAATTGACACGATTTCTTATTTTGGATGCAAATTGTGATACATCCCGTATCAGAATTACGAATAAAAAATTTAGGAAATTATCCTTTTAGCCAAATTAAACTATTTGGACTTATATTTGGGTTCGTGTTGGATTAATCGACGGGGTTGGGCCTCGAGAACTTTGGTTTAGTGGGCCGAAATCCATAACATCTTATTTCACTTTTAGTTAGGCCCTAGTCACACTTAAAAAAAAAATCCTAAGCCCAACCATTGTTATTGATGGAAGCTCTAGGGCTGACCCAAGCTTTTGTGGATAATCTGTTAAGAAGGAATTGGCTAGTTAGGGCCCAATTTGGAAGCCGAACCCATTTTTGTTGACAATGAGCCCAAGAACCCAAAGCCTATTGACTAGCCCGTTGCCCTGTTTCATCTTTTGTAGAACGCTCGAGAGAGAGTTTGAAGACTTTCATGGACGCCTAAGACAAACAGACATGCTTGCACGTGACCAAACCCATGACCCTGTGAAACTTGAATACCAATCACCATTCATTCTTGGAGAGGAACGAGGGATGATGATGACCGTTCTCCACCCTCACCATCGACCCGATCATCAGCCACCCCTATATGAACTCGTTGCCCACAACACCGATATAACCATGATTGATGAATTAGTAGACCTGATATCGAAAATTCAGATCCAGATGACACCATGGCACCATTTCGCTGCCCTTTAATCACTAAGCTCGTTAGAGAGGCTCAGAAATCACCATGACCCGGGATGGAAAAATCGACTTGGCTAAGGACCTTACAATGACCCAGGACATTTGAGCTCGAAAGAGGTAGGCTTTCATCATTCTGAACATATAGCCTTATTGGTCTCTGCGTTTGGGCACTAATTGAGTGGTTGCATGTCATTTCTGTTGTTGGTACAAAGGAAGAGACGATAGAGGGTTATCGTAAATTGGTGGTCAATAATAAGGCTGAGGTAGGCAACCGTTTCATACATTGTTCTTGACTAGACTCTTCAAATTCCTTTGGTTTGACCGATGAGACAGGTGGTCCAGAAAAAGAGAACAACCCCTAGCTCGAATGAATGTCGACCCGTGGTGACCTAATTAGAACCCAAGAGATTTACTAGGTAAAATAGTTTCCTTTGAAAATGAATTTGAATTTATCCTAGTTGAAACCCTTCCTGAGTTGTTTCTATGTCATCTGATGTGAGGAAAATCGACAGGGAGCATCGACAAGGAGTTGTAGGGAAATCACCATCGTTTCCGGTGAAGTGATGATCAGAGTAGGAATATTATCAAACTTCTGAGTAGATTTTCAGTATCCTTGTAGTGAGTAGACTTAGAATGACTAATTTCATGTTTAATTTGGGTGGGTTTTCGAAGGATTTAGGCTTCATCATAATCTGGAAATTTTCCGGAGAAAATCCCAGGTTCCAACTACCGTCACACGCGCGGCGTGCGGACGCGTGACTGGCACGTGAGGGCTCTTACTAGCGCGCGGCGGCGGGTGGGCCACTTTCCTGAGCGCGTATTGGCGCGTGGCGGTGCTTGGGGGATTTTTCTAGCCTATGGCGGTGCGTGGTGTAAGACCCGGTCTTGGAAGCAAGAACGGTGAGCAAGACCCGTGAGCTTGAGAAACAAGAATGGTGAGCTAGACCCGTGAGCTTGAGAAGCAAGAACGGTGAGCAAGACCCATGAGCTTGGAAAGGTAAGATCGGTGAACGATCCCACATCGCTTGGGGAGGGAAAGGTGAAGTACCTTATATGTGTGGGCACGTATCTATCTAACTCGAGGCCTTTTGGGAGCTCATTGGCTTTGGGTTCGGTTGGAACCCCAAAGTTAAGCGAGTTGAGGCTGGTGCAATCCCATGATGGGAGACCTACTGGGAAGTTGCACATGAGCTCCCGAAAACAATACCGTGAGGGCTGGACCTAACGCGGACAATATTTTGTTAGATGGGCCGAGTCGTGACATTTGGTATTAAAGCTGGACCCCGACCGGAAGTGTGCCAGCGAGGACGCTGGGCCCCAAGGGGGGTGGATTGTAAGACCCTGTCTTGGAAGCAAGAAAGGTGAGCAAGACCCGTGAGCTTGAGAAGCAAGAAAGGTGAGCAAGACCCGTGAGCTTGGAAAGGTAAGATCGGTGAACGATCCCACATCGCTCGAGGAAGGAAAGGTTAAGTACCTTATATGTGTGGAAACGTATCTATCTAACACGAGGCCTTTTGGGAGCTCATTGGCTTTGAGTTCGGTTGGAACGCCAAATTTAAGCGAGTTGAGGCTAGTGCAATCCCATGATAGGAGACCTACTGGGAAGTTGCACGTGAGCTCCCAAAAACAAAACCGTGAGGGCTGGGCCCAAAGCAGACAATATTGTGTTAGATGGGCCGAGTCGTGACACGTGGGTACTGTTTCAAAGTACTTTAAGCCATTTTTAATAGTTTTCTAGCCCTAAAAAGGCACGTAGAGCCAATTTTTTTGTACCCGACAGAGTATGGTTGCTGGTTTCTAGGGTCTCGGGCATTCCTAAACATGTATAGGCCATTGTCAGTTATTTTCTAAGATCTATTTTGGACTACCACTAGGGGGATTAAACCTTTATATTCTAACCATTGTGAATGGTCTCCTTAAGGATAGATTGGGTTTGGAGCTTGTGGATTGTTTGATTTTTCGGGTGATCCGACTCCTCGACTAGTGTGAGTGGACTCCCTTCCCAAAACCTATGTTTTTATATTATTTACTACTCGCACGTTTTACGATGTATTCACATTGGGTATTTGTTGAGCATGTATATATGTTAGCTATTATTTATGGTATAAGATTGTGATGAATGGTTTGCTATGCATATTCTGTTATGTTTATCTATGGTAATATGGTAAGTACACATAGTTTCATATATCCAGTCACATATTGTATTGTATGAGAGTCCCCAGGGCATATATGAGATTAAGATGTTTATAACCCACTTAGGAGTCGCTGGTATCTAGTACCCATCTAAAAGCCATAGAACAGTCCTCCACGTGATCGTTCACCCGCGCTGCTCGCTATACTAGTTAAAAAGCACTAGTCCTATCCCCGAGCTCTAGCGAACTCGTGGTGACCCTAGTCCTTCACGTGATCATGGTACGCGAGCAGAATACTTGTTTTATGTTCCAAGTACGAGACTCGAGGCAACTCATGAGCAATTTGATGTGGGTTAATATTGTGTCACATTTATGGTTTCTGCATGGCTCATTTGTGCATATTGGTTAGACTATGATGTTATGATTGATATTATATTTCTGGTATTACGTGCAAGTATGTTGTAAATTCTTTTGGGTTTTATACTAAAATGAGGGGTTAAATGATGTTTATTGAAAATGGGTTTGCACTGAAATAACAACTGGGTCTGTTCACCCTTTGTGTTTTAAACCCCTTAGGTTTCTGTGAAACACATGCACTTTGAGGAGTTCGGTTGCTGCTCTGAAATTCACCCCTGACGCGAAGTAAGGGTGTAGGTAAAATCGAGTATCGGCAGGTAAAGTTTTCTATGTATGATCATCACTTCAATGTGTCCATGCTCTAAACTTCCAATGTTGGGTGGAATGTGCTCGGTTTTCACCGGCTAGGTTCCACTCGAATCTCCAAAAAAAAAAAAAAACACGTCGGCTTAAACTAAATGGCTTCGTCATCTGGACATCGTCTAGGTGTCAGCTAGCACGCCTCAACCTTTGTGCCCTAAATAGACTTTCCGGGTCGGGGTGTGTTAAATGGAGACTATGCATCCTGTTCTGGGTACATTTTGAGTAATAAACTATATTATAAAGACAAGAGTGCGAGTTTCGTGTTACAAGGCTTCATAAAAATAGTTTGAACAAAAATACCTTAATTTATGATAACTCTAAAAAAAAAACCTTAATAAATAAGGGTAAAGCAATATTACCAGATATTTTTAATTAGTAATATAAGGAATCAACATTTAAATGGAGGTGGTGGGTACATAATTAAGTTTCAATTTACAATTCTACCCTCCTAGCGTCCTATTTCTCTCATCTTAGTCCAAAAATAAAAACAAAAAATTAAGGGGTAGGAGGGACATCTTCTTCCCTCATCCCCCCAATTGTTTCTCTTTTTTCTTTTGGGTGGTAATAAGTGTCATTTATGGTGACTATGTAGTTTGAGCCATGCATAGATTTCAGTTCTCACCATTGTTATTTTGATATCATTTTCAATTATCCTTGTACCCAAAACATTCCTTTAAATCTCGTGCTACCTTGGTATTGTAGGAGTTCTCTGCAATACCACCCAATAGTTTTGATCACAAATTTAGTGATAGCCTTAATTCTATACATGTTTTTAATACCGTGTTATAGTCAATTTACATGTTCTTAATGCAATATATGATCAATAGGAGTAAGTAATGTGTTTTGTGAGAATTTGTGCAGAAGAAATGAACAGATAGGTTAAAAGTCCAAACATGGTGAAATCTAGCCTTGTGAAGCTTGTGTAGATTGTCAATTTAAGGATAAAATCATGGTTTTTTAATGAAATGATGATTCCAAAGCTAATCTGGTGAAAAATGTGGAATCGGGTCCTAGGACCATCAAACTTGTCCCAGTCGAATTCTTGACTCGTTCCAAGATCCAGCCAACTATTTGGTACTTGGTACCTCCCAAAGAGCCTCCACTGAGACCCATTTAAGAACCCTGCACCTCATCCAAGTCCCGGGTCCCTTGTTCCACTAAGAAATCCCCAACCGAGGTCCTTCCCAGGACCTTGATACTTAGCCAAGTACGTCATTACAAGGACACTCATTTCAGGACCTTCATCCTTGACATGCTCTCAGGGACCTCATCGAGGACCTTGTCTTGGACTTCACCAAAGCCTTATACAAGTCACAAGATGTACATTCAGGACCCTCTAGGTCCCCGTGCCTACGCCAAGCCAGGAGCCCAAAATCAGGCACTTGTGCTAGCATGTTTCTAATCTTGACCACCTCGGTTCCATATCCTCCACTAAAAATTTTGAGGCACTGATTGGGGATTCAAATTCTACATAACATGAGCTACTCAGGTGCCTCATCAAGGCTTGTTTTGGTGCATGTCCAATTTTGAGCTCCTAGAGCCACATTTTAGGCCCGAGCTGCACTTAGGGCCAACTTTTGGCATTTAGATTCGGACGCATCAATGATGGTATTTTTGAGCTTTCTTGATACATTTCCTACACAAATTGTGTCATCTATCTAGGTGCCTCATCAGGGCCAAGTTTCAAGGTACTTCAAAAATGACCCTTTTTCTAAGCTAATTTTTAGGCCCTTTCGAGTTTTGGCCTTGTTTTGGCTTCTTCGAACGTCAAGAAAGTGATTAGGCCACCTAACTCTTATCCAGTTGTCATTGCCATGTCACCAATAAATTTAAAATTTTCAACATCGACCAAGAAGGTTCTATCTTGGTTCTTGACCAACTTAGAAACATGTTCACACCTAAGAACCGATGGAATGCATCCAACTCATAGCCAGCTGTACAAGTCCAGGATAAGGGGCTTACATAAGTTATCAAGCCTTTTTTCAACTAAAATCAAGCATGATAAGGTTCATACCTTATGATAGAAGATTTATCAACCAAGAGAGTATGAATGATAAACTCCTAATGTAATACTTTGTAAGTGCACAAAATCGTATCACAAGTATAGTAGGTTTGCAAAGGTTGATCCCTCTAGGACTTGTTCAACACGATTCCACTTAGTTTAGAATGAAGTAACATGATTAAGAAGTACAAAAACGTTAGGGGGTTTTTAGTGGTGATTAGCACGAAATTGAATGATGAAAACAAAGTACAAAATGATGAAAACTTGATTACAAAGTTGATTGGATGATTAGGACCAATTAGGACATGTTATCCACCTTTACCAATTATAGTTCTCCTTAGATTTCGTTGATTAGATTAAGATGCATGTATGTGAATTAAGCGCCCGTGCAGGGATCCAGCTAAGGCTCACTCCACACATACTATCTTCTCTTAGATTGCATGTTTAAGCGTGATGTGCCCACCCTTAAACAACTATTACCGATGGTGCATGATAATGCATGAAACATGAAGAAGATTTGATGACACTACACTATCCCTAGAAAAGTGATGTACAATTCTAGTGAGTCATGAGTTTAGATTACGAATAAGATTCCCTCTCTTAAACGTTATGCTACAAGTTGCAAGGTGATACACAAACACCAAGGTGATCCGTCAAGCAGACATCTACAATTATGCACAAACAAGGTGATCAAACTTATAAGCGTAAATTGCGTTTATGAAGCACAGTAATCCAACAAATTCAGGCATACATAACATTCATAATCAACAGCCAGAAATCTAAATATGAACTAACATGGCTAGGGCTTCAAACAGCCCCAATCCTAAAGGAAACTACTCACACATATCTAAGTTAACAAGCATCATAATTGAATGCATATAAACTTAAAGAGATTAGGGAATTGAGAAACACAAATACTACGATTGACGATAAATACTACGATTGACGAGGCGTGAGAGAAGTGGAAAAAACACTTCTTCTTGGCACAAACACTTCTTCTTCTCCCAAGCTTCACGTTACAAAGAAGATACCAGAATCAAATCCAAACTTCAAGAACAAGGGAAAATTGTGGCTACTTTGTATGTAAACTTCAAGCAGAAATTTCGATAGAGTTTTGGGACCTTATGTAAAGACAATCAAGTTAATCACATATGAATTTCAATGAAGAATAACACTTTATATGTAAGTAATGATCTCACGAAGGAATTTAAGTTTAAGAACAGAGATACGTACCTTATTCCTTTGCATAACCATTCACAAGATCAATAGGTCTTCATTCAAGGGTTGTAATACAGCTAGGTTCTTGGGTTTAGAAAGGAATGTTGGAATTCAAAGAACCTAAACTGCATCAAGGCATGAGAAGTCATGACTCACACCTTGAGTACTAGATGAAACCGTGCTTAAGCTCACAACAATGCTCTAATTGAGGTACTTGGCTCACTTGACTCAACTCAAAGTTCATTCCTTTTTTTTTCTTTTTTCTTTTTCTTTTTTCTTTCTTTTGCATTCTATTCTTTTCATTTCACTAATGAACTTGATACATTTTTGTTTATATGAGATGAGCCAAGACCATGCAATAATTTCCTCAATTTACAACTAAACGTACAATCCTTTCCATTCAAACATACTTCCATCACATGAGTATAAGTAGCACAAAACATCAACATATTTCCTCCTCACCATGAATCTCATTTGATGCAACCTTGACACAAGTTTAGATTATAGGGTATGGCCATTATAACGGGTTCAAAACTTGGGTAGGTCATATTGTAGGTGAAGAACAAAACGGCTAAGTGTTTGGCTTCAAAGGGACTTAAGCAGCATGCAATTTGGACGGGAAAAGAAGGGCCTTTAGGAGCTAACACACACATAGCCTATACAACATCTCATAAAAAATTACACTTCAAATCAAGAGCATCCAATAGATATGGTTCTTTAAACATCAATGCAAATAGAAAGAGATCATGCAATTAAGACCAAAGTGATGAGTGTTTAAGAGTATAAGCAAGTAGATCACTCAGAAAGAAAAGCAATCAAGCTCAAAGATATCACAATGGTATTCTCCACTAATTTTCTAAGCATGCTCAAATTCAATTGCTTTGGTTGTTTGATCACTTGATTATGGTATTGTGAAGTACAAGTGTGAGTTTAATGGTCATGGAAATGATTCTTAGCAAGTACAAGATATTCTCACATTCTATACATTCATATTAACTTGTTTAAGCATAAAAACTAGCATCACAAAACAAAAACATCAAGGAAATCAGAACAGTTAACAAAAAACAGCAAGCTATTCTAAATAGAAAACTAGTTTATGTACCCCTAAACTTAAGTCCAATACCCCCAAAACCTAAATGAAACATTGTCCTCAATTTTTTGAGCATAAAAGGAAGACAAAGTCATGAGTTAGAAGGTGAAAAACGTCCATAAGAAAAAGGGAACAAACCAGAGCTAGGTTGCCTCCTAGGAGTGCTTGCTTTAACATCTAGGAGAAACGAGGACAACAGCTCATGGAAGGGTAGGCTCGCGGGCCATGAGGGCCTCAAGAGGGATGGGACACGTCCCAAAGTAGGGATTGATTCTATGGCCATTCACCTTGAATGGTTCTTGCTTAACCGGATGTTGAATTTCAATTGCACCATGGGGAAAAACATTAGCGATAATGAATGGACCAGACCAACAAGAACTTAACCTACCAGGAAACAATTTGAGCCGAGAGTTGAAGAGCAAGACTTGTTGGCCAAATTGAAAGACCTTCCTTTGAATGTTCTTGTCATGAAAGGCCTTGGTCTTCTCTTTGTAAATTTGTGCACTCTCATATGCCTCATTGCAAAGTTCATCAAGCTCATTCAGTTGCAACTTTTGGTGGATTCCAGCAGCATCTAAGTCCATGTTCATGCGCTTAACCACCCAAAAGGCCTTGTGCTCAAACTCTACAGGAAATGATAACCTTTACCAAAGACTAATCTAAAAAAAGGACATACCTAAGGGTGTCTTGAAAGTAGTCTTGTAAGCCCAAAGTGCATCGTTCAATCTCATGGACCAATCTTTGTGGTTAGGATGAACTGTCTTCTCAAGTATAACTTTGAGCTCCCTATTGGACACTTCTTGTAACAACCCGTCCCGAGAATTGGGATTAGATTAAGGTGTGATTAGTAAGGTTAATCAAGGGTTAGGTGGTCCCGAGGGGTCCGGGAACTTAGAATGACGATTTTGCCCCTGGGTTGGGCAGAAATGTTGACTTTTATTTCGGGTGGTCAAATGGGAGTTGACCAGTGACCAGGACGTAGTTGAAGACGTTACGAATCCTTAGGCAGGTGGCACGCCCGATTCCGACATCCGAGGAGGAAGTTGTGAGGTTCGGAAGGTTGAGGGCATAACCGTAATTTTGGAAAAATAGGGGGAAAAGTTGACTTTTTGAATAATCGAGTTTTGGTAGGTTGACCTAGGATGGTTAGATAGATTCCGTCGTCCTGAGTTCGATGACAGGCGGCACGTATTCATCGGACTTACGAGGCGAGAGTTACGGGTCTAGGAAGTAGTGGCAAAACCGTAAAAAATAAGTTAACAAGAAGGGTAATTTGGTCTTTTTGTACCTGGGGATTTGTGCAGAAAGAAGCAGATGAAGGGTTGAGATTGGGCCACATGGGTGAGAGAGAATGGGGGATGGTGACATGTGGCAATTGTGTAGAGGGTTCTGGTTGAATCCTGTACATACACGGCCCAAATATTTGTGGTGCAACCGTGCAGTGCCCGTGTGAGTGTTCTTCGACACAGAGAGAAACAGAGGGGGAGAAGCGAGAAGATTGAAGGTTGATCGAGGGTGCTGGTGAGTTTGTGACTGTGTGTGGGTGTTCAGAGAGTGAGAGGGAAGCAGGGAGGAGGTGTGGAAGTGTTGGCCGTGTGTGTGAGGGGAGTGAGGGCCACGGGAAAAACCAGAGTGCACAGGGAGGACGTGAGTGTTTTTGGGCGGTGTTGTGGCCGTGATCGATCAAGAAAGGCCAGAGGAAGTGTCCAAAGGCTGGAGGTGGACGGGGGGAGCTACTGCCTCACGGCTGAGCTCGCGACGGCGATCGGAGGACAGGTAATTTCTCATCCTTTTCTACTTGCTCTGTTTAGTCGTTGAGTTTCAAGTCGAGAGTCGTGAGTCTAGAGGTCGAATCGAGGCCCATAAGCAGGTCTAGGGGGCTCAGTGTAGGTCTGGGATTCTATTGGTTCTGTTGCCGTGACGGGGAGGTATACGGCGGAGGATGGCACGACAGAAGTATTCTGGAGCTCTGTTTTGGCCGTGGGTTCCAACGGCGAGTCGTGACGTTTGGGCAGGAGTCGACGGCCAAGGTGGATCGGGTTAGACTTAGAAGAGGTCTAGGAACCGTCTGGTGTTGCCACCATGACGGGGGGTGACCGGAGCGGCTGGATCGGAAAACAGGGGAGTTTGGGGTTGTCTGGTTTCGAGTTCAGTCGACGGGCTAGGGACAGTGTCGAGGTAAACGGAGTTGGGGAATCAATAGGGAAGGACTGGACGATGAGAATGGTGAAGAGAGGGAAGGAAATAGTGCAGGCACGGCGGTGAACCGCTGACGCCGGTCTGTGTTGCAGGCGACTGTGGCGAACCGGGTTGGCTCGAGGTAGCCGATGCACTGTAGCAGCGCGTGAGGGCCACGCGCAGCCACTTTGGGCGGCGCGTGGGGGCGCGTGCGACGGCGATGGGGAAAACGATCAACAGGGTTTTTGGTCTAGGAGTTGTGGTGAGTCCATTGGAAGTGGTTTCGGGTCAATCGGACGTCGTTTGAGTTTAGTTCCGCGAGGGTGAAAGTTTAAGGTCTCGGGTTATTACGTTTTCGATTCGGGGAATTTTGAGGGAATTTAGGTGAACTTTCCTAGACGTATTAGTGACGTAATTTGACGGTGTTTGACAGGATCGGGATTTCCCGAGGAAGCCGAGGAACGGGCTGGACGTTCGGGACGCGAGTAGGGCTCAGTACTGTGAGTGGACCCTTTTCTTAAACTCGAGCATGCATAACTGTTTTCTATAATTGTTTTATGGTTTTCAATCATGATTTTGTGTTTATCGAATATGTTGGTCGGTTTTACATTATTACACGTTTTTCGAGGAAAGTGGTTTTTAGCACGTTTTACGAGGAATGGTTGGTTTTTGGAATATATGTTATGATTTTGAGATTTCAAATGATAAGTGGTTTTCAATGATTATAAATGAATTTTGGAACATGATTTCGATGATAAAGGATTTTAGGTTTGAGAAATGGATTTCGGAAATGGAAGTTGGTTTTCCAGTGGAAAGTAGATTCCGGATTTGGGTTCGGAATGACGGTTCTGGATGCTGGGAGAGCATCGAACCAGTGATTTCGGATTCGGGTTTGGATGAGGATTTGGTAAATGGTTTTCAAATGGTTTTGGGATTGGATTTGCTGGATCTGGATATTGGGTTTAAAGACCCGGATATATATGTGACGGGGGACCGGCCGGATTGGGTTTAAAGACCCGGATTGAGTTTAAAGACTCGGGAGTTTAAAGACTCGGATATATATTGATTTTCCCCCGTAGGCCTTGAGTTTAAAGACTCGGGAGTTTAAAGACTCGGATATTATTAAGGCCTGGATTGAGTTTAAAGACTCGGGAGTTTAAAGACTCGGATAGATCCAGCAGGTTTGATCGGGAAAATGATAAATTGATGTTTATGGTTTTTGATACGGTTTCTGATACTCACGCTGTGGTTTCTTATGATACTTTATAGTGTTTCTGTTTCTTATGATGTTTAAGAATGATTCTTTTATAATGTGTTATAAATGTTGGTTATGCATGTGGTTTTCAAAACGGAGGGTTAAACTCGGTTTTCTTATAAGATGGTTTTGAACTTTTGTACTTTTTGGTCCACTCACATTTTCTGTTTTAAATTGCCCTCCAGGTTGTGGAGCGAGCGCGGGGTCTTGACATCGAGGCAGAGTCTGAGGCATAGAAGTGACGTGAGAGTTCCCAGAGTAGATTAAAGGCTTCCGTGTGCGTGTAGTTATCGGTTTTATTCTCTTTGTATGTTCGTACTATGTTCTGTAAATGCTACCTTCGGGACATTGTGTCTAATTACTCCTGCGTTTGACTGGGTTCGAGTAAGTGTTCCTTAGGTGTTGTGTCGGGGAGTCAGACGGGAGCGGGATTTACCTCGGGTTTCGGGGTGAAACCGGGGTGGGTCCTGACAATTGGTATCAGAGCATAGGTTTGTCGAGTTTGTTGGGTCTGTCGGTTTGTGAGGTTGTGTTTCAGTTGTTTGACTACTTCTATGCCTCTTTCAGTGTGCGGTTGACGATGCCTCCGAGACGTAGATCCTCTCCACAACCTGAAGAAGTAGCCAGAGAGACGGAGAGTGCCACGATTGAGCGAGCCCAGCGGCTCGGGGCTACTACTTTTAGTGGTGGGGCTGATCCTGAGGAAGCCCAGAGGTGGATTACTAGACTGGAGCGGATTTTTGCGGTGATGCATTGTCCGCCGGAGGAGCGAGTTTTGCTGGCTACCTTTTTACTAGATGGTGCGGCGTACGAGTGGTGGTATACCCTCGAGTTGTCCGGTTGGGATGTCCATAGTGTGACCTGGGAGACGTTCAGGGAACGGTTTTTGGAGCAGTATTATCCTCGTTCTTTCCGGGATGCCAAGGAGGCGGAGTTTCTGCAGCTCCAGCAGGGGACTATGACCGTGGCAGAGTATGAACGGAAGTTTCAGATGTTGTCCCGGTTTGCTCCTGCTTTTGTGGCCACTGAAGCCGAGAAGTGCCGTAGGTTTGAGTTGGGTTTGCGAGGTGAGATTCGAGCCGTAGTGACAGCTGGATCTTTTGCTACCCTTCGAGACTTGTCGGATGCTGCGGTGCGAGTTGAGGCTAGTTTGCCGGTGCGACGCCGGGAACCTTCTATTCCTGGAGCTTCGAGCCAGCGGACACCGAAAAGAGGTAATTTCGGTGGATCGTCCTCGTCGGGCGATGATCGTTTTGGTAGGCCTGGTAGTGCCCAGAGTTCAGGATTTTGGGGTTATCGAGTACCGCCGACTCCGCAAGCGAGTGCGACGTCGGTAGCGTCCACAGGGAGACCGAGCAGTGGACCAGGCTGGAATGTGTGTTTCTACTGCGGGGAGCGAGGTCATTTTCGACGTGAGTGTCCACAGTTGCCACATGAAGGTGGTGTAGGCAGAGGAGTAGCGGAGTCCGGACAGAGTACAGCATCAGGGACAGCGGGCACTAGAGGAGGTGGTGGCACAGCCACGAGTAGTTCGAGGGTACGTGGTAGAGCGTCAGGATCTCAGGCCCGGGTGTTCTCGATGACGCAGCAGGAGGATCAGTCGACACCAGATACGGAGACAGGTACTTGTTTTATTTTTGGTTGTCCTGTTGGTTTGGTGTTTGGAGTTCGGGGTAGGTATAGGAAAGGAGTGATTATAACTGATCGATCTGAGATTATTGAAGGAGAGAACCCACAAGCTAGAGTTTGCCTTTAGGACTTTGTGGAGTTAGTCCGACCGTGGCCGGAATAATAGCCGAGGGAGATGGGTGGTGGTATACGAGGAGGTACTCTATGACTTCTGTAGGGTACTGTGACATGAGGTATTTTATAATATCTTTGTTTTCTGTTCATAGAGTTTCCCTTGCGTACACCATGTAGTTGTTACATAGCTAGGGTTGGCTGTGGTAACAGTAGTTGGGGATGGAGTGAAATACCCAAGGTGGAGATGATAGACAGGAAACCCAGGAGAGGTTGTTATTGACCTAGTGTTGATTACTGGGTAGGAGACGTTAGGTGTCGGGAACTAGCTGCGGAATTTCGGGGACGAAATTCTTTTTAGGTGGGTAGATTGTAACAACCCGTCCCGAGAATTGGGATTAGTAGAGTGATTAAGGTGTGATTAGTAAGGTTAATCAAGGGTTAGGTGGTCCCGAGGGGTCCGGGAACTTAGAATGACGATTTTGCCCCTGGGTTGGGCAGAAATGTTGACTTTTATTTCTTGTGGTCAAATGGGAGTTGACCAGTGACCAGGACGTAGTTGAAGACGTTACGAATCCTTAGGCAGGTGGCACGCCCGATTCCGACATCCGAGGAGGAAGTTGTGAGGTTCGGAAGGTTGAGGGCATAACCGTAATTTTGGAAAAATAGGGGGAAAAGTTGACTTTTTGAATAATCGAGTTTTGGTAGGTTGACCTAGGATGGTTAGATAGATTCCGTCGTCCTGAGTTCGATGACAGGCGGCACGTATTCATCGGACTTACGAGGCGAGAGTTACGGGTCTAGGAAGTAGTGGCAAAACCGTAAAAAATAAGTTAACAAGAAGGGTAATTTGGTCTTTTTGCACCTGGGGATTTGTGCAGAAAGAAGCAGATGAAGGGTTGAGATTGGGCCACATGGGTGAGAGAGAATGGGGGATGGTGACATGTGGCAATTGTGTAGAGGGTTCTGGTTGAATCCTGTACATACACGGCCCAAATATTTGTGGTGCAACCGTGCAGTGCCCGTGTGAGTGTTCTTCGACACAGAGAGAAACAGAGGGGGAGAAGCGAGAAGATTGAAGGTTGATCGAGGGTGCTGGTGAGTTTGTGACTGTGTGTGGGTGTTCAGAGAGTGAGAGGGAAGCAGGGAGGAGGTGTGGAAGTGTTGGCCGTGTGTGTGAGGGGAGTGAGGGCCACGGGAAAAACCAGAGTGCACAGGGAGGACGTGAGTGTTTTTGGGCGGTGTTGTGGCCGTGATCGATCAAGAAAGGCCAGAGGAAGTGTCCAAAGGCTGGAGGTGGACGGGGGGAGCTACTGCCTCACGGCTGAGCTCGCGACGGCGATCGGAGGACAGGTAATTTCTCATCCTTTTCTACTTGCTCTGTTTAGTCGTTGAGTTTCAAGTCGAGAGTCGTGAGTCTAGAGGTCGAATCGAGGCCCATAAGCAGGTCTAGGGGGCTCAGTGTAGGTCTGGGATTCTATTGGTTCTGTTGCCGTGACGGGGAGGTATACGGCGGAGGATGGCACGACAGAAGTATTCTGGAGCTCTGTTTTGGCCGTGGGTTCCAACGGCGAGTCGTGACGTTTGGGCAGGAGTCGACGGCCAAGGTGGATCGGGTTAGACTTAGAAGAGGTCTAGGAACCGTCTGGTGTTGCCACCATGACGGGGGGTGACCGGAGCGGCTGGATCGGAAAACAGGGGAGTTTGGGGTTGTCTGGTTTCGAGTTCAGTCGACGGGCTAGGGACAGTGTCGAGGTGAACGGAGTTGGGGAATCAATAGGGAAGGACTGGACGATGAGAATGGTGAAGAGAGGGAAGGAAATAGTGCAGGCACGGCGGTGAACCGCTGACGCCGGTCTGTGTTGCAGGCGACTGTGGCGAACCGGGTTGGCTCGAGGTAGCCGATGCACTGTAGCAGCGCGTGAGGGCCACGCGCAGCCACTTTGGGCGGCGCGTGGGGGCGCGTGCGACGGCGATGGGGAAAACGATCAACAGGGTTTTTGGTCTAGGAGTTGTGGTGAGTCCATTGGAAGTGGTTTCGGGTCAATCGGACGTCGTTTGAGTTTAGTTCCGCGAGGGTGAAAGTTTAAGGTCTCGGGTTATTACGTTTTCGATTCGGGGAATTTTGAGGGAATTTAGGTGAACTTTCCTAGACGTATTAGTGACGTAATTTGACGGTGTTTGACAGGATCGGGATTTCCCGAGGAAGCCGAGGAACGGGCTGGACGTTCGGGACGCGAGTAGGGCTCAGTACTGTGAGTGGACCCTTTTCTTAAACTCGAGCATGCATAACTGTTTTCTATAATTGTTTTATGGTTTTCAATCATGATTTTGTGTTTATCGAATATGTTGGTCGGTTTTACATTATTACACGTTTTTCGAGGAAAGTGGTTTTTAGCACGTTTTACGAGGAATGGTTGGTTTTTGGAATATATGTTATGATTTTGAGATTTCAAATGATAAATGGTTTTCAATGATTATAAATGAATTTTGGAACATGATTTCGATGATAAAGGATTTTAGGTTTGAGAAATGGATTTCGGAAATGGAAGTTGGTTTTCCAGTGGAAAGTAGATTCCGGATTTGGGTTCGGAATGACGGTTCTGGATGCCGGGAGAGCATCGAACCAGTGATTTCGGATTCGGGTTTGGATGAGGATTTGGTAAATGGTTTTCAAATGGTTTTGGGATTGGATTTGCTGGATCTGGATATTGGGTTTAAAGACCCGGATATATATGTGACGGGGGACCGGCCGGATTGGGTTTAAAGACCCGGATTGAGTTTAAAGACTCGGGAGTTTAAAGACTCGGATATATATTGATTTTCCCCCGTAGGCCTTGAGTTTAAAGACTCGGGAGTTTAAAGACTCGGATATTATTAAGGCCTGGATTGAGTTTAAAGACTCGGATAGATCCAGCAGGTTTGATCGGGAAAATGATAAATTGATGTTTATGGTTTTTGATACGGTTTCTGATACTCACGCTGTGGTTTCTTATGATACTTTATAGTGTTTCTGTTTCTTATGATGTTTAAGAATGATTCTTTTATAATGTGTTATAAATGTTGGTTATGCATGTGGTTTTCAAAACGGAGGGTTAAACTCGGTTTTCTTATAAGATGGTTTTGAACTTTTGTACTTTTTGGTCCACTCACATTTTCTGTTTTAAATTACCCTCCAGGTTGTGGAGCGAGCGCGGGGTCTTGACATCGAGGCAGAGTCTGAGGCATAGAAGTGACGTGAGAGTTCCCAGAGTAGATTAAAGGCTTCCGTGTGCGTGTAGTTATCGGTTTTATTCTCTTTGTATGTTCGTACTATGTTCTGTAAATGCTACCTTCGGGACATTGTGTCTAATTACTCCTGCGTTTGACTGGGTTCGAGTAAGTGTTCCTTAGGTGTTGTGTCGGGGAGTCAGACGGGAGCGGGATTTACCTCGGGTTTCGGGGTGAAACCGGGGTGGGTCCTGACACTTCGGCTTGCCCTCTTGTTTGAGGATGGTAGGGGGTGGTACTCTGTTATTTACACCATACTTCCTCATCAAATCCTCAAAAGAATGATTGCAAAAGTGGGAGCCTTCATTCCTTATGGTAGCCCTTGGTGCACCAAACCTAGTTAGAATATGGTTTTGAATGAAACTCACAACAATCTTAGCATCATTAGTTTTAGTGGCAAGTGCCTCAACCCATTTGGATACATAATCCACAGTAAGAAATATGTAAACATTACCAAAAGAATTAGGGAAAGGGCCTATGAAATCAATTCCCCAAATATCAAAGATCTCAACTACTAAAATCAGGTTCAAAGGCATTTGATTCCTAGGGCCTATGTTACCTTTCCTTTGGCATCTATCACATGTGAGAATGAATTCATATGCATCCTTGAAGAGTGTGGGCCAAAAGAATCCACTTTAAAGGACTTTATGCGTTGTTTCGTGGCCCCAAAGTGACCTCCACAATCGGGTATGCATCGACGAATGATTTGATCCGGGCAATGTTTCCATAGGTATGGCTCATCCCAAATGCAATACCTAGCTTTCTTAGCAAGCTTATTCTTTTGGTACCTGTTCAAAAACAAAGGGAATTGCTTAGTTACAATAAAGTCAATCAAATCAGCGTACCATGGTTCTATTGGATCAATGCTGAAAAGTTGTTCGTCGGGGAATGTCTTGTGCAAGGGCAGGTGATCCTCTTCTTCGTTCGAGCCATGGATGAGACGACTCAAATGATTAGCAACTACATTCTCACTCCCCTTCTTGTCCCAAATTTCCAAGTCAAATTCCTGAAGTAGAAGCATCCAACGTAACAATGTAGGCTTCACATCGTTTTTCCTCAACAAGTACTTCAACGCTGCATGATCCATGTAGATTATGACCTTTGTTTAAATCAAGTAGCTCCGAATTTTTTCCAGGGAAAAGATGACAGCAAGAAGCTCCTTTTCAGTAGTAGAATATTTCAATCGGGCATCATTAAGGTTGCGGCTTGCATAGTATATGGCATGAAGAAGTTTGTCGCGTCACTGTCCTAAAACAGCACCTATCGCGAAATCTGAAGCATCGCACATAAGGTCAAATGGAAGGTCCCAATTAGGGGGCATAATGGTAGGGGAGCTCGTGAGATTGTCCTTTAAAGTGTCAAAAGCCTTCCTAGATTCCCTATCAAAGTTAAACATGGCATCCTTAGCAAGCAAAGCACATATAGGCCGAGATACCTTGCTGAAATCCATGATGAACCTCCTGTAAAATCCAGCGTGTCCCAAGAATGATCTAACCTCTTTAACCGTGGTTGGGTAGGGTAATCTCTCAAAAACATCGAACTTAGCTTTTTCCACCTCGTTACCCTTGCTAGAAATCACGTGGCCCAAGACAATACCTTTTTGAACCATGAAGTGACATTTTTCCTAATTCAATACTAGGTTACTTTCTTCGCAACGTGCAAGTATCCGAGAAAGATTAATCAAACAAAGCTCAACTGAATGGCCAAACACAGATAAATCATCCATGAATACCTCAATGATATCCTCCACCATATCTGAAAAGATACTCATCATACAACATTGGAAAATGGCTGGTGTGTTGCATAGACCAAAGGGAATTCACTGGTAAGTGAATGTTCCATAGGGGCAGGTGAAACTTGTTTTCTCTTGATCTTCCGAGGCAATTGGAATCTGATTATACCCAAAATATCCATCTAAGAAAAAATAATGAGAATTACATGCCAATCGTTCCAACATTTGATAAATAAAAGGCAAGGGAAAGTGATCCTTACGAGTGGTAGTGTTGAGCCTTTGGTAATCAATGCATACTCTCCAACCCGTGTGTATCCTTTGGGGCACAAGCTCTTCCTTCTCATTCTTAACCACTATAGTTCCACTTTTTTTAGGCACTACTTGCACTGGACTTACCCACTTAGAATCACTTATTGGATAAATGATTCCCACGTCCAAAAGTTTCAACACCTCTTTCTTGACAACTTCCTTCGTTGGCGGGTTCAACCTTCTTTGTGCCTCTCGAAAGGGCTTTGAATCTTCTTCAAGGAGAATCCTATGCATGCAGTTGGCTTGAATAATGCCCTTAATTTCAACAATAGTCCAACCAATGGCCATTTGATGGGTACGAAGAACTTGGAAAAACATGTCTTCCTCGTATGTATTGAGATTTGCGGCTATGATGACTAGGAGAGTTTGGTCGCTGCCTAGGTAAGCATACTTGAGATGTTCTGGGAGGGGTTTAAGCTCAAGGATAGGGGGAGAGATCTGAGAGGGTAAGGTCTCTATGTTGGTGAAGGGCAAGGTTTCATAGGGGGCCTTAGACGAGTGCATATGAGGCATGGCATTGAGGTAAAGCAATTCGGCCATGGTGTTTAGGTCCATTGTGGTTCCAGGTTTAGGGGCAAAATTGTGGACTTTTTCTAGGTCATCTTCCACACATGATAGCTTAAGATTCTCATGAAGAAGCATATCCATAGTATTCAAAGGGAAGTCAACGATAGGTTCCGCTGGATATTGCATAGTATTATGCATAGAAAAAGTACGAAGCTTGCCTAAAACTCGAATTGATACCTGTCCATTCCTCACATCAATGAGGCATTCGACCGTGGCCAACAAAGGACGTCCAAAGATTAGTGGAGGCTCTTCATTCCTGTCAATCCTATCCATCTTCAAGACATAGAAATTAGCGGGGACGCAAGTATCTCCGATTTGAACCACAACATTTTCAAGTACACCTACAAGGTTAGAAACCAAAGCAATAGCCAATCTAACACAAAGATGAGTAGATTTAAGTTCTCCTAAGTTCAAAGACTTATAAACATGGAAAGGCATAATGTTAATTGAATCTCCCGTATCATATAAACAATTTTCAAAACGTTTAGATTGAATAACACAAGGAAGTGAAGGGGCCCCGAGAACATTGACTTTCAGGGGCATGGAAACAAGGGCTGCCTTGCAAGCTTGTGGCAGGTCCACGACATTTGGGGCATAAATCCCTTTTTTTTCCATAAACTAAGTCCTTGATGAGCTTTGAAAATATGGGCTTATGCTTGAGGATCTTCGAAAAAGGGACGGTGATTTGAAGCTGCTGTAGCTTCTTGATGATCTCGTCCTCGAATGCTTCCTTGTTTTTGTTTTGATATTGGAACCTGCGAGGGAATGGATATGAGATATTATTAGATTACTCAAAAGGCACCTTCTTAGACATTTTATTATAATTATAAGGAGTTTTAGGGTTAGAAAGTCCAGTATGTTGCTGGGGTACTGCAGGGATAGCCGAAATGCATGCATCCTGTCCCAATGCCTTCTCCTTCGAGTTCAAGGGATGCTGTTGGGTGCCTTGCCTTTGAGTTCTAGGGACCTTAATCTGTGGTTCTTCATCTGGAATGTGAGCTTGAGGTGGTGCCACAGGACTGGGCTCATCCGAGAGCAAATGAGGGGTAGATTGCAACTCGTAGAGTGCTGGAATTTCCTGATGGTTCCAGCACTGAGTACTCGGGTACCTTGTTGAATGTTCCTCATATGGCTGAGATTTTTGGACAGCAGGGACCTGGGGACTTGAATTATGAGTCCTAGGGTGTATCTTGGGCTTGGAAGTTCAGTGCCACTCCGGAGGGTGATGGAATTAGCTGTTGGTCCATGAGGACCCTTCAGATTCACCATAGCTTGACTAGGGAACTTAGTAGGCTCTCTTTGGTTGAGTTGATTGGAAATCTGCCCAATTTACGTCTCCAAGTTGGTAATGGCATGTATAGTCTCATTCACGAAGGCATTGGTTGTGGCTTGGTGAGTCTAAGATTCATTCATGAGACCATAGTTGCAAGTGCATCCTTCCATGACTTACTAATTGAACCTTGAGTTGAAGTAGTACCTTGGGGTTGCATAGATAGGGCAACAACGTGAGGTTACTGGAATACAGGGGGTGGTAAGGTATTAGAAATTTTTTGGTTGCTGTTCCATCTGAAATTCGGATAGTTTTTCCATTTCGCGTTGTAAGAGTTCGAAAAGGATCATTCCAGGGCCTTTGAGTATTGTACCCACCAACATAGTTGGCTTCGCCTATTTGTGTGTACTTATCTGAAGAGTGTCCTTCGACTAAACACACCTCACAAACTATGGTATTCTTAGACTTATACCTGTACAATTGCTTTACCAAAGCCGCGAGTTCTGCAATAGACCCATCTTTGTCCCTACTTTCTCTCTTTGTCCCTAGTTCATATATGGACCTAGATGAGTGGCCTCGGTAACTAAATTGTTTCTCTCTTTGAGCTATCTTCTCAAATGCATCTCAGGCCTCGGTTGCTGTGTCATCTAAGATACCTTGAGATAGGGAATTCACCATAGTACGATTCCCATAACTAAGACCTCCATAAAACTACATCATGAGGTGATGACCCTCAATGTTGTGATGGGGACAAGCACGAAGCATCTCATTAAACCTTTCCCAATACTCATAAAAAGGCTTCATCTTGGAGCTGTCCAGGGTTCATAAACTTAGCCTTAAACTCATTAGTCTTCTCAATTGGATTGCATTGGGTGAGGAATAAACTAGACAATTAAGTCCATGTATGAATAAATGCAGGTGCAAGTGAATGAAACCAAGCCTTAGCCCTATCCTTAAGTGAAAAGTTAAACAACCTCAACCTAATTTCATTCTCAGTCATCCCATTGATATGAAGAGTAGAAAAAACTTCGAGAAAGTCCTTGATATGAAGGTGAGGGTCTGCCCCAAATAGTCCATCAAACATAGGCAACATGTGAATGGTCCGGGAATTAAGTTCAAAGTTCTAAACTGTGCTTGGGGGAAAGACAATGGGAAAGTGATCTTCGAGCACATGAGGGGATATGAACTCTCGAAGGAGCCTAGGGGCAAGAGGAGGGACAAGAGCACGATCATGTGGGTTGGCCATGGCACGAGATCTTGGTGGGGGGTTGCCGTGAATTGAAGAATTCCGTGAGGATGGATTTGAGCTGTGAGACCTACCCTCCACTGAGGAGCTGCATGACATGAACTAGTACCTTGAAAAAAAAAATAAACAAACCAAGTTAGATAATTCAAAACTATATGGATACTGTTCAGGGACAAGTCCCCGGCAACGGCTCCAAAAACTTGATAGAAGATTTATCAACCAATAGAGTATGAATGATAAAATCCTACTATAATACTTTGCAAGTGCACAAAATTGTATTACGAGTATAATAGGTTTGCAAAGGTCAATTGTAACGACCCATCCCTGATTTTAAGGATTAATTAAGACTAATTATGGATTAGTGAGGCTAATTGGGGATTAGCTGAGGATTATCAGACATTTAGGGTGAAATTACGATTTTTCATTTGAACGAGGGTAAAAAGTTGACTTTTGACCCACGAGGTCAGTTACTCGAGGGCTGAGGACTGTTACGTAGATCGGGTCAATACGAGTCCGTAGAGAGGTGGCACGTTGAAATCGGACGTTCTACGGGAAAGTTATGGGTCACGGAAAGTCCAAGGAACTATTTACGACTGCACTTTTTACGTGGCAATTGACTTTGTTTTGTCTGATGTGGGCCCATATATTTTCTCAGGCCCAATTGGTGTATGATATCGGGCTTAAAGCCCAATTGATTGTGAAATAGGGCTTCAGTCCCAGTTGTGCTTTATGAAATGAGAATTCGGGTTTAAGACCCTATTGAGATGGATTTGGGCTTGAGTCCTTATGAGATTTGGATTTGAATCAGATTCGAGGAATCCTGTTGAGATTTTAGGGTACAAGACCCAGTTGAACAATGATTTCAAAGAAAGCATATGAATATGTATATACCGTCTCGTACGAGTAGTCTCCTCCAGACGTCGATGATCCTAGAGTGTCACGATCCACTGCCTGGGATGAGTGACTCTAAGAGGGAGCACATCCCAGGAGTGAGAGATATGAGATAGTCTTGGATAGGGTCCGGTGACAGGCCCTCCTAGACGTCGTAGATCCTAGGAGTAGACTCGGAGATAAGACCCGAGTAGTATGCATACTGTAGATATATCGTGACGGGTTCTTGATTGGGCATATGAGATGTCGAGGATGGGATATATATATATATATGTATGAGGTTTTACGGAGATCGATTTGGGGTTGAGACCCCGTATTCTATGCTTGATTTTGGGCAGAGTCCCTCATGATTGATTTGGGCTGAGTTCCTATATACTTTGGTTGACGGTTTTGGGCTAAGGCCCTACAGATTTAAATTAATGAGAAATGGTTTTCGAATGCATGCATGCTTTTATGTGAAGGGTATAAATAATTTCTGAATAGATGGTTTTTTTAAATAAAGTTAATTATTCTGTCTACTCACAGTTTTTATGATTTCAATACCCTTCAGGTTGATAATGGATGCGGGCTGTAGCAGAGATCGAGACATCACATGTCACCACAGATCCTGGTGTACTCTGATGAACCCCGAGTGGGTGATGAGTTTATCCTTGGTCTAATACACAGTGTCAGACTGGTGCTGACACGTCCCACGATAATTCAGGGGATTCGGGACTGGTCCTGTCAGCTTCGTATCAGAGCAGGGTTACCATGGGGTTCCCTGCTGTCAGTTTGGTAAAAGAGCATATTCTGTTCTCAGAGTGACGCGCATGTGCTGGATGTGATGTCTCTGCAGTGATAACAGCCCGTCATCAACCTGTCAATTAGGGTAAGAGTATGAGGATTCAGTGGAATCGAACCCTGGTTAGTATATTTTGACACAAGGTGCTATAGTTAAGGGTTCGATTGGCATGGGATGCCGCGTGTTAGTGAGATATGATCCCAAGTAGGATCAATGTGCATGGGAATCCAATGTCTTGGAGCCGTAGTGTTACTGCTGGATAGGATCCAGTGGACTAGTAGACGAAGTATGACTACCTGAGAGTTGGGACCGTTGAGCGGTCATGGCGGATATAGATTGGGGCAACGTGAAATCAGTGGAGGTCGGATGTTAGGGTCGTCCATGATAAAAGTGTGAGGATCAGAGATTATGCTACTAGGTGTAGTCCGGCGCACAACGACCCGAGTTGAGACTGTTTGGAATAGGAATGTTTGATCCTATTTGGCATAAGAGGCCATGTACTATGTGTCGAATCTTGGGGGGATATCGACTGGCAGAGGATGCCACGGTATAAATGTTGTGTGGCATGATAGGCCATAGGGAACGAGTGGTTGAGATTCTTGGATCGTGGTTACTGGTCGGTAAGATACCAGTATCGGAGTTTGATGACTTTTCGACGTCGAGAAAGATGGATCGGTTAGGATGGATGTACTACAGTGAGCAGCCGAGTTCATGATGACCCTAGTTTTTGATTGAGTTTACAAGTTACCAGGAGTGTGGTACTTGTGGACCGGATACTGAGCTGGACCAATCGGTGGATGTTGCGTGTTGAGTGATTGGTACCTACGGTGAGTTGACCACACAGGTATGGAGTCTCGATAGCGGAGTATTTCTCAGGTTGGTCTGCACGCGGTTGTGGCAGACGTTGCCATTGATGGACGTAGTCGAGTCTTATCGGGTTGGATAGGCTCGTGTTGCCGTGATGACTGAGATGGAGATTTGTCAGTCGTGACGAGGATAGGGAGGTGCGTGAGTGACACACAATATGATAATAGATTTTAGATTCAACTCGGTTATGACTGAGTGCGATCACAGAAAGAAATGTTGAGTTTTGGGTGTCGGCAAGTGTACCGCACTACCTCAGTGCAGGTGACTGAGATGAGTGGGATATGTCATAGACGTATTGGATAGAATCCAACCGTGCTTGGATGATTCCGATTGACACCATGTGTCTAAGGGATGTAAGTCTAAGAAAGCTTGGGTTGTGACCGAGTTGGTAGATGTGCCCCAAGTGGCAAATAGGTGAGTTCGGTGGGCACTGAGCCAAACAGAGAGGATCTCGAGTGTCTCAGTACGAGGCATGGGGTATAACTGGATTGGTGATAGGTACCCTAGTTCATTGTGGACGGAGAGCATGAGTGTTCGGTGCTGGAAATTGATCCCATAGAGTTGGGACGTGCGAACCAGTATGCTGATGTGAATGGTGATGGAAGAAGCTGAAGAGAATACTCCTAGTTGGAGGAGGACATCACTTGTTCCACTAGCTTGGTCAGAACTCTAGGTTGGCCGTCGACGTGATGCAAGACTTGAGTTATGAGGATGCTCGTGTAGAGAGTAAGCTCAGAAATTGGAAAAGTTAAGTATGCATCCAACATGGTTGCAACTTCTCGTGATTCCGAAGTCGATGAAGGGGATTTCTCATTTTCTACCCGTTAGCAGATGGTGCTTGGTGGCACCAGATGGGGTAAATTGTCTTACTGATTATGCTAATCTAGGAGCAGAGGAGAATCATTTTGTAAGACAGTTGAAGAATCTCTTGGCATAGTTAGTGAGAAGACAAGACAAAATTTGGATATGAAAGTAGAGATTGTGACGGATTGATGTTCACCTGGTGGCGAACGATTGAGGTTCGAGCCATGTATGGAGCGCGGACAGTAGTGCATGGTTGGACGTTGCTAGTGTGCAGTCCTGGAGTAGGCCATGTAGTGCCTTGCCGATTGATATGATGTGGATGCACCTATGAGTAATGCACGTTAGGCGGGGATTATGATCGGATGTGTTCCGACATGATGAGATGATGACTGGACGTCGAATACTATATGCTCGAGAAGTGTGGGTTGGTAGGGTTCAGTGATTGATGTGAGCGGGGGCTCAAAGCCGCGGATGACTAAGAAGTGCAAATGTGTTACCTCTGCTAAGACAAGTATTCGATGAGGTCCAATTACACCGAAGATTGGTGAGATGTCGAATGTTTTTCGACATGAGTACAATGTGAGGACTCGAGAGCGAGTCGAGATCAGAGTGGCACAACGAAAGCGCAGTGGAACTTAGAGTTACCGGCTAGTCACGACCGTTATCGTGGACTTAGAGGGTTTCAAAGAAAAGTTGTACGTCTATGAACGGTGGGTTACAGTTCTAGACCGTCTAGTGACAGAGAATAAAAGATTGCTTAGTAGGAGCAATGAGGACAGCTGGTAATAACGGAATCCAGAGGATGTTGTCTGATTGGATGCTGAACAGGAGGTCAGCTCGTTTATCGGATGAGAAGGGTCTTAGGCTGAAAAGCCGATTTAACACCTCAAAGTTGGGAAGTGTCGGAATAGTAGACTGGGAAGCTGACTTTGATTGTCAGATAAGAATAACCATCAGGCTGAAAAGCCGATTTGATGTCAGCTTAGTATAGCTAACCTGTCGGAGTGAGTGACAGGCGAGATCGACGAGTATCGGCGTCTCGAGTGAGACTTACAAGACGACGTGTAGTTTCTCAAGGGTTGAGTTGGAGCTTTGGAAGCTCCCGCGATAGTGTGCATCAACGCGTGCGGTGGTTCTGTCGAACGTGTATGATTACAAGAGAGTGCCCAAATAGGGGGACATGATTGTATTTCCGCAGTTTAGTTGTGTAATTGGGTCAGTTGGAATTTCGAGGATGAAATTATTTAAGGAGGGAAGTTTGTAATGACCCGTCGTCGATTTGAAGGATTAATTAAGACTAATTATGGATTAGTGAGGCTAATCGGGGATTAGCTGAGGATTATCGGACGTTCAGGGCGAAATTATGATTTTGCCCCTAAACAAGGGCAAAAAGTTAACTTTTGACCCGAGAGGGCCAATGCCCGAGGGCCGACGACCGTTAGGTAGATAGGGTCGATACGAGTGCGTAGACAGGTGGCACGTTGAACTCGGACGTTCTACGGGAAAGTTACGGGTCACAGAAAGTCCGAGGAACTATTTACGACGACATGTTTTACTAGGTATTTTACTTTCTTTTGTCTGATGTGGGCCCAGATATTTTCTAAGGCCCAATGGATGAATGACAAGTGTCACCCATCCATTGCCCACAGACACACATACATGCACCTTCCTTCATCATCTATTCCATTCGTTCAAATCCACCTGAAACCGATAAACCTTGCAACCCCATCCCTCACAAACACCCATCAACCTCACCTGATGACCATGAACCGTGAATGAAAAAGGGAGAGGAGGTCGAGATGAGCTGGATAGTGGTGAGATCGGGGGCCAACGTGCATGGTGGCCGGGAAACCACAGGGGTGAGTTTTTACGATTCAATGTTCTGGATTTTTGGTTTTAGACGTTTAAGGCTATTTATAATGATTTGATGATGTTTGGGAGGTTTGTACGATCGTTTAAGGATGATTTTGAAAGGAGAAGGATGGCTGTGCAACCTGGACAGAGGCTGGGAAAACAAGGTCGTGAGGTTCGTTCCAAACAGGTATCCTCTATGCCATTTTACGTGTTTTTGAATCCATAGATCGATAGGAAATGAAGAGACTAGGAGGTATGAGTTGGAATGAATGAAAAATGATGAAAAATGAGGGAGTTATGGGGGTGAACCGGTTCCGCCAGTTCGGGTGGACCGGAGTTGGAGAGACTGGTCTAAACCGACTAGTCTGTGAGAGGTTGAAGAAGAAGTCCCTGGGCGTGTGAGCTCCACACGCAGCACCTTTGGGCGGCGTGTGGGGGTGTTTTTAGGGATGATTTCAACATGTGAAATCATCTGTTCGATGTAACGAAAATTTTGGGACAAGTTTCGAGTCGATCAGACACCGTTTCTATATAGTTGGGGATGTCCAAAGGTTTAGGATCGAGTTTAAAATATGCTAAAAATTCTAGAAAATTAGGGGGCTTTAGTGAAAGGTTATAGAAGTGGTTAGTAGCCCTCTAGTATGATTTGGACAGGTCCGGGAGTCCTAGTGACGATGGTTGGCCCAGAAAGGGCTTATGGCGCTCGTATCGAGATGCAACTTGGACGGTTTTTGAGTGGACTTTATTTTATGAATTCGATGCATGCATAAATGTTTTATATGAGTTTATGAACATGATCTACAATTCCATGATTGGATGTGATTTTAATATGAATTGTTTGGCCTTTTCGGAGGAAAATGTGTGATTGCACACATTTCGAGGTGTTTGGTGTTTTATGTGATACCTTGGGTTTCGGCCGGGTTCTTATACGTGCTTGTGGTATTGAGTTATTTGACTTCTAAAATGATTTCGGAATGGAAAATATGATCTCGGGCTTAAGACCCAATTGATTTATGATATCGGGCTTGAGGCCCAATTGGTTTATGATATCGGACTTGAAGCCTAGTTGATTGTGAAATTGGGCTTGAGTCCCGGTTGCGGTTTATGAAATGAGAATTTGGGTTTAAGACCCTATTGAGATGGATTTGGGCTTGAGTCCCTGTGATATTTGAATTTAAATCGAATTCGAGGAATCTTGTTGAGATGTTCGGGTACGAGACCCAGTTGAACAATGATTTCAAAGAAAGTATATGAATATGTATGTACCCTCCAGTATGAGTAGTCTCCTCCAGACGTCGATGATCCTGGAGTGTCACGATCCACAACCTGAGATGAGTGACTCCAAGAGGGAGCACATCCTAGGAGTGAGAGATATTAGATAGTCTCGGACAAGGTCTAGTGACAGGTCTTCCCAGACGTCGTAGATCCTGGGAGTAGACTCGGAGATTGAGACCCGAGTAGTATGCATACTGTAGATATCTCGTGACGGGTTCTTGATTGGGCAGATGAGATGCCGAGGATGGGTTATATATATATATATGTATGTATGAGGTTTTACGGAGATCAGTTGTTAGGACCCGTACCAAATTCCCCAAGATTAACGTGGGACGTGCCTGCTCCCGTCTGACACGAAGTGTCAGACCAGGGATATTTCCGTCCCTATCCCTCACCGGGTCTTCTAGAGTATGCTAGGATCGTAGGAGGAGGAGTGTGATATCTCGATCTCTGCTACAGCCCGCATCCGGGATCAACTTGAAGGGCATTAAAACAGTAAAAGATGTGAGTGGACGAAATAATCATTTCATTGAAAACATTTCAGAAAAGATATTTATGCCCTTCACTAAAAGCATATGCGTGCATTCAAAAATCATTTACTAAAACGTTCATAAAACCATTTGAAATCATTCTCAAAACCTTTCAAGGGTTTATGCCCGGTCCCCATAAACCGTCATGAACCATAAAAACCTTTCTAGGGTTCATGTCGGTCCCTATAAAGGGCACGTGAGCCCACGCGCTGAATCCGTAGACAGACGGCATGCGTCAACAGTGGCGCGTGAGCCCACGCGCACGTCATAACTTTCTCCTCGAATGTCGAAATTGGACGTGCCTTCTGTCTATGAACTCGTGACGGCCCGAACTACGTCACGGTCATCGGTCAAAGTCCGTTTGACCACTCAAATTAAAAGTCAACTTTTTGCCCAATTCCAAGAGCAAAATCGTCATTTTCCCCAAAGTTTCTAATTTTTCCTTTTTCTAATTTCCGGGTCATTACAACCTTCCCTCCTTAAAGAATTTCGCCCCCGAAATTCAAACAAGATTTAGAGAACAAACATGCACTCACTTTATTTATAACACAACCATACAACAGTACAACAACAACATGTACAAATATACAACACATCATTCCACAGGGTACCACCATTACGCTGAACTCCCATCGGGTGGTCTATTAGGATCTTGTTGTTGAAGAGCGAATACCCGAGCAAGTGGGCCTGAAGGTTGACCACGTCCGCGTGGTGCACCCCCCGTGTTGCCAGTTCCCCTCCCATTTGCAGCTCCCGAGGTTGAGGCCATCCCTGAACCTTGCTCTGTATGACTGCCACTCGGGCTACCACCCGTCGATTGGTGTGGACAGTTCCTCCGGATATGTCCAAGCTCACCACAAAAATAACAGGTACCCCTACCAAAATGGGTAGCTCGGTTATAAGGCCTACCAGTTGACGGTACTGAAGCTCCACTTGACTGGACAGATGCCTGAGGGACGGTTGTAGGAGAAAATGAATGTCCTTGTCCACCCCGCTAAAACCCGACCGAGATCCAGAAAATCCGGAGCCAAACCTTCCTCTTTTTGATGACGTTCCATGACTCATTGTTTCAGTTTCCTGACGCTCTCGACGTCGTCCAGATTCGCGTGCTAGCAAACTTGCCTCAACACGGATAGCGGCATCTGAGAGATCTCGGAGAGTACCATAGGATCCTACAGTCACAACAGCTCTAATCTCATCTCGTAAACCAAGTTCAAAACGTCTACATTTATCACCCTCTGTGGCTACCACCCTTGAAGCAAAGCGAGCCAATTCTAGAAATCGTTGTTCATATTCGGCCACTGCCATACCCTCCTGTTGAAATCGAAGAAACTCAATTTCCTTCGCATCACGGTATGAACGAGGGTAGAACTGCTCCAAAAATCGCTCACGAAATACTTCCCATGTCAACGTGTGAGCATCCCATCCTGTTAACTGTAAAGCATGCCACCACCGGTATGCGTGGCCATCCAAAAGAAAAGAGGCTAATAATACCATGTCCTCCGGGGGACATCCCAAAATGTCAAAGATCCGCTCCAAATGAGTAATCCAATCATCAGCACCATCCGGTCCCGAATCACCACGAAATACAGTAGCTCCTAACCGTTGAGCTCTCTCGATATCCGGGCCTTCTCTAACCCGATCCTCGTCCCTCTCATCTTCAGGCCGTGCACGGGGCGCACGTCTCGGAGGCATGACAGAACAACAGAAATCAATAACCAAATGCTCTGATACCAATTTGACAAGACCCATCCCAACTGGACCTCGATAATCGTGCCTGGTCCTGCTCTCGTCTGACAAGCTAACTGAAGTCCCGAAAGTACCCTTCAGCACCTGTCAAACCAGGGATAACTATACTGATTTCTGCTCATGCCTCCGCCTCGAGATCAGCCCCGAACGTTGTGCCACAGCCTGGAGGGTCATAAAAAAAACAAAGGTGTGAGTGGACAAAAATAATATAATTTAAAATACATTTGAAACACATCCGTTACCCTCCAGTTTTACAAATCATGCATGCATAGGATAAAACACATGAATCATCTAACTCATTTTATAAAATCAGTTCACCATATAATAAGGCATATAACTCGGGAATTACACATCCGAGGATCCTTTGGGAATTAAACATCCAGAGTCGTCATCCAATGCTGGGAATTACACATCCAGCCTCACCGGGAATTACACATCCGGTCTCTCTAGGAATTACGCCTCTGGAGTCCCTCCAGGAATTACACATCTGGAGTC
Organism: Prinsepia uniflora; assembly: GCA_032719365.1. Taxonomy (NCBI): domain Eukaryota; kingdom Viridiplantae; phylum Streptophyta; class Magnoliopsida; order Rosales; family Rosaceae; genus Prinsepia; species Prinsepia uniflora. The sequence goes on from CM064865.1 coordinate 35,243,703, forward strand.
ATCAAACATCAATACACAATCAAAATCATTATTTCAAATCAAGTATCAAAACTATGTCAAAACCATTATCACGGGGCCATATGCCCAAATCTCATTTCTCGTCAATCCGTAAAATCATTAAATAATTCAATACACGTAAATCCGTAAAATCATATCCGAAAACATCACAAATCCATTAAATCAATTTCACAACTCATAATCCTAGCCAAAACCAATCATAAATCCCGGACCTTCGCCCAAGACAGTCATTTCACATTTTCTCGAAAAACGTGCTCGAAATACCGATTAAAATAATATAATATTCCCTAAAATCCAGAAATCATCATATCGAAGTATCAATCATACCAAATCATTTCCAATCATATTATAAAGCATTTAAAATATATATGCATGCATTCAGGGTAGAAAACAAAAGTCCACTCACACACCGTCCAATTGCTCGTTTCCCGCGCTGCACACCTTTCCGTAATTTCCAACACTCGCTCGGAATCTCGAATCATGTTCACAATTATTACTCAAGGTTACTAACAAGTCAATTTACATCATCTAATTTCCCCATAATTTTACGGGAATTTAATATTAATTAAATACGTAACTTAAATTTTCGGACCCTCGAAACATTATCGAGACGGTATCCGATTGATTTGAAACCAAAACCAAAATGATCGTTACACTGTATAGAATAAAACACATGTTGACCACTTTCCCAGAAAACAGCCCACGCGCCCTCACGCGCCGCCGCAAGCGGCTGCGCGTGAGTTCACGCGCCTTGCTACAGTAACCGTGAATAGTTCCCTTCCTTACCCGTTTCTCTGATAAACGGATCCTGCGACCCGCTATCAGACCCGATTAGTTCTTCATCAATTCGAACTCAATTTTACCGTTTCTTTCACTCATTAGCATCTATTCCCTATTTCTAACCGATCTGTGACCTCAATTTAGTGAAATCAGGCCCTGAAACCCACGACTCAACCTCGAAACCCGACGGGTCCCAATTCGGGTTCGACCAAAACACGACCTGTAACATTCAATTAATCACACCAGAAGCATCTAATAGTCATTCTAAATATGAAATCGAAGTCAATTTCAAGAATCATCACCTCTAAGTAATCGAACCCAAGCTCTCACTTTAATGGCGTCGCAGAGCCTGTTCTCTGTCAATTCGCCTCCAATTTCTTGCCCAATTGATTTGATTCGCTTCGTTGAGCTCCCAGAAGACTAAATATCTAATCAATTTCATCCGAAATGTTGTACAAAATCAAAATCGACATTTGGTGTTCTTAGGTGATTTTCGGGTTTGTTCTTGGGTTTCCAGTACGATTTTCTCTCAAATATTCCTTTAATCTTACTCGTTTTCTCTCTGGGTTCCTCTTCCCGTTTCAAACTCTCTCTGTTTCCCCCTTTTCATCGATCAATTTGGTCAATTTTAAACAAAGGAAATGGACGGTTGAATTTGTCATATTAGGCATTCAAATAGTGCCACTAATTTGCTTAAGCAAGTGACAAATGTCACTTAGAAAGTAATCTCAACCCAAATAGGCTGATTCAGCCAAATCAAGACATATTTTATCAATTAAGTTCACCCGTTAAAGACAATTACTATTCTACCCTTATCGTAACAAATTACCAAAATACCCCTCTTCGTTCTAAACCCATAACTTTCTCGTTCGGACTCCGATTGACGCATGCCGCCTGTCTACGGATTCAGCGTCCCGAGACCTACCCCACGGTACTCCCGGAAAGTTCAAATAATGTCCCGATCAGAAAGTCAACTTTCGGCCCCTTTTACCAACTTCCGCACGTCATAACTTTCTCCTCGAATGTCGAAATTGGACGTGCCACCTGTCTATGACCTCGTGACGGCCCGAACTACGTCACGGTCATCGGTCAAAGTCCGTTTGACCACTCAAATTAAAAGTCAACTTTTTGCCCAATTCCAAGAGCAAAATCGTCATTTTCCTTTTTCTAATTTCCGGGTCATTACAACTGTTCCAGCTTCCCTGTCCTTCAGCCAGGCTGGTTCGAACCAGCCAGCCCGATTCACTCTGCAAATCCGGTTCTTATGGACTGGGGTGACCGGTCTAGCCCTATTCCCCCATCATTTTTCGTCCTTTTTCTTCCTAATTAATCCTAAACTTCTTAATGAGATACTAGAAACCTGTTTGGATGATCAAAACAAGGAAAAACATGGAAAACCCAATGGTTTGTGTTCTTCCCTCACGGTTCACATACCCAGATTTTCCCCAGGGCTCTTTAGCCATGAACCACCCTCCAAGCACTCTTCTATACCTTCATTTAACAATATACAAACATCCAAATCCGTCCCTAATGTCCAAATCGATTTCTTGGATTCAAAAACACAAAACCGATTTATACCTTTTCTTCACCGTGCACGGCATCCCAGCCGCCTCCTGCCACAACCTTCATCGCCGTCTCACTTCAACCTCTCTGTTTCCATCATGTGTCACCAGCATCAGGTTAGATTTAGGGGGTGTGGGGTGTGGGTTGTACAAAGATGGAAAATGGGTTTCGGGCTTGGGTGAACAAAGCAAGTGAAGGTGATATACATGAATGTCGGAGATTAGGCAATGGATGAGTGACACCTGGAAAAGATCTGGGCCCACATAAGACAAACTCCGCTTTTTGCCTAGTAAAGCGTGCCATCATAAATAGTTCCTTCGAACTTCCGTGAACCGTAACTTTTCCGTCGAACGTCCGAATTCGACATGCCGCCTGTTACGGATTCGTATCATCCTGATCTACGTAACGATTCTCGGCCCTTGGCCATCGGACATCTCGGGTCAAAAATCAACTATTTGTCCCTTTTCAACCAAATTACCAAAGGACCCCCAAACTTCCGAAAATCATAACTTCTTCCTCGAACGTCGGAATCGGGCGTGCCACCTGTCTATGAACTCGTGACATTCCGAACTACGTCACAGTCATCGACCAAAGTCCATTTAACTATCTGAACGAAGAGTCAACATTTCAGCCATTCTAGGGGCAAAATCTTCAGTTCGCCCTGAACGTCCGTTAATCCTCGTCTAATCCTCGATTAGCCTAGCTAATCCGTCATTAATTCTTAATTAATCTCGATAATTTGGGATGGGTCATTACAATCTTCCCCCTTAAAGAATTTCATCCTCGAAATTCAAATCGACCTGATTCCACCACCAAATTGTGGAATCCAACCATGTCCCCACTACTCGGGTCGCCACACACACACGAGAGTACCCGTGTAACAGTACACGTCTGACACACATGTCGTACTCGTCGGTACATACCGTCACTGGAGCCTCCAAAGCTCCAATTCATTTTCGAGAACCAAACGTTAGCTCGCACGTCTCACTCGAGACAAAATGTCGATACTCGTCGATCTCGCCTGTCACTCACTTGACAAGTCAGTAACACCAAACCGACATTCAAATGGCTTTTCAATTTAATTTTAACACGGTCCATCCTATCGTCGTTAGGCTGAAATACGTATTCCCCCTAAGGGTTATCACATCTAAGCTGACATCCTGCTCAGCATCCAATCAAATAACATTCTATAGATCCTGCCATCATAATGGCACGAATCCCACCTTGCAGACCATACTCAAACCTATGTCCATACTGATTCTCCTTAGAGTCCCATCAATCCCATACCAATCCGAACTCGTCGGATACCAATCAATCCATTATCACGATATGTCACGACTTTGTGACCATCCGACACTCTCGGCTCCACTGCGCTCCGCTGCTCTACTCTGATCTCGACTCGTTCTCGAGTTCTCACATCATATCTCGTGTCACCCAACGGTCTTCGCTCACATCTAGACTCACCTCGAGTCTCAACCTGTCACTATCGGATCTAATCTGATCGCCACTCATGTCCATCTAAGACTCTATCCAATCTACAACACATTTCCGACATACAGATTAACCGTGGTCAATCGCATCGTCCAACGCGAACAACACACCGGTGCACCCACATCACATCAACATCGGGGTGCCACCCGACCTACTAAAGGACTGCACTCAGGCAGCGTCCAACCGCGTACTACCATCTGAACTCCAATCATGGTTCGGACCCCAACCGTCCGTCACCAGGCGAACATCAATCCATCACCTTGGACACTCACTCGTCACATCCTGTGACGCTAAGCACCAACTACTCGTCAAGTCAATCAAATTTGACTCACAGTCTAGGTTTTTGGTTCTTCCACCCTCTTTAAACTCCTTAGTTATTATATCACTCCTCGTCATCCCACCTAGGGAAGAATCAAGGAGAATCCAAGATGATGACATCAAAGTTCATCCTATGTCATCCTCCGGAACTCAACACTATCTGCTAAGGAGTCACTCTCAGTGACCTCGGGATATCCATCTCCAATGCGGAATCAAGCACTCATCTCATCGTCTTAACCACAACTTCTCTTGATTCCGAAGTTCCAATCACGTTGGAACCATGTTTCTTTTCCAATTTATTGAGCTTACTCACTACACAAGCATTTCCTGCGTCCTTTAGGTAACCGATTTCCATGTCTCCAACTCAGGAGGTATAGTTAACCGTAGTCAACCAAAACCAATCCGCAATGGATTCTCAAGTCCTCAACTTAACTAGACACCATCCACGCGTCCGCGAATACCGTTTATGTAGGTACACTCATTCCGAGTGGAATTCACGCGACCCAAGGTTAAGCCTTGTATATTATTTACGAATGTGCATAAACGGTCTCCAACACCCGCATCTCGTACCTTTAATCATCTTGATCCAACTCTGACTCACGAAGTTGGTCGGAATCCACTAACATCGGTCGGTAGGCTAAACAGATCTCAACGTCTGTGGTGATCTGAAGCTAAATATCTGCGTACTACCATATCTGACCAACCGACCCATACGTCATGTGACGTCACTACGTCATGCATTTATATCTTTTCATCCGAATGCCACTTAGGCATTTCAACCTTTAACGTTACCACTCCTGGGTACACACTTGCGCCCCAAGTCTCGTATCATCAGGGAACTGGTTACCAAACCAAGTACTCCTGGTGCCTCGCACTGAGCCACTCGGGATCCTCTCTGTCTTGCTCAGTGCCCTCCGAACTCACATGCTCGCCCCTTTGGGAACCTTTACCAGTCCGTCTGCATACTAGTTCGCACGTCCCAACTCTATGGGATCAACTCCAGCACTCAAACTCGTGTAATCCATCCAAGGATATCTAGGCACCTGTCACTCATCCAGGTATATCCTACTCGTCACAGTCACCTCCCAGAGGTAGCGTGGAAAGTGTGCCAACACCTAACGTCATCGTCTCATTATTCGATCGCACTCAGCCGTAACCGAGTCGAATTCAGAATCACGGCTCGTACTGTGCGTCACTTACGCACCTCGTATCATCGTCACGGCTGACGAATCTCATCGCCACAATCATCACGGCAACCTGAGCCTATCCAACTCGATAAGACTCGACTACGTCCATCGATAGCAGCGTCTGCCACAGCCATATGCAGACCAAGCTCATCACGTCTGCCACAACCTCGTGCAGACCAATCTCAGAAACACTCTGCTATCGACACTCCAAATCCTTGCAGTCGACTCACCGCCGGGAGCAACCACTCCACAGGCAAAACGCACCGATCGGTCCACCTCAGGATCCGGTCGACAAGTACCACCCTCTTGGTAACTTGTCCAATCAATCACTAACTAGGGTTATCACACACCTTAGGGGGTGTGGGGTGTCGGTTGTACAAATATGGAAAATGGGTTTTGGGTTTGGGTGAACAAAGCAGGTGAAGGTGATATGCATGAATGTGGGAGAATAGGCAATGGATGAGTGATACTGGTTCGCACGTCCCAACTCTATGGGATCAACTCCAGCACTCAAACTCGTGTAATCCATCCATGGATATCTAGGCACCTGTCACTCATCCAGGTATATCCTACTCCTCACAGTCACCTCCCAGAGGTAGCGTGGAAAGTGTGCCAACACCTAACGCCATCGTCGCATTATTCGATCGCACTCAGCCGTAACCGAGTCGAATCCAGAATCACGGCTCGTACTGTGCGTCACTTACGCACCTCGTATCATCGTCACGGCTGACGAATCTCAACGCCACAATCATCACGGCAACCTGAGCCTATCCAACTCGATAAGACTCGGCTACGTCCATCGATAGCAGCGTCTGCCACAACCATATGCAGACCAATCTCATCACGTCTGCCACAACCTCGTGCAGACCAATCTCAGAAACACTCTGCTATCGACACTCCAAATCCTTGCAGTCGACTCACCGCCGGGAGCAACCACTCCACAGGCAAAACGCACCGATCGGTCCACCTCAGGATCCGGTCGACAAGTACCACCCTCTTGGTAACTTGTCCAATCAATCACTAACTAGGGTTATCACACACCTTAGGGGGTGTGGGGTGTCGGTTGTACAAAGATGGAAAATGGGTTTCGGGTTTGGGTGAACAAAGCAGGTGAAGGTGATATGCATGAATGTGGGAGAATAGGGAATGGATGAGTGATACTTGTCACTCATCCATTGGGCTTGGAAAATATCTGGGCCCGCATAAGACAAAACTCCCCTTTTACCTCGTAAAGTGTGCCGCTATAAATAGTTCCTTCGAACTTCCATGAACCATAACTTTTCCGTCGAACGTACGAATTCAACATGCCGCCTGTTACAGATTCGTATATTCCCAATATACGTAACGGTCCTCGGCCCTCGTCCATCAGACCTCTGGGGTCAAAAGTGAACTATTTGTTCTTTTTCAACCAAATTACCAAAGTACCCCCTAACTTTCGAAAATCATATCTTCTTCCTCGAACATCGGAATCGGCCGTGCCACCTGTCTATGAACTCGTGACGTCCCGAACTACGTGACAGTCATCGGCCAAAGTCCATTTGCCCGCCTGAACGAAGCGTCAATGTTTCCCCCATTTTAGGGGCAAAATCGTTATTTCGCCCTGAACGTCCTTTAATCCTCGTCTAATCCCCGATTAGCCTAACTAATCCGTCATTAATTCTTAATTAATCTTGATATTTCAGGACGAGTCGTTACATCGGTTTAGGGATGAGGCCCCGTATTCTATGATTGATTTTGGGCTGAGTCCCACATGATTGGTTTGGGCTGAGTTCCCATATACTTTGGTTGACGGTTTTGGGCTAAGGCCCTAATGATTTAAATTATTGAGAAATAGTTTTCGAATGCATGCATGCTTTTACGTGGAGGGTACAAATAATTTCTGAATAGATGTTTTTTTAAATAGAAGTTAATTATTCTGTCCATTCACAGTTTTTTAGATTTCAATACCCTTCAGGTTGATAGCGGATGTGGGCTGTAGCAGAGATCGAGACATCACATGCCACCACCGATCCTGGTGTACTCTGATGGACCCCGAGTGGGTGACGAGTTTATCCCTAGTCTGATACGCGGTGTCAGACGGGAGTAGGCACGTCCCACGTTAATCCAGGGGATTCGGGACGGGTCTTTTCATTGATCCCTCGAGGGTTTGTTCAACATGATTTCATTTAGTTTAGAATGAAGTAACTTGATTAAGAGGTACAAAAAGGTTGGTTGGTGGGGGGGGGGGGGGGGGGGTTCAGTGGTGATTAGCATGAAATGGAATGATGAAAAAATTGTAAAATGATGACAACTTGATTAGAAAGTTGATTGGATGATTAGGGAGAATTAGGACATGTTATCCACCTTTACCAATTATAGTTTTCCCTAGATTTCTTTGATGAGATTAATTTGCATGTAACTGAATTAAGCTCCCGTGTAGGGCCTCAGCTAAGACTCACCCCACACATACTATCCTCTCTTAGATTACATGTTTAAGCATGATGTCCCTACCCTTAAACAACTATTACCGATGGTGCGTGATAATGCATGAAACATGAAGAAGATTTGATGACACTACAATATCCCTAGAAAAGTTATGTGCAATTCTAATGAGTCATGAGTTTAGATTACGAATAAGATTCCCCCTCTTAAACGTGGTGCTACAAATTGCAAGGTGATGCACAAACACCAAGGTGATCCGTCAAGCATACATCTACAATTATGCGCAAACAAGGTGATCAAACTTATAAGTGTAAATAGCGTTCATGAAGTGCAGTAATCCAACAAATTCAGGCATACATAACAACCATAATCAACAACTAGTAATCTAAATATGAACTAACATGGCTAGGGCTTCAAACAGCCCCAATCCTAAAGGAAACTACTCACACATCTCTAAGTTAACAAACATCAAAATTGAATGCATATAAACTTAAAGTGATTAAGGAATTGAGAAACAAAAATAATACGATTGATGAAGCTTGAGAGAAATGGCACGAACACTTCTTCTTCTCCCATGCTTCACGTCATAAAGAAGATGCAAGAATCGAATCCAATCTTCAACAGCAAGGGAAAATTGCGGCTACTTTGTATGTAAACTTTAAATAGAAATTTTGACAGAGTTTTGGGACCTTAGGAGGTAAATTGAACGTCCTAAACAACGAGAAAATTAACTATTTATATCCCCTAACACCTACCCTAGCATCTTGCAAAAAAAAAAAAAAAAGGAAAACAAAGACCTAAACTAGGAAGGAAACACCCTTAGCCTTGAAAACTCCCCATTGTCGCATTTTTGGTTCCTTCTTGGATAAGGAATCTTCTTTTGCTTCTTTAATCCACTTCTTGACTTCAGCTTTGACTAGGAATTCATTTAGTATCTTGCCAAATCAGATCAAAAGTCCTAAAATAAAGGAAATAGGCTAAAAATTGCGGCTAGGGTTTATTTCGTTAACCTAGTCGTGAAACATGGTTGCTTTGCATCCAAGAAGCTCCCTTTTCCTTGTTTCTTGCAACTTTAACATCAAGAAACTCCCACATCATTCCTCATTGAGAAGGGAAGGAAAATTCGTCCAAAGGTTACTTGATGCACAAGTAATCTCACGAAACGCCCTTAATCACAATTTTAGGAACTTAAGGGGCTTAGTCTCATTTTTGAGGATCTTGGGGGATCTTGGCCGTGCAAATTGGAGATGATATGATCCTTTATAAGGACCCAACCTTCCTTGGTTAGGACCCGACTCATCTAACACCATATTGTCCGCTTTGAGCCTCGCCCTCACGGTTTTGTTTTCGGAAGCTCATGGTGCAACTTCCCAGAGGGTCACCCATCATGGAATTGTACCAGCCTCAACTCGCTTAACTTTCGGGTTCCAATCCCCCCCAAAGCCACTTGAGCTCCCAAAAGGCCTGGTTTAGATCATAGTTGTGCAGCGCCCCACTCTATCTAACACGATATTGTCCCCTCTGAGCAGGGCCCACCATCACACCCGCAGGGTTTTGTTCCTGGGAGCTGACGGTGTAACTTCCTAGTGGGTCACCCATCATGGGATTGCACCAGCCTCCACTCGCTTAACTTTAGAGTTCCCCCGGAATCCAAAGCCAGTGAGCTCCCAGAAGGCCTCGCGCTAGATAGATGTGTGACTACACCTTGAAGACACACCACCATTCCTCTCCCAGACCATTCCCTCCTCGCAGGAATGTGGGATCGTTCACCGTTCCCTCTAGGACACGGGTCTTACAATCCACCCCCCTTAGGACCCAGCATCCTCGTTAGCACACTTCCTGGTCGGGGTCTGGCTCTGATACCATTCTGTCAGGACCCTACCCTCCTCTGTCAGTACCGGATTCATCTAGCATGATACTGTAACGACACGGACATTCAAAAAAAGGCAAATTTGGAAAATTTGAAGAAAATGACGATTTTGCCCCTGAAATTGGACGAACGGTTGACTTTTAGTTCGAGAAACCAAACAGACTTTGAATAATGACCGTGACGTAGTTTGGGACGTCGCGAGTTCATAAACAGGTGGTACGTCCGATTCCGACATTCAAGGAGAAAGTTATGATGTTCGGAAGTTCAAGGGTAATTCGGTAATTTGGTTAAAGGGGCAATTCGTTGACTTTTCAAATGAGATGGACCTTTCATGTAATTCGAGGACCGTTGGGTAGGTCCCGAGACGTTGAATCCGTAGACAGGGGCATGCGTCAATCGGAGTTCGGACGACCAAGTTACGGGCTTAGAAGAATGAAGGGCACTTTGGTAAATTGTCAAAGCAAGGGCAAAATGGTAATTGGACAATTAAATAAGAAATGGGACGGATTGGGTTGATTCAGCCATGGTGATGCCACCAAATGACACTTGTCACTTTGATGAAACAATTACTGGTCCTAATTAGCAAGAGGTGGCAAGTGGTGGGAATTAGCTAAGTGCAGATAATGAGAATTGAATCAGTGTGTGTGGCGGTGGTGGAAATATTCAAACAAAAAACAGTGACTAAAGATCAAGTTGTGATCTTGATCGACCACCCTAACAACCTATTGAGAGAAAAAGATGAACTGGAGCAGAATTAAGAGAGGAAGAACTGAGAACTGAGATTGAGAAAGGAAGAAAAGTGATGAAAAATCGTGAAAGGAAAACCAAAAACCCGAGACCTGTTCTTGACCAATTGGGATTCAGTTTTGAGTTATAGACTAGCCCAAGTCAAATTAAGATTAGATTATGCCTTCTGGGACCCTTATTAGTTGATCCAAATCAAGAATTTCAAGGTTCGAAGCTCTTGGAACCATGAACAAACATGGCGGAATTCCAGAAATCGTGAGCTTGTGTTCGTGCAATTAGGGGTAAGTTCTCGTGAAATTGGTTACAAAATCATCTTTAATGTAAGTCTACGACGCTCCCTAACTAATTAATTGAAGAAATAAATGACTGTTTGATAAACTTAGACGATGAACTTCCATTAGAACTTGAATTTAATTGAGTTTATTTGAGACAGTGATGAGTGAAATGAAGGTTACAGACCCTTAATTAAGTTGGTTGCGATGCTATGTGATGGATCAATTGAAGAAAAAAAGTTGAATTTGGGAGGAATTGAACCGGGTCAACACGCGGGCTAACGGGTTGAAATTGCAGGAAATCGGGTAACAAGGATGAGCACTATAGCAGCGCGTGAGCTTCACGCGCAGCCACTCACGGCGGCGCGTGGGACCGAATTTCGAGGTGAGTTCAACATGAAACTTGCTTCTTTTATTATAACGAACATTTTGGAACTAGTTTCGAGGAAATCTGATATCGTTTCGATAGTGTTCAGTGTATCCGAAGTTTCTGTATACGTTTAAAATACGTATTTAAATCCCGAAAAAATTGGAGAAAATTATATGAAGTATATTGGAGTGTTAGTGACCCTCGATATTGATTTTGGACATGAATTATGATTTCCAAAATTTACGGAAAAAACGTGCAGCTCGGAAGCCGGCCATTTGGACGGTGTGTGAGTGGACTTTGTTTTCTAAATTTCAATGCATGCATAATCGTTTTCTATGCTTTATATTTATGATTTCTATGCTTATTCTTATGGTAATTACGATTTCCGTATTTATACGTATTTCAATATGCAAAATGTAATTGCACGTATTTCGAGACTATGGTTTCTCCTATGCTTTGATGATGGTTTAACGGATGATTTTGTATGATTTGTGTGTATCATGTTTTGATGATGTTTTGATTATGATTGTGAGTATGATTTACGGATTTCGCACGTATGTCGAGATTACGAATTTGCACATTTTACAAGATTTCTAGTATGTTGTGATTTGACCATGGTTTTGATATTTGAATTTGGGATTTGAAATATGATTTGATTTCAAAGACTTAAAACGGATTTCGGGAAAAGGTAATTTCGGGCTTGATGCCCAGTTCATAACAGTGGTTTTGATGAACGAGATTTCGGGTTTCGGAAACTTGAAAATGGATTTCCGGATTTGGGTTCGGAATGGTTATTCCGGATGCCGGCTTACAGAATGATGGTTCCGGATTCGGATTTGGAAATGGAGGATGGATATGATTTGGAATTTGGACTACAGTGGATTCTGGATTTGTTATGAATTACACATGGATTTGGGTTTAAAGACCCGATACTATTGTTGGATCATGTTGATGTGACGCGGAAAGGCTGTAATGACCCGTCCCGAATTACAGGATTAGATTAGTGACTAATCATGATTAGTGAGGTTAATTGGGGATTAGTTGATCGAAATCGGATGAACGATGCAAAATGACCGTTTTGCCCCTAGAATGGGTAAAACGTTGACTTTTCATTCAGGCGGTCAAATGGACTTTCACTGATGACCGTGACGTGGTTTAGGACGTCACGAGTTCATAGACAGGTGGCATGTTCAATTCCGACATTCGAGGAAAAAGTTATGACGTTCAGAATTTCAAGGGCATTTTGGTAATTTTGGTTAAAAGGAGCAAATAGTTGACTTTTTAACCGGGAGGTCCGATGGCCAAGGGCCAAGGACCGTTGCGTAGATCGGGACGATACGAATCCAGAGACAGGGGACACGTCGAATTCGGACGTTCGACGGCGAAGTTATATTTCAAGAAAGTTCAAGGGAACTATTGCACGTTTTACGAAACGACTTAGCTTTTGTCCTTAAGTGGGCCAGATATTTTAGAAGGACCCAATGGATGAGTGACAAGTGTCACTCATCCATTGCTCATTATGATCCCATACATGAATACCATCCCTTAGTCGTGCAAACCATCCCACACAAAACTCAAACCCGATCCCACGCCATTTCTCTCCTCTGTGCAACCCAAACCATTCCACTTCCATTTGATCCAAATTGAGGCTGAGACAGGGGATGACTGAGGACTGGTGGAGGTTGATGGACGGCCAGAACCGCGTGGACAGCGGCTTGGAGGAGTCAAACTCGAGCGGGTAAGTTTTCATTCAAAATTCCATTTTGGGTTTTAGGCATTAGGGATGATATCTGAGGATTGGATGATGGTTGTTAGGTCCATAGGAGTGTGTAGGGGAGCCTTGGACAGCAGTGAAGGGCTAAGACGCCGTGGGGGCTGATCTGGAAAAACTGGGCCGCGGGCAAAGCATTGAACCCACGGGTTTAGAGCTTATTTCTTCATTCTCTTTATATAAATAGGCTCCTAAGGAAGTGACCAAGAGATTAGGAATGATTAGTGATGGAATCGGGCCGAAATAGGGGAGGAAAAATCAGTGGACCGATCACGCCGGTCCGATTCAGCTCAAACCAGGTGGACCGGGTTGAACCAGTTCGCCGGAGGAAGAAGAATGTGCTACGGTATTGCGCGTGGAGCCCACGTGCAGTGGCATCTAGGGGCGCATGTGGGCATGTGGACCCCATTTAGGGAATGTTTTCAACACGTGAAATCTTCTATTCGATGTAACGAACATTTTGGGACTGGTTTTATATCGATCGGACAACGTTTCGATAATTTTTGGGGCATCGGAAGGTTTAGGATCGGGATTAAAAATAGTTAAAAATTTCTGAAAATTACGGGGCTTTAGTGGGAGGTTAATTAAGTAGTTAGTAACCTTCTATTACGATTTGGACAGGTTTAGGAGTCCCGGTGACAGTGACTGGCTCAGGAAAGCCGTACGACATGCATATCGAGGCGGCAGCTCGGACGGTCTGTGAGTAGACCTTGTTTTCTAAATTGGTGCATGCATAAATGTTTATTATATGTTTTAAATACTTGTTTGTGATGCCATGAGTGCATTTGGATGTGTGGTTACGTATAGGCACGTATTTCGAGGTTTCGGCCCTATGAGGTGCCTATACGGGGTTGTACTTTCTTTATTGGTTTAAATGAAGTGGTTTTGGGATTTCAAAAGGATAAACTCTAGTATGACACCCATTTTGTTTTGTCTCGGGCATATGATCCTATTGATGACCTACATGTCTTAATCGTGGTCGCGGCGGGTGCTATGTGCACGGCGACAAACGATATGACGCTCGCCTCCGGATTGGGATATGTTCCTTCCGGAGAGGTCAAGATGCACGATTTGTGGTCGGGAAGCTGATGGAGGCTCGACTTCGGAGTGCTGACGGTTCAGGATATCGATCGGTGATGAGTGCACCATAATCTTGCGTCGGTTGATTCGTTCACGGCGACATACCAGGATTGAGGGCGGTCCTGGATGGATGGTTGCACACATGACTACGATCAGAGTCGTGACTAACCCTTAGCTACCGGGCACGATGCCCAGCTGATGTCATATGTTTGGGCACGAGACCCAGTTGTTTTACATTGATGATTTCAGGTTAGGGACCCTAGATGGATTTCCAAGTTCATGGCGGTTTATTAGAAATGGCATGAACCCTGGAAAGGTTATTGTGGTATATGACGGTTTATGGGAACCGGGCATGAACCCTTAAATGGATGTTATAGATCATGACGGTTCAAGGGGACCGGGCATGAATGTTTATGTATGTATAAATATGTATTCATGTAACTTCCTTTACTTCTATTATCTCCTCCGGGAGGGTCGTTGGTTAAACGGTTAACAGCGGATGTGGTTGTTTTGTAAACTGTTTTTATAAATTGGTTGTTTTGTCCACTTCGATAAACTTCTTTTATAAACTGGTTGTTTTGTCCACTCACAGTTTTTAATGTTTTGACTGCCCTTCAGGTTGACAGCGGATGTGGACTGTAGTAGAGACCGAGATATCACATACCTCCTCTGGATCCTGGCATACTCTGATAGCCTGAGAGGGCAAAGGTCGGAAATATCCCGCGTGAATCCCAGTGGGATTGGGATGGGTCCTGTCAGCGTGGTATCAGAGCTCGGCTAGCTCATAGGATCCTGTCATGCTCTGATACTGTCAGTGTGGTATTAGAGCATAGGATTGCTTATCAGAGTGGGGGTTGTTTCTATTCGAGCAACCGTGTAGCTCTTGGAGTATGCGCAGGTCGTGGATGTGATGTCTCAATGGGCTGCAGTTCGTTATCAACCTGATAGTTGGGATGCTGGTACGATAGTTAGCAGGATTGAATCGCAGATCGCCTTGGTTTTGCATTTGATGCCTGGGTTGCATACCATTTGCTTGGATGCGTTTGAAAGCCTCGAGATGACTTGCAGAAAAAATTTATTATAGGTTTTTTTGTGTCTCCATAACAAATGGTCCATTTATGTCGTGGATGACAGTGTGGGACCCTACGAAAGGTGAACGTAATAGTACGTTAGAGTTTTGATCGTGAGACGGTTAGTTGGGATCATCTTTCACGACGTTGTAGGATCGGTTATGACAATTGGTTCGGTGTTATGACCATCGAATGATCAGATTTCGTTGAGTTAGATGGATATACTTCTGGGAGAAGTCGAATTCGAGGAATCCTAGATGGATTGATGTCTTTACGATGTCAATACCGCGTTGTCGGTCAGATTGTGGATTACACTGCAGTTGATAGTTAACAGTTGGGTTCAGAGGAACTCTAGGTGTATGGTTCGGAAATGTAAGTTGGCGAGTGTTTTGACTTTGGCGATTTCTCGGAGATGAGATCGTCGATCGAGTCATGTCATTTTGTGATGGGACTGCACTCTGTAGTCAGACTTGTACTTATCGGTTAAACCTAGTTGGTTGTCGTACTACCATAGTTGTGATGGATAGTTGGTGCAACTAAGGTCATGGATGACCTGGTAGACGACTTTGGTTGAGTCGAGTTACGACAGGTACAGATTGGTTTGACAGGTTAGTAGGGTTGGTACTTGTTGATGGAATCCTATAGTGGGGATACGGAGTAGTAGTACGTATGGTTGATTCTGTTGGATGCGGAGTCTGGATATCGAGATGTCCGGTAGTTAGCTCGGCAAGAGTTGTTGCAGACATGACTACCGAGAGTGGTTGTAGTTATGGTTTTTGGGAATCGGGGACGTTCGGGGAACATTTCCTTTTCACGTATGAGTTGTCAAGGTGACTGTAACCAGAGTTGTTGGGTACGAGGGAGGCAGAGTTTCTCTTATTCGAGCAGATGTACGGGGTCGTCGCTCGGTGTGAGCGGAGATCCAGGATTGTTAGTTTTGCACATGGCTTGCTGATACTGATACTAGTATGGATGCTCGTGTGCAGATGTGGAGGTTAGTACTGACACTAGTGTTGGTGCTAGTGTTGGGGATTGTACTGATACTGATGCTTGTGTTAGTGTGTTGATACTGATGCTGGTGTTAGTGTGCTGATACTAGTGTGAATGCCTGCGTGCTGGTACTCGCGCTGGTGCTGGTGCCGGTGATTGTGATGACGGTGTGTCACGAATCGGGATGTGACTCCGTCGAGGTGGGCATATGTTGGTATCTGTGGTCCGGTAGTGGATCACGGATAGGGTTAAATTGGTAATAGACACGTGGTTGATGTCCAAGTGTGTTGGTTCCGACAAAGTTAGAACTTCAGAATCGCAAGAGTTACGATTGAGGTAACGAGAGGAATGCGGGTTTTCCGTATTGGTAATGGGTAGTTCGAAGTCATTAGGGTGACTTCTCAGGTTCTGCCATGGCAGATGATGCGGGTGATAATTGTTGTCACCAGTACATAGGTCGGGTATTGGTTGGTGGACCTGGATTTATTTTGGGTCAACAAGTGGAGTTGAGTATATCGAAGTTAAGTGACTGAGATTTCTCATTTTCTGCTTGGTGGCAGATGATGTTTTGTTACATGGCATGGTGAATGCAATAAGTTTTTGTTCGCATCCACGTAGGATAAATTTTGAGGTCATTGTGTTGGATCATCCTTGATTCTTGTTGGGCGGAATGGCAAGGATCAATATGAGGTAATCAGAGAGAACCCACAGTCTCGACGTGTCTCGTCGTTGGCTGATCTGTTTAGTTATGGGAATTCGTTGACGAACGATCTAACAGTATGCAGATTGGTTGAGGGTGTAAGCCCCTATGGTTTGGAATCTGGTAGTTAACTATGTGGATCCACCTAGGGTTCGCAATGTGGATCATGATAGTGATGTTGAGGACTTTGGATGTCGTGACGATCCTCGATCGTGACGTCTATGGTCGGGTAACGTAGTGTTGGATCTGGATCGTGATCTTGATGATCCAGATAGGTGGAGAGTTTATTGCTCTTACGTGGATGTTTGAGTTGAGGATGTTGGGACTGAACTCCTTTTCGAGGTAAATCCCATATGACTTGCTACACGAGCGAGTAGGTGTCCGTCGATGTCGGATTTGGTCAGCCTAGATGTGTTGATGTTGGGATTGGCTTCCCTATGAAGTCAATCGAATGTAATGTAGTAATCGATTGAGCAGGTTACCGATAGGTTCAGAATTGGTGTGTCTCGGTAGACGAGAACAAGATTTCGAGTTTTGGAATCGGATTTCTCGATTACGATTCAGGATTCGATTTTGGAATTTGAAAGTGGATTTATGGATTTGGGTGCTGAATGATTATTCCAAATGCTAGCTTACGGAATAATGATTTCGGATTCGGATTTGGAAATGGATAATGGGTTGGAGTTTTGATTTTTCTAGTACTGGATTGGACAGATGGACTCTAGAATAGAAACGTGTTTTGGCTACGACCTAGGTTGTGGTCGTCTTGTTCTTGTGCTAGTTGTAGTCTGGTTGGTAATGGATGTACGTACCTTGTACGTAGTTCGAGGTACAATACCGGGCAGACTTATCATGCCTGGTGACGGTATATAGGTTATACCAGTAGTACATTGGTGAGCGTGTTGGTAGTCAGCTTAGTTCCGATACCATTGGATTAGTCGAGAACGTGGACTGGACGTTGGATACTATGCACTGGGTCATGGTATTCCTGATGGGTCTAATTACACACATGTCGAGTTAGATGTTGGTGATTGTATACTCAGGTTGAGTGAGTTGGTGGTTAGTGTAACCACGAGGGAGTATAGTGTAACGACCCATCCCAAATTCTAGGATTAGATTAGTGACTAATCACGATTAGTAAGCTTAATCGGGGATTAGTTGAGCGAAATCAGATGAACGATGCAAAATGACCATTTTACCCCTAGAATGGGTAAAACATTGACTTTTCATTCATGTGGTCAAATGGACATTGACCGAAGACCTTGACGTAGTTTAGGACGTCACGAGTTCATAGACAGGTGGCATGTTCAATTCCGAAATTCGAGGAAGAAGTTATGACGTTCGGAAGTTCAAGGGCATTTTGGTAATTTCGGTTAAAAAGAGAAAATAGTTGACTTTTTAACCGGGAGGTCCGATGGCCAAGGGCCAAGGACCGTTGCGTAGATCGGGACGATACGAATCCATAGACAGGGGACACGTCGAATTCGGACGTTCGACGGCGAAGTTATGGTTCAAGAAAGTTCAAGGGAACTATTGCACGTTTTACGAAACGACTTAGCTTTTGTCCTTAAGTGGGCCAGATATTTTAGAAGGGCCCAATGGATGAGTGACAAGTGTCACTCATCCATTGCTCATTATGATCCCATACATGAATACCATCCCTTAGTCGTGCAAACCATCCCACACAAAACTCAAACCCGATCCCACGCCATTTCTCTCCTCTGTGCAACCCAAACCATTCCACTTCCATTTGATCCAAATTGAGGCTGAGACATGGGATGACTAAGGACTGGTGGAGGTTGATGGACGGCCAGAACCGCGTGGACAGCGGCTTGGAGGAGTCAAACTCGAGCGGGTAAGTTTTCATTCAAAATTCCATTTTGGGTTTTAGGCATTAGGGATGATATCTGAGGATTGGATGATGGTTGTTAGGTCCATAGGAGTGTGTAGGGGAGCCTTGGACAGCGGTGAAGGGCTAAGACGCCGTGGGGGCTGATCTAGAAAAACTGGGCCGCGGGAAAAGCATTGAACCCACGGGTTTAGAGCTTATTTCTTCATTCTCTTTATATAAATAGGCTCCTAAGGAAGTGACCAAGAGATTAGGAATGATTAGGGATGGAATCGGACCGAAATAGGGGAGGAAAAATCAGTGGACCGATCACGCCGGTCCGATTCAGCTCAAACCAGGTGGACCAGGCTGAACCGATTCGCTTGAGGAAGAAGAATGTGCTACAGTACCGCGAGTGGAGACCACGCGCAGTGGCATCTTGGGGCTCGTGCAGGCGCGTGGCCCACAATTTGGGAATGTTTTCAACACGAGAAATCTTCTATCCAATGTAGCGAACATTTTGGGAATGGTTTCGTATCGATCAGACATCATTTCGATAATGTTCGGGGCATCGGAAAGTTTCGGATCGGGATTAAAAATAGTTAAAAATTTCAGAAAATTACGGGCCTTTAATGGGAGGTTAATTAAGTAGTTAGTAACCTTCTATTACGATTTGGACAGGTTTGGGAGTCCCAGTGATAGTGATCAGCTCGGGAGAGCCGTATGGCACGCATATCGAGGCGGCAGCTCGGACGGTCTATGAGTGGACCTTGTTTTCTAAATTGGTGCATGCATAAATGTTTATTATATGTTTTAAATACTTGTTTGTGAGGCCATGAGTGCATTTGGATGTGTGGTTACGTATATGCACGTATTTCGAGGTTTCGACCCTATATGGTGCCTATACGGGGTTGAACTTTCTTTATTGGTTTAAAAGAAATGGTTTTGGGATTTCAAAAGGATAAACTCGGGTATGAGACCCATTTGGTTTTGTCTCGAGCATATGACCCTATTGATGACCTACGGGTCTGAATCGTGGCCGCGGCGGGTGTTATGTGCACGGCGACAGACGATATGACGCTCGCCTCTAGATTGGGTTCTTTCCAGAGAGGTCACGATGCACGATCTATGGTCGAGAACTCGAAGGAGGCTCAACTTCGTAGTGCTGACGGTTCAGGATATCAGTCAGTGATGAGTGCATCATGATCTTGTGGTGGTTGCGTCGGTTGATTTGTTTGCGGCGACATACCAGGATTGAGGCCGGTCCTGGATGGATGGTTGCACACATCACTATGTTCAGAGTCATGAATGACCCTTAGATACCGGGCACGATGCCCAGCTGATGTAATATGTTCAGGCACGAGACCCAGTTGTTTTACATTGATGATTTCGGGTCAAGGACCCTTAATGGATTTCCAAAATGCCCTTCTCATTCTACAACCGTAACTCAACTGTCCGAGGTCTGTTTTCAGCGTGTCACCTTTCTACGGACCCAGGGTATCGAGACCTTCCTGACGGTTTTTGAATTACATGAAAATTCCATGTCGTTTGAAAAGTCAACAATTTTCCCCTTCTCAACTTAATTACGGAAATGCCCTTGGACTTCTGAACGTCATAACTTCTTCCCTGATCGTCGGAATCGGATGTGCCACTTGTCTATGGACTCATGACGTCCCGAACTATGTCATAGTCATCAATCAACGTCCGTTCGACCTGCCACACAAAAATTCAACATTTGGCTATACTATTCACAGGGGTAAAAGCGTCATTTCAATTATCATTTTACATTCTTTGAGGTTCCGAGGCATTACATGAGGCCCCGTGTTTGTATTTTCGGGCTAAGTCCCGAGGTTTGAGAAAAAGGAAAATGATTTTGATTTTCATACGCGGTTTTCTAATACTTGAAATGAAATGAATTATGAAATGGTTTTCGAATGCATGCATTGGTTTTACGTGGAGGGTAGAAATGTTCTTTCTGTAAACAAGTTTTATAATTGATTTATTTTTGTCCACTCACACCTTTTGTGTTTTTATTCACCTTCCAGGTCGTGGCACGATGATCCAGGCTGATCGAGAGGTGGAGGCATGAGTGGGCACATGTGCGGCTATCCCTTGTTTGGCAAGTGCTTAGGGCAATTTTGGGAACTTCAGTTAACTTGTCTGACGGGAGTAGGACTGGGCACGGTTATCAATATTTCTCAGGGGACGGTCCTGTCAACTTGGTATCAGAGCACTAGGTTATTGATTCTGTTGCCACATCATGCCTCTGAAACGTAAGCCTCGTGCGCGACCTGGTAGTGAGACAGGTAGACGAGGGTGTATGAGACCTCGTGATAGATCTCGGATGAGATTGACCCTGGATTGAGGGTCACGTGTTAATCAATGTACACTGTGAACTATTGTCTATTAGACATAGCATTGTGTTAGTCGTAGGGACAATGAGCCTAGTGTCCAGAAAGGTTGCACATTTGGGCAAGTTACACTGGTGATGAGATTATTATCAGTGGATTCCTTAAGTGGAATGTGTGTCTTAGGCCTCATCGGTCGTATAAGATGTGGTTCACGATCGGTATTTGCTCGGTGACTGGGTATGTCAATGATAGTATGGCTGATTGGTATGAGATTGGACTCAAGAAGAGTCGAGATATGGTTATAGGACTCAAAATGAGTCAGGATATTGGTTAGGACTTGAGATGGGTCATAGGAATATATCAGGGCTCGGGAGGAGCCGGAAAAGTTGAATTTTACTATGGTTGTTGACACGGGCGAGACTAGTATAAGTTCAGATACTAGTGGGTTATAAATTATGAATTGGTCTTGTTTAACTTTGTTTACTGGACTTATGGGTTGCGTCAGTTTCATTAGTGACTGAGGTTTGGGTGGAGACCCGAGATATACAGGGATTTGGACTTAGGTGATAGTCCAGTTCAGTGGGGTGTTAGTTGGGTCCACTGGGAGACAAAGTGATAAGGGTACTTATACAGCAATAGTTATGATTGTGGGTCGTCTGGTCACATCATAAGGCAATGGTTATATAGACTGATAAAGTGATATGGCACTGTTGGGGTGCAACGGAGCAGGGATTGGCTCCTGCATCGATTGTTAATGTGACAGGCGAGGGAAGAGTTGGTAGGGCCGTGATGGAATGGACCATAGGGGCATGATCAGATTGGGACCACTTGCATGTGGATTGCAGTTATTAGCATGAGGTCTGAGTAGCCGCTAGAGTGATGTCCTGGATACCTAGTACTTGTGGTCATGACGTAGGTACTTAGTAGGTCCCGGGCTATCCACTCATCTGTGTCTTGAGATTGTACATTGGATGAGTATAGAGATATCCATGATTGGTTATGATACGGAAATCGAGGAACTGACTGGAGTTACATGCGTGACAAATATGATAAGATTAATGTTGTAACATTGATAATTATATATGGTGAAATTGGTGGTACATAAGGGGGGTAGACCTATCGATGCGTGGCCACTAAGGATGACAAATGTTATTTGCCTAGTGGCTGACATGGGGTATTTCTTGATTTGGATGATTTGGATGTAATCCTTGAGATGGATTGGTTGATGACTCATGATACCTCTATCGAGTATGTCAATTTGAGAGCGATATTTTGAGTTCAGGACTACCAGAAGTTATGTTTCAGAAAGACTCGAGAGTGTTATCGTCTAGAATGATTTTGATCTTCACAACCGATGGACTGTTGGTATGAGGTAATCAAAGTTGCTGGTCAAGTGTGTGGTATAGATGATTAATGTATGAGATGCCTGGTGATGGCTGAAGATGCACATATTTCTCAATACACATTTCCTGAGGTTTTGCCAGGATGAGAGATTGAGTTTATGATGGTCTGAGTTTACAGATTGATTATAAATAACGTAATAAGGTAACAGTATGGAGACGTATCCTGCATCACGAGCTGATGATTTGTGGTTCTGTTGGAAGGTTGTGATTATTGAGCTTATTGAGAGAGGCCAATATGGTGGTGACTGTCGGTTATGAGTAAAAGAGAAAAAGATAATGTCCGGATTTGATATGGCCAAGGTTAGTTGATGGTGATACCCTTGGATGGCCAAATGGACTAATTATACTCGTGAGCTGATGAGTCAGGTATTCTGACCACATTGGGATGGTCTATGGTACCATGATTGATGATTAGTTGGTGTACTTACATTTACGGATGAGCATGTAATATACTGAACAGATGTAGTGAATACCTCAGGAAGAAAAATATGTGGTTGAATGAGTGTTAGGTCGACCAGGGTAGAATTGTGAAACAAATACTAATAACGGTCGGGATCAATGTGAATCCCAGGAGAAAAAAAAACAGATGTAATGGTCAATGGAAAATAATTAAAGGCTGTAACAGGGAAAATGAGTTGTTTGGGGTTTTGATGAATACCGTAGAGGATCGTAGCGGAATTCTCTACAATGTTTTGCCAGTTATGGTGATTGACCCAGAAGGAGGTCAGACTTATTAGAAATGAGAACTGAGATAGAATGGTTACAAATGGAGAAACAGTGACTTATGTTCGATGTTGACCCTTTTTGTGTGTATAATGAGATGTCACTATGAGATTTGGGTTCGGTAAGGTATGTATCGATGATTGTTGAGATTACGACCGCATTGTCAGATAAGGTATTAGTTGGGGAGAGAATTGTCATATTTGATCACTTAAGGATAGATGAAATCCTGTTATTGAGGGAACTCCATAGGATTGGAGTAATACATGATTTCTGATCATTTGAACTATTGGGGTCCAACGGTAGGATCATACTTGGTGTATGGTGGAGTCGAAGTTAAGAAAGGGATGTGATTTTCGATATAGTATGAATGAACGTACTGAGTGCTTATTGGCAATAGGAAAGCATCAGGAGGAAAGGTTGAATTCATTATACATAGTGACCCTGAGAAAGGGACATGGCGTGATTAACCTAGCGAGGGGAATGAGTTCCTGAGTTATTGAACCTTATGATCATATTGCCTTGGTGGCCTGATGAAACATGTGTGAGGATTTAGCTATTGTATCATGGCACGAGTGGATGACATGTGAGCGAGAAGATATGACTGATTCTTGTGTCTCTTGGATTGTGTGGACTCGAACGTGAGCTAGGCTACGTATTCCAAACCAGTATGTGGTATGACTGCCCATGGGGCAGGGATTTACAAAGAGATTGAGACTGGTTGTATGATTTCAATAAGTTGGGTGTGACTTATATCTAGTTGGGGTTGATTATATTTCGAGTTGATCTTAGACATGTATCCTCGGGAAAAATATTATGGCACCTACTGATTGGAATTTCGAGGATGATATTCTTTAAGGGGGGTAGGTTGTAATGACCCGGACATTCGGAAAAAGGAAAATTTGGAAAATTTGAAGAAAATGATGATTTTGCCCCTAGAATTGGACGAACAGTTGACTTTTAGTTCCAGCGGTCAAACGGACTTTGACCGATGACCGTGACGTAGTTTGGAACGTCACGAGTTCATAGACAGGAGGCACATCCGATTCCGACATTCGAGGAGAAAGTTATGATGTTCGGAAGTTCAAGGGTAATTCGGTAATTCGAGGACCTTTCATGAACCTTTCATGTAATTCAAGGATCGTTGGGTAGGTCTCGAGACGCTGAATCCGTATACAGGCGGCACGTATCAATCGAAGTTCAGACGACCATGTTACGGGCTTAGAAGAGTGAAGGGCATTTTGGTAAATTGTTAAAGCGAGGGCAAAATGGTAATTGGACAATTAAATAAGAAATGGGACGGATTGGGCTGATTCAGCCACGGTGATGCCACCAAATGACACATGTCACTTTGATGAAACAATTAGCGGTCCTAATTAGCAAGAAGTGGCAAGTGGTGGGAATTAGCTAAGTGCAGATAAAGAGAATTGAATCAGTGTGTGTGACGGTGGTGGAAATATTCAAACAAAAAACAGAGACTAAATATCAAGTTATGATCTTGATCGACCACCCTAACAACCTATTGAGAGAAAAGACGAACTGGAGCAGAATTAAGAGAGGAATTACTGAGAACGGAGATTGAGAGAGTAAGAAAAGTGATGAAAATCGTGAAAGGAAAACCAAAAACCCGAGACCTGTTCTTGACCAATTGAGATTCAATTTTGAGTTATAGACCAGCCCAAGTCAAATTAAGATTAGATTATGCCTTCTGGGACCCTTATTAGTTGATCCAAATCAAGAATTTCAAGGTTCGAAGCTCTTGGAACCATGAACAGACATGGCGGAATCCTAGAAATCTTGAGCTTGTGTTCGTGCAATTAGGGGTAAGTTTTCATGAAATTGGTTACAAAATCATCTTTAAAGTAAGTCTACGACGCTCCCTAACTAATTAATTGAAGAAATAGATGACTGTTTGATGAACTGGGACGATGAACTTTCATTAGAACTTGAATTTAATTGAGTTGATTCGAGGCAGTGACGAGTGAAATGAATGTTACAGACCCTTAATTAAGTTGGTTGCGATGCTATGTGATGGATCAATTGAAGAAAAAAAGTTGAATTTGGGAGGAATTGAACCGGGTCAACACGCGGGCTAACGGGTTGAAATTGCAGGAAATCGGGTTACAGGGATGAGCACTGTAGCAGCGCGTGAGCTTCACGCGCAGCCACTCAAGGTGGCACGTGGGGGCGCGTGGGACCGAATTTCGAGGTGATTTCAACATGAAACTTTCTTCTTTTATTATAACGAACATTTTGGCACTAGTTTCGAGGAAATCGGATATCGTTTCGATAGTGTTCAGTGTATCCGAAGTTTCCATATACGTATTTAAATCCCGGAAAAATTGGGGAAAATTATATGAAGTATATTGGAGTGTTAGTGACCCTCGATATTGATTTTGGACAGGAATTATGATTTTTGAAATTTACGGAAAAATGTGCAGCTCGGAAACGGGCCGTTTGGACGGTGTGTGAGTGGACTTTTTTTTCTTCTAAATTTCAATGCATGCATAATCGTTTTATCTGCTTTATATTTATGATTTCTATGCTTATTCTTATGGTAATTACGATTTTCGTATTTATACGTATTTCGAAATACAATACATAATTGCACGTATTTCGAGACTATGGTTTCTCCTATGCTTTGATGATGGTTTAACGGATGTTTTTGTATGATTTGTGCGTATCATGTTTTGATGATGTTTTGATTATGATTGTGAGTATGATTTACGGTTTTCGCACGTATGTCGAGATTACAGATTTGCACGTTTTACAAGATTTCGAGTATGTTGTGATTTGACCATGGTTTTGATATTTGAATTTGGGATTTGAAATATGATTTGATTTCAAAGATTTAAAACGGATTTCGGGAAAAGGTAATTTCGGGCTTGATGCCCAGTTCATAACAGTGGTTTTGATGAACAAGATTTCGGGTTTCGGAAACTTGGAAATGGATTTCCAGATTTGGGTTCGGAATGGTTATTCCGGATGCCTGCTTATGGAATGAAGGTTCTGGATTCGGATTTGGAAATGGAGGATGGATATGATTTGGAATTTGGACTACGATGGATTCTGGATTTGTTATGAATTACACATGGTTTTGGGTTTAAAGACCCGGTATTATTATTGGATCATGTTGATGTGACAGGGGAGGGCCCTTGATTGATATGTTTTGAGTTTAAAGACTCGGTTATTGTGATATCCCCCGAGGCCTATTGATTGTATTATGAGTTTAAAGACTCGTTGATATCTCGAGAAGGCCTAATTATGTGCATGATTTTGATTTTAAAGACTCGGGTGCACATGAGATCCAGCAAATTGATTGAGTTGTGATTTACTGTGGATTTCCGATATTTGCTGATGTGTTGGGTAATGACCCGGTTTATATGGCTTGATGGATTTTTGGGTTATGTTCTATACTTGGATTTTGCTTCATGATTTTGGGCTGAGGCCCCGTGTTTGTATTTTCGGGCTAAGGCCCGAGGTTTGAGAAAAAAGTAAATGATTTTGATTTTCATACACGGTTTTTTGATACTGGAAATGAAATGAATTATGAAATGGTTTTCGAATGCATGCATTGGTTTTACGTGGAGGTAGAAATGTTCTTTCTATAAACAAGTTTTATAACTGATTTATTTTTTTCCACTCACACCTTTTGTTTTTTTATTGACCCTGCAGGTCATGGAGTGATGATCGAGGCTAACCGAGAGGTGGAGGCATGAGTGGGCACGTGTGCGGCTATCCCTTGTTTGGCAAGTGCTGAGGGAAATTTTGGGAACTTCAGTTAACTTTTCAAACGGAAGCAGGACCGGGAACGGTTATCAATGTTCCTCAGGGGACGGTCCTGTCATATATTGTCCGCTTCGGGCCTCCTCGCCCTCATGGTTTTGTTTTCGGGAGCTCACGGTGCAACTTCCAGGGGGTCACCTATCATGGAATTGCACCAGCCTCAACTCGCTTAACTTTGGGGTTCCAATCCCTCCCAAAGCCACTGAGCTTCCAAAAGGTCTCGTTTAGCTCAGAGTTGTGTAGCGGCCCACTTTACCTAACACGATATTGTCCCCTCTGGGCGACCAAAGCCACACCCGTAGTGTTTTGTTCCCGGGAGCTCACGGTTCAACTTCCCAGTGGGTCACCCATCATGGGATTGCTCCAGCCTCCACTCGCTTAACTTTGGAGGGGAGATTGGGACGGGTACTGACATCCTTTGTGATTCCTTGATGAGTTCTTGAAGATATAGCTTTGGAATGATCACATTTTTTTGTAAAACACGATTTAAACCTCAACTACGTAATCTGCACAAACTTCAAAAAAAATATCATTTTCTCCTATTGTTTGAATGATTATAATCAAAAGATAAGTAAAAGGGATAACAAATAATATTGAAATAATGCTCAATTGGTGACTTATCACCTTATTCGTCTACTTTCAAGTTAAGGAAAATCAAGTCCTCGCCGTAGGAGGAATTCAAGAGAGAGACTGAAGAGAAACCCGAGAAGGAAATGTTTCCCAATCCATTTTCAATAAGGAAACGTTGCTGAAGACGTAGGCCTAGGATTTTCTCTACAAGTACACCCCAAAATTATTGTTAAGGATGGATCCCCTTGTAATCCCTTAGTCGAAATACAAAAACCTTTACTTTCTTTCAAGTTCTTTCTTTTACTTTTCGGATTTGATAGTGGTGCTTCGAAGACTTGGACTTAGCTTCTTCTTCTTTTTCTTCATTCATCCATTGTGTAATACTAACTTTACTTTACATTGTTATTATGTTTCTTTAAGCATGCGTACCCAAACCTTTCCTGATAGGATCCACCCCTAATCCAACTTACCGTCATCTTCCGACACTTCTAAGTCCAAAATTCCAATCATGGCACGTTATCCTTAGGTATGCCAAACTCTGAACGCCACCTAGGGGAAAATCCTAAACTCTTTGCTATAAAAGAAAAAGGTAACCCCGGGATCCAAAAAAAATGTGTACAACACGACCAAGGATAGTAAATGTACCTGTCACCATGTTGGGTGCTGACTGAACCTCCTGTTGAGTCAACGAAAAAACACGGGCCTGGAGTCCTGAAGATCGGCCGCGTCCCCTCAAACCACTAGTGGCACCTCCACCTCCTCTGGTGCCCGCTGCCCCTGAAACTGAGGTCGTACTCTGTCTTGGCTCCGCCGTACCTCGGCCTGCACCTCCACCCAGTGGTAAGGACGGACATTCCCTTCGGTAGTGACCTCGCTCACCACAGTAAAAGCAGATGACACTAGAAACATCCCGAATGGGTCCTCCACTCGGTCTCCCGGTGGACGTAACGGATGTCGCACTGGCTTGCGGAGTCAGCTATGCTCGGTGTCCACGGAACCCTGAACTCTGGAAACTACCAGGTCTGCCAAAAAGGTCATCGCCCGCGGATGAAACTCCACTGTAATTGCCCCTCTTCGGGGTCCTCTGGCTCGAAGTTCTAGAAAAAGGATGCTCTCGGCGTTGTACTGGCAAACTAGGTTCCACCCTTACTGCAGCATCCGACAACTCTCTAAGAGTCGCAAACGATCCAGCCGTCACTATGGTTCGAATCTCACGTCGCTGGCCCAACTCAAACCTGCGGCACTTCTTGGCTTCCGTAGCCACAAACGCAGGAGCAAAACGGGACAACATCTGAAACTTCTGCTCGTACTCAGCCACAGTCATACTCCCCTGTTGGAATGAGCGGGGGTAGTACTGATCCAGGAAACGCTCCCTAAATGTCTCCTAGGTCACTGTGTGGGCATCCCACCTAGACAATTCAAGAGTGTACCACCACTCGTACGCCGCACCGTCTAGTAGAAAGGTAGCTAGTAACACCCCGTCCTCCGGTGGGCAACGCATCACTACGAAAATCCACTCGAGTCGAATAATCCACCTGTGGGCTTCCTCAGGGTCTGCCCTACCACTAAACGTCGTAGCCCCAAGCCGCTGGGCTCACTTGATCGTAGCGCTCTCCGTCTCTCTCGCCGCATAGTCTGCAGGTAGTGGAGGGGGCTCACGTCTCGGAGGCATGGTCAATCGTATGCTGAAAGAGGCATAAAGTCAGTATGAACGACCTAGGCACAACCATATTCCCGACACAACCCGTCAACCTATGCACTGATACCAATTGACAGGACCCACCCCGATTATCACCTCGATAACCGAGGCGAACCCTGCTCCCGTCTGACAAACACACTTAAAAGACCAAAATAACCTTATACACAACAAAATGCACATTGTCAGACTAGGGAGAAAAGTCATACAGTTTACAGAGCATAGTAACAGTACGAAAACAAATACAAGCCCTACTGTAAGCTAAGCGTGCAACGGATGACTTTATGCCTCGGACTCTGCCTCAACGGTAGCCCCAACGCTCGCACCACAACCTAGAGGGTGTTAAAAACATTAAAAACGTGAGTGGACTAAAAATAAATAAGAATTATAAAACCATTTACAAAATAAAATCGGATTCACCCTCCGTTTGAAAACATGCATGCATAACCAAGTATCTTAAAACCACCATATAAATGATATGAAAATAAACGTGGAAATAATCAGAAATCAAAACCAATGTTCAGGCACTCGACCCTAAATCCGTAGAAACTAAGTTATTCGGGTCACATCCCAAACCTTTGAAAAACCAGTGAAAAACATCGATCATACAAGTTTACTGGATCTCAAGTGCGCCGGAGTCTTTAAACTCAAAACACAATGCGCAATAACCAGGCCTTCCCAGGATATCAACGAGTCTTTAAAATCAAAACACAATCACAGGCCTCAGGGGTTATCATCATCACTGAGTCTTTAAACTCAAAACCATACCGAGTCTTTAAACTCAAAACATATAAATCCAGGGCCTTCCCCCCGTCAATCCATCCGAGTCTTTAAACTCAAAACCAGATCCATTGGGTTTTCCAAGTCTTTAAACTCAAAACCATTTTTCAAGCATAAGAAAATTCATCAAAATCCGAAAACCAATGCCAAACTGGAAATCTTTGAAAACCGAAACTACGTTTGATTAAAAGGGGACTTCCTCCCGAAGAATGGGGGACACCTAGATTGTGTCCAGTGGCTTCTAGACACTTTCACGTTTTTGTTTAAATTGTTTGGGTTTGTTGTCGTTCAAATGTGAGAAACAGAAACAGAAAGACTGAGCCGTGAGGAAATCGATCATTTCCCAAGTCTGAGTCGTGCGTGTGTTCTTTGTGGAGTGTTTAGAGTTAAGTTGAGAAGCTGGTGAGTGTTTTTGGGTGAGTGTTGAGTGAGGAAAAGGTTGGGAATGGTGGGGAAAACAGTGAAAACATAGAGGTTCTTCGTGCACGGCTGAGAGCCCAATCAATCAAATTGATCCAGCTTGGTTTGTGGTGGTGATCAGAGGACCTGAGGAGTTCTTTTGGGACCCTGAGACTCGCGGCAGAGCTCACGGCGGTGAGCAGACAGACGGTTAGGATTCGGGTCCCCTGTTTTCTAGTTTTGAATATAATGAAAAGTCGTGGGTTTTGGTAGGTGTTTGAGACATTCGTGTGATCCTAACAGTTGTAGGCAGCTAGTACTGAGCTCAAGGATTCAAAATCGTGGCTGGAAAGACAACTTGTGGCTGGGAACAGCAACTCGATTTTTCTGAGTTTTGCTTCGACTTTGGGAGGTGAGATTTAGACCGTTATTTCGTGTGTTAATTAGATGAATCTGTTGATTAGAGTGGGACTAAACTATTGGTGAAGAGACGATTGAAAATTGACTGGATTTGAGTGAGAACTGGCCTCGCCAGCTCGGTTCGACCGAATCGGTCTGGACTGGTCTGAACCGGGTTGGCTGGAGGTAGGAGACGATGAACAGTGCATGTGCGTGGCTCCCACGCGCAACCCCTTTGGGCAGCGCATGAGGGCACATGGGGACTGTTCCGGGCGAAACGTTCAACATGGTTTTCACTCTAATCGATGCAATGAACATTTTAGGACAGGTTTCGGGTCGATCGGACACCGGATCGGGATAGTTTTACGTGTTCGAAGGTTTAGGGGTTCGTTTAAAATACGTTTAAAAATCTGGAAAAATTGGGGAAATTAGGGTAAGCTTAAATGAAGTGTTTGTGACCCGAATTGATGACTTTGACAAGTCGGAAAATTCCTGAGCCAACCGAGGAGCGGACAGGGCGCGAGTGACGTGTTCGGAATTGTGAGTGGACTGTTTGTTTTCCTAACCGAGCACGCATAACTGTTTTTACTTATGTTAATCAGGTTTCGATTATGCTTTTATCCTTTTGATATATGGGATTTCATGATTATGATTTCTATATTCTTGCTTTACTCGATTGCACGTTTTTAAATATAAGTTTATCGGATTTGCACGTACTTCGAGAATATGATTTATGTGATGATTTTGAGTATGGTTTCGAATGAATGATTATGTTTATACGCATTATGTTTTATTAAGATTTGTGGATTTGATTTGAGGTTGGAAGTGAAATTCAGGAGGAAGTCCCCTTTTAATCAAACGTAGTTTCGGTTTTCAAAGATTTCCGGTTTGGGTTTGGTTTTCGAATTTTGATGAATTTTCTTATGCTTGAAAAATGGTTTTGAGTTTAAAGACTCGGAAAACCCACTGGATCTGGTTTTGAGTTTAAAGACTCGGATGGATTGACGGGGGGAGGGCCCTAGATTGATATGCTTTGAGTTTAAAGACTCGGTATGGTTTTGAGTTTAAAGACTCAGTAATGATGATACCCCCTGAGGCCTATGATTGTGTTTTGAGTTTAAAGACTCGTTGATATCCTGGGAAGGCCTGGTTATTGCGCATTGTGTTTTGAGTTTAAAGACTCCGGCGCACATGAGATCCAGTAAACTTGTATGATCGATGTTTTTCACTGGTTTTTCAAAGGTTTGGGCTGTGACCCGAATAACTTGGTTTCTATGGATTTAGGGCAGAGTGCCTGAACATTGGTTTTGATTTCTGATGATTTCCACGTTTATTTTCATATCATTTATATGGTGGTTTTAAGATACTTGGTTATGCATGCATGTTTTCAAATGGAGGGTGAATGTGGTTTTATTTTGTAAATGGTTTTATAAATCTTATTTATTTTTAGTCCACTCATGCTTTTAATGTTTTTAACACCCTCCAGGCCGTGGTGTGAGCGTTGGGGCTACCGTTGAGGCAGAGTCCGAGGCATAAAGTCATTCGTTGCGCGCTTAGTTTACAGTAGGGCTTGTATTTGTTTTCGTACTGTTACTATGCTCTGTAAATTGTATGACTTTTCTCCCTGGTCTGACAATGTGGGTTTTGTTGTGTATAAGGTTATTTTGGTCTTTTAAGTGTGTTTTTCAGACGGGAGCAGGGTTCGCCTCGGTTATCGAGGTGATAATCGGGGTGGGTCCTGTCATTTCTTAGCTAGGGGCCATTTTGAAGCCCTAAGTTATGAGTCTCAAATTATTGCTTATGTGTCGTACTTTCGATGCTATGTTCATGAATGATTGATTTGATTTGTGTTATATCTATCTTTTATGTGGTTCATTTATGGAGTGCACATATACTTTGTTAAACGTAAAGTAATGCTAAAACGTTAAGGCTAATGCATACAATATGTAATAATATTAAGTTTCTAAGTATGAAAGAGTTTTCAAGACTCTAATCAATTCAATTTGAGTTAATGAAAAGATGGTTTCCATACTCTGAAATTCAATCTTCAATCAATCTTAACATGCTTAATGATCTTCTAGCTTCATCGGAATAGTATGTGTTTCACATATCATGAGAAGACAAGTTAAATAATTCCCTAGTCTTAATGCACTATTGGATTAAGGTAGCATAATAAGAAGTTTGAATGAATTCATGTACCCGGTGGTTTGTTCCAGGTTGATGACATCATGACATAGTAAAGGTAGTAGGATTAAAAGAAATTGGGCGAGACAAAGGATGAATGGGAGAGTGCCAATGTCGTTGGCAACCAAAGAGGACAACATCATCCTATGAATGATAGCTTCACATCTACCTACAATGGGGGCTAGAAGAACCATCTGGACTTCTGATGGAGGGACAATGACAATACTCATAATGCAATCAAAATAGCACCTCCTACAATAAACCTCTATCAGAGTTCTTTTAGAAGCCTCAGGTTTCTCTAAACTCTACACCTAATAGTGCTCCACTTACTAATCCTAATTATGATAAGATGTTTGAAGCAATAACCGGGTCTACTAAGGCTTTAGTGCAAACTCAAGAAGCTCAAGGATAGGATATTAAAAATCTTAAAAAGTAGATGGAAATGTAGTGAGCACCTTAAACCAAATCTGAGAGGAAGGAAGAGTTTCGGGAGGTACTATCCCCAATCCTTCATATGAACATGCCAAAGTTGTAACTACAAGGAATGAGAACATGTTGGGAGAACCTTCCAAAAGGGCCATGGGAACAAAAAGGAAAAAGAAGAGGAAGACATGGGAGCCTTAAAGCTTGGTGAAGAAAAAGATCCAGTAACCTCATAGAAACCCTCACCCTCGGCCTCATAAAAAATCAAAACCTAAAGGTAAACCTTCTATCCCTTCAAGTTCGAATTTTGCTAACCTTCCTTTTTCTTGCTTACATTTCTCCATCAGATTTGCTCAATCTAAGAAAGATAAAATGGAAAAGGCTATCCTAGAGACCTTCAAGAAGGTGCAGGTCAATCTACCTCTCTTAGTGCCATCAAACAAATCCCAAATTATGCTACGTTCTTGAAGGAAATTTCCACAACACAGAGGGAAAACCATGAGAAGGAGGTGGTGCAGGTAAGTGAAAATGTTTCTACGGTGCTACAAAGGAAACTTCCACCCAAGTGCAAGGATCCCAATGCTTCACCATTCCATGCATAATTGGTAAAACTAGATTTAAGTACTATGTTAGACCAAGGTGCATCTATTAATGTTATGCCTTATTCTGTTTATGCATCTTTAGGTCTAGGAGAGCTTATATATGATAGTTTTATTATCCAATTAGCTAATCGATTTATTGCATACTCATAAGGATTGTTGGAAGATGTGCTTGTGCAAGTTAACCACTTAATCTTCTCGGCATATTTCTCTGTGTTGGATATAGAGGAAAGAACCTTAAACCCTACGCCATTATTGCTAGGAAAGCCCTTCATGTGGAAAACTTGGACTAAAATTGTTGCATACTCCAGAGATTTAACCATCGAGTTTGATGGAGATGTTAATGGTTTCAACACTCCAGATGAGCTTGAGGGTCCAAATAAAGTATGGTTCTGCATGCCCAAATCCGTTCCCTCTCTAGGCCCAAAAATACACATCCCACCTAAGGTTATCAACCCATGGCCATAACACCTTGTCCCTAACGTGTGCCATCATTGTACTGGTCCACACATGTCTCAAATGATGACCCTTTGCTCAGTTCCTTGGAACCTTGGCCTTCCATTCTAGATTCCACTCAAAATCCATGGACCCGTAGCCACCATGGCAAGCAATAGCCCATAATATATATCAGCCATTTGACTATCTTACCATGCAATGGGCGCCTAACATCTAGGCCTTGCCATATCTCGCCCAGACGTTAAATAAAGTAGCAGGTTGTAACGACCCGTCCCGAATATCGGGATTAAATATTAATTAGTTATGAATTTAGAATGACTAGTCAAGGATTTGTTGAGAATATTCGGACGAACGGTGCGAAATTACCGTTTTGCCCCTACAGTTGGGCAAAAAGTTGATTTTTGACCCAGGCAATCAAATGGAATTTTACTGAGGACTGTTATGTAGATCGGGACGTTACGAGTACGTAGACAGGTAGCACGTCAAAATCGGAGGTTTGACGGAGAAGTTACAGGTCTAGAATGCTTTACGACACTATTCATGTAAACCGAGAAACTGACAAGTGGCAGGTTTGGATTGGACTGGAAATCTGGGTTGACCAATCAGTGAGCGACACCTATCCCTTATCTGATTGGCCCATTACCCCAAACACTGGGATCCTATTTCACTTTCATCTCCTTTATTCGATCAAACCCAAAACCCATGTGAAGCATAACCCGTACACCCAAAACCAACACCCACACCCTCATATCATCATCAATTGCTATTGGGCTATGAACAAAAGATGGAGAGGACGGTGAGACGATGATGATGGTGGTAACGACGTCGACCTTCGTGTAGGGTGGTGGGGGTTCGAAGGTAAAACCCGAAAGCCCTGTGTTAAATTCAAAAATGGTAATATCGAGTATAGTGAGTGATGATCGATTATAGTTATTGAAACATGTTATTAGAGGTCATACAAGTTGTTTGGGTCGATTTCGTGGCCTGAGGTGGCCTGTGGTGGCTAAAGACAGGAGAGGAGGTTGGCTGTTCATGCTTCAATCAGGAAGGTAAGCTAAAGGTCTAGTTTTCATGTTTTGAAGTCATGGATCAGTAGGAAACTCTTAGACGAAGAGTTAGGAGTTGCAATGGAAAACAGAGTCGAAATGAGTGAGATAAGGTGTCAAACCAGTCACTCCAGTCTAGTTGGACCGGATTTATAGGACCGAACCGGACCGGGTTCGACCAGAGGTTGAAGATGACAGGTGCAGGCACGTAGGGGCGCGTGGGACTTTTCTGGGCAAAGTTGTCAACATGTGATTTTATCCTTTCGATGTAACGAACATTTTAGGACTGGTTTCGTGTCGATCGTACACCGTTTCGAGGTAGTTTTGGGTGTCCGGAGGTTTAAAGCCTATGTAAAATACGTTTAAAAATTCAGGAAAATTACGGGGATTTAATGAGAGGTTAATGAGGTAGTTAGTAACCCTCTAGTATGGTTTGGACCGGTTTGGAAGTCCCAGTGTTAGTGATGTGGCTCGGAAGGGTGTATGGCACGCGTATCGAGGCAACAACGTAGGACGGTTTGTAAGGGTACAAAGTTTCTAAATTGTGATGCATGCATAAATGTTTTATATGTTATATATATGCGATTTACATAGTGATAATTGTGGCATTGGTGATTTACATGGTTGCGCGTATTTCGAGGTAATATCGTATTTGCACGTATTTCGATGTTACGATGTTATACTGTGGTTTTACATGCTTGTGATTTCGGTGATGGTTTAATGAAATGGTTATGGTTTTTGGAAAGATAAACTCGGGCATGAGACCCATTTGAGTTATATGATCGGGCCGGGGGCCTAGGTTGTTTACGAAATTGGGTTGGGACCCTTTGGAGTAATGTGATCGGGTCAAGGGCCCAGTTGGTTTATGAAATCAGGCATGAGGCCTAATTGTGATTTATAAATATGATTTTGGGTCGGCGACCCTAAATGGTTTTTGAATTATGGACTTGTGATGGTTTTATTGAAATTCTGGCAGGGCCCTTTGAGATGTTTTGAAATAACTTTATAAAAATGTTTTCCATATACCATCTTGATATGAGGATATGTGGATGGTCTTCTCCAGGTGTCTGGGACACTGGGGAAGTCACGGTGCATTTCGTACAAGGGTCATTATACGGAGTGACCGGACCGTACAGTGATTCAGGATCAGGATTGCTATGATTAGATGTCTAGGACGTCAGACATCTGGGATGTCAAAGATATGGACCCGGAGAGACCCCGGGCAGCACGCGTTGCTTTTACCGAGAGATATGACGTCTGGGACGTCGAGTGTCTAGGACGCTTTATGGATTTGGGCAGTGGCCCCTCGGTTCTGGATTTACGGATTTTGGTATTCTATGGTTTTGGGCTGAGTTCCCACATATGTTTGGATTTACGGTTTTTGGGCTAAGGCCCTAATAGTTTATTTAAGTAAATGGTTTGAATACTGGTTTTCAAATGCATGCATACTTTTATTGAAGTGCATAAATGTCCTTTTATGAAATGTGTTTTATGAATTTATTGATTTTTGTCCACTCACCGTTTTTTATGGTTTTAATGCCCTTCTGGTTGTTCACGGATGCGGGCTGTAGCAGAGACCGTGACATCGCACCCCTCCATATGACACTTCGTGTCAGATGGAAGTATGGCACATCCAGCGTTAATCCCGAGGGGATTACGATGGGTCGTGTTAGAGGTAGCTTAGTCCAGGTATGTATCTTTCAACCTCTATGTTTCTATTTTCATCGTTGAACCCTTACCTCTATTTTGTCTGTTTTTCATGCTTGTAACATTTAGTTCAATGTTTAATTTAGGTTTTAGGGTGACGATTTAACTTTCTAGATGGAAACTAACTAGTTTGGGGTACACAGGAAAAAATTTAAAATTTAAAATTTGTTTTAAATGTTTCTTTTATGTGTTTTGTTCTTTTTTGCTTTGCTAAGAGTCATGCCATGTCCATAAAGTTCATAATATGCACTTCACAATGCCATATTTTGAGTGATTAAGTGAATAAAGTAAATAAATTCGAGTAACCTTACAAAATTAGTGGAGACTTCCTTGTGAGATCTTTGAGCCTAATTGCCATTTTTTTAGTGATCTACTTATTTGTACTCTTAAACACTCATCACTTTTATTCATAATTATTGATCTCATTACATGATTTTTGCATTGGAGTTTTAAAAGCTGTATAAAATACATGCTCTTAATTTGATGTGTGGTTTGACAGAAGAAGTGATGTAGGCTTTGTGTGCTTAGACCTCTAAAGGCTTCATCCTACTCGATTGCATGCTCTCTAAGACAATTTTGAAGCCAAACACTCAGCCATTTCTTTCACCACCCACATTACAACCTACCCAATTACTCAGCCATTCAAAAAAGCCATATGCGATAAATTGAGTTTGGGCTAAGGTTACATTAAGTGAGAATCATAGTGAGAATGAAAAGTGTGAAAGTAGGTGATGCCCTATTCAAAGACATTGGCATTCAAAGATAAAAAATCCAACAAGTGGCAAGCCATTTTGAGTGTGAGGAAATTCATTGCATGATTTTGGTTCACTTCAAAGAAAAGAAAAAAAAACAAAAGAAAAGGAAGTATGTGCCAAAAACCCAAAAAGGAAAAGTGGAAAAAAAGTGAAAAACAAACAAGTTGAACTAAGTAAGCCAAGAACTCGACTCTACCATTAAGAAGGCAATAGTCCATGGGCCTCAAGTAGAGATTCAGTTTAGAATTTCAAGATTCAAGTCACAACTTCTCATGCCTTGGCCAAGCTCAGGTTCTTTGAATCCTACCCTTCTTTTTTAAACCCGAAAAGCTGAGCCCCATTACAACCCTTGATGGATGACCTAGCTGATCTTAAGGACAATCATTCTAGGATTAAGATAAGTATCTATGTTCTTAAATTTCAATTCCTTTCATGAGATCTTTTTTCCATAATTGGTTTTCTTTAATTATACTCATAGTGATTAATATGAAATTCCATAACATAAACTCATCACATACGCTTGAACGAGTGTAAGCTTAGGATTCGTGCGTTTATTGAGAGATATCTATGAGGATTAGAGTCCAGAAGGAATCTTTCTACGGTGCTGAGATGTGGTTGTTTTCAAGAAAAATTACTATAAATGTTGCCATATACACTTGACACATATAACTCATGGCTATGGGATATCTTTTGGTTTTGTAAAGCATGTTTTCTGATTTTGGTTCCTATTTACCTGTTCAATTATTTTCTCTAGCTTGTTAGTTGTCTACGTAAAACTTTGTGCGTATCGTGCTACTATAACCCTAAAAAAAACTCCTCATACTAGTTGAACCTAGAGGTTTTAATGTTTATCTTAACTAGATCAAGTCTTTTGTTTTTCTATTTTGCTAAGGGACTAGCAAAAGGTAGGTTTGGGGGTATTTGATAAGCCAATATTTATGCATCATTTTGATGACATCTAAAGCCCTTTTTACTTGTCTTTTGAGTCCATTTGTGCCAACAATAGGAAAAAATCATCTTTCTTGTGAGGCTTGTACAGAATTGAAAAGTGGGGATAATTCTAAAGAAAATGAAAAGAGAATGGTGGAGTTGGAACGAAGAAGATATCTTAGAGTGAAGTTTAAGCCCTAAACCG
The DNA here is from genome assembly GCA_032719365.1 of Prinsepia uniflora. Taxonomy (NCBI): domain Eukaryota; kingdom Viridiplantae; phylum Streptophyta; class Magnoliopsida; order Rosales; family Rosaceae; genus Prinsepia; species Prinsepia uniflora. The sequence continues at coordinate 35,282,588 of CM064865.1, forward strand.
AGTCCCGGGACTGTCCTAGTGCGAGTTTTAGAGCCTACTCCAAGGTCATCTCAGAGCCCAATTCTAGTGTCCAGCGCCTGGGCAAGTCCAGTGCCTGGGCAAGACCAGTGGGGCCCTCTTTTCGTCTCCCTTGTGCCAGCGATATAATCAATGTACCCTCCCTCACTTGACATGCGCTTGAGACTCTAATGCTACATTCTATCCAACTGCACTCCTAATGTAACGACCCATCCTGAATTTTGTGATTATCGAGGTTAATTAAGGACTAATCGAGGATTACTGGACGATTTGAGGTAAAAATGATGATTTTGTCCCTAGAAGAGAAAAATGTTAACTTTTGACTCGGAAGGTCAATTACATATGGACCGAGATCCATTACGTAAATCGGGGGATTTTGATTCACGTAGACAGGCGACACGTTGAATTTTGACATTGTACGGGAAAGTTATGGGTCTAGAATGGTTCGATTGGATTTTACGATTACACGTTATTCGAGGAAGTTAACTTTTAGTTTGCTTTAATCCTGAGGGATTAGGGATGGGACCTATCAGCTTGGTATCAAAGCACTGAGCTGCTTTTGTGGTGTCGCACAATGAGGGTGCACGATAGTTTTGCTTCGAATGTGATGCGTCTACGGTAATATCCCCGTCATCAACCTGAGAGTGAGGATAAGAATATGAACGTTAAATGGGAAGAACCAACCCATTGGTTCGATTAGGCATTAGATGCCAAGTTTTAGGTGTTCGAGTTCTGAGCAGGATTGATTTTCGTGTGGACCCAACGACTTGGAGCCATGGAGTTACTTGTTGATTGGATCCCAGTATGGTGACTTTTCGGAGTTGTGACCGATGATTGACTAGTTTGGATGTGCTATTCCTATTAGCAAAAGGGTAGACGACCCTAGATCATGAACGATGGAAAGATAGTACCCGAAACGTGTACTTGTGGATCAGGTCACAGGGTGGCCGATTAGTGGATCTTACGCTTGTAACGGATTGTACGGACGTTGGTTGCCCTCTTGAGCACATGGTTTTATTAGTCTTGAGTGTTTGGTTCAGATAGTAGTGAGCGTTTTGGATAGGTCTGCACGTGCTTGGTGGCAGACATTGCTATCCATACGTTGGATGAGACTACCGAGATTTGGGCGATGTCCAAGGAACGTTTCTTACAACATTCTAGCCCTAGTCTTATTGAGACACGAGGGAGGCGGACTTCCTTTGACATGAGCATGAGATTTAATGGTAGCTTAGTACGAGCAGAGGATTGTGACTTTGTCATGGTATACCCATGTTTCGGTGGTGATTGAGGTAGTGAGCCTTCGTCAGTTTGTGTCGGGTCTTGGGAGTAAGACTCGATTGATGGTATAGCATCTCAGTTGGAGACGAGTTTGATGGAATCCAGCAACAATCGAACAATTTTGGTTAATAATGAGTGCGTTTAAAGGATGTATTTGCTAAGGAGCTTGGAAGAGGGACCCTTATAGCTCCGACTCTTTGAGTGGTAATCGTAATTACAGTGGTTGATGAATGGGACGGAGAGGATCCCGAGTGGCTCGGTAAGATTTCAGTATCCTCCTAGTTCAGTTGGCTCATTGGAGGCACAGGGTATGTCTAGATTGGTGACATGTTGTCAAGATCCGACCCTCCTCGGGCAGGACCCGACTCATCTAGGACCATATTGTCTGCTTTGGGCCTCGCCCTCACGGCTTTGTTTTCGGGAGCACATGGTGCAACTTCCCAGGGGGTCACCCATCATGGAATTGCACCAGCCTCAACTCTCTTAACTTTGGGGTTCCAATCCCCCCCAAAGCCACTTGAGCTCCCAAAAGTCCTAGTGCTAGATAGGTGTGTGCCTACACTTTTAAGGCACACCACCATCCTCTCCCAGACCATTCCCCCTTCGTAGGAATGTGGGATCGTTCACCGTTCCCTCCAAGACACGGGTCTTACAATCCACCCCCCTTAGGGCCCAGCGTCCTCGCTGGCACATTTCCCGGTGGGGGTCTGGCTCTGATACCAAATTGTCAAGATCCGACCCTCCTCGGTCAGGACCCGACTCATCTAGCACCATATTGTCCGCTTTGGGCCTCGCCCTTACGATTTTGTTTTCGGGAGCTCATGGTGCAACTTCCTAGGGGGTCACCCATCATGCAATTGCACCAGCCTCAACTCGCTTAACTTTGGGGTTCCAATCTCCCCCCTCAAAGCCACTTGAGCTCCCAAAAGGCCTAGTGCTAGATAGGTGTGTGCCTACACTTTTAAGGCACACCACCATCCTCTCCCAGACCATTCCCCCTTCGCAGGAATGTGGTATCGTTCACCGTTCCCTCTAGGACACGGGTCTTACACATTTACCCTAACTATCTTTGGTCAGGATGCACGAGTGTTGATGGAGTTTGGACCCACACACTCTTTTTCTTCCTAGAAGAATACAGTTCTGTTCAGAAGATGATCCCATTAGGTTGGGACATGCGAGTCAGTACTCCGATTGGTGCTATGATGGAATCACCTATTATACTTGCGTAGAAGGTGTGACAAAGGACAGATTGGATTTCCCTAGAGATTTATGATTTGGATGTGATCTTAGGGATGGATTGGTGGATTACCCGTTACACCTTTTCTGAGTGTTTGAGGAACTATTGTCTTTGGTAGTCCTAACTAGCTTTGGTTGATTTTTCATTTGGTGGGACCAGAGTATCCTTCCTGTGATCTATCCCACATTGGAAACGTGGTAGATGTTCCGAGTGAGTTACAGGTTGGAGGCCGGGAAGATATTACAGAATAGCTATTTGGGTTATTGGACATGTGTGGTGAGGTTCCTAGTTATCTTAGTGAGCTTAGAGAGATATTAGTTTTATAGGAGTTTTTGGACTCATAGGACTGTTGTCGCTTTGGATTGACATCAATTAACCACGATAACTGAGATTGGATTCACTCATACTAGCCGAGTGTTATCGACTTTCGGGTGGAGGTTTTACTTTGGGATTATAACCTGTTGACATAATTGACTCGGGAAGGAGTCAATCTGGTGTGAGATGATAATTGAGTATGCAGAATATTGATCACTACTCTAGTTTGACTATCTTGGACGATAGTGAAGGTTTTGGAAATGACAGTGATGCATCGATATGCGGGTTCAGATTTTGTACTTATGCTACACGTGAAGGTTTTGCTTTTGCAGCTAGGCAAAGGGGATGTCTTCAATTGAACTCGAGGCAGAGGAGACAGCTAAGGCTGTTTGACTGACAATGATGGTACATTTAAGCATCATTCGGGACAAGTGAATATAGTAGTTGATACCTTGAGTAGGCTATTTGCAAGCTTGTTATCTCTTGTGTATTTTTCATCTACTGTGGAGTGCTAATGGATTGTCCCTATGAAACCTTTATGGCGGTATTAGATGTACATCATAGCTTGAGGATCCGACCCTTTATATCATCAAGGTGGGGGTCGAGGTAGGTAACCGGCAGGACTTTTCACTCAGGATTGGTACGTCTTGGTAGGCATAAGTCGGGTAACCTTAGGACTTAACAAAGAGATTGGGATGGCTAAAGAACTAGATGGTTTTTCTTGGGAGTTCTCGGGAAGTACGTGTTGGACACATCTCAAGTGTGGTCGGATGGCCAGGAGAACTCGGCGTTGAATTTGAGTTAGTATGTGATTGGTCTAGATCTAGGATCGGATGGACAAGGTCTAGTGTTGGACAATGTTAGCATGGTAGCCATACAATAGTTAGATTGGATCCAAGATTGATGTGGTACGATAGTCGGATTGGATCCGAGATGGATACGATTTGGTAATCGGATTTGATCCAATGTTGACTTTTCAATGAGATATTAGGACCAAACATCGAATATTGTGCGCTAGCGTAGAATGGCTTTTGAGGGTTCAGTTGTTGTGTGAGCTTGAAGCTCAGGGCAGTTGTTGTGATTATCATTATAGTAAGTATTCGATAGGGTCAAGATGTACTCAGGATGAGTGAAATACCTATTTGAGACTCGAGAGGAGTCATGATCACAACGTTGGTTGCTGAGTGATATGAGGTACTGTAAGAGGATTATAGAGCGAGTCAGGCGTGGATAAGGAAATTGAAGGGAAATGGTGGAGCTGATGAGTTACTGGCTGGTCATGACGGTTCGTCGTAGTTATCATTGACGGTGAGAGACCGTCTAGTGAGGTGGAGGACTTGGCATTGCTCAGCAGGAGCAGAATTGTTAGATTGGGTTCTTAGTACACCTGCGTGGGTGGCAGGTGAGATCAACTAGCATCGATATCTCGAGCGAGACTTGAGATTTGAGCTATGGAGGTTTCTAGTGACAGTTGGATCACTCACTTGTCGGATGTGGGCATTAAGGATGAGCAAAGATTTAGCATTGGTCGTTGGATTGTAGTTGACGTTGAGTGACGTTTTTTTCTTATACGTACTGTGGATGGACTTTGGACATGGATGTGACCACGTGAGATTCTTTCTTCGGAGATAGGATTGGATTTCCATAGTTTTGGTCAGAGGTCGGTGTGAACTTCGACGACGAAATTGCTCTAGTGAATTTTGAGGACAAAATTGTTTAAGGAGGGTAGATTTTAACGACCCGTCCTAAATTTTTGTGATTATCGAGGTTAATCAAGGACTAATCGAGGATTATCAGACGATTTGAGGTAAAAATGATGATTTTGCGCCTAAAAGGGAAAATGTTGACTTTTAACCCAAAAGGTCAATTGCACGTGGACCGAGATCAATTACGTAGATTGGGGGATTTCAATCACATAGACTGGTACCACGTTGAGTTTGGACGTCGTGCGGGAAAGTTATGGGTCTAGAACGGTTCGATCCAATCTTACGGTTACACGTTATTCGAAGAAGTTGACTTTTAACTTGTTTTTAGTAGGACCCAAAATATCCATTATGGACCAATGGATGAGGGACAAGTGTCACTCATCCCCTTGGCCCATCACCCCACATTCATGCATCTCTTACTCTCCCTTTCATTTTGAACCCACCCGAAACCCCATCCCCATTTCCTTGTCCATTTTTTTCCTGGTTTGAGAGAAATAGAGAGCAAGAAGATGTGAGGGTGAGTGCCTGAGAGAGGGAGAGTGATAGAGGAAGGCGGAGCCACGGTGGAGATCCGTGAAACCGAAGAAAAATAGGTAACCTTGCGAGTTGATTTTTGGGTTAGGATTTTGGGGCTTTATAGTCTTGTTCTGATGACTGGGTTTGTTTCATGAGTTTGGGCGAGTGACGTGTCAGTGGGTTGTCAGGATTGTCAGACTGACGTGGTAGGTGACGTGGCAGTACACGTGGCAGTGATGACGTCAACATGTGACATCATCATGTGACATGTGGAACGTGTTAGAGGGTGACACGTGGCACCAATCATGGTGTGCCATGTGGCAGTTGTCAAGTGTCAATTGTCAGGTAGGACTGACGTCAATAGTGACGTCGGCTAGGGTTAACGTCAGCGTTGACCATCGTTGACCAAACTTTGGCCGGTGCGTGTGTGCTCGTGAGCACAAATTTTGAGGTCAAACTAGTCTTGTTCAAAAGGTTTCGACGCTCTGAATCCAATAGTGGTGATTTCAGGTAGATCAGAGGTTGTTTGGGTAGTGTTTTAGAGGTGTTTCTCCTCGAAAAGCGTGTTCGGGACACGTTTACTGTACCGAGGTTGAGGGGGTGTTTACATATGAAATTGAATAGATTGTTAGTGAGATTTGGGTATGTTTATGATTATTAATATTGTGTCCAGATATTTATCTTATGATTTGATGAATTCTGGATTTAGGAAATGATTTCTGGACATTGTTTCGCAATGGTTTTGTGGAAACTGTTTTTGGAAAAACCATGTTTGAACTTAGACCCTATTGAAATATTTTGACTTGATTTGAAACATAAATGTTTATGAAAATGAGTTTCTTGGATTTGATAATTGTTTTCCACCTGAACGATCCTCTAGTATCTTGTTGTTTTCCTCCGAATGTTTAGTGATTCCGGAGCGGTCACCATTACACTGCTTGGAGATGAGTAGCTCCATGGAAGACTCAGTCTTGGGAGTGTTAGATTATGTCATCACTCGGATGTGATTGATTGCGGAGATGTTCTTGGGTGTGGGGATCACGAGTTTGTGTCGGTGACTGATGTGTGGATATTGAAGAGTGGAGATTAATAGATAAGTCAACTACATGAAGTTGTAACATTGAAAGTGTTTACTTAGCATTACTCTCATAGCTCTTCTGGTGAGGTGTGGTGATATAGGAATTTTGGATGTTAGAAAACATTAGTGTTGAAATGACAATTGGATGATTATCGAAAGAAGTTAAGATTTGTACAATTTGAGACAGCTAAAATAATGAAGCAGGAAACAAGTATTCTATTGTCATGTTATCACCCTTGTGTTTAATTCAGAAATGAAGAATGGTGACATTACTGTATGTTTTAAAAAGGATGGTAATGTCGTAGTTTGGATACCGATCCAGAACTCAGAGTCGATACAAGATCAAGGAATTGAAATTTTGACGAAAGCTCGGAAAGCGAACCCTCTGGATATAATCTTACATAATGAATAGGATGTCAGAATGAACGCAAGTTCGGTAATGTCTTGATTTAAAGACTAAGCTGAATTGAAACTGGGATTCAGCTTAATTCTGTGACGGTGTTGGCTTAATGTGCTTTTAGTATGGACTTTAGGATGATGGGTTAAAATGGAAGCATAAGTGGTTGTTGACTTTCACCTTGAGTGATGATCAAATTGCATAGAGTTTTGATGGATATGATTGAAGTACAAGGCTATGTCTTGTGTCGTTGTTTGTTATAATGCAAGTTTGAGTTAGTAATTTGTTTTGTTTGTCTGGCAGAGGACAAGATTAAATAAGGTAATTGAATTTTAGAAATACCTAAAGGTATTGATTTTTTTTTCTTCTGGCATGGCCAGATGAAGCTGAGTTCGGTTCCTGGATAGTTTATGAATAGAAACTTGTGACACCTTGAGATGTTTTGAATGAGACTTGTGTATGTAGTGGATACTCTATGGTTAAAATGATGATTTGGTCTTGTAATTATGGATACTGGTACAAGTATAGATGATTCATGGGTGTAGTTCCCCGATATGTGGTACATTTAGATATTGAATGTACAGTTCACGGACATAGCTCAGATTTTGTGAGCACAGTACCTAAGCTGCCCTATAAGTCGTGTTGTTTGACTATCATGCTTGAGGTTGATTATTGATGATTGATTATCGTGTACGCTAATGGTTATGACTTAGGTACTTATTCACGTAGTAATCGGGGTTAGCTGGATTACGATAGACGACTACCAAACTTTGATGAAAGAACATAACAGGGTGACCCTTATATTAAGTCATGGGTTGATTGCTATTATTGTTTGATTCTATATTCTAAGAAGTTCAATTACCTGTTTATGTGTTGGAAAAGCTATTATTGACTAGTGTCTCCGAAACTTAGTGAGAATTTATGGGGCTCCCCCGAAAAATGACTTGAAATTTCTTTGGGAAAAAGTAGGAGAAAAGACATTTTTGCCTTTAGAAAAGTCAAAATATTGACTTTTGTTAGGGATATTATTGGGAATAAGACCGTTACCAAGGTCTCGGAATCCTGAGTTTGTAGACAGACGGCACGCCAAAATCAGAGATCGTATGAGGTCGATTGAGGTCAAACCCCTTAGGAGTATTTTGGTAATTTAAGGTTGAAGGGCATTTTGGTCACTTGCATAAGAACCAATTGAATGCTACCACATGTCAAGTCTAGAGGGTTCCAATATTTTACCCCTTTCATCGGCTCATTCTTCTACATATTGGCTGTGTCTGTTTTCTATGTTATTTAGTGGGCTTAGGCCGAAGGCCATGAAAAGCCATGGTTAAACACACACATTTTGAGAGAAGATGAAACAAGAGAGATAGAGAGTTGGGGAAGGGGCAAAAGTGGAGAGGAAACAGGGAATATGAGAGAAAAACATGAAAGATAGTGAGAGGAAGAGAAGGACTAAGAGAAACCATGGACCTGAAAGGAAACTATCGAGCCAAGTTTTGGCTCTGAGTCGTGGGGCTCACACGTACCGTACGTGTAGCCAAGTTTTTTCGGAATAATCAACCTAGAGCAGTAGCCAAAATTCTGCTCCCTCAACTAAAATATCACACTAGATTAACTTCGGAAGGAAGTTAGTCCCATCAACAAACTGTAATCACAGAGGTAGCCTCCACCCGTCAATCACTAACTCTCGTCCAGTCTAAGTGAATCCAGTATCAGTACACATTCTCATATCAAATCTTTGTCTTGTATTCTCATACAACAATATTCCTACGATCCAAACTCGGAAGCTATAGAACTTGTCACCACTTGCTCCCTAAACGAATTTCCTTCACTTAGCCTATGATAATGTCCTTTAAGCAGGATAAGCAAAGACGATGGCATCAAAATTCATCCTGAATGGCCACTGCCAATTCCAAACTCTCTCTCGGTCCTCAAACCACTTAAGCTCCAACCAACTCGACCAACAACTCACCTACTAAACCTCGATCTCCTTGATCGTCTCAACACTACCCGATCCACCTAGGACCCACACTAACTCCCTCGGCCAATGACCCAAACCAACACGGGTTCACCAAATTGATACTCGCTCAACAATAACATAGGTGACACCAAGCACCAACCAATAATATATGTTAACACTATTGTCGTAATTCTTCCACTCCTAAGTCACTCCTTACTTCAGCTCAAACCTGACAACTAATACCACCTAAGGTGATGAGAAGTTCATTAGAAAAGAAGTATACTTACTAGTAGAAGGAGGTGTGTTTTTATTCTAATCGAAACCAATCCCTGAGGTTTCATCAAATGGGACATTGAACCACATATCAGTGACAGTCCAAGTCAACTGATTCTCCAATTCCACTGATTCTTACCACTAGACTCCCACACTCTCAACTTTGTCATTACCTTCCGACAATCGGTTGCAAACTGGGTTACGTACCAGACCAAAGCTCTGCAAAATAACAATTTCACTACTCCTAAGCCAACTGGGAATTCGGCAAAACCAACTCTCTCCAAGCTCTCTGAGCTCACTGGAAATACTCTGACATGTCCTGCATGTCCTAGAAAACAAATCTAACTCAAGTTCAACCTTGGCTAAACTAAACCGTCTCGGTTCACCTCACTACAACCAACGTGGTACTAGCTCCTACGTCCTAGCTCTAAGGGATCAAATCTTGAGCACCACACTTGTGCAAACCGTCTCACAACCACTAGGGAACCTGTCACCAAACCAAGTATCATGTACCTCTAATCAACTCAAGCCAACTCCAACTCACCACTCGTGATCCTCACCGTCCCGCTCAACGACCATAGTAACTCACGTGTCTACCACTCAAGGCTCGGAGAATTATCGCTACCTCCCCAAAATCCATGAATCCCCCTGACGCCTCGGCGTGGTCCAGCACTAAACACTCACTATTGGAATTTCCATCCAACTCATCTCTACCTGAGATACCACAACTGTAACTCGGGTCACACTCCTAAGACCCCACACAAATTGACGAATTCTCCTCGTCTGGTCAGCACCGAACACAAGCACACCACGACTGAGTCACGCCCTCTGCTCATATGGGAGAAACTCTGCTTCCTGAGTTACTCACCAACTCTAGGAAAAACCACGTACGAAAAACGTTCCTCGAACGTCACCTAACACTCAACAGTCTCAACTACAACCACCCTCAATAGTGATGTTTGCCACCACCTCGTACAGACTAAACCATGAAAGTACTCCGCTATCGGGACTCCGTCCTCATGCGACAACTCATCGCCGATACCATCCACACTCTGTACTTTCTGAACCCTGTACTCGAGGACGTTTCTCAACGTCTAAACCACCTCTAGCGTGAAAGACACTTTACTCAAGGTGTCAAAACCACCAATCGGTCCACCTCGGGATCCGATCGACAAGTACCACTGTCTGAAAAACTTATCCCATTAATCTCAGCTAGACGACCCTAGTATCAGATCAATCCTTGGTCACAACTCAGAAAAGTCGACACGTCGGGGCCAAGCCCCTAACACACTACGGCTCCCAGCCGTTGGGTCCACAAGAAACTCGACCCTACTCGGGTCTACCACTGCTCAACCACGACATAAGATGCCAGACGTAACCCAACTAAGGTTTTTTTCTACTAAGGTTCTCCTATTCTTACCCTAACTATTAGGTTGATGACATGCTCTTTCCTCATAGAGACATCACATCCAGCACCTACGTGACACTTCAAGAGCAAACCGTGCTGTGATACCACCTTGACAAGACCCATCTTAATCCCCCCTGGATTAACGCGGGATGTACCATGCTCCCGTCTGACACCATATACCAGACAAGGGATCAACCAAACCTTAACCCACTCGGGGTCGTCCAGAGTACACATGATTTGTGATGGCATGTGATGTCTCGGTCTCTGCTACAGCCTACATCGGTGATCAACCTGAAGGGTATTAAAAACCATTAAAAGATATGAGTGGACAAACGAAAAATTTATAAAATGTGTTTCACAAAAGACATTTATACCCTTCATTTAAAAAGCTTGCATGCATCTGAAAACCATTTATCTCAATCGTTCCTCAAATCAAATCAACTTAATAAAACCGTTTATCAATCAAAGCCATTTCCTTCCTCCAATTAATAGGGCCTTCGCCCAAAACCAGAAAATCAAGGTATGTGGGAACTCAGCCCAAAACCAATCACGTGCGAACTCAGCCCAAAACCAAGTATGTGGGTCACAGCCCAAATCTACAAAATACTGTATAACTAGTCCAATAAAACATTGCAATCCATCCTTGGAATCCCAGATGCTTGACATCCCAAATGTCACTATCATAAGCTATGTGTGCCCCTCGGTCTCAAGTCGAGTCTCCCCAAGGTCCACGCAGATCCCTGACCCTCCTTGGGGCCGGAGGTTTTAACCTCTAGCAATCCTGATCCAGGACCTCTTTACGGTCTTTCACGTAGAGCGGCCCCTCTCAGGCAATGCTCTATGACTACTCCAGTATCCCTGACACCTAGAGTGTAATCCACACATAGGATGATATAGTTTGAAAACCGAAATCAAATCCATTTCAACAAGGTCTCAGCCTGAAATATAATGTCTGTAAACCATTTCCACAAATCCCATTTTCCAAAACCATTTTCAATCCAAATCTCATTAGGGTCTCCGAATCCGAAATCACATTTCATAAACCACAAATGGGACTCATGTCCAATATCATAACCAACTGGGCTTCAAGCCTGATACCGTAAAATCAACTGGGCTGCAAACCCAATATCTCATTAAATCAAATGGACTTCAAGCCCGACAGTTCATAGTCAAATAGGTCTCAAGCCCGATTCCATATTTCCAAATCTAAAATCATTATATTAATTCATTACTAAAAGCATAAACCTCAAAATACATGCAAATACATAAATTACCAAAACACCACAAACATATTCACTCATGGCATCTCAAATCATGCATTTAAAACATCTAAAATAGTTATGCATGCATCATATTCAGAAAATAAGTGTACATTCATGGATCGTCCTTTATATGCCTCGATACACATGTCATATGCCTCTCCGGGCTAATTCACCATCTCTGGAACATCCAAACCTATTCAAAACATACCAAAGGTCACTAACGGACTCTATAAGGTCATACCTAAAACCCATGAACAGTTTTAGCCTGGGAAATGAGTCCCGAACACGTTTCCCAATGTTTTAAACCTCAATTTAACAAACCTAATGATCTCTGATTGACCCGAAACCAACACCATTAGATTTGGATTGTCAAAACCTTTAAATTGGCACTTGTCCCACAACAAGAACCATGCCCACACACCCCCATGCGCTGGTCAACATAAAAGTCAACGATGGTCAACGCTAACGTAAGCTAGTCAACGGTCAAAGCCAACGCTAACATCATTGCTAACGTCATCTCTAATAGGGTCTGACAGCGGCACGTGTCAACTGTCCACTAGTCCACGTCACTAACATGTCAGTGACACGTGGCACTCTCTGATTGGTCCATGTTACTAACGTGCTAGTGTTGATTGGGCATTGACATGACACGTGTCACCCTCCTATTGTGCCACATGTCTTAACAGTTTGATAGGTGTCATCGTCTTCAACCTCCCCGTTTCTCCCTATACGATTATCCAATCCCCAGCAATCGATCTAACTACTCAAAATCATGAAAATCGAGCTAAAGCATACCTATTCTAAGGATGAATAGTAATTGTGAAACTCCTCTTCTGTTTCCCTTTGACTCCAGCCACCACTGCCTTCAAAATTGAGTCAGTCTCATTCCCTCGATCACTTCCCAACCAACCCAAATAATTAATAGACATCAAAACACGATTTTCCATTTTTGAATTCAAACCGAGTTACGGGTTTACCTTTCCTAGTTGTGATCCCCGCCATGCTCCGCCGTCCACTCAGCCCCACCGTCCATCTCAGTCCCTCACGCTTAGTCTCTCAGTAATCACTGAAGAGGATGATAGATATGGTGGTGTTTAGGTGTTTGGGTTTTGGGAGGGTTTCAAGTTAAGGAAACAAAAGAAGATGAATGAAGGATGACGGTATGCATGTATGGATGTTTAGGGAGAAATGGATGAGTGACACTTATCACTCATCCATTGAGCCTGATCAAAATATCTGGGCCCATACTAAAGGAAAAATGACAATTTTGTCTCGTAAAATGTTTCACTATAAAAAGTGCCCAAAAATGTCTGTGACCCATAACTTTCCTGTACGACGTCTGATTCCAACGTGTCGTCTGTCTACGGACTCGTATCTAATCGATCTACTTAACAGTCCTCGGTCTACGTGCATTTGACCTCTATGGTCAAAAGTTAACTTTTTGCCCATTCCCAAGGGCAAAATTGCCATTTTACACTAAATGTCTATAATTCCTCGACTAATCTCTGATTAGTCCCGCTAATCCTTAATTAATCCTTAGTTCATCTCGTAAACTCAAAACGGGTCGTTACAGAAACCTTTTGAACCTCTTAGCTTCATAATAATATAGATATATATTGAGTATAGATCTCTTTTTTTATTAGAATTCAGGGTCGGCCCAAGTACAAATGAGTAAAGCCTAGAATTTAGACCTCGCATTGTGGAAATGCCCCAGATGTTGTAATCTGTTTAACCAATGTGCTAATTTATTTAAAATAATAATCCATTATTCAAAATAATAATCCATTTTAAATTTGAGGCCTAAAAATATAATTCAAATCAAATATTGTTGCCCAATTGCTAATTTTTTAAGGCCCAAATGTTAATAGAGTTACTTTTTTTTTACAAAGAAGGCTATGCAAAATTATGTTTAATTTTCTTAATACATTAATAGTGTGTATATATATATTAACAGAGAAATTAAATTGGATAAAAACACATATAACTAATTTTTCTTTCTTATTTATGCAGTGGCATAAATTTTATTTTTCTAGAATAAATATAATATAAAGCTTGTTATTTGAATTAGATTATAATTTTGATTTTTAGAAAGTAAGATGAATTATTTGTGATAAATTTTTAACCTTTGAAATAACCTCTCATTTGCAATTAATATGGGGGTATTGAACTTTTCCAGACTGGCATCATGGAGTTTGTCTCCATCAGATCTAGGGAGCCGTCTGTGCGTAGTACAGGGATTTCCAGCTAGTAGCTTTTGTTGTGGGCTATGGCTGGGGCGATGTATCCCAGTCGGTTAGCTCGGATTGTGAGCTACGACTTTGGGGACTTGAGGATTGGTTGCTATTTGATTTATGACATTATGTCCAGTGTATAATATTTCAAATGGTATTATAATTAGGGTTTCAGGGAAATTTGGGCCACGGGTTTTTTGTGTGCATTGCATGAGTTTTCCTGGGCCCCAAGGTACATGGTGTTCATTTTTTGAAAATTGGTTATTTATGATTTTTTTAGGCATGCGTGATTTTCTAATTGGTTATGTCCACTCACATGATACTCTAACATTGGTTGAGTTAGTAAATAATTTGGAATTGTGTTGGAAGTGACATAGGATTACTCAAGGGAGTGCAAGTTGGGGTAGATTGCAACAACCCAGACCGGGATTTAGGGTCCTTTTTGGTAAATTTTGGGAAAAATGAGGGTTTTACCTTTAGTTTTGGAGGGGTATGTTGGTCAACTTTTTCTTGGAAACCTTCTTGGGCGTTTTTCTCTAACCATTACGTAGGTCTCGAACTTACAAGTTCGTAGATAGGCGACACACAAAAATCGGAGGTTGAGAATGGAAGTTACGGGTCTGAAACGAGAAAAGTATAATGATAATTTTGGAAAGTTGAGAGTATAAATAGGGGTATACTCTCTCTCTTCAAGGGGATTCGTCTGATATTTTTTTCCCTTCTCTCCCTCTCTCCCCATTCGATCCCTATAACCCCTAATCATTGTCAACCTCGTTCGAGATCAGATTGATGTAAACTAAGGCTGAAAATGGGTTCTCGAAGGTTCTACGAATCGGGTGGTGGTGATTTGGGAGCGGGAGGACAACCATGGATGGCGGTGCGACACGAAGAAGTTGGCCAAACCTTCTTGACCAGATTACATCTCGACCATGTACGATCTTCAAATTATGGATTGCGTGTTCGTGATGCATATACTATCCCAGGATTCAGGGGGCTAAGATATTGGTCTACCTTGGGATTATTGGAACTTGATGTTGGTCTGGTTTGGGGTTTTTTTGGACATAATTGGTCTTTTACCTTGAGTTCGATATTAGGTAACATTCCAGTTGACAAGGGTGCATACCTGGCAACTATGGAGTGGTTTTCCTTCCTATGGCTAGAGGGAGTTACTCGCTAGTATACTCCAAAACGAGTATAAACTACCACACGTTTGGACCTTATGGGGTATCTTTCGACGTGCACTCCAATCGAGTAGGGATATCAGAGTAGGACTCTAGACGAGATGTGGTTACAGTTTAGGTCTCCAAGCGAGTTAGGGTACTGAAAAGGGGGCTTTGGTGTGAGTCGGGATTTTGGTCAGGGTCGCATGCGAAGGCAGTGGAGCCAATAGGTTACCAGCTTATCACGGTGGTTAGTCGAGAAGGTTATCAACGATTGGGATACGCTATTGTCGTGGTTGATGACTGAGTTTGGAGGCTGTCAAACCGGGTCTACCTCGCCTCCAGGTTCAGTGGGTTGGATGTGGGCGGTGACCCTTCGAAAGCAATTAATGTTGGTTTATCTCTTGTCTAAAGGTTTTTGGTTGAGTCAAGTTCGAGCGTACATATGGAATTCCTGCCTAATTTGTCAGATTGGAGCAGGACTGGCTACAGTTTCCGTGGTGTTTTTCAGGGCAGGTCGTTTTATAACTAGTCTACTTCAGACTCATTTTGAGGCTTTTGCACAAATTTTAGATTAAATTTGTTCAAAAGTTCAATTTAATTAGTCTACTGCATATGCTCTTAAGTTGCATTTGGGATTGCTTTTTTTTTTTCAAAAAGAGTTGCTTTTATTAAAAATTCTGATAAAAAAAAATTTTGACAAAACATCAAAAAATATAATTTTTCAAAAAGCTAGGATCTTTTAGCAGCAGTTTTCAAAAGTTGGTCCCTTGTGCTTTCAAAACTTGTTGTTATGTAAGAGTCCTTTTGGAAAAAAAACATGGTGGCTTTAATGAAACTTTTCAACACTATTATGCACCCAATAACTTTTTAAAAAGTCAGAAATTAAAGTTTTCAGTAGAACCAAGTGCAGTTTCTTCGAAGCTAATATAATATTAGCCAAAAAAACAAAAATAACTCACAATACTAGAGACAAAACTCAAGGAAAGACAAGGAATTGAAGCCTCTTTGCCACAAGAAGTTGGTAGAAGAAAAATGAGGAGGTAAGATATGGTTTCGCTTCGAGCATGCTCATGTATTGCCACGACAAGGTCTGGCTTGACACTGATGAAGTTAGCAAGATCTCTGTGGGCAACTCTTGTACGTTCTCTTTTTTGTTCCTTCTCTCTTTTGATCTAATTTTTGTAGGCATGAGCCACACCTTACGGCTGCAGCGTGCTCCAGCCCACACAAAATTAAATATTCGAAGGAAAAATTATATAATATTAACTTATAATAAAACTTCTTAATTTATTTTGTGCTTAAATAATAAGGATTGTGAATTTTGTATAGATAGTATGATGTATTGTTCACGTAAAAGAAAAACTTATTGCGATTTAAGTATTTTATATTGTATTTTGTGCATGATTATTTGTTATTTCTTGCATAAGATATGTATTTTTACAATTATATTTTCTAAATCAATAAAATTCACGCAATATCATCGAAATTTGATAATTAAAAAATTACATTAATATTTAGCTCACCTCAATTTTAATTTTGTGTTCATTCTTGGATTTATGTGAGAAATTAAAATATAAATAAACAAATTTTGTGCTGAAATTTTCTTATGCTACTATTAAGATGCACCAAAGATAGATCTAGACATTTGTAATTTTATTTGTAGCTCAAATAGATTTGAAAGTAATACAGGGTGTGTTATAATTAAGATTCTATCAAGTTTCTATGCATTGATTGATTTAGGGCTTGTGTTTACACGCAAAAAAAAAAATCCACTCTAAACTAGAGGTAAAGAACCAGTAAAATTAATGACACAACTTGTTAGAGGCCCATCTAATTAATGCCCGATTGAGAATATGGGAAGTGAGAGTGTAAAAGAAGGAAACTAGCACTGTCGGCGGCCTAAACTATCAGAAGGTAAGGAAGATGAACACGAAAAAGTCCTTGCGCGGAAGTCCACATGGAAGTCTATGTGGCAAGCCAAATTCACTCTCAAACTGCCTATAAAAGAAGAAGAAACCCTTTTCTCAGGACAACCAATCAATCACAAACAAAAATCTCTCTCTAACTCATTCTAACTGCAACTTAAATCAGCCTTTGAGGCATCCAAACACTCAACTCTTGATGTCATCACGTCTTTTGAATAATCTTCCAACTTATGGAATGATTTCAACTAACGTTCATTTAGTTGAAGATTTCTAGAACAACGAGTCTTCTCAAGGCTTGATTGCGAAAAAGATAATTTACTTTCAGTACTTGTAATTTACTTTCTACTTTAGTAATCAGGCATTTACCTTCTAGGTATTTTTATTCTACCTTCATTATACTAAAATATATTTCTTTAAGATTGACCAAGATATTCCGGATATGTCAACCAATTTGTTTTATGGATGATTCTAAGTCATAGAATCATCCTTGTGTTCTAGTCTGATATCATGATTCCAACTTAAGGAGGGTTGTCTATCTAATTGTCACCTAATTAACATAAAACATGGACATTTCGAATATAACATAAACTGAACCTGAACTAGATGGGAAAGCAAATTTATTAAAGTCCTTAAATATATTGAGAAGAAGGCATAAAAAAGAACAGCACAAGACTCACATTTATTTAATTAAAAGAAAGGCTATTGGGCATCAAATCAAATCTCATCCGAACTGTCTAGTAGCAGCCTCTACAAGTGGCATACCTACTATGAAAGCAGCCAAAAGCCTACTTACTGGTCAGCCCAATTAGGGCAAACGGTAACATCAAGGCTTCTAGGCTCACCGCTTTCAATCCATCCACAATAGTCACTACACCACTCATTCACAGAAAGAAATCCCTAGTGAGTCTGCTCCCTCAAACACAAGACAACTTCAGTCAAGAAGCACAAACATTGACCACGACCAACTACGTTTGATCCAAAAATGGACCTGACGAGATGTGGTGTTGATAGATGCTAGAGGTCTTCTATTATTCACTGGGAGACCTACGATGATAGTTGCCAACTCGACAAACACCATACATAACATGCCAAGGGTCCTACTCCCGTCGGATAGGTAACCTAAGGTACCAAAAAAACCCTTGAAGCCCCGTCAAACCAGGGATACTCGTCTGCTTGTGAGTTCATTCCTCCATTCCGTGAGCAGCCTCGATTCCCATGAAACGGCCTTAGAGGATTTCAAAACCAAGAAAACCGTGTGAGCGAACAAAACAATGATTTTAAAACATACTTAATAAATGACATACTATTTACCCTCCGTTTTACAAAAACTATGCATGCAACAAGAAGTTTCCAAATATCATAAAATCAACGAGAAACCAAGTAAATCCAGAATATGTAAAATCACCATAAATCATAGCCATATAAAACTATATGAAAATACTAGCACATATATGAACATAACCAAGTAACGAAACCAAGTCAATATCATAACCTGATAACCTTATCCGTATGCCTGCCAAATCATCACATCTCAAAGTCACTCGGGGATACAGCATCTGAGGGCCCACCCAGGGATACATCATCTGGGTGTCCAACCATATATCTCATGTTGCACTACCGGTAGGAAAATCATAACATATAACCACTCGGAGACTACAGAGCCCAGCTCGATTTCCAAGTGGCCACCAAAGAATACAGCATCTAGTTGTCAACCATACAACTCAACATCTCAGGGATACAACATCTGAGTGATCGTCCAGGGACACAACATCTGGACGGCGACCTTACCATAACCTTTCGGGGATACAACATCTGAATGGCTGCCTAGGAATATAGCATCTAGGCGTAACTCAACAATCCCGCATCTCGGGGAGGGTTTCCACATCATATCACAATCCAACATCATATCACACATATAACCAAAAAACATTTCCTTAATCCAAACCAAACTCAAGGACTTAACTCAATAGCAAAACTTGGGCCTAAGCCCAACTCACAATCATGTCAAAACCCCTTAAAACGAATCATTAAATAATCCGTAAAATCACGTCAAAATCCCAAATCATCCATCATCATCAAAATCATATAAACATGGCATAACAAATATAAATCCATTTTCTAAAACTCAGTAATACTCCAAAACATAATAAACCCAATTTCCTCGCAAAATGTGTCAAACTAAAATCTCCGTAATATCATCAAAAACTTCGTAATATCATCAAAAACTTCGTAATATCATCAAAATTACAAAAAATCCAATTGATACAGTACTACCAAAATCACTTGTCATAATCATATTCAACTCAGATCCACAATCGAAACAATATTTGCTAATTTAACTTACGAAAAATCTCGTAAATCGTGCAATATAATAATAATAATAATAATAAAATATTCATAAAATCCTCGAAATTTATATAAAAGTACAATCACTCAAATATCACCAAGAATACATATAAGCACTTGTAAAACACATAGATATACATGCATATTATTTTAATAAAAATAAACGTCCACTCACACGTACCTAACGCGCAGTTGAATCTCATTGCACGTTTCCTCGTAAAATCCAAGGATGTTATCTCCTGTCAAAAATCACTCCCAATCGTCACTAATCATCCCAATTGACTCATGCATTAATCCCTCACACATTAATCCCATAATTTTCCACGATTTTTAAACATATTAAAATAATTCCTATATCTTTAGACAGTCAAAACTGCCTCGAGACGATACCTGATTGTCTCGAAAATTGTACCATAGGACTTGTATTGTCAAAAATATGAACTTTCATGTTGACGTCACCTCGAAACTCTCTCTCAGGAACCCCATCATGCCACCCAAAATGGATTCGCGTGGGAGCCACGCGCCATATTACTGTTCATCTTCAACCTCTACAGACACGATTTTCTACAAATCGAGTCGCCTAGACCCCCGATTCTGACCCAAGTATTTCTTCTTTGTTTTTTGTCCTTTTTCAATCCTTCTTTCACTTTTATCATCTATACTATCCCTAGGATGGATCTATGATCCCAAAACGATGAAAGAATAACCATAATGTAAGGGGCAATACCTTCATCTCTCGGCCAAAGTTCGACCTGCACCTTGTAACAACCCGTACTTTCGGGAAGGGTAAAAAGGTAATTTTGTAAAATTTTGTGTAAATGGACGTTTTTGCCCTTGTGAATAGTAGATAAAAAGTTGACTTTTTGAATTACCGATTGGATGGGTGTTGACCCTTAACTGTGACGTAGGTTAGGACGTCACGAGTCCGTAGACAGGTGGCAGGTTCGATTCGGATAACCGGAGGAAAAGTTATGATGTTCGGAAGATTGGGGGCGTTACCGTAATTTTGAGTAAACGAGGAAAATGTTGACTTTTTGGAGGACTTGTGATTTTCACGTAGACCGAGGACTGTTAGATAGGTCTCGACATCCTGAGTACAACGACAGGCGGCACGCTGTCATCGGACGTCGGATGAAGTAGTTATGGGTCTAGGAAGTGTGAGGGCAAAATGGTAATTTGCACATTCAGCCCAATCAGATAAGGACAAGTGGCAGAAGTGGGCTGGGATATTTTGTCCTGAGCCAATGGCTGCTGGACACGTGCAAGGGGCTGGATGGTTCCAGGCCGTTCTCAAGTGTGCACGGCCACACCTTGCACAAAATCAAACCGTGTTTTGGGTTTGAAACACAGAAAACAGAGGGTGACAGTTCGAGGAGAGCTTGATCGATTTTGTGCCAGGGGGAGTGAGGAGTGACTGGTGAGAGTGACAGAGAGACGAGGGTGTGGTGTTGATCGTGTTTTGGGACTGGAATTGTGCACGGCGGCGCGGTGGTGGTGCGGCGAAGTTTTGAGGAAACAGGGAGGCCGTGAGTTCTTGGTGGTGGCTACGCCGTGTGGTGGCTCAAATCACGACCGTGGGACGTTCAGGAGGCTGTAGGGAGTCCAACGAACACCGTGGTACGCGTCGGCGCTTGCGGCGGAGACGGAATCGAAGGGTAAGCTTCTTTACTCTGTTTTCCCGTGCTTTTTCAATCCAAAAGTCGTGAAGGTAGGATGAGAATCGAAGGGAGTGGTGAGTGCAGTTGTGTTCAGGGCGGTTCTAGGAGTGGTGTGGGATAGTCGCCGTGACGGGGACGTGCACGGCGGAGCCAGTCGACGGAGAATACTCTGTACTCTGTTTTGGCCGTGGGTTCAAACGTCGAGTCGTGACGTTTGGGCACAAGTCGACGGTCAAGGTGAGTCGGGTTAGATGTAGAAGGGCCTTAGGAACCGTCTGGTGTTGCCACCGTGACGGGGGATGACCGGCGTGGCAGGATCGTGAAACAGGGGCCGTCTGTGTGTTTCTTTCGAGCTTCAGTTGTGAAGCGGAGTGGTGAATCGAACCAGGAGAGTGAGGGGAATGGATAGGTTGGAACTGGACGAAGCTTTAGGTGAAGAAAGGGAGAGGAATCGTGCAGGTACGGCGGAGAACCGCTGACGCCGGTTCAGTTTGCAGACTACTGTGCTGAACCGGGTCTGCTCAAGGTTGAAGGGCACTGTAGCAGGCGCGTGAGGCCCACGCGCAGCCACTTTGGGCGGCGCGTGGAGGCGCGTGGAGAGGAATCCGGCCAAGCTTCCAACATGAGTTTGGTTCTATTTGTCCTAAGGAGTTTATTGGTATAGTTTTCGAGTTAACCGGACGGTGTTACGGAGTTGTTCGGGAATCTAGCAGGTTGAAGGTTTAGGATTAAAATATTATTTAATTCCCGAAAAATTGGGGAAATCAGGATTAGGATCCTTGATGTATTTGTGACCCTATTTGGTGCATTTTGACAGGACGGGAGGTACCCGAAACAGTCGAGGAGCGCACGGAGCGCGAGTGACTCGTTCTCAATCTGTGAGTGGACTCTTTCTTTCCTTCGAGCATGCCTAACTGTTTTCTTGATGTTTTATGATCTTAAATATGTTTTTATGCTTTTGAATGATGATTATATGTGATTGATGAGTTTGCACGTTTTTCGAGACATTTTCGAGATTTTGCACGTTTTTTTGAGAAAAAGCCGATTTTCGGATTTTGATTCCATAATTACAATTTCAACCTATAAATGTTTTCTGATAAGGATGAATGGGTTATGAAACATGATTTGTGCTTATGTGTGATTTCTGGGTATAAGAATGGATTTCCGGATTTGGGTTCGGAATGTCGGTTCGAACTGCCGGAAGGGCTTCGAACTGGGGATTTCGAATTCGAGTTTGGCGATCGATTTCGAATTGGTTTACACTGGATATGGATTGGATTTGCTGTATCTGGAAATTGGGTTTAAAGACCCGGATTGATATGGACGGGGGGACGGGCCCGGATTGAGTTTAAAGACTCGGGAGTTTAAAGACTCGGATATGTTGATATTACCACCATAGGCCTATTGAGTTTAAAGACTCGGGAGTTTAAAGACTCGGATTTCATTTAAGGCCTGATTGAGTTTAAAGACTCGGATAGGTCCAGCGGGTTTAATCGGAAATGATGATTTAATGCTGAACTATGATTTCTCTATCCGTTTTATAGTGTTTCTGTTTCTTATGGTAGTTTATAGTGTATCTGTTTCTTATGAGATTTTATAGTGTTTCTGTTTCTTATGATGTTTCATGCTATGATTTTCTAATACTTCGTTGGGCATGCGTGTTTTAAGAACGGAGGGAACACTGATTCTTATTTTTCCTTAACCTCGAGTTAGTGATAAACTGATTTTACAACTTTAGTTGTTCTCGTCCACTCACACTTTTGGTTTTAAATTTTCCCTCCAGGTCGTGGTGATAGCGCTGGGGTGAACGTTGAGGCAGATATCGAGGCATAGAGCTTCCGACGTCCTTCCGTTGCGAGACTAGCATTGTAGGACTTTTGTACCCATTTTGTAGAACTATGCTCTGACTGGCTGTTGTGTATATGTTACTCCTTCGTCTGATAGTTATGCTTATAGTTGTGTGAAGGTTGTTTGTTTGTTTTTGATACTGTAAGTGTGACTGTCAGACGGGAGCAGGGTTCGTCCCGGGTATCGAGGCCATATTTGGGACGGGTCCTGACACACCTTGCACCGAATCCCAGCAACCAACCTTCAAGTTTTTGGGCCTGTTACAGTCGCCTGATTACATATAATTGATCAACTAACTTGGTATTACAGTTTCCCCAGCCTAACCAAGAACCTAAAAGCAAACCTATGGAAGTTGTGATTTTGGGCTTTGCAGGGTTGATCATCCTTTCACCCTTGCTTCTCAGTCCTCAACCATCTCCCTTTCTGTTTCTCTTTACTTTGCTCTCCTCCCAAACTCTCAACTGCCGCTCTCTCTATTTCACCCTCACGGTGGGTGATTTCCCAGCCGTTTATGGCTTCCACCCAATGTTCACCGAACAAGACAAATGGCACACACATATCCACACCTATAAGCAAGAGAGTAAGTTGGTAAGAGAGGGAAATATCAGAATTATCTAGGTCTTGACACATGGCAACTTCCTATATGTTCAAAAAGCAAATGACCAAAATGCCCTTCCAACTTAAATTACCAAAATTCCCTTAAGGGTTCTTGACCCGAAACGACCTCATACAATCTCTGATTTTGGCGTGCTGCCTGCCTGAGGAATCAAGGTTTCAAGACCTTCATAAGGTCTTCTCAAATCAACTAAACAAAGTCTTGGTAAAAACGTCAACATTTTGACTTTGGTAAAAGAAAGTCAACTCTTGACTTTTTTCAAGGGAAAAATCGTCTTTTGACTCCAATTTTCCCGAATTACATTTTTTCGGGATCTAGGTAGTTACAATCCACTCCCTTTAAAGAAGTTTCGTCCTCAAAATTTCATGTCACTAGCCGAGGGGAAAAAAACCCACCAATTCTCCAAAAAGAAATGACGTAAAAATCTTTAAAGAAGTGACTAAAAAATCCTTAAGCTTCAAAAACATTTGTCACTAATAGCTTTTCCTATGTAATTACACGTAATTGCACTTCCTAGAATATAGAATCAAACAATAAGGGCAATCAAAGCCTTGGATCAAACAGGAACCACCCCTTGCTACGCTCTTTCAATGAAGTTCGAAAATAAATTCTTATCAACCAACCAATCTCAAACTACGCAGATCCACACCTAAGTCATAACTATTAGCGCCAACGGTAATCAATCATCAATATCCGATATCAATTTCAATGATCAGTAAAATGGGTAGGTCAAATCCGGGGATTGCTCTCACCTCATCCAGACACGTACAAGTGTCGACCAGTACAAGACTAAGTCACCATCTCAAGCACATATAGTACTCACTTCTATACATGGGTCTCATCCAAGACATCTCACGATTTTAAAATTGTTTTTTTTTTGTGAAAACTACTCAAAAACCAACCTTATCATCACTTGACCATGCCAAAAGCAATCCCTCAACACCATATGAGATGACAAGAGGAATACTTAACCCTAGTGGGGTGTCGGGCTAGTGGACTCTGATGCATAAGTTAGTAAGCAAAAGGAGATCAGCCATAATTTAGGCAACGTAAGACTTAGTGAATAGTAATTACCTTGCATGGGGAAGTGTTTCGTGCATTTATAGTGGTAGTAAAAGTGGTGGTTGGAAATTTTGCGAAGTAAGGCCTAAGAAACCATTAGGATGCTACCACACTCCTGGAGCATTAAATGGATGGTGCTGATTCGTTTGGAGAGTTTAACTGTATGCTGGAGAGGTTGGCTAACTAGGTAGTCGGTAGTTTTGATCAACAACTCGTGCTAGGGGGCCGACGAGGGAGGACCTGGTCGGTAGTACCTATCATGGGTTAGTAATGACTTGTCTTTGGTTGTTTTGATCAAAACTTGGTGGTAAAACAAAATTGAGTCGAAAGATCAGCCTCCTCTAAAGGGGTGTCGATTCGTGGAAATCCCCTGAGGAACCTCGATTAAGTCGACAGATCTGCTGCCTCTGAATGTATATCGATCTGTGGAAGTCTCCTTGGGGACCTCTATTGAGTCGATAGATGGGCTACCTCTGCAAGTATGTCGATATGTGAAAGTCCCCTAAAATATCTTGATTGAGTCGACGTATTGGCTGTGTAACGACCCAGAAAGTCGAGAAAAGTAAAATTAGAAAATTAAATGGATATGACAATTTTACCCCTACAGGTTCAAAGGTTTACTTTTTGACTTGCACATCTTTTGGATATTTCGTAAAAACTGTGACGAAGGTCTTAGACTCCTGATTCCATTGACAGGTAGTATGTCAAAATCGGATATCGATTGGATTTTATATGGGTCAAAACTGAATAGAGGCAAAATGATAATTTTTGCACCAATGGTATTTTGATAATTTTACACATGAGATATTGTTTGATGGTGACACTTGTCTAGAATAATCTGGTCCTTTCCCCTCCTTATCCTTCCACTGACTTAGTCATTGTATATATGTGTATGCATGATGTTGTGGGGGTGTTTGGTGAGGAGTGGCCGAAAAAAAGGAAAAAAAAAAGGGAAGAAAACCATAAGGCCAAACCGTGAATGAGAAAATTAGGGGTAGGAAGGGCATAACTAGTGAGGAAGAAAGGAAGAACGAGAGAAGAAGAACTGAGGAGTGAAAGAGAGAATCAAGGAAAAATAGTGAGGAAACCGCAAAGGAATGGATACCAAGAACCCGCGAGTTCCTCTATCAGGTTCTCAGTTATGTGCCAAGAACCTTGGAAATAGACATCCAAGTATGTCCCTGAAAACCATACGTTTATTTTGAGATACGAAGGGATGATTTTGGACGCAAGAGTTGTGACGGCCCGAAAATTCGAAAAAAAGAATTTTGTAAACTTTAGAAGGAAAATGACATTTTTGCCCTATATTGATTGTGGTCAAAAGTTGACTTTTGTTCGAGACACTTTTTGGACTTTTCGTAAAGACCGTTGTATAGGTCTCGAGACGCTGAGTCTGTAGACAGGTGGCTCATTGAAATCAGAGTTCGGATGTGAGAGTTACGGGTCGAAATTGATGTGGGGCATTTTTGTCATTTGAAGCTCAAGGATATTTTGGTAATTTGTATTTTAAGGGGTAATTTGGTCTTTTCACACATTTTGACGATTCATCATAAGCTTGGTAGATTAGTGACACATGTCACTCACTAAATAGGTTTAGTAGCACTGTGGCCGTGTGTTCATGTACGATTATATGTGTAAATGTTGTGCTGTGAAACAAACAATGGAAACTAAGACAATTTGGTTTGATCTTCCATAGCAATCCTTGAGAGAAAACAACAGAGAATAGAGAGGTTGTGAGGGAATTAAAAGAGAAAATCCAAGGAGGAAAAATGGAAGGAAAACCCGAAACCAAACGCAACAAATTCGAAAATATTGGAATTTCGAATTTAAATTTTTGAGCCTTTATTTTTGGAATTAAGATTGGTTTAAGCTTCCTAAACTCCTAACGAATAGAATCAGCACAAAAACGAAGGAATTAGACAAGGTTTTGGCCTCGAACAGAGACTGCAATTTTCCAGAATTTCCAAATCTAATTCTAGTAATTGAAGGTGAGAAAGCATGGAATTAACTTTTAATTCATGTTTATAATGATCCTAAGATGGTTCCTGGTTGATTAGAATGAGGAAAAGAATCGTAATTGAACAGGATTGAATGATGAACAGGACCTACGATACCTTCGAATTTTCGAGCTCGTGTTGGACCCTTTTGAGGTAAGGATTCGTGCAATTAAGGTCATGTATCTTAAATTAGGATTGATTAGAAGTTGATGGAAACTTGAAATGTTGAAATTGATGTAGAATTTGATGATTTCCAGCTGGGACGAACACGCCCGTCAAAGGACCCGTTTTGCAGGTAATTGGCCAAGGAAGATGACACGCTAGAATGCGCGTGAGGGTGCGTGGGTGCTCATCTCGAGGTACGGTCAATACAGTTTTCTATCCTTTTGATGTAACAGACATTTTAGCATAGGTTTCGAGTCGCTCGGATACCATTTCGATATTGTTTTGGCACAGGATCGGTGATTCCTGGAAATTACAGAAAAGCAAACAGTTCGGAATTGAGCAGCTTGGACGGTGTGTGAGTGAATGTTTGCTTTATAAATATGATGCATGCATAACTGTTTTATATGTTTTATGAACATGATTTGAGATGCATAGATTGTATATGATTTAAATATTATTTGTTTGGCATTTTCGTAGAAAATACGTTATTGCACGTAGTTCGAGATTTTTATTTTATATGGTATTTGGGCTTAGGCCAAGTATTCTACGTGCATATGTTTTATGTGATGTTGATGGTTTCACGGAAAGGCGTGAAACCGAAGATTGATTATTGGTTTTGAATGATTTCACGGCGATGTATGAAATCGAGATTCGGGCTTGAGTCCCAGTTTGAAATTCCCAATAGTCAAAGGATTTGGAAACTGATTTGAATAACAAAATGGTTTTTCGAGTTTAGAAATATCTTTCAGGCGTATGACCCAGTTGATTTATGGTTTGACTTAGAGTATAGTCAAACGTGAGATATATCGAGCGGTGACCCAGTTATGATTCGGGTATGAGACCCAGTTATGGATTTGATAGGATTCGAGGAATCCTGTGTTTATGAAATGTTGATAGACACTGTTTTCGGGCTTGTGACCCATTTGATGATATTTCGGGCTTGTGACCCTATTGATGATATTCGGGCTTGTGTCCCTGTTGATGATGATATGATTTTGAGTTTAAAGACTCAAATTTTATTAGAAGGCCTCCGGTTGTGAACATGTTTCCCCGGAGAGCACTTTGGAGATAATGCTCGCCTCCGAGGTACGGAGAGGTCACGATGCACCTGTTGTCGAGAAACCGAGAGAGGCGGCAGTCGAGGGAGGCTTGACTCAGGAGTGCGGTATATGAGATCGATCAGTGATATGTTCATGACGATCTGGTGATTTGAGCGGTGATGTGTTCACTATGACATGCTCAGGATCAGAGCAGTCCTTGAGCTTATGGGCACACGTTGCTGGGACTGGAATCGTGACTGATACTGATGATATTTGGGTTGAGGCCCCACGTGATTTGTTTTGGGCTGAGACCCTATATGATTTGGTTTTGGGCTGAGTCCCTCTTGAGGGAATGGCTTTGGTTGAGAAGCATTTTTCACCGTGTTTTGTTTTGCAAAGCAATATGATTTACTTTTGAGAAAAATATTTGAATACTTTTTTTCTGATATGCATGCATGCTTTCTAAACTGGAGGGTAAGATTGATTTTCCTCAAATGTATTTATAAATGTTCATTTTTGTCCACTCACATTCTTTTACGTTTTTATTGACCCTACAGGCCGTGGCACGAAGATCGGGGCTGATCAAGAGGCGGAGGCATGAGTGGGAACTAGCGCGGTTATCCCTTGTTTGGCAAGTGCTTATGGTATTTTTTGAACTTCAATTGACTTGTCAGACGGGAGCAAGACAAGGCACGGTTATCAAAGTCCTTTTGGGACGGGTCCTATCAGGAGTGTGGTAGAAATAGCCTCTGGAACTATGTTCGAAATTCATGGTTTTGGGC
The DNA here is from genome assembly GCA_032719365.1 of Prinsepia uniflora. NCBI lineage: Eukaryota > Viridiplantae > Streptophyta > Magnoliopsida > Rosales > Rosaceae > Prinsepia > Prinsepia uniflora. The sequence continues at coordinate 35,310,866 of CM064865.1, forward strand.
TACGTCATTGAGGTGAAGATAATTTCAAGAAAACCCAATCCCCAACCGCAAATTCAAGGTCTTTAATCCAACGGTTGGCGTAACTCTTCTGATGATCGTGAGCTGCCTTTAATATATCCCTAATAATCTTATCCCTTTTTTTTTTCTATCATAGCTGCAATTTTAGGTATTAGTAGTCTCATCTCGCCCACCTTTGACAGGACCCACCCCCAATCCCCCTAGATTAAGGGCTAAGTCCTGCTCCCGTCTAACTTACGCATAACACGAAGGCTAAACCGACGTCCAACCTTCATGTGACACATAAGTCGGACAAAGGATTTTCCAACGCACCATTCCAAACTTCTGGACTTCCCAGTGCGCGTAGACTCTACTGTGGTTCGCGTATGTGATGTCCCCGTCTCTCTTGATTAACAGCCTGCCTCGCAACAACCTAGAGGGTATCGAAACATGAAAAGATTGTGAGTGGACAAAAATAAAGTATACGTTCAAAAACAGTTATCTGAAAACACCATTTATACATTCCACGCAAAAAACAATGCATGCATATAACATCCATGTTATGAAATCATTTCATATCCAAAGCCATCAATGAAAACCAGAATCATTTCTTTTCTCAACCTGAAATTCAAATCCAGGGCCTCAGCCCAAAATCATAAATCAATCTCAAGTACGGGAACTCAGCCCCAAAACTCATCAAATCCAATACATCCGGGCCACTACCCAAAACATCTGAAAACCAGTGAAAAACCAATGAAAAACATCAATCATGCGAGTTACTGGATCTCAAGTGCGCCCTAGTCTTTAAACTCAAAATCATGCGCATAATCAGGCCTTCTCAGGATATCAACGTGTCTTTAAACTCAAAACACAATCAACAGGCCTCAAGGGATATCATAATCGAGTCTTTAAACTCAAAACATATACCGAGTCTTTAAACTCAAAACATATCAATCCAGGGCCTTTCCCCCGTCAATCAACCGAGTCTTTAAACTCAAAACCAGATCCAGCGGTTTTTCTTTTCTTTTTTCGGGTCTTTAAACCCAAAACCATTTTTTAATCAACAGTGAAAACCATAGAAAATCCTTATCCGAATTCGCAACAATGATTCTGTAAGCTAGCATCCGGAACCAACATCCCGAACCCAAATCCAAAATTTCCTTTCCAAGTTTCAAACCAAATCCGAAACATCATTTCCGAAATCCAGTTCCAAAACCGAAATCTCAATCACATGAACAGGGCTCCAAGCCCGAAATCACTTTTCCAAAAAATCCATTTCAAATCCTTGAAATCAAATCATATTTCAAATCTCAAACTCAAATCATTTAAACCATAGTCAAATCTCGTAAAACGCGCAATTTCATAAATATCACGAAAACTGTGTGAAACCGTAAATCATCAAGATCATAATCAAATCATAGAATCACGTATAGAAAACATATAAAAACATATATACATGCATCATAAGTTAGAAAGCAAAGTTCACTCATAGACCATTAGCATTATTGCATCGATACGCGTGCACTTACGCCGTTCCCGGCCAAACCATTATCACCGGCTTTCCCGAACCTGTCCAATTCCCATAATAAGGTCACTAACCACTTCATAAAGCTTATACTAAAGTCCCGTAATTTTTCTGAATTTTTAACTATTTTTAATCAAGCCCTAAAAATTTCGGACATCCCGAAACATATCGAGATGATGTCTGATTGACTCGAAACCAGTCCTAAAATGTTCATTGCATCGAATACATTAAAATTTGTGTTGAAACCTTCCCCAAAAGGAGTGCCACGCGCCCACACGTGCCGCCTGAAGTGGCTGCGCGTGGCAGCAAAGCGCCTAAGCACTGTTCATCGTCTTTCTCAGTCGACCGGTCTGAACTGGTCTACAAATCCGGTCCGGTTTGAAAAGTCAACAAATTGCCCCTATTCAGCAAAATTACCAAAGTACTCTCGAACTTCCAAACGCCATAACTTTTTCCTCGAATGTCGGAATCAGACGTGCCATCTGTCTATGAACTCGTGACGTCCCGAAATACGTCACGGTCATCAGTCAAAGTCCATTTGTGTCAGGACCCATCCCAAATATGGCCTCGATACCCGGGACGAACCCTGCTCCCGTCTGACAATCACACTTACAGTATCAAACAAAACAAACGACCATCACACAACTATAAGCATAACTATCAGACGAAGGAGTAAAATATACACAACAGTCAGTCAGAGCATAGTTCTACAAAATGGGCACAAAAGTCCTACAATGCTAGTCTCGCAACGGAAGAACGTCGGGAGCTCTATGCCTCGATATCTGCCTCAACGTTCACCCCAGCGCTATCACCACGACCTGGAGGGAAAGTTTAAAACCAAAAGTGTGAGTGGACTAGAATAACCAAAAGTTTTAAAACCAATTTATCATCAATTCAAGGTTAAAGAAAATAAGAATAATCCCTCCATTTTTAAAACAGGCATGCCCAACGAAGTACTAGAAAATCATAACATGAAACATCATAAGAAACAGAAACACTATAAAATCTCATAAGAAACAGATACACTATAATATACCATAAGAAACAGAAACACTATAAAGTGGCTATAGAAATCATAGTTTCAGCATCAAATCATCCTTTTCGATCAAACCTGCTGGACCTATCCGAGTCTTTAAACTCAATCAGGCCTTAAATGAAATCCGAGTCTTTAAACTCCCGAGTCTTTAAACTCAATAGGCCTGTGGGGGTAATGTCAACATATCCGAGTCTTTAAACTCCCGAGTCTTTAAACTCAATCCGGGCCCGTCCCCCCCGTCAATATCAATCCGGGTCTTTAAACCCAATATCTAGATCCAGCAAATCCAATCTATATCTAGTGTACAACCAATTCAACATCCATCGCCAAATTCGAATTCGAAATTCCCGGTTCGAAGCCCTCCGGCGTTCCGAACCAACATTCCGAACCCAAATTCGGAAATCCATTTTTATACCCAGAAATCACACATAATCCTAAATCATATTTCATAACCCATTGATCATTCTCAGAAAACAAGTATAGGTTGAAATCGTAATTATGGCATCAAAATCCGAAAACTAGTTTTCCTCGAAAAACGTGCAAAAACTCGGAAATGTCTCGAAAACATGCAAACTCATCAATCACATATAATCATCATTTAAAGGCATAAAAACATATTTAAAATCATAAAACATCAATAAAATAGTTAGGCATGCTTGAAAGAAAGAAAGAGTCCACTCACAAATCTAGAACGAGTCACTCGCGCTCCGTGCGCTCCTCGACTGTCTCGGGTGCCTCCCGTCCTGTCAAAATGCACCAAATAGGGTCACAAATACATCAAGGATCTTAATCCTAATTTCCCAAATTTTTCGGGAATTAAATAATATTTTAATCATAAACCCTCAACCGTCTGGATTCCCGAACAACTCCATCACATCGTCCGATTAACTCGAAAACTATACCAATAAACTCCTTAGGACAATTAGAATCAAACTCATGTTGGAAGCTTGGCCGGATTCCTCTCCACGCGCCTCCACGCGCCGCCCAAAGGGGCTGCGCGTGGGCCTCACGCGCCTGCTACAGTGCCCTTCAACCTTGAGCAGACCCGGTTCAGCACAGTAGCCTGCAAATTAAACCGGCGTCAGCGGTTCTCCGCCGTACCTGCATGGTTCCTCTCCCTTTCTTCACCTAAAGCTTCGTCCAGTTCCAACCTATCCATTCCCCAGCTCCTCAGACCTCGACACCGCCCCAATTCCGTCGACTAAAGCTTGAACCAGACGGCCAAACTCCCCCTATTTCACGATCCAGCCACTCCGGTCATCCCCCGTCACGGTGACAACACCAGACGGTTCCTAGGGCCCTTCTACATCTAACCCGACTCACCTTGACCGTCGACTCGTGCCCAAACGTCACGACTCGCCGTTTGAACCCACGGCCAAAACAGAGTACCAGAGTACTCACCGTCGATTGAACTCCGCCGTGTACTCCCCCGTCCCGGCAACTGTCTTATACGACTCCTAGGACCTCCCTAAACCTCACTTCACTCACCAATCCCCTCGATTCTAGCTCTAGGTCCACGACTTGCAAAATAAGAAACACGGGAAAAACAGGGGAATTGGGTATACCTTTCGATTCGATCTCCGCCGTGTGCACTGCCGCGTGCCACGGTGTTCGTTGGGTTCCTTGCAACCACCTGGACCTCCCTCTACCTTGGTTTAAGCCACCTCACGGTGTAGCCACCACCACGAACTCACAACCTCCCTGTTTCCTCAAACCTTCGCCGCACCACCACCGTGCCGCCGTGCACGATTTCACCACCAAAACCCGATCACCAGTACAACCACTACTCCCTGTCACTCTCACCAATCACTCCTCACTCCCCCTGGCACAAAATCGATCAAGCTCTCCTCGAACTCTCACCCTCTGTTTTCTGTGTTTGAAGGCAAAGCACGGTTCAAAAGAAGCAAAGTGTGGCCGTGCACACATTAGAACCTTTTAGAACAATCCAGTGCCCCCACGTGTCCACAATCCTATGGACAACAGCACAAATATCTACCCCACTCAGCCACTTGTCCTCATCCAATTGGCTGAAAGACAATGACCAAAATACCCCTTGTAAAAATAATTACCGTTTTACCCTCGAACATTCTAGACCCGTATCTTTGCCGTCCGACGTCCGATGACAGCGTGCCGCCTGTCGTTGAACTCAGGACGTCGAGACCTATCCAACGGTCCTCGGTCTAGGTAAAAATCACAAGTCCTCCAAAAAGTCAACATTTTCCCTCATTTAGTCAAATTTACGGTAACACCCTCAATCTTCCGAACGTCATAACTTTTCCTCCGATTGTCCGAATCGAACCTGCCACCTGTCTACGGACTCGTGATGTCCTAAACTACGTCACGGTCAAGGGTTAACACTCATCCAATAGGTAATTCAAAAAGTCAACTTTTTCGTATACTATTCACAAGGGCAAAATCGTCCTTTATATACAAAACTTTATAAAATTACATTTTTACCCTTCCCGAAGGTACGGGTTGTTACAATTTGACCGTCCGAACGAAAATTCAACATTTTTGCCCATTTCAGGGGCAAAATCGTCATTTCGCACCGTCCATCCGAAAACACCTAACTAATCATTGATTAACTCCACTAATTCGTCATTAACAACTAATCTAATCCCGATTTTCGGGACAGGCTGTTACAACCTTGGTCCAACAAATAAGTGTCCAACACTGTCATCCACACAATGCCTCAAATGAAACTAGCCAATAGATTTCCTCGATCACCTATTCCAAGTAAAACTCTTGCTCTCCGGAGTTCCGAGTAAGCTACAGAGCTCGCAAACTTCCTGCTCAAGGCAACCGTTACCACATTAGCATCCCTAGGTGGTACTCAGTGGGGTAGTCATAGTTCTTGATCAACTCTAACCACCTTATCTGTAATGACCCGTCCCGAATATCGGGATTGAATATTAATTAATTATGATTTAGAATGACTAATCGGGGATTAGTTGAGTGAAATCGGACGAAACGTGCAAAATGACCGTTTTGCCCCTAGCGTGGGCAAAATGTTGACTTTAAGTTCGGGCGGTCAAACGGACTTTGACCGATGACTGTGACGTAGTTCGGGACGTCACGAGTTCATAGACAGGTGGCACGTTCGATTCTGACATTCATAGAGAAAGTTATGATGTTCGGAAGTTGAGGGGTATTTTGGTAATTTCGCATATTAGGGGCCAAATGTTGACTTTTTGATCGGGAGGTCCGATGGACGAGGGCCAAGGACCGTTACGTAGGTCTCGTCGATGCGAATCCAACGACAGGTGGCATGCCGAAATCGGAGATTCGACGACGAAGTTATGGTCACGGAATCGGGCTCGATTAACCGAACGAACCGGGATTAAAATAATATTTTAATATGAACAGTACCCAGTGACTGTGCACATCCGGATGAGTGACAAGTGTCACCCATCCCCTGAAATCTGATCCATGTTTCCCTCCCAACACCATCATTACAACATCATCATTTCTCCTTCATCATTTCTTCCATTTTCTCCTTCATTTTCTCTTCTTTGTTTCTTACCCGTGAACATTGAGCAGCAGAAATTGGGAGAATTGAGCTCCCTTTCACAACCAGTTTCGAGGGGAATTTGAGAGCTTTGAGAGATGGTTTCAACTGGGTAAACACGAGAGATTGACTGTGAGGAGGAGATTGGAATTTTGGATTTTGAGTTTTGGGAGGGAAAATCGAATTGGATGAATTGAGCCTTGTTGATCGAAATTGGGTTCAGTTTAGTCTTCTGGGATTGCTACGATCAATTTTGTAGAAGGAACGAAGTTGAATTGGGGTCGAATTGAGGAAGAACAGAAGGAAGGAGGTCTCTGAAATTTCGAGGTTGAGTCGTGGAATTTGAGGCTTCGATTGATGAATTTGAGCTGGGGATTATGTTCCTGAGGATCCCACGATGCTTCTAGGTTCATCAATTGGAAGAAAACGGTTGAGATTGACGGAACTCCATGGTTGCACAGTGACGGCTGTTCTTCGAAGAATCGAGTTTGAGTAGTGGAGTTTGAGCCATGAATCGATTCAATTGAGTTGGGGAAAAGGTTTACCTGAGTTCATTGAAGCTTCTTGATGAATCAATTTAAGGAAATCGTGTGAAATTGAGGGATTTCTGATGATGAACAGTGGCCGGATGTCCTTCGATTGATCATCTGTGATCGTGAGGATTGAGGTAATGTTTCATGGAATTATTGTTACAGAACTCTAATTCGACTTAAGTGGAAGCTAATTAATTAATCAATTGATGAACTCAGTGTCGAATTGATAGGATTGGAACCGGGTCTGATCGCGGGTTAAACGACCCGTTTACCAGACAAACGGGTGAGGGAGACAGCACTGTAGCTGGCGCGTGGGTTTCACTCGCAGCCACTCACAGCGGCGCGTGAGGGCGCGTCCGGCCTAGTCTCAAGGTGAGGTCAACATGACTTTTGATCCTCTCAGTGTAACGAACATTTTGACGTTGATTTCGATGAAATCAGATATTGTTTCGATAATGTTCCGCGTATCCGAAGTTTTGTTTTACATTTAAAATACGTATTTAAATTCCGGAAAAATTGGGGAAAATTATATGAAATATTTTGAGATGTTAGTAACCCTCTATAATGATTTTGGACAGGAGTTGTGATTTCCAGATTTTACGGAAAAACGTGCAGCTCGGAAACGGACCGTTTTGGACGGTGTGTGTGAGTGGACTTTGTTTTCTAACCGTGATGCATGCATATATGATTTTAATGCCTTATTATATGATTTTATATGCTTGTGCATGATTTATGTTTCAATCCGGTAATTTCTCGGTTTTATGATTATTATATTATTATTTTGGGCGATTTTCGAGAAATTACGAAATTTGATAAAAATGATGTTTGGACTTGGTTTGTGAGTCCGGGATTAAAATTGATTGAAAATAATGGTTGGACTCGGATTGTTGAGTCATGGATTGGAAAATGATGTGATGACTCGGGAATGAGTAAATGGTCAATTTCGTGGATTTACGTGAAAATGGCAACGGAGGTTGCAGCGCATAGATTTGCGTGATAATGTTATTTTAGGCATGAGAACCCAAGTGAATAGTGATTTTGACTCGGATTTGGAGTCACTTGTGAATTTGTGAAATTAATGATTTATTGGGATTTTATGATTATTTTAATCAGTCTTACGGGCACGTTTTACGAGGAACGTGCAAATGATGTTTTGGGCTAGGCCCGGAGTCTAAATGATTTCTAAAATGATGTTTTGACTTAGTTGGTAAGTCAATGATGATTTCTGGATTATTTTATTGTTTTAAAAGGTGATTTTAAAGAAGTACGCGTAAATGGTATTTTGGGCTTTAGACCCAGTTGGGAATGATCTTGACTTTGTATGAAGACAAGATTTGATTGAAATGTTTTGGGATGTGATTCCTAAGATGGTTTTCATTGTGATTATGATATTCCCAGACGGTCGGAGCTTGGGGGGATTACCCAGACGACCGGAGCTTGGGGGATGTGATTGTAGGATCATGAGTTGATCCTATGGTAGTCAGCTTCTCGGATGAGACTGAGCCTGGATGTACCACTCGGAGGTGTCTGAACCTGGGGATGTGTTCGCCTAGAGGTGACTGAGCCCGAGGGGGTTGAGCCCAGAGGTGTCTGTTCCCGAGAGAGTGACTGGATATTGGCCTACGCGTAGTGCAGCACTTGTGAGTAGTGCAGTTTGATTGATTGTGCACTTGTGAGTAGTGCAGATGTGATTTGTGATATTTTATGCACTTGTGAGTAGTGCAGATGTGATTTGTGATATTTTATGCACTTGTGAGTAGTGCGGATTGATTGGATTGATATATTTCTTGTGCACTGGTGATTAGTGCTGATTGATGTTGTTGTGATGACGTGCTGGTATTGAGTACGGGTTTTTGGTCTTTGTGGCCAGTGATTATGTTTTCACATGTGTTGGCCTGAGAGCCGGGATTTGATGTTTATAGCATGAACTGATTTGGTGAACATGAGTTTTATGGACCATGGGAAAATATGTTTTGATTTTATCGGTCCACTGTTCATACTTGAATGATTTCATACTATTACTCATGTTTTACGATATGCATGCAAGTTTGTGAAAACTGGAGGGTAAGAATGTATTTTGGCAAATGTTTTTATAAGAGATCATTTTTGTCCACTCACACCTTTTCTGTTTTATTAACCCTTCAGGTCGTGGCGCGTTGATCGAGGCTATTCCAGAGGTGGAGGTATGAGCGGGCACAGGCGCAAATATCCCTTGTCTGGCAGGTGCGGAAGGGTAGTTTCGGACTTTCAGTTGACTTGTTAGAGGGGAGCAGGACCGGGTACGGTTTTTTTGACGTCCAGTTGGGACGAGTCCTATCATTATCTGCCTTAGATTTAGATATTTCTGTGTAAAATAGTACTTTAAATTTTGGTGGTCCGTGAAAATCCTTCACATTTTATTGTAGAGATAATGTCTCCAAATTTTTAATGCATGCACCACAACGGCTAGCTCTAAATCATGGGTAGGGTAGTTCAACTCATGGGATTTCAACTGCCTAGAAGCATAAGCACTAACCTTCCCATGTTGTATTAGTACACATCCTAATCCTTATAAGGATGCATCACTATAAACCAAAACTCCCCACAAATCTCTACCAACACGACTAGACTTCTGATAAGGTTTCCAATCCTGAAAATTTATGATACCTTTATTTACATTTCCCCCGAAATGAAATAACAAATTGAAGCTATAAATCCCATACATCTTGCATATTACTCTGCCCCTACTTCAAAACAGTATGGAGCAGACACATAAAATTTGTAACAGTGTGAATGGACCAAAATAAACATTTAGAAAATAGTGCGTGGACCAAAATAAACATTTAGAAAAAATATTTTTGAGAAATATACCATTCTCCAAAAATGGAAACCATACATGCATATAAAAATCTGGAATAATGCTATTGGGACCATCTAAATTGACCACATTTGGTGACCATGTTGATGTGGCAATCAATGAATGATATTATTTTAATAAATGAAATTATTCTATATTTATATTAGACCATTCATTGATTGGCACATCAACATGGTCATTAAATGCGGTCAATTTAGAGAGTCCAAATAACATTGCCCAAAAATCTGGTCAAATCATAAACACTCGGATTTCAAAATTAAAAAATCTAGATTCATGGAATCCTAAAAGTCATAAAATGTATGTTAAACTCTTGTAGCAATCCCCATTTATAAATCATGTGAAATACCCTAGACACACATATCATAAATCAACCACAACCAAGCCTCAACTCCCTCGAGTATTAACTGTCTAGGAATAACCCCAAGCTTCAGTTGTCGAGGAAATATGTGCTACCACCAGGAGCTGGCAGAGACACACTATGTAATATCAGTTCGAGAAAATATAGCCCTAGGAGCTGGCAGAGACACACTTTGTAATACTATTTTGAACGATTATAGCCTGGAGCTGGCAGAGATACACTCCCTAATGACAGTCAGGAAAAATACAGCCCTTAGGAGCTAGTGGAGACATACTTCATAATGTATGTCCAGAAAATACAATTGACAGAACCCGTCCCAAATTATCAAGAAAACCAGACCGGTCCAGCTCCCGTATGACAGCCCGAGTTAAACAAGAGATATTATTGACTTTTAACTCTACACAAAGTTTAACTAATTACCCAAACCTAAGTAGCCCATGCAGGATACCGCCCACTTCCAACCTGCTTCGCGAAAAGGCAAAGAACACAACCATTAATATTTAACACACGAATACAATTATACTCGGGTCCATAAGTTCCCCCTAGTTATTCTAATCATAACTAACCACTCCTTAGTTCATGAAAATTGTTCTAATAGAACATACAAGACAATCAATATTTGATCCCTAATTAAATAGCTTAATACATATTTGAAATACCAAATTCATTGTTCATTAAAAAACTTATTCACTTAGGCTACCTATCACCCATCCAACGTGTTCACTAAAACACATCATTAGCACACACATAATTAATAAATTAGTTAACATACTTCATTTCCAATATAATTAAAGATCTATTAATGAATAATCAAAAAATAATTGGATTATAACAAAACACCTTAAATATTCAGAACTATGCCCAAATAGAGTCCAAATAATCCAGAAATTATACCAATAAATTCACAAAATTAAAATAAGGAACTTTTGTTTTGCTGGAGGGCCAGGTGACGTTGCAAGGTCCCTGCGCGTGGTGGCCACACGTTGGTCACAAGGTCTTCGTCCAGACCCGAATATCTAGTTTTTCAGGTATCCGACCCGCGATGATGACCCGATTGGTTCTCAGCCATTTCACGACGGTTTCCTTTGCTCTAAGTAGCAATGTTCACCTAATTGGACTAAGGAGAAGTTCTATGTAGTTCGAAAGGAGAAATACTTACAAGAGGTTGTCGAGTGACCTTCGTCACCTTACAGCCATGGCCGCCCAACTGTTTCCTCGACGGTTCCAACGCCCGCCATCTCTCCTTTTGATCCCAAATCGATTACGGGATCTCTAGAATACTACTTTCACCTTTCCCTTCGAGTTCCCTAACCCAGAACTCAAAACCTAATATAGGAGCTCACGGGTTCCCTGATAACCTTTAGTATTTTCCCCTCCTTTCATCCACTAAACCTCACTAAACTCTTCCCTTTTTCATCTTTCTAACCTTCCCTTTCTTCCTTTCTATGTTTTCTCCTAATCAGACTACCCTTTTCCTAACTTCCATTATTTCTCACTTATTCCTTCATTTTCGGTGTTGTTCCATCTACCCCATAACCCACATATATATAAGGTGTATTAGTCGGTGAGGAAGTGGAGGGCAAAATATAGAACCTTTTAGGCCTTGCTCATATGATTCACATGTCTAAATGGGAAGTTACCATATTGCCCTTTTACTAAATTACCATAATGCCCTTAATCATTTTTTGCCCCATAATGAACTCATTCGACCTCCGATTTTGTCGTGTTGTTTTTCTATGAATTCAGGAGGTCGAGGCCTTAGTAACAGCCTTCTCGGAATTCTCAAAAAGATATCCTAATCAAAAAGTCAATATTTTGACGTTTTCAAGGGCAAAATTGTCATTTTCCTTGCTTTTATTTTTTCTCGCGGTCCGGGTCGTTACAAAAATCCCCAGGATCATGCAGAGACATACTCCATTATGTTCGTCCAAGAAAACACAGCCCCTAAAATCTGGTGGAAACACAATCTACGATACCAGTTTGGGAAAATCACAATATCCCTGGAGGATGGTCATTTATAAAACCAAGCAAAACTTAGCTTTCACATAAATCCTTCAAAAAATTTCAACCCTGGTCTGAGCCTAAAACATTGCTTCCACAAAAAATTGTGAAACATGTGTCTAGAAATTGTATCTTGAATAATTATTCCAAAAACGATAAATCATCAAATAACAAGCAATAACATTTGGAATAATTATTCAAACCATTTCAATTTATATAATATAGTAAAACATTTAAATCAGTTAAATATGCACGCATCACATGTTATAAAATAAATGTCCACTCATAGTATGCCCAAATAGTCTCATTCTCGAGCTACAAGCACTGTAATCCCCAAGACAAATTTACCTGGTTTGCTTTGATACCAATTTGACAAGACTCTTCCTGAAATTGTTTTGATAATTGTGTCAGGTTCTACTCCTGTCTAACGACTAAACCCGAGTTCTAAAAATACCCTTATGGCTTTAAATTGTAATATGAGAATCTGACTAATAAGAGATGTATAACCAAACAAGTTTCGTCCTTTTGGGGCAACTATTCACACCAACCCACTGACCTTGGAGGCGAGGAAAATCCTAGCTCGATAACACCAACCTCAGTCATTAACTATGACATAAAATTATATCAGACAAGCCGACAACTCCCTCGGCTATCAGCCATGAACTAGTTGGTAACTCTGTCGGTTATCAACCATTAACTAGCCAGTAACTCCATCACGTATCAACCATGAACTAGCCGGTAACTCCATAGGCTATCAACTATGGACTAAAACGCCCAACCATCCCCTAAGTATAATCTTGAGACAATCCTAAACGAAATATGTGGCAAAATGCGCCTAATCACTTTCTCGAAAAAAGTCATGATAATCGGGATGGTATATCTAGTTATCGTGGTGTAAGTCCAAACACACTCCCAGTACTACCAAAGTACTAATCAAAAGAGCACTAATACCATGAAACCCATAAATACACTCTTAACTAGGCTCCCTTGATCCTCAGGCAAAAAATCACCCTGTACTAACTCAACACAACCTGAATTTACATAAACGGGGCTCTAAGTAGACTTAAATGACCTTGAAAATGTCATAAATGGATCTGAATTGTTGAAAATATGAGGACACATCTCATCGTGGACCGTGGGATGGCCCCACATGTCGATAGAAGTCTGGCGGATCTCCCACGTGCCCTTATGCATCCGCACATGCTCCATGCACCAATGGACAGCTGGTGACCACCCTACGCGCCTCTCACGCACTGCCGAGTGGCGCCCACACGCCTCTCACGTGCTACCGAGTGGCGCCCACGAGCTTGGTATATTCCTTACTCACTTATTCCGAGAAGGAGTATTAAGTCCTTCCAACGACATATTCCTTCCTAATGGAATATTCCAATAGAATATGTAGGGAATATTCCAACAAAGTGTTCCATCAAGGAATATTCTGATGGCAGTGAAATATTATGAATCAGAGGCATTTTTTTATAGGGCGATCAGTGCTACCGTGGGCCGCTATCAGACTCGCCGAAAGCTGTGCTTTCTTGCTGGGAACCATCATTTCGGGAAAGCTCCTAGCTCCTTTATTTATGTAGCTTTTTTACGATCTACACATGTAGATTCATCTATTTTTTACCAGGAACTCAAATCTAAGTTCATAATTGGGAAAATATACCTTATTTGGCTAGAAAATCAACGAGAAGATTTGAGCCCATATCTCTCTAGGTCTGATGTCCCTGGTGGTGTTCCAGCCCTAATATCAGCACCAATAGATTCGTGGAAACTTGGAGAGGCCATGTAGAGTTCTCGCACCGGAAGAGAGAGAAGAACGATGAAAGGAGAGAGAAAGGGTGTCTATAGGGTTTTAGACCTGTAACTTTTGTATCAAAATTCCGATTTACGAGTGTCGTCTATGTACAAACTCGTGAGTTCGAGGCTTACGTAAAGGTCCAAGAAAAACTTCCAAAGGACTTCCCAAAACCAAGTTGACTTTCAACCCCTTCCACAACGAAAGCAAAATCGTCATTTTCAATTACGTCCTCAAATTTGATCTAATATTTGGGCCAGGTCATTACACATTGAATGGGTGGTGGTGATTCGTTTGCAGAGTGCAGTATTATTGTTACCGCGGGGGAGGCTGGCCAACCGGATTTCCTACCGGACAATAGGTAGTTTTGATCAGCAACTCGTGCTAGGGAGCCGACGAGGAAGGACTTAGTCGGCGGTGTCTAGTCGTGGGTTGGTAATGACGGTGATTTTGGTCGGAACTTGGTGGTGAGTTGGAATGGTGTAAAATGTAAACACACTGCGACACTTTTTGGGTAGAACAACTTGAAATGTGAATGCCATAGTCTGGATTTGGTCGAGTTTCATTTTATTAATTAAGGTTGAGCTTCAAATATGAATGCTACAATCTAGATTTTGTTGAGTTTCAATACATTAATTGGTGTAGAGCTTGAAATATGAGAATTAGTGGTTTGATATTGTGAATTTGTTTTATTCAATGATATATTAATGGTTTGTTTTTATTTTTCCCTAATGATTTCCTTGTGCAGTATGAAGAAAATACATTTAGGATTAAGTTGGGTTCTTCCCTTTTGTGCATTGTTTATTGATTGCCCATTGTAGGCCAAAACATAAGGACGCTTGTCAATGATGGTTTATTGTAAAAATATAGCAGAAACAGTTTTGTCAAACACCAAATAGTTTTACTTTGTAGCTATTTATTTTAAAAATAAAGTAAAAGTAGCTTTATTAAAAAAACTATAGTAATATCAAGCTGGTCATTAGTAAGTGATTTATAAATATAGTAGTATAAAAAATATAATTCCCGTATTTTCTCCATTACAAAATGAAAACTTTGACGAAATAACTTTCCACGATAGAAAAGCAAAGACATTGTCGAGGTGAATAATAATGGGGCCCAGCCAAAGCGCGCTAACAGGTTCCACCAGGGGGGCATATAGAACTGAAAAACTGAAACCATACCGTTCCAGATCGGATCAAATCGAAAAAATACCGAATAATAAAACTAATGTGATGATTAATACGGTACCAAACCGGTACCGATTCAAGTTGGTACGATTTCAGTTTCAAGGTTTTGAAAAACCGTCTCGTACCGATACTGAACCGAATTAGCATTTCTATTTTTTTTTAATAACTAAAACTATTTTCCTATGGGTTGATATAGAAATCATATACTAAAAACTATTATGATTTCTTTGTGGCCTAATAATAATAAATGTATCTAATTAAAATTATCTTGTCTACCATACTTAAAAATAGTCTTGTTGGACTACATTAGAAACCATTTTTCTTAACCTAAATACTAACAACACTATTAGTCACGTAAAGAATTGACATCATAATTCCTCATTAATAGTAGAAACAAAAAAAAAAAGTTTGCTACCCTAGTATTTGTTACACTAAAAACCATAATTCCTCATTAACATTTATCTAAATTCTAAATCCAAAAAATTTTGCTCAAAACCGAAACCGTACCAAAATCGTACCGAAATTAATCAATATGGTACAATCCAATATTAATTTTAAATTATGAAATATCAAACCATACTAAACCGATTAAAATTAAATGATATAATTTCGATATCAACAAATATTATAACATAATGAACCGTGCCCCGTCCTCGGTTCCACTAACGGACCGCCAAGCTCCGATATCAACTTGCTAATTTAATCACGACCGTTGATTCCGCGCGATTTGTGAAGTTGCTCTTCTCTCCGATGAATAATCGCACGTGGTCCCACCATCCACCAATTTAAAAAATTTGAAAATACGAAAGTAAGGTCCAACTCCAATCCAAACGTAGAAGATCGAAATTCGATTAGACTGGTTAAGCACCCGACTTAAATCAACCGTCAATCCAACTACGCTCTCTATCTGATTCAACGATTTAACGTTACTTAAACGCTCCTGTCAATCTTCAATCGGCGATTCACAGCCCCAAGGCTGAAGGTACTTCCTCACCAATTTCCTTCTTTTGTTTAGGGTTTCGATTTGGGGATCAAAGTGCAGTGGTGCACCATCCAATTTTATTTCTGAATTTCTGAATTTCCATATCGTAGTTGAAGTCGAAGTTCATGGCTCGGATAAAGCCTCAGGCTTTGTTAATCCAAAGTAAGAAGAAGAAGGGGCCAACTCGAATTAGTATCACCACCATAGTTATATGCAATTTAATCATCGCTTTGATCGCCTTGTCCTTAGTTGCCACTTATCGCTATTGGTCCAGACGGTAAGCATTCTTCATCGTTTTCTTTGTATCGAAATTTGAATTTCTAGTGTTAATACGGATCGTTTCAGCCACTTATTTCGTTGTACGCGCTAATTTGCTCGTAGGCCACTGGACTATCCTGGAATAAATACTGTAGGGGTATGTAAGTGGAACGGGCTTTCTTTTTTACTATTCATTTGTGTAATTATTGATCTTCTTGTTTTCTTATTTGACTGAAATTATTGATTTTACTTTTTAGGATATTGATGGGTTTGCAAAGAAGTATGATGTTCCTGGCTTTGCTGTAAGTCTATTAACACACTGCCAATTTGCCTTTTTTTTCCCGTCATATTTGGTGACACTGCAAGTTGACTGCTCGACTGGTGTGATGGTGGTGTGACGTATGAATTATTTGTGACTGAGATGTTATCAATTAGTTTATGGCCGTAAATTTACACGCTGAGCAGTGCTTTGTTTTGTGCATGTTAGAAATTAGACAAGTATCTTGTGCTATCTGGAATACGTGGATAATCCAGCAACCATTGCTACTGTTTTAAGAAGGCACCTAATCTAATAGGAGCAAGTTTGCGTGCCAATTTGAGAATGGATGTTCTTATTAGACATTGCTCAGTTATGAGAAAATTAAATACCTAAGGATTGCTGCACTTATTTCCTTTGGGGCATTCATTGCTATTCCTTCTGCTGATGTGTTATGTTAAGTAGTATATTTTGAATCTTTGATGTATCATGTCTAATGTAATTCCATGCATCAGCTTAAGCACCTATCGGCTTTCTATATTGTTGGTTATTTTTTTCTCTTTCTTCTCCTCATCTGTGTTTTTATAGATTCTAAATACATCCAAAGGCCCTGTAACTGTGGAACTTTTCAAAGATGGCTCTCCAGAAGTTGTGGATAGATTTCTTGACTTGTGGTGAGTATTTAACAGTGCAGAAATCTTTTGGGCATACATGCTGTAGGGATTTGAATAATACAGAGTAAAAGAATAAAGTTAAGTAGGAACATAGTGCATAACCATTATTAAATTAAGAACACGCAAACCTACTCTAACCTATAATGCGTTTCCCATTTGTTAGTTTTTCTTCAGTTTCCTAGTAAAAACACATGCTCTCGTCATTGGTGTTAACTTTAGATATTCTTATCATCTATTAAGCCATTGTTATATATTTTGTTTAAGCTCCTCTGTGAATTATAAAATTTACACCCACGGGTTTAAGGGTTCTGTGTCTCTAGGCTAATAAATATAGGTCTTTACTACCCGATTATATTTTGGATTAGTACATTAATTGTTGGAAATCATTTTATTTTCTATTAGCAGTAGCATCTAGAGATAGACTTGGTTGGTTTGTGTGGTTATGATTATTAATTGTGAAGACACTTCTTTGGCATTACGTTTGCAGTCAAAAGGGGCACTTTAAGGGCATGCCCTTCAGTCACGTGATCAAACACTATATAATTAAAGGGGGAGCTTCCCAAGGACTTGGAGCAGCTGAAGATTGGATATCAAAAGGGAAGCTACGTAGTCAACTTGTTACGAGGTTTGTTTCATAATTAACTGTTTCTATCAGTTGGTTTTTGGTATTTTATCTCAAAACTGATACGTTGCTATTTTGCATGTGAACATTTAGTCCAAAGCATGAAGCTTTCATGCTTGGAACTACAAAAAGTAGACCAGATAACAAAGGATTTGAGCTTGTTATTACTACTGCACCAATACCAGATTTAAATGATAAGCTCATTGTGTTTGGACGGGTCATCAAAGGAGAGGATGTGGTGCAGGTATAGTTATTTGTGCAGCTGGAGTAACATTGTGTTAGGATTTACTTGGATTATATCTAATACTTAATTCTTTCCATATGATGTTCCATTCAGGAAATTGAAGAGGTTGATACAGATGAACATTATCGACCTAAATCTTCGGTAGGGATCACCGGTGTGATTTTGAAACGTGAGATATAAATGCAAATCAATCTAATGTGAAGTATCCCTGCGTGCATAGCTGCTGGTTTGAGTATCTTCTTGCCAGACTACTCTTGAAATGTTGTGACAATAAATCTTTTAGGGCTCTGATGATCCACATTAAATGTTCTCTTCTTCCTCATTCTCGATTTGGTTTGTGATTTGCAGTGGGGAAGGGGAATTTTGATCATTTTGTTAGGTATAGGTTCATATCTGGGGTGGACAAAATACGAGAATGCAGCTAATTTGATATGCAAGTTTGTTGTGCTAATCATTCGGTTATTATTCTTTGATATGGTTCATTTTGTTCATTCCATGGTATTTCTTACGATTATTCTTGGACCAATGTTGTGAGTTATGGACTTCAGGACTTCACAGAGCATAACGTTTCGATTTGCATGGTTTTACCATTATATGAAAACTCCAGCTACCATTTCATTGTCAATACCTTTGAATGCCGAATGGGATTATTTCTTAACATCAGCCATATGTGACACTACAAACAAATACAGACGGGAGAAAATTAACAAGTTAAAAGGGAGGAATTGCTCTAGCTTAGTATTCTGGGCTAGTAACTGACTACCAAGGAAGTGATTGATTGTATGATGCAAATAAGCGATCCATTATGACCTTTTGAGGTGCAAAAATGGAAAAGTTAGAGGACAGTTGTAGTCACTTTGATTCCCTTTTTATTCATTATAAATGAAAAATGGTCAAAAATATTCGGAGTCCCTATTATTATAAATTCCTTACTGCCCATGAACTATTTAATGACTTCAAATGCAAGAAGCATGGACGAGGCTCAATGGCAATCAATCAAACTAGATTTGGAGAAAGCTTACGATTTTTTAGACTGGACTTTTATTGAAAATCGCTTAAGAAAATTTGGTTTTCCAACCGTTGGATATGCCTTGTTATGGAGTGTTAAATCTACTTCTTTCTCTGTTCTTATTAATGGAGCTCCTAAAATTTTCTTCAATCCTACCATAGGTATTGGGCAAGGTGATCATTTCTCTCCCTGTATTTTCATATTATGTATGGAACCCCTTATAAGACATCTTAACCTTCTTGAATTAAATCCCAAAAAAAAGTTGGTCTCTTAATCTCAGCTCATGGCTATAGAATTTCTAATCTTGTGTTGCTGATGCTTGCTTAATCTTTTCAAAAACCAATCTTACTGCTGCCACGAAATTTTTATCTCTTACAATTGTTTGCTACATCTTCAGGACATTGGATTAACTTTCACAAATCTTCTCTCTACTTCTCTACAAATATTACTAGCACATATAAGAATAGTTTGCAGGCACCCTGGGCATTCAATATAGGAGCACAATTGGCAAATATCTGGGAATCCAAAACATTGTTTTCTGGAAAGACCCTGTCAATGCAAAAGAGCTTATCCTTAGAATACAAAACAAACTAGCAGGGTGGAAACGTAACGCACTTTCAAAAGTAGGTAAATTAACTCTAATCAAAATTTTTCTTGCTAGGATGCCTAATCATATCTTATCTTGTTTTCCTTTTCCCAAAGAGCTTTCTAAGGCAATGGACCAAGAATGCAGGAAATTCTTTTGGGGCAATAACAGTTCCTTTAGCCTAGTTGCATGGGATGACATTTGTTCCCATGTTGCCAAGGGTGGCTTGGGAGTAAGAAAACCGATACTTTTAACAAAGCTATTCTTGCTAAGCTTGGTTGGAAGCTTTTGACTGACCACAATAACTGATGGGTTAAACTTATGCATGCTAAATATCTCTGTTCTTCCCATCTTTTCGTTAACAAAAAGAAAAACGCTAACTCAATGGCTTGGAAAGGTATCCTTGATGCCAGAAGAATTCTTTATAAAGGTATTTTTTGGATTCTTGGTAATGGTAAGGATATTAATTTTTGGGCTAATTAACCAAGATGGTTTGCAGAATTTAGATTGATCCCTCACAGCAAACAGATGCATTAGTGATGGGAAGTAGAACATTGATCCTCTTCGAGACTTGGTGCCAAAAAACATGGTCCAAATCACCAGGGCCATTCCCTTAACTTTCCATGGCAGAGACACAAAAGACTACTTTGTTTAGGGTCCTAATCCTCAAGGCAAGTTTACAATCAAATCTGAAACTCATTCCCAGCAAATGGATAGGCCATGCCACTCCCAAGCTAACCTCCTGAAACGAATCTGGAAACTCACCATCCCTCCTAAGGTAAAAATCTTCGCCAGACTGCTTGCGAGAAAGAGACTTATCACTCAATGGAGACTAAACCAATTCATACACCTTGACTCAAGTATATGTACTATGTAGCCTATGTAATGGGGATGAAGAATCCATTGACCATCTCTTCATCTGTTGTCCCTTTGCTGACCAAGTTTGGAGTCGTGTAGATGATGCTCTGCGGCCAGGCTCCCATTTTCTTATTTCTTGGTTGAATCAACTTGATTGAAAAGATAAAGACAGTCTCTCCAACCTGAGCAGATGTCTTCTTCTTTGCTGGCATATTTGGAACATCAGGAACAAAACAATTTCCAGAATCTGACCCCAAATGGTGTGGTGGTAGTGCATATTGTTGAAAGTGTTGGCAATAAGTTCTTCTCTGCTAATAGCCATGGCCGTGGAATAACTATTTCAACCTCGAACACCTCTGATCTGAGCATCAAATGGTGCCCATCGCTGATACCTTGCTTCAAGATGAACTTTGATGGCTCTATAAAAGATGGAAACAAAGCTACTGCTCGTTTCGTAATTAGAGACTCTAATAGCTTACTTATTCATGCTGTCACCATCAATCCTAGATGCACTAATGTCTTGGTCGCAGAAGGAATTGGGTTGCTTAAAGGTCTCATTCGGGCGACTTCCAACAATATCTCCCACAATGGTCGAAGTTCATTTAAAAACACTCATTGATGTTGTTAATTGAGCCATTCAAGTTCCTTGGAGGCTCCAACGTACTTTTGGAAACATCAAGCATTTGAAAAGGTCCTTCAACTCCATCTCCTTAAAACATATATATCATGAAGCAAATTTCATTGCGGATGTTGTGGCAAGATTGGGACACAATTGTCAGGAGAATATTGCTTGGTCTCGTGCCTTCCCCGGTAAGCTATTCAAGCATGGTGCTTAGATATGTTTGGTGCTGGTTGTTTTAAGGTTTCTCCCTTTAGCACTTGTTTTACTTATTTTCCTCAAAAAAATAAGTCAAAGGGATAATGTCATAGGAGTCCTCGACAAGTTTTTTTTTTTTTTATGCCTAAGAACACATCTCAAATTATTTAACAGCTACGGACAACCTAATGATAAATAACGATAATGACCAACAAACAACCAAAAATACCTTTCTCCACCAGATTGGAAATCCGAAGTCCAACAATCCACCACAACGAAAAGGTCAAATAAGTAAAATCACAATTTATGAAAATTTGCATTATCCTGAGTTGGAAAAAAAAATTAATTATCCTTATGGGAGTTTGGTTGTTGTTTACACCCGAAAAATACCATTATGGGCCTGTAAAGAGTATTTGAGAAATTAAAGACCTAATCCAACTTATGACCTAAGTCCAGCTAGTATCCACAACTGGATCATGGGGAAGCGCGAGCATAATTTCTGGAATTATACTCACACGGCACCAAAACCGTAAGAAGAGGCAAGGGGACATGCGATCTAAGTCGTCGCCACAAAGATGCACGCGGGAATGCACGTGTCGACCATCTGCACCCTCATGTCGTCCATAAAAGAAGAAGAAGCCCTCTTCTCAAAGGATAACCAAATCAACTCAAACAAACAATTGATCAAACTCAATCAATTACAACAACTGCAAACCTTCAAAAGTTTTTTTTGTTACTAAAAAACTAGCCTTCTTAGCAAAACCTGTCTTTTCGATCCATGATCAAGATTCAATTCTCCTCTCAATCCTTCTCAATTCTCATGAACACCAAGCTTTCCTACTAATCCGACTTGCATCCCAAGTTTGTTTCTAAAGACTTCGTGACCTTCATACTTCATTCCGACTAGCATCTGCAGCTCGTTTGAAGATCATCACTCTCATTTCGTTTGCCTCCAACCAGTCTTTGAGACCATCATACTCTCACAACCTTATTCCATAATAGCATCATGTCTTTTTACTGCTCTGCCAATACCCTTGGTATGATTTCCAACAGATGTTCATCATGTTGATGGTATCTCGACCACGAATGCCAACTCATGGATTAGTCTAGAGATAGTTTACTTCACGCACCTATAATTCAATCTACAATACGAATATTTAATTTATGTTCTAATTGTTTGCATCTTCCCTTTCCTCTTTTATGATTGGCTCTTTCAAGTCTTAACTTTGATAACTGGAAAATACTAACCAATGATTATACGTCTGCTCAAGCCATTGGTCTATCGTCGTTTTCTAATTCAGTATTCGAATGGTCTTACTTGGAGAGGTCGATATGTCTAACTCCCCAATTTCACCTTGTATTGCATGTCCCTAACATGAATACGCCGACATTGAATTTGGACTAGGCACAAAACAAAATATTTGAAGTCCTCATAAGAGACATAGAAAAGGAACGGTGCAAACAAGATGCCCGCTTGCTCCACTTTCACTTGATTCGAATGATAGTTCATGGGTCGCAATTCAGAACCAACTTCTAACCTTATCTAGCAGCTGTCTCTAGTAGTGGCACGCCTACTTGAAAGCAACTAGAAGGCCAAGTCAGCCGAACCAGCCCACCTAGAGAAAGACAGCAGTATTATGGCCCGAGGCTTCCAGCCTTCCCTTCATTTTCCCTAGTTACTTAGACCGCACCACTTGCATCGAGTTACGGAAAAGAGATCTCTATCACCCCCAAACACTTGCATATCTTCTCCTTCGAGAACGAGTCACCGAACGGCGACCATGAATTCCATTATTGCAACATTTTGGGCACGAACATAATTTGGCACGCTTAGTGGGACTCTTTTGTAGTGCATGTCCAAATTTTGATATATAGAACGAAGACGTGACTTAATAGGGTCTTTTTTGAGGATTGCGCCACGAATAGAAATTCCTAAGCTACCACTAATGGAAGCCAATTTGGAAACTCCTCGTGATGGAAATCTCGAGGATATCATTAGATAGGAATTAGCCAAGGATGAATTGATAAGGTTCATTAAAGAAGCCTTAGCTCACATCTGTGGTAAGATGAAGGCTCTGAATGAGCAGGTTTAAGAGCTTTCAAGGCAAGGGAGAATGGATCTAAAAAGGACCGCCACCCCACCTCCAGAGGCAGCCATCCCTGACAAAGGGAAACAGACTATGGATTGTGAAGTTTTTTCTCTGGAATATGTGGTCACAGGGGGCTTTGTCCTCTAATGCTCTGCCAAAATTCTTGAAACAAGCAGAATCCTTGAGGTATAGCCCAAAGAGGATAGCAGGATATCACGACCCAACTTCCATAGCACGATATTGTCCGCTTTAAACCCAGCCCTCACGGTTTTGTTTTTGGGAACTCGAGCGCAATTTTCTAGTAAGTCACCCATCTTAGGATTGTACCAACTCAGCCTCGCTTAATTTTGAAGTTCCAAAATAATCCAAAGCCAATGAGCTCCCAAAAGCCCTCGTGGTAGGAATATACATGCCCATGCCTATAAGACACTTCACCTTTCCCTCCCCGAGCAATGTGGGATTGCTCAGTGTTCTTCCCAAGACACGATTCTTATAATCCACCCCCCTTGGGGCCTACCGTCCTCACTAGCACATTTCCGATCGGGGTCCAACTCTGATACCATTCTGTCACAACCTGACTCCTCTAGCACGATATTGTCCGCTTTGGGCCTATCCCTCACAGTTCTGTTTTCGGGAACTCACACGCAATTTCCAAGTAAGCCACTCATCTTAAGATTGCACCAGCCCAACCTCACTTAATGTTGGAGTTCCAAAGGAATCCAAAGTCAATGAGCTCCCAAAAGACCAAGTTCTAGGAATATATATGGCCACACTATAAGGCACTTCACTTTTTCCTCGCCGAGCAATATGGGATTACTCATCGTTCTTCCAAAGACAAGTGTCTTACACGGGATTTAGGCCAAATAATGACCACCCTCTTGGGAAGAGTCAAAGGTTAAAGTGGCCAAGGGTATCCCAACTGGCATCAAAGGTAACTCTGAGAACTGGAGAAGATCTGATAATATAGGGTCAGAAGAGGAATTCAGGCATAACTAAAGGTGACCCCCGTGTAGTCGAACATCAGGCCATGATTACTGAAATGGCTGAAATAAGGTGTATGATTTAAGGACAGTCAATGCCTCCCAGAAGAGCCAATGTCCCAACATACAGGAAGCCTTATCCCATATATATGGACTAGGACAACCCTTTCCCAAAGAACTTCAAACCGCCAACTTGTTCACAGTTTAATGGAGATGGCACTACGTCGTCCCTAAAATATATATGGAGATTCTCATCCCAATGTGTAGCTCTTGAGGATAATTCCTATCTCAAGCTATGTGTATTTAGCAGCTCTCTGGCTGGGGATGTTTTCTCTTGGTACAATTAGCTGCCAGAAGCCTCCATACACACTCTGGGGAAAATGGAGTCCAAGTACCATGAAACGTTTTACCATATCGAGCCTGAGATCATGATTATGACCTAACTTCCATCGAACAAGGAGAGCATGAGACTATCGAGAGTTTCATTGCTAGACTTAAAAGGCTAAAGATAATGCAGGCTCCCCTTGAACAGTGACCAGATGGTGGCCATTCTGCAGAGAGCATTAACGTTCTCACTCAGAAAGAAATTCGACGACACCACTTTCTCAGACTTGCAACAGATAGTGGTATATGTGTTGAAGTTTGAATAACTGTTGGAAGAAGAACAATGGCAGAAGATAACTCTAAAGTACCCTCATTCTACAAAAACAAGGTACTTGTTTATAAGGTAGACCACAAAAATATTGAAGAGGAATCCACAGAAAACAGAAAGGGCATGAACTAGAGGTAGCTACTGCCGAGATCTAAATTTTGGGTAAAAGACCCGTGTCTATCAAATTATTAGCCAAAATTTTGCGGGATAAGAAATCTATTAACTCGACTGGAGGATACTTTGCTAACAAACTCCCGATTTTCACTTCATATATATTAGACTTGTCCAAGGCCGGAGAGATATATGATGAACTAGTCAAAGAAAATGTGATCAAGCCTGATCCCAAGCAAGATATACCTAGACTAGAAAATATCAAGGGAAAGCAATTTTGCAAATGACATGTATCACCACACCATTCCACTACAAATTTTTTCCAGTTCAGGGACACAATCCAAAGTTTGATCAACCAAGGGCATATCACCCTCGCCTCAATACAAAAAATGCCAATGACAGCGAACACTAACCTATTCCCTATGGCATCAGTCTGAAAAAGGCAATGTGACCACAGAGGATCAACCAGGGGCCCTCAAGGAAACTCAGAGGCCTAAAAGATTGATTGCAACAATTGTTGTGGGTTTGGTCATGTGCAATAAGTGCAAGATAGAGTGCATGCTGGAAATCCCCGTTTCAGATAATAACACAGACCTAGAACTTATGAGGTCGAGAGAGGCACATGATAAGGACCTTCTCAGATGTCTCGAGACCATCTATGGGCTTCACATTCCAAAAGAGAAGCTCCCTCGAAGTTCTGTAATGACCCGTCCCGAATATCGGGATTGAATATTAATTAATTATGATTTAGAATGACTAATCGGGGATTAGTTGAGTGAAATCGGACGAAACGTGCAAAATGACCGTTTTGCCCCTAGTGTGGGCAAAATGTTGACTTTTAGTTCGGGCGGTCAAATGGACTTTGGCCGATGATTGTGACGTAGTTCAGGACGTCACGAGTTCATAGACAGGTGGCACGTTCGATTCCGAAATTCGTAGAGAAAGTTATGGTGTTCGGAAGTTGAGGGGTATTTTGGTAATTTGGCATAGTAGGGGCCAAATGTTGACTTTTTGATCGGGAGGTCCGATGGACGAGGGCCAAGGACCGTTACGTAGGTCTCGTCGATACGAATCCAACGACAGGCGGCATGCCGAAATCGGAGATTCGACGACGAAGTTATGGTCACGGAATCGGGCTCGATTAACCGAACGAACCAGGAATAAAATAATAGTTTGATATGAACAGTACCCGGTGACTGTGCACATCCGGATGAGTGACAAGTGTCACCCATCCCTTGATTCCAGCTCCATGTTTCCCTCCCAACACCATCATTACAACATCATCATCATCCCTAATCATCCTTGTCCTCCATTTTCTCTTCCTTTTCCTCCATATTTCCTTATACCGTGAACTACATCTATGGAGTGTGTGAGCTGGGGGACTTGGCTGCCTTCTTGTGGCAGAATTGAGGGAATTGTGAGACTTGAAGATTGTATTAATTGAGAGAAACACACGGGACAGAGTGAGGGAGGATGAAATCAAAATCGAAAATTTAGAAAATTGGGGGGAAATTCAAATGTCGAGTGAAGGGTCGTGAGGATCAAATTGAAGCTCACATTCAGCTTCCTGAGGTTGAGACGAGTTGTTTCAAATCAAAAACGAGTTGAATTGAGGCTCATTTGGCTCTGAACGGGTTTGGTAACAGTGAGAGAAATCGAGGCTGTGTCGTGATCTTGGAGCGATCAAACGGTGTAATTGATGTGGGGATTGTGTTCCTGAGGATCCCACGATGCTTCTGGATCCATCAATTGGAAGAAACTGATTGAAATTGACTGAACTCCATAGTTGCACAGTGACGAAGAATCGAGTTTGAGTCGTGGCGTTTGAGCCATGAATTGATGCAATTGAGATGGGGAAAGAGTTTACCTGAATCCACTGAAGCTTCTGGTTGCATCAATTGAGAGAAATCGATTGAAATTGAGGGAGTTCTGAGGATGAACAGTGTGCGGGGTGTTCTTCGAATGATCAACTGTGATCATGAGGTTTGAGGTAAGTTCGATTGTAATTGTGTCCACAGATCTTAAATTGAACTTAATTCGAAGCTGTTTGAATGCTCAATTGATGAATTCAGTGTCGAATTGATAGGATTGAAACCGGGTCTGATCGCGGGTTAAACGACCCGTTTACCAGACAAACGGGTTGGGACGGGTCCTGTCAAATTGGTATCAGAGCATTTGGTTCTTGATTTCTGTTGATACGTCATGCCTCCGAGTCGTGCGTCCCGTACACGGTCTGAAGATGGGAGGGGCGAGAGTAGTGTTAGTAAAGGCCCAGATATTGAGCGAGCTCGACGGTTGGGAGCCACTGTGTTTCGTGGTGATTCGGGACCGGATGGTGCCGAAGATTGGCTTACACGATTGGAGAGGATTTTTGAGGTTATGATATGTCCCCTGGAGGACATGGTACCCTTAGCCACTTTTCTCTTGGATGGCTATGCTTACAGGTGGTGGCATAGTTTACAGTTGACTGGCTGGGATGCCCGTACCTTGGCATGGGATGCATTCCGAGAGCGATTTTTGGATCAGTTTTATCCTCGCTCATTTCGGAACGCTAAGGAGGTTGAGTTTCTCCAATTGCAGCAAGGGAATCGGTCAGTGGTCGATTATGAACAGCAATTTTTGCACTTATCTAGTTTCGCTCCTCTGTATGTGGCTACAGAGGAGGATAAGTGTCGAAGGTTTGAGCAGGGATTGAGGAATGAGTTACGAGGTGCTGTAACTGTTGGCTCGTATTCTACCCTGAGGGAATTATCGGATGCTGCTATCCGAGTGGAGGCTACTATTGTACCTGTGCCAGAACAACCTTTGGGCTCTGGACGACGCCGAGAGCGTCAGGATACTGAACAGATGAGTCAGGAAACAACGAAGCGAGTTAGCCTTCATAATCTTGTGTCGCAATCCTCGGTGGGCGTTCATTCGGGTGGAACTTCAACCCAGTCGACAAGTAAGCGGCGTGGTGGGGCAAGTCGCCTCAGCACTGCCACTTGTCACTTTTGTAGGAACCTTGGACATTTGCGAAGGAACTGCCCCGATCGACTTGACCGTAGGTCAGAATAATCGTATTGATACATGTTTTCGTGATACCTTGTAAATGGTTTGTATTGTCCATTTGTGTTGTAATTTTGTATCAGGTGTTTTGGGTGTGTCGGACTACTGTGGGTCCGGATGGTTGTTTTTGTTAACAGTTTGGTTTGTAGATGGGCGTGTTGGGCCCAGAATAAACTTGACCTGGGGATGAATATTGGTGTTATTGTTTTGGGATCATCTTTGGTTTTCCCTAGGTGGATCGGGTTTGTGATGTCATGGACATTGGGCATTGTGACGATCTAGGATCGTGATGTTCATGGCCAGCTGACGTAGTGATGGATCTGGACCGTGATCCTGATGATCCAGTTGGGTAGAGAGTTTGTCACTCTTACTCCGGTATGTGAATCGTAAATGACGGGACTGAACTTCTTTTCGAAGTGGGGCCCTTTGTGGTATATTACACGAGTGAGTAGGTTTCCGAAGTGATCGGATTTTGTCAACCTTAACCGTGTAGTTGTTGGATTGGCTTCCTTATGAAGTCAACCGAGTATAATAAATGGGTAACCGATAGGTTCGGTTTTGGTGAGTCCGAGTGGACGTGAACGAGATTTCGGGTTTTGGAATCGAATTTCTGGGTGACGATTCAGGATTCGATTTTAGAACTTGAAAGTGGAATACTGGATTTGGGTGCGGAATGATTATTCCAAATGCTAGCTTACGGAATAATGATTTCGGATTCGGATTTGGACATGAATTAAAAATGTGATGTGTGGGTTCGGATTCGGGATTTCTTACGAAATTGCGGATTCGAATTTGGAATTGGAACTAGTTGATGGGTGGAGTTTCGATTTGTCTCTTGTTGGTTTGGGCGAATGGACTCCATTATTGGAACGTGTTTGGCTATGACCTAGGTGGTTGTAGTCTTGTCAATGGATAGATGGGTGTACCTTGTTTATGGTTTGGGGTACGATACTTTGCAGACTTGTGGTGTCGGGTGACGATATACGGATTATACCAGTAGTACGTTGGTGAACGTGTTAGTAGTCGGCTTAATCCTGATACCATTGGATGGGTTGTGAACGTGAACTGGACATTGAACACGATGCACTGGGCGGGGTGATTCTGATGATTTCAGTGATTGTTTGAGCAGGTGCTCTGAGCCATGGTTGGCTAGTATAACTCTAGTGTTGAGTTGTGTGATCACTGCTAGGCTGGTGTTCAATATGTTCCAGTTACACCGTCTGGTTGAGTGTGATGACGGTATGCATATACTCAGGATGAGCGAGTTGGTGGTTAGTGTGACCGCAAGTTGCTTTGCGGCGAGATGTTACCTTGTCGTGACCTTACCAGCATCTGGGATCGCTGCGGGGGTGACAGTTGTGGATACTGCTGTTGGTATTTGTCGCAGGATTGAGTTTGCCCTGCGAGGGGAGATCATGTTGATGATCATATGCTACATTGACGGACGTTGTAGTATGATGTGTTGTCACTAATTTGTTACTGATTGGCGCTTTACTAGGGTGGTAAAGCTTGGTGGTGACAGTTTGGCTTGTGGTGTCAGCATGGACTGGCAGGTGAGTTTTGGTGACTCTCTATGAGAGCGGATGTCAGGGCACATTAGTGACTACGTGGGGCCGTCAGGCTGAAGGAGTCAGCTTAGTGACGATATTGCCAATTTCCGGTGATCGATTTCACTCGAGACGGTCGAGTGTAGTTAGTAGGACGTGCATTGGCGATGTGACGTCTGAGTGCAGACGAGTTCTGCGTTGGC
The DNA here is from genome assembly GCA_032719365.1 of Prinsepia uniflora. Taxonomy (NCBI): domain Eukaryota; kingdom Viridiplantae; phylum Streptophyta; class Magnoliopsida; order Rosales; family Rosaceae; genus Prinsepia; species Prinsepia uniflora. The sequence continues at coordinate 35,340,603 of CM064865.1, forward strand.
TAGTGGGTGTACAGGTGTACACGTGTTGTGAGGCCCATTTGTTTTCCACGAGGTAGTTGTGGAATACGGATAGTTGGAATTTCGGGGACGAAATTCTTTAAGGAGGGAAGGTTGTAATGACCCGTCCCGAATATCGGGATTGAATATTAATTAATTATGATTTAGAATGACTAATCGGGGATTAGTTGAGTGAAATCGGACGAAACATGCAAAATGACCGTTTTGCCCCTAGTGTGGGCAAAATGTTGACTTTTAGTTCGGGCGGTCAAATGGACTTTGGCCGATGACTGTGACGTAGTTCAGGACGTCACGAGTTCATAGACAGGTGGCACGTTCGATTCCGAAATTCGTAGAGAAAGTTATGGTGTTCGGAAGTTGAGGGGTATTTTGGTAATTTGGCATAGTAGGGGCCAAATGTTGACTTTTTGATCGGGAGGTCCGATGGACGAGGGCCAAGGACCGTTACGTAGGTCTCGTCGATACGAATCCAACGACAGGCGGCATGCCGAAATCGGAGATTCGACGACGAAGTTATGGTCACGGAATCGGGCTCGATTAACCGAACGAACCAGGAATAAAATAATAGTTTGATATGAACAGTACCCGGTGACTGTGCACATCCGGATGAGTGACAAGTGTCACCCATCCCTTGATTCCAGCTCCATGTTTCCCTCCCAACACCATCATTACAACATCATCATCATCCCTAATCATCCTTGTCCTCCATTTTCTCTTCCTTTTCCTCCATATTTCCTTATACCGTGAACTACATCTATGGAGTGTGTGAGCTGGGGGACTTGGCTGCCTTCTTGTGGCAGAATTGAGGGAATTGTGAGACTTGAAGATTGTATTAATTGAGAGAAACACACGGGACAGAGTGAGGGAGGATGAAATCAAAATCGAAAATTTAGAAAATTGGGGGGAAATTCAAATGTCGAGTGAGGGGTCGTGAGGATCAAATTGAAGCTCACATTCAGCTTCCTGAGGTTGAGACGAGTTGTTTCAAATCAAAAACGAGTTGAATTGAGGCTCATTTGGCTCTGAACGGGTTTGGTAACAGTGAGAGAAATCGAGGCTGTGTCGTGATCTTGGAGCGATCAAACGGTGTAATTGATGTGGGGATTGTGTTCCTGAGGATCCCACGATGCTTCTGGATCCATCAATTGGAAGAAACTGATTGAAATTGACTGAACTCCATAGTTGCACAGTGACGAAGAATCGAGTTTGAGTCGTGGCGTTTGAGCCATGAATTGATGCAATTGAGATGGGGAAAGAGTTTACCTGAATCCACTGAAGCTTCTGGTTGCATCAATTGAGAGAAATCGATTGAAATTGAGGGAGTTCTGAGGATGAACAGTGTGCGGGGTGTTCTTCGAATGATCAACTGTGATCATGAGGTTTGAGGTAAGTTCGATTGTAATTGTGTCCACAGATCTTAAATTGAACTTAATTCGAAGCTGTTTGAATGCTCAATTGATGAATTCAGTGTCGAATTGATAGGATTGAAACCGGGTCTGATCGCGGGTTAAACGACCCGTTTACCAGACAAACGGGTTGGGACGGTGACACTGTAGCAGGCGCGTGGATTTCACGCGCAGCCACTCACGGCGGCGCGTGAGGGCGCGTCCGGCCTAGTCTCAAGGTGAGGTCAACATGACTTTTGATCCTCTTAGTGTAACGAACATTTTGACGTTGGTTTCGGGGAAATCGGATATTGTTTCGTTAATGTTCCGCGTATCCGAAGTTTTGTATTACGTTAAAAATACGTATTTAAATCCCGGAAAAATTGGGGAAAATTATATGATGTATTTTGAGATGTTAGTAACCCTCTATAATGATTTTGGACAGGAGTTGTGATTTCCAGATTTTACGGAAAAACGTGCAGCTCGGAAACGGACCGTTTTGGACGGTGTGTGTGAGTGGACTTTGTTTTCTAACCGTGATGCATGCATATATGATTTAAATGCCTTATTATATGATTTTATATGCTTGGGCATGATTTGTGTTTCAATCCGGTAATTTTTCGGTTTTATGATTATTATATTATTATTTTGGGTGATTTTCGAGAAATTACGAAATTTGGTAAAAAGAATGTTTGGACTTGGTTTATGAGTCCGGGATTGAATTTGATTGGAAAGAATGTTTGGACTCGGATTATTGAGTCATGGATTGAAAGATGATGTGGTGACTCGGGAATGAGTCGAGGGTCAATTTCGTGGATTTACGTGAAAATGGCAACGGAGGTTGCAACGCATGGATTTGCGTGATAATGTTATTTTGGGCATGATAACCCAAGTGAATAGTGATTTTGACTCGGTTTTGGAGTCACTTGTGAATTTGATGAAATTAATGATTTTTGTGATTTTATGATTATTTTAATCAGTCTTTCGGGCACGTTTTACGAGGTACGTACAAATGATGTTTTGGGCTAGGCCCGGAGTCTAAATGATTTCTAAAATGATATCTTGACTTGGTTGGTAAGTCAATGATGATTTTCGGATTATTCTATTGATTTAAATGTGATTTTAACGGTTTATGTGTAAAAGGTATTTTGGGCTTGAGACCCAGTTGAGTATGACCTTGACTTGGTATGAAGTCAAGATTTGATTGAAATGTTTTGGGATGTAATTCCCGGGATGGTTTTCATTGTGATTGTGATATTCCCAGACGGTCGGTACTTGGGGGGATTACCCAGACGACCGGAGCTTGGGGGGATGTGATTGTAGGATCGGGAGTTGATCCTATGGTAGTCAGCTTCTCGGATGATACTGAGCCTGGATGTACCACTCGGAGGTGTCTGATCCTGGGGATGTGTTCGCCCAGAGGTGACTGAGCCCGAGGGGGTTGAGCCCAGAGGTGTTTATTCCCGAGAGAGTGACTGGATATCGGCCTACGCGTAGTGCAGCACTTGTGAGTAGTGCAGTTTGATTGATTGTGCACTTGTGAGTAGTGCAGATGTGATTGGTGATATTTTATGCACTCGTGAGTAGTGCGGATTGATTGGATTGATATATTTATTGTGTACTGGTAAGTAATGCTGATTGGTATTGATTGTGATGTTGTACTGGTATTGAGTACGGGTTTTTGGTCCTTGTGGCCAGGTGATTATGTTTTCACATGTTTTGGCCTGAGAGCCGGGATTTGATGTTTTATAACATGAACTGATTTGGTGAACATGAGTTTTATGGACCATGGGAAAATATGTTTTAATTTTATCGGTCACTCATGTTTTACGATATGCATGCAAGTTTGTGAAAACTGGAGGGTAAGACTGTATTTTGATAAATGTTTTTATAAGAGGTCATTTTTGTCCACTCACACCATTTCTGTTTTGTGACCCTTCAGGCCGGGGTACGACGTTCGGGACTGATCGTGAGGCAGTGACAGCAGCAGAAATCCGCGCAAACATCCCTTGTCTGGCAAGCACTGAAGGGGAGTTTCGGACCTTTAGTTGACTTGTCAGACGGGAGCAGGACCGGGTACGGTTTTTGACGTCCAGTTGGGACGGGTCCTGTCAAGTTCTGTTTTTCAAAGGTTAGGGGGCATTAAGAAATAAGGATGGCTAGCCAGTCGAAGATCTCTAACCAACCAGCGGGGTCCTGATGGTCGAAAGGTCACTTTTCTAGGAAAAAAAATTTTCCCAACTAAGGAAAGACATTGCCCAAAATAGGAAATGGTATATGGTTAGTAAGACGGGTAAGGAATTAGGATGGGTTGATAGGCGTAAAATCCAAAGACAATTCGAGACCTACAAACTAGCTCAGGCAAGCTTGGGGGCAACCCTACTAGTAATCAATAAGGAGTTGATGTGTCCTCCTGAGGAAAACTGGAGGAAGAGGAAGGATGGAATCAGCCTTCAAAGAAATATATCCCTCCCAAGCTCTGCATTTGAGACTCTGGTAGGAGTCAAAAGAAAGATCGTGTTTGACTAGTCTATTAAAAAAGAACTGTCAGATGCCCATTTCGAGAATCTCCATATCCAGACAACGGGAAATAGTTCCGATCATGATGCCTAACTTTGTGACGTTCATGACATGACTAAAGAAGAGCTTATAGAGTTTGAGAAGGGCTTGTTGGAAATCATGGAGGCGGAAGACTTGTTCAATAAGGAGCAGAGAGATACGGGTGGTACTGCCAAAATACTTGACAGTTGTCTATCACCATGTAAACCAAATGAAAGGCCACGTAGTTGCCTACAAACCATCTCAAGCAGTAATTGAGATCCCAACTAGGTACGGGGAAAGCCAAGGTTTCATTTTGAAACCAAATGGCTTTAAGGAAAAGATGATATTTTCAATTCCTACCCAAGAAATGACAGATCACCTCCATCCCATCTTCATTACTGCCTATTTAAAAGGTATCCCTATTAGCAAAGTCTTGATCAATAAGGAAGCTTCTATCAATATCTTGCCATCCACAATATTGGAAAGGCTGGGAAGGACTATCCAGGACTGCTTGCTGACAACGTCGATAATGTCCAACTTCACTGGAGCTGCTACAAAAACTCTCGGGGTTTTCCTTTAGAGATCACAGTTGGTTCCAAAAATTTAATGCTGGCTTTCTTCGCGAGCAGATCGTCCTTTGGATGGGACTGGATCCACAAGAGTATGTGTGTCCCATCCACTATCCACTAGCAGATCGCCCTTTGGAACCCCAAATAAATTACCTTTGAGGGAGGCCTTTGGGAAGTTATCCAAGTAGACAAAAAGCCATTCATGGCTAACCTCGCGGTGGCTGAAGTAAGCTTCTATGATCTTGATTTAGGAAGCATCAAGCTAACCGAGGAGGATAATAACGGCTGCCCTACAACGATGACAACCCACAAATTACCAAATTTACGATTCCCACATATTTCTTATTGGGAGACACTTATCATGATATGGGGAATTTATGATGAATAGTACACCCTATGGAGAAACAGACCAGATGAGGGCAATCGGGTCTATAAAAGAACGATTGTTAGTACACTATCGGGAGCAGGAAAGTGTACGATCTTTCCAACCAGATTAGGAAGATAAACGGTTTGAGATCCCCCAGGAAGAAACTCTAAAGGAATCAGCGAGTAGTATGGTAGAGTTTATCTGGGATAATGGATAAGAGGATGAGAAAGACAACATCCCGTCAGAAATAATCAGAATTTGGTCTACTGAGGTAGAAAAACCTCCTCTTTGAAATCCAAGACCCTCTAGAAGAAATTGATCTAGGAACTAGCGATGACCCTCGACCAACTTATATCAGTTGGAAACGCTAATGAGGGGACAGATGGTCGCACTCCTGAAAGAGTTCAAAGATTGTTTCACATGAAATTACACGAAAATTCCTGGCTTCGACTGATCACTTGTCGAACATAAATTACCTATCAAAGAGGATCGTAAGCCTGTCTATCAAGAAAGGAGAAGGATGTCTGATAGAACCTAACTCAGAAAACACTATGTACAACATACCCGGGTCCTACTCTCTTCTGATCGGTAACCAAAGATACCAAAAGTACCCTCGATGCCCTGTTAGACAAGGGATACCAGTATCCATGTGATCTTATGCCTCCACCCTAAAAGAAGCATAGATTCTCATGCAACCCCCTTGAGGGTTTCAAAAAAATCAAAATGTGTGAGAGGACGAAAATAAAAGTTTTAAAAACATATATTCGAAAACATACCATTTACCCTCCATTTTGGAAAACTATGCATGCATAAAGTGAAATTCTTAATTTCAGATAAATCGATAATAAAACATGAAAATCTCATAGTACGTGTTATAGTAAGAAATCTAGTAATAACATAAACCAAGAAAACTATAAACCAAGATCAAATATCAACAAAAATACGATCATACCAATGCATAACCATAACAATCACACTGCACCCACCAACACATCAAATCAACTAACCTAACCTCGACGCCTGCAAGTTGAATCATCATGTCAATGTGCATTACCGGTAGGCTAAGTCACGCAAGAATTACGAAGCCCAGCTCGACGCTCAAGTGTGGACCAGCTTAGAAATTATGGAGCCCAGCTCAACGTCTGAGACTAGTCACGGGTCTTAGGAATTACGGAACATTACCTCAACGTCTGAGACCGTCCAACCAATCGACATCTCGAGCAGGGTTTCCACATCACATCATATCACACATATATCTAGTATTCCCAACTAGTCATAGTACATGTATCCAATAGTCACATAACCATATCCAAAACCAAGTTCAGACATTGAAACCAAATTCAAGACCCAGGCCTATGCACAAATCACAAATATGCCCAAAAATTTCGTAAAATGAGCCATTAAAATATTCATTAAATCATATAAAATCCCAATTCACCGAATGCCACCAAAATCATATAAACATGACATATCAAGTATAAAGTCACGTTCCAAAACCTAGAAGTAAACAAGAATATTATACCGCAAATTCCTCGTAAAACGTGCAAAGTTACATTTACCGTCAAATCCTTAAAATATCATACTTAAATGACCTTCAAGTAATTTACATAATAATCCATGTAAAATCATATAAAAATGCATGCATAAAATTTAATGAAACGAAAGTCCACTCACACGTACCTTACGTGGGGTCAAACCACATTGCACGTTTCCCCGTAAAATCCAAGAATGCCATCTCCTGTCAAAAATCACTTTTAAGGGTCACTAAACATCCGAATTGACTCACATATTAATCCCATAATTTTTCGGGACTTTTAAACATATTAAAATAATGGCTTCATTGTCGGATAGTCAAACTGCCCCAAGACGATATCTGATCGCCTAAAACGCTTCCTCGTACGTTTAAATACTATAACTTTCGTCGTGTTAACTCCATTTCCAAACACTAAGCCATGTACCCTCACACGCCTTGCAAAGCCTATGTGTGTGGACTTCACGCGCGGGGGTAGTGTTCATCATCGTCCAGCTTCAGCCAGCCCCTTTTGTTGATTTTCGGGTCGCCCGACCCGATGACCCGACCCAGTCGAGCTCCAACCTTCTTAGCCAAAACTTAGCTTCCATCCTAGCGTCTCTTTCTCAACCAATCTCTCTGTTTTTGAGCTCGACCTAGTTGCAAGGCTCCTAGAAAGACCATAAAATACTCAGCTCCAAGTTTCCTTGCCCTAAAAGCCAAAATCAAACCAGGAACCCAAAATCGACACTTCCGAGTCCACGGTTCCTCTCAGTCCTCCACTTCTTCTCATTGTTTTACTCTCATGTTCCCTACTTCAGCTTCAGTTTCAGTTTCCCCTCTTCCCCAACTCTATATCTCTGTGGGTTTATCACCTATCACGGTGTGTGTGAGATCATGGCCTTAATGGCTTTCAGTTCAATGCCATTGAATAACACATCAAGACATACACCCCCAATATATAGAGGAAAGAGTCGTCGTAGAAAGGAAATATCAAAACCCTATAGAAGTTGACACTTGGCAGCTTTCAATAGGCTTTTTATTGTAAAATGACCAAAATCCCTTTAAGCATAATTTACCAAAAAGCCCTTATGGGTTTTTGACCCGTATCGAAACCATTAACGTGCGGTCTATCTACAGACTCAGGGTCCTGAGACCTTCATAACGGTCTTATCGGAATCCTCAAACAATGTCCCAATCAAAAAGTCAATATTTTGACTTTTCAAGGGAAAAATAGTCTTTTTACCCAATTTTGACAGATTTGCTTTCCCTCAAGAGTCCGGGTAGTTAACCCCTACCTCCCTTAAAGGAATTTTGTCCTCAAAATTTCATATCACTAGTTGGGGTAGACTCACAATTTTCTGACGGAGAATAACTTTTGAAAATAACTAAGCTTCAGAGGTGCTAGTCAATAATAACTTTTCCAGCACAAAAAAAATATATATTTGCACTTCTTAAAATATATACTTGATAATAACAACAACCAATGCTCGAATCCATATACGGATCACCCTGCTACGGTCTTTCATCTAAGTTTGAACATCATATATTATAACTCAGCTGAACCTGAGAACTACGTGAATCAACACCTAAATCATAACTAATAGCATTAATGACAATCAACCATCAATACTCAACATCAATAATAGTGATCAACATCCTTACTCACAAGTGCATGTACCTCAACCACTACGTTATAATATCAACACTAAACATAAGCCAGCTCAGGGATTGCACTCACATCAACCGGATACTTAGCAGTACTCATAATCACAAGGACAAATCATCATTTCGACTATACTAACATACACAAGTCTCATCCAAAACCTCTAAAGATATTACAAGTTTTTATATATAAACTATCCAGGAATCGGGTTCAGCATCGCTTGGTCATGCCAACAATTACGCAGTACTTTTAGGTACATTTGAAATGAAATTACTTTATTTAAGCTTGCCTTCTGCTAGTCAAACAAAACAAATGACTAACTCAAGCCTACAACATCACAAGATGTAAACTTGTACTTCAGTTATATTCATCAAACTCACGACTATTCCATCATTACTTAAAGTGAAAATCAGAAACCCTTCATTTTTCAATCTTGTAACACAAACTATAGTATGTGGAACTATGTCAACCATAACAAACCTCTCGTTATTCAATATCACGAATACCGAGAACTCAAATAGTCATCCCGTATCTCGACATCACAATTCAATACCATAAGTCAAAGCCTTGGTTAAATTGGGCCTCCGATTCCAAATCCATAGACGTCAGGCCAAAACAACTAACTTAGTCACAATTATGAGAATGCCAAAAATTAAATTTAGGAAAAACTGAAAAAAAAAAATAAACAAGACCCTAAACTATGGGGCTCAAAACAGACTCATATCCAAACTATCAAAATTTTTAAATAACTACCCAATCTATGTGACCATCCACATTTAACTACCTCCATCAAGTTTTCCATCCATCTAATCGTTAAAGTTTCACGTGTGTCAAAAAAATTACCCAGTTAGCGACTCATGTGGCAAAAAATAAAGGTGTATTTTCGAAATTTCAGAAAAACCAATTAAGTCTACCTAGAAACCGTAAATCCCAAATCAAGCTCCCCTCCTTCCAATTTGAGTTCCTAGTCCCTTCTCCTCCCAAATCAAATTTTTCTCAGAAACCCTAAATCCCAAATCAAATAGGAGAATGACAAAGTCGAAGGAGCCATCGGAGTCCTTCAAACCTTACACCCTTTGCAAAACCCTAACGGGCTACAAGAACACAATCTCTGGCGTTAAATTTTCAGCGACGGACGTCTCTTCGGATCCTTCTTTGTCGACAAGACCATCCGCACCTAACCTTGTACTTTCTCCAATGACACTTCTACTCCCACCATCTCCGCCTCCCAAACCTTCGAGGGCCACTCCCAAGGCGTCTCTGATCACGCTTTCTCCTCAAACTCTCGCTTTAAAGTCTCCACCTCAGATGACAAGACCCTTCGCCTCTGGGACGTCGCCACTGGCCAAGTCAACGAGAACCTCCATGGCCACACCAACTACGTGTTCTGTGCTAACTTCAACCCCCAATCCAATATGATTGTCTCTGGTTCGTTCGACGAAACGATCCGTATTTGGGATGTTAAGATTGGGTTATGCTTGAAGGTTTTGCCAACTCATTCTAACCCCGTCACTGTAGTCGATTTCAATAAGGATGGCTGGGTTATTGTCTCTAGTATCTATGATGGGTGGTGTAGGAATTGGGATGCTTCTACTGGCCACTGCACCAAGAATCTGATCGATGATGAGAATCCCCTGGTTCTGTTTGTTAGGTTTGCGCCTAATGGCAAGTACACTCTTCTTGGCACTTCGGATGATAAATTGGGAATTGGATTTGGGATTTAGGGTTTTGTTAAAAATACGATTTGGGAGGAGGAGGGGTTGGGAACTCAAATTGGAAGGAATGGAGTTTGATTTGGGATTTAGAGTTTCTGAGTAAACTTAATTGGTTTTTTTGAAATTTGGAAAATACCCCTCTATTTTTTTCCCACATCAGTCGCTGATTAGGAAATTTTTTTGACACGTGGCATTTTAATGGTTAGATTGACATGACTCATCTCCAATCCCCCTGGAATAAGGAATAAGCCATGCTCCCTTCTAACCCATGTGCGACACGAAGGCTAAACACCTATTTAACCCTCATGTAACACGTAAGCCAGACAAGGAATACCCAAGTGAACCGTCCAAAACAAACCTTCCGGTTTCCCAGAGTGCGCAGTAACCATCGTGGATCATGTGTGATGTCTCAGTCTCACCAACAACAGCCTACACAGCATCAACTTGGAGGACATCGAAAAACAGAAAAAACTGTGAGTGAACAGCCTACTCCTCGAATCTAAACATTACTGAACTTGAGTTCATTTCGAACTGCCATTCATTACATAAGACCATAACCAGCGGTTTCACTTCCCGACTTCCGTCTAAGTTCTCAATTCCTTAATTTTGTCTCGTCTCTAAGTTCGGGATCGGTATCCAAGTAACAAAACTAACATTTTTTTAACATACCATAATACCACCATTCTTCATTCCCAAATTAAACACAAAAGTTCTAACACGACAATAGAATACTTGTTTCCTGTTTCATTATCTCATTTGTCTCAAATATGTACAAATGGTTCCTCAACTCTCCAATTCTTTCGATAATCATCCAACTACCACTTCAACACCGATGTTCTGTTACATCCAAAGTTTCTATATCACCAAACCTGACTAGGATAGCTCTTAGACTAATGCCAATGGTAACCATTCACCTTATCCTTCCAAAAATTCCATAAGGTCCTATACGAATAGGGGTTCCACACAATACCCTCCATATGCTTCCCTAAAAATTGGGTGGTCTTATTGGATTGATCATATACTTCCTTGAATTCTAATTAAACACATTCACTGTTACAACTTCACGTAGTGACTTGACTTATCAATTGATCTCCAATCCTCAAGATCAAACATTAGTAATGGTATCGGTGCTATGTGTAGGAACTCTAAATCCTCATATCCGAGTACATCCTTGGAATTAACGTCATCTAGGCGATGTCATAATCTAACACTCTTGAGATTGAGTCCCCCACGAAGCTACAAGTCTCCAGGTAGCGTAATCGTGACCTTTCCGGAATTTCCAGATATCCGGAGGAAAGCAACCACATATAAAGGATGTTTCATGTGGAATACAGTCATCAAATCCAATAAACTCATCTTCATAGCATTTATGCTTCAAATCGAGTCAAAACATTTCAACAGGGTTTGAGTTCAAACATAGCTTTTCCAGAAATAGTTCCCACAAAACCATCATTATATAGTGTCTAGAAATCATTTACTAAACCAAAATCCATCAAATTATATCAAATTATCCCAAATTATATCAACTTGTTACTCAATTTATTTCAATCAAATCACGAGATAAGTACTTGGACACAAATAGTGATAAACAAAAACATACCCAATCCTCAATTCTTACTACCATATCTCTAGGTACTTAGAGGCTGAAGTACCATTTTCCTTACTCAAGGTATTATCCGATCCACACATTTCTTTAAAAAACAACTAACATACATCTCATAAATTAAGATGTCAAATACGATATCCATATCACCGATCCAAACTTCCATTCCAACTTGGCGATAAGATAATCAGTTTACAAGGTACAACCATAGTCATACATTGAAACCACAACAACCAATCTACATGTTTCATAAATCAAGGATCATAAGGCCATAGAAACCATCACACATTCGTAGATATGGGTCTCAAACACGAGGCAATCCATCATATGGCTCATTATCCAACTTATGAACCTACCGTGACAGGACCCACCCCGATTATTACATCGATAACTGGGACGAACCCTGCTCCCGTCTGACAACCGAACTCAAAATGACCAAAATAACCGTAAAACATACATTGTCAGACCAGGGAGAAGTTATGATACAACCAGTAAACAGTAGCACAGAGCATAGTTAACAGTACAAGGTAAGAATAAAATCCTACTGTGAGCTGACTACACACGCAACGGGAAAACTTTATGCCTCTACCTCTGCCTCGACGTTAGCCACAACGCTTGCACCACGACTTGGAGGGTGTTTAAAACATTTAAAAGCGTGAGTGAACTAAAATAATAGTTATGAAAAATAATGTTAAAGAAAACTAACGTTCACCCCCTTTTTCAAATATGCATGCCAAGTATCTAAAAACAACGATATAGACGATATGATAATAGGTGTGGAAATCAAAATCAAAGTTCGGGCACTCGGCCCAAAATCCAAATCATCCGGGCCACAACCCACAACATTTGAAAACCAGTGAAAAAAAAAGTAAAACATCAATCAATTGAGTTGCTTGATCTCAAGTGCACCAAGTCTTTAAACTCAAAACACATGCACATCATCAGGCCTTCCCGGGATATCAACGAGTCTTTAAACTCAAAACACAATCAATAGGCCTCGGGGGATATCATAATAACCGAGTCTTTAAACTCAAAACATATACCGAGTATTTAAACTCAAAACATATCAATCCAGGGCCCTCCCCCGTCATCAATCAACCGAGTCATTAAACTCAAAACCAGATCCAGCCATATCTGGGTCTTTAAACCCAAAACCAAGTTTCAACGGGTCTTTAAACCCAAAACCAAGTGAAAAGCATAGGAAATCCATTGAAATTCGAAGTCCAGAACCGAATTTGAAATCTTCGAAAATCGAAAATCGAATTCATATTTGATCGAAATGGGACTCATGCCCGAATTTCACTTTCAGATCTCAAATTATATTCACAAATCGTTATCAAAACAGAATACGTATAAACATAAATCATCCATCCAAAATCATCATCAAAAGCATAGCAGAAACCATATTCTCCAAATACGTGTAAACACGATAAATCACCTTGAAACGCGTGCAATCAAGTAAAGTAGGAATATCGTAATCATAAGCATAAAATCATATATCAAAACATGAAATGAGTAGGTAAAAACAGTTATGCATGCGCAATTAGAAAACAAAAATCCACTCACTAAGTCCGAACGTGCCAATCCTGTCCTGCACACTCCCCGGATGCCACAGGAATGTTTTGGCTTGTCAAATATCATAATTTCGGGTCACAAACACTTCACTTAAGCTCACACTAATTTCCTTAATTTTTCGGAATTTTTAAACGTAATTAAATTAAACCCTAAACCTTCGGACACTCAAAACTACCTCGAAACGGTGTCTGATCGATTCAAAACTTGTCCCAAAATATTCGTTACATCGATTAGAGTGAAAACCATGTTGAACACTTCCCCAAAATAAGCCCCACGGGCCGCTCAAAGCGGCTGCACGTGGGAGCCATGCACGATTACTATTCATCATGGTAAAGCTCCAGCCAGCCAGGTCCAGACCGGCCAGGTCTAACTAAGCTGGCGAGGCCAGTTTCCGTACATTTTCAACCCATTTTCAATCCTTTCTGCACCATTACCTTTATCCCTTTGTTTAGGTTTGATTGGACTAACTAAATTACGAAAAGAAAACATATTTCTTACCTCTCAAGTTCGAAACAAAAACCCAGAATTTCCACCTCTCTGTTCCCGGCCACCACCAACTCCTCTGGTCGGGGGTTTGAGTTCCTGAGTCCAATAGTAACCTTCCACTACTACAATGATCATCACAGTCACTCAACAACTCACCAAACCTTTCAATTTTCATTTTGAACATATCCAGGAAAATAGAGTAGTCGAGACGGCTTACTTTCCCTCTGTCCTCCGCCGTGGTCTTTACCGTGCCCTCACATCGTCCTAGGTTCCTTTTCTACTCACTGATCACCACCATAGACAAGATTCATGTTGGTTTGATCGTTTGAAGCTCACGGTTGTTCACGGTGGTTGCAGGCTTGTTCACGGTTTTCCCCCTCGGTCTATGTTTCTCTCACTCTCACACACCACGGCTCACTCTCTTATCACTCGCACACACAACCAGCACTGAGCTCACACACGACTCACACAACTGTACCAAAATGCACGATTGCCTCACTGTCTCTGTTTTGTTTTTAAATCAATCACATAGAAGAAATGGCTGGAAGCCACTTGAGGATGGACAGATGTCCCTATCTCTCTGGTTCTCAGTTGAAAATATCCAATCCCTCAAGGACAGGTGTCCACATCCCATTGCTCACATAATTCAAAAGTAGCCAAAAGGCCATTTTGCCCTTAATGCCCAAATTACCATTTTGCCCCTCATGCATTTAGCTTAATACCTAAACTGTCCGACATCCGATGACAGCGTGCTGCCTGTCATTGTACTCAGGGAATAGTGACCTACCTAACGGTCCTCGAATTACGTGAAAAATACTTGTCGTATAAAAAGTCAACAATTTGCTCCTTTTTGACGTTCCGGGCCGTTACATACTGGCTTCTGGAATCACTTCCTTCATGATTCTCTATATCCAAGACTTTTTTGCCCTTATTTTCAAGTTCCTTTCAACAGGTCTTTCATTGTATTCACACAATATTCTCTCAATCCCAAAGAATTACATTACCAATTCAAAGAGCACGAATCAAATGTATACCACAGATTCTATTAAGGTAAAGTTCCTTATCACAAGTAAAGGGAAATCAACATACCTTCACTAATTCCCTAAGCATTGTAAGGCATAAATAAATCCCAACAACAACATTATCAACATATTAAAGCCCTACTTTAATAAAGGTCTATTTGGGAAAACTTTCCCCTACTTATTCAATTTAGAATCATGAATCAGTTATCTCCAATTGTCTAACTTGTGAAGACATATCACTTATCAAAGGTAATGGGGTATTTCTACCGTACAATCATTTTTTTCAATTATTTTTTTCAATTAACACAAAATCGTTACACCTAATGCACTCGATTGTAACTCGGCCGCCTTTTGGCTTTTCATAAATCTTATTTCGACAACGCAATTTACATTCGAACCACAAATGAATATCATGACTCCTATTGGAGTCCCCATTGATATTCCTAATCAAACAAGTTCTGTTACCGTTAATTATTAACCAAAATAGTACAACACATGTCCGATTCGAAAAAGGACCTTAGCCACATCAGTTCTCTTACACTTATCCCAACGGGGAAAAACATATTCACCTTTCTCCTTCGGGTCTAACATACTGATAATTTCACTGACTTCCACGAGTGAGCTCACTTATTATCTGAAATCATACGACTGTTTCTCCTTATCAGTACGTAACATTCATTATTTACATAACTAATGTAACGACCCGTCCTGGAATTTCAGGATTTGATTAGTAATGTCCGAAGAATTAAGGGATAGTTTAAAAATAGTTAAAAATTCGAGAAAAAATACGGGGATTTAGTGGAAGTATCGTGGAGTGGTTAGTGACCCTATAATGTGATATGGACAAGTTCAGGAAGTCCGGTGATAGTAGATTAGCCAGAAAAGCGTAATTGCACGCGTATCAAGGCGACAACGGGAATGGTTTGTGAGTGGACTTTGTTTTCCAAATTATGATGCATGCATAAATGTTTTATATGTTTTCCATATGTGATTTATATGATTATGACGGTGATATCTATGATTTATGATTTGCACGTATTTCGAGATATTTACGTATTTATACGTATTACGATATTATGCTTTTGTGCTATGATTTGATAACAGTTTTGATGATATGATCTTGGGATTTTCATTATGATTTAATTTCAATGGTTTATATTTCAATAACCGTGATATCTGAATTTGGATTCGGAATGATGATTTCGGATTTGGATTCGGATTCAGAATGGTGATTTCGGATTCGGATTTGAACATGGATTTATGGCTTTGGATTTGGCATGGAAAATAATTTTAAAATGGTTTTGGATTGGATTTGCTGGATCATGTATTGGGTTTAAAGGCCCGAATATGATATATAACGGGGGCGGGCCCGAATATGTGATTTTGGGTTTATAGACCCGGTGAGTTTAAAGACTCAGATATTGTGATTTCCTCCGGAGGCCTATTGAGTTTAAAGAATCGGGAGTTTAAAGACTCGGATTGATATTAAGGCTTGTTGAGTTTAAGGACTCGGATATATTGAGTTTAAAGACTCGGATAGATCCAACAGGTTCAATAGGTGGAAATGTGCTTTAAATGGTTTTCGGAATTATATGAAACCATAATGGTTGTCAAATGGTTTTCAAATGGTTTTCAGATGTCTTGGGTTGTGGCCCGATTTCTTTTTTGTATTTATGGTTCCGGGCTAAAGCCCGAGGTTTGAGAAAAAGAAATGATTTTGGTTTTCATACACGATTTACTTATATTGGAAATGAAATGGGTTATGAAATGATTTTCAAATGCATGCATTGATTTTATGTGGAAGGTATAAATGTCTTTCCTTATAAAATGTTTTAGCACTTTTATTTATTGTTTCCACTCACAATCTTTTCTGTTTTCGATACCCTTCAGGTTGATGTGGTGCGGGCTATTGTTAGTGAGACGGAGACATCATACACGCGATACACAGTGGTTTCTGCGCACTCTAGGAAGTTTGAAATTGATTTTGGTACGTTGACCTGGGTATCCCTTGTCTGGCTTACGTGTTCCACAGAGGTTAGACGGGTGTTTAGCCTTCGTGTTGCACGTGGGTTAGGTGGGAGCATGACTTATCCCTTAATCCCGGAGGATTGGGGGTGGGTCGTGTCAACTAAGCCAATCCAACATCACGAATATCAAGGAACACACTATCATACAACACGTATATACCTCAACTAATCCAGGCGAGTCACATAAACAACACATAACACATAAAACCAATTCAAATCCAGTCTCAAAACTACCTCGAGGCTCCTATTCTCGTCTCACTACTAGGCCGTGCATGAGGCTCATATCTTGGAGGCATAATAATTCCAAGCCTATAATAGAACCCAAGCTCTGATACAAAGTTGACAGTACAACCCGGAAAATACTATGTACAACATATCCGAGTCCTACTCTCGTCGGACCGGTAACCTAAGATACCAAAAGCACTCTCGAAACCCTGTCAGACAAGGGATACCTGTATCCATGTTAGCTTATGCCACTGACCTGAAAGTAGCATCGATTCTCTTGATTAGGCCCTATAGGGTTTCAAAACAATCAAAATGTGTAAGACCTGATCTTGGAAGCAAGAACGGTGAGCAAGTCCCGTGAGCTTGAGAAGCAAGAACGGTGAGCAAGACCCGTGAGCTTGGAAAGGTAAGATCGGTGAACGATCCCACATCGCTCGGGGAGGGAAAGGTGAAGTACCTTATATGTGTGGGCACGTATCTATCTAACACAATGCCTTTTGGGAGCTCAGTGGCTTTGGAGGGGATTGGAACCCCAAAGTTAAGCGAGTTGAGACTGGTGCAATCCCATGATGGGTGACCTACTGGGAAGTTGCACGTGAGCTCCCGAAAACAAAACCGTGAGGGCTGAGCCCAAAGAGGACAATAGTGTGTTAGATGGCAAGTCCCGTGAGCTTGAGAAGCAAGAACGGTGAGCAAGACCCGTGAGCTTGGAAAGGTAAGATCGGTGAATGATCCCACATCGCTCGGGGAGGGAAAGGTGAAGTACCTTATATGTGTGGGCACGTATCTATCTAACACAATGCCTTTTGGGAGCTCAGTGGCTTTGGAGGGGATTGGAACCCCAAAGTTAAGTGAGTTGAGGCTAGTGCAATCCCATGATGGGTGAACTACTGGGAAGTTGCACGTGAGCTCCCGAAAACAAAACCGTGAGGGCTGAGCCCAAAGCGGACAATAGTGTGTTAGATGGCCAGTTCGTGACAAAATGTGTGAGTGGACGAAAATGAAGGTTTTAAAAACATATATTCAAAAACATACTTTTACCCTCTGTTTTGGAAAAATAGGCATGCATAAAGAGAAATTCTTAATTTCAGATAAATCGACAATAAACCACAAAAATCTCAAAGTACGTGCTATAGTAAGAAATCCAGAAATAACAAAAACGAAAGAAACTATAAAACCATATCAAACATCAACACAAACAGGATCATACCAATGCATAACCATAACGATCACATTGCACCCACCAAAACATCAAATCAACCAATCATATCAACTGACCCAACCTCAAACGTGCAAGCTGAATCATCATGTCAATGTGCACTATCGGTAGGCTAAGTCACTTGGGAATTATGGAGCCCAGCTCGACGTCCTAGTGTGGACTGGCTCAGGAAGTATGGAGCCCAGTTCAACGTCGGAGTCACGGTTCTAGACTTAGGAATTACGGAGCCCGGCTCAACGTCTAAGACTACTCACATGTCTCGTGAATTATGGAGCATTACCTTGATGTTCGAGACCATCCAACTAATCGGCATCTAGAGGAGGGTTTCCACATCACATTATATCACACATATATCTAGTATTCATAACCAGCCATACTACATGTATCCAACAGTCACATAACCATATCCAAAACCAAGTTTAGACATTGAGACCAAATTCAAGACCCAGGTCTATACCCAAATCACAAATATGCCCAAAAACTTCGTAAAATGAGCCATTAAAATATTCATTAAATCAAATAAAATCCCAATTCACCGAACGCCACCAAAATCTTATAAACATGAAATATCAAGTATAAAGTCACTTTCCAAAACCCACAAGTAAACCAGAATACTGTACGACAGTTTCCTCGTAAAACATGCAAAGTTACATTTACCGTAAAATCCATCAAAAATCCATAAAACAAAAATCATACTTAAATCACCTTCAACTAATTTACATAATAATCCATGTAAAACCATATAAAAATGCATGCATAGAATTTAAGGAACAAAAGTCCACTCACACGTACCTCAATCGCAGTCGAACCACATTACACATTTTCCCGTAAAATCCAAGAATGTCATCACCTATCAAAAATCACTTCAAAGGGTCACTAAACATCCGAATTGACTCACATATTAATCCCATAATTTTTCGGGACTTTTAAACTTATTAAAATAATGCCTATATTTTCGGACAGTCAAAAATGCCCCGAGACAATAAAAGGATTGCCTCCAAAATTATACTGTTAGACTCATATGCTCAAATATATAACGTTCGTGTTGAACCCATGTCCAAGCAATAAGCCATGCGCCCTCACGTGCCTCGCAAAGCCCTTGCGCTTGGGCTTCACACTGGGGGGGGGGGGGGGGGGGTGGGGGGAGGGGCAAGGGGTACTGTTCATAATCGTCCAGCTGCAGCTAGCCTTTTTTGCTAGTTTTTGGGTTGCCCGACCCGGTTCTAAAGCACATGATTCACGTTCGTTTTTCACATTCTAACAGCGCAAGTTTAACTACCTAAGCTCAAGAATCTACCTATGAACTCAGAAGCAAGATATCTTACCTCAAACTTCCAGTTCGAGCTCCAACCTGTTCGGCCAAAACTCAACTTCCATCCCAGCGTATCTTTCTCATCCAATCTCTCCATTTTCTAGCTCAACTTGGTTTCTAGGCTCCCAGAAAGACCATAAAATACTCAACTTCAAGTGTCCACGGTTCCTCTCAGTCATCCTCTTCCTCACGCTATTTACCTCTCATCTTCCTTGCTTCAGCTTTAGTTTCAGTTTCCCCCCTTTCCTAGCTCTCTATCTCTCTAGTTTCATCACTTCTCATGGTGTGTGTGAGATCATGGCCTTAATGGCTTTTGGTCCAAGGCCATTGAATAACACATCAAGATACACACCCCCAATATATAAAGGAATGAGTCGATGGGGAAAGGAAATATCATAACCCTCTAGAAGTTGACACTTGGTAGCTCTCAATAGGCCCTTATTGAAAAATGACCAAAATGCCCTTTAAGCATAATTTACTAAAATTCCCTTAGGGGTTTTTGACCGGTATAGAAACCATTCGACTTCTGATTTTAGTGTGCCGCCTGTACATGGACTCAGGATCCAGAGACCTTCATAATAGTCTTCTCAGAATCCTCAAACGATGTCCTAATCAAAAAGTTAATATTTCAACTTTTTGAAAGACAAACCCGTCTTTTTACCCAATTTTTCCAGATTTGTGTTCCCTGGAAAGTCCGGGTCGTTACATTGTTTGTGGAAACTGAGCTCAAGGTGGAGGAGGAGATTAGCAGGCTTCTCAAAGCCAATTTCATCAAAACTGCTAAATATGTGGAGTGGGTATCCAATATCGTCCTTGTCGTTAAGGTAAAAACTGGATATGTTAGGATCTATGTGGACTACCGAGATCTGAATGAGGCTACGCCAAAGGATAAATATCCCGTGTTTATGGAAGACATTCTCATCGATGACCCCTCTCAAAACTAGTTCCTATCCTTCATAGATGGAAACACAGGATATAACCCGATCTTCTTAGCCGAGTAGGATATCCACAAAACAGCATTCATATGCCCTAGACACTTGGGGGCATTTGAATACATCATCATGCATTTTATACTTGGAATTATACTTCACAACCATCAAGAGAAGACATTACAAACTTCCATTCATTGATTGAATAAATACGCAAACAAATTTGCTGACCTATTCTGAGAGGTCGAATAGGCAAATGGATCCTTGCTCTGTTAGAGTTTAATTTCCAATACATACCACAGAAGGCGGTTAAAGGTCAAGCCATCATTGATTTCCTGACTAAATACTCTGGATTAGAGATTGAAGAAGAGTTGACACAAACAGTAAGCATGCTATCTTTCATGCCATGGAAGTTATACTTTGATGGATCTAAGAACAGGGAATCGGTAGAAGCCAGGATCAGTTTAGTTGACCCTGAAGGGGTGCATCATCCGTTCTCTTTCAAATTATATTGGGAGAATATGACAAACAACGAAGCAGAGTACGAGGTGTTGGTCCTAGGGATAAAGATGTTGATTCAAATGAAAGCTTCCCACGTAGAGAATCTACGGGGACTCAGAGTTGGTAGTTAAACATATAACACAGACGTACACAAGCATGAACCTTCAACTAGCCAGCTACTTCACCGCAGTTGTTGCATTGGCATCCAAATTTATCATACCAATTATTGAACATATCCCAAGAGAAGAAAACTTAGCGGCCAACGAAATGGCCCAGGCTGGGTCATGAGCACTCTTACAAGAAGGACAGGCAGAAAAATGGATCAAAATCCAAAAGTGATCCCTACCTTCCATCTTCAGAAGAGATGTCGCATTAGAGATACTAGACATCGAAGTAGAGCCTGATGATTAGAGGACCCATTTCGTCAAGTATTTGAAGTATCCATCCAACGAGGACACCAACTTTAGAAATAAAGCATTTCATTACACGCTATAGGAACCAGACTTAGTAAGAAAAAACTACGACGTGACACTTTCCCAATGTATTGGTCTAAAAAAAACAATGGTCGTAATGGGAGGAATTCACGAAAAAATTGTGTGGGGCTCATAAGGTAGGTCCTAAAATGAAGTGGCTTGCATGAAGACAGGGCTATTATTGGCTAGATATCTAATCAGATTGTCAAGAGTATGCCAAAGGGTTCGATGCATGCCAGAGACATGCCCTATTTCAGCATACCCTCGTAGTGCCAATAAATCTGGTGGTTAAACCATGGCCTTTTCAAGGATGGACCATAGATTTCATTGAAAAGTTATCACCAGAATCATCACAAAAGCATGGCTTTATCGTGGCAGCCACTAACTACTTCACCTAATATGTAACAGCCCGTCCCAAAAATCGGGATTAGATTAGTTATTAATTACGGATTAGTGAAGGTAATTAGCGTTTAGTTGGACGGATTCGGACGGACGGTGCAAAATGACGATTTTGCCGCTGTATTGGGCCAAAACGTTGACTTTTCAATCTAGTCGTCAAATGGACATTGAGCGGTGACCAGGACGTATTTTGGGATGTCACGAGTTCATAGACAGGTGGCACGTCCGATTCCGACATCCGAGGAGGAAGTTATGACGTTCGGAAGTTCGAGGGCACGTTGGTAAGTTTGTTGAAAAGGGGCAAATTGTTGACTTTTCATACGACATGGAATTTTCATGAACTTCGAGGACCGTTAGGAAGGTCTCGATGCCCTGAGTACAACGACAGGCGGTACATCATCATTGGACTTCGGATGAATTAGTTACGAGTCTAGATAAGTGAGGGGTAAAATGGTAATTTGGACATTAAAGGGGCAAAATGGTCTTTGACACATTTTGAAATTTGAGATTAATCAGATGATGCCATTTGTTCTTTTATTTTCACCAGACATTGGAGAGATGTGGACACGTGGACGTGGTCTGGTTGGTCCCAGCCACTTCTTCCATTTTTTTTCTTTTATGTTGGATCGATTAAGCCATTTCCCCATTTACATACAGAAACAGAGACAAAGTGAAGGAGCAATTGTGTGTGTGAGGTGCCTGAGTTCAAGAGATATTGGTTTCTATGATTAGAAGGAGTGTGTGTGTGTTTGTATTTGTGTGTGAGAGTGCACAAAGAAGGAGATCGGGTGAGAGTGAAGTGAGGAATACTGAGAAATAGAAATAGGGGAATCGTGCGGGTTTCTGTGAGTTTGGGAGTGAGGTGAGTTGCACTAGTGGTTCTCGTGTGTTCAGTAAGTAGGAGGTGAACTCAGGACAACGTGAGGACACGGTGGAGGTCACGGCGGTGAACTGCGACGGTGGTAACTCCTCTGTTTTAGTAAACAGTTCAGTTGGACTCAGGATTGATCAGTCACGATTTAATGCGTATTGATGAGTTTTCTTTATTAGAACTGGTCTCTGGAGGTTGCAAGAGATTCAAAGAAACTGGAACCGTGACCTAAGATGGCTGGGCTCACATGAACAAAGGGAGGAGGAATTCGAAGCTTATCTTGCTTTTGGAAGGTAAAAATTACGTCTTAAGTCCCTGGTTCTAGTATCTAGATCGATTATGTAGAGGAGGACGAAGCTACTGGGCTAAAAATAATTTGAAAATGGAGGAATACGTGGATGCCGGTTCAGCTGAACCAGCTGAACAGTAGACCGAATCGAACTCGGTTCACCTAAGGACAAGGATGAATAGTGCAGGCGCGTGAGGCCCACGTGCAGCCACTTCAGGCGGCGCATGTAGGCGTGTGGCACGTCTTTTAAGGAAGGTTCCAACATGAATTTTAAAGTATTTGATGTAACGAACATTTTGCCACTGGTTTCGAGTCGATCGGACATCGTCTCGATATGTTTCGGGTTGTCCGAAGGTTTTAGGGCTCGTTTAAAAATAGTTAAAAATTCAGAAAAATTACGGGGACTTAGTAAAAGCTTAATGAAGTAGTTAGTAACCTTCTTATGGGATTTGGACAGGTTCGGGAAAGCCGGTGATAGCGGATTAGCTAGGAACGACATAAGTGCCCGCGTATCGAGGCGGTGACATTAATGGTTTGTTAGTGGACTTTGCTTTCGAACTTATGATGAATGTATATACGTTTTTATATGTTTTCTATACGTGATTTCTATATTTGTGAATTTATCTTGTTGATTTACGGTTTTGCACATTTTTTGAGATATTTACGGAATTGTGCGTTTTACGAGATTTTGTTCGATGTTGCGATTTGACCATGGTTTTAATGATTTGATTCTGGGATTTGAAATACGATTTGATTTCAATGATTTCTAATGGATTTCAGAAAGTGATTTCGGGCTTGAAGCCCAGTTCAGAAAAGTGTTTTGAGAAACGTGATTTCGAGTTTTGGAATCGGATTCCAGGATGACGATTCTGGATTCGGTTTGGAACTTGAAAGTGGATTTCCGGGATTGGGTCCGGAATGGTTATTTCGGATGCTGGCTTACAGAATGATGGTTTCGGACTCGGATTTGGAAACAGTTATGGATATGAGTTCTGGGTTTGGATTTGGCATCCTGATGAGACTGCTGATTCGGATTCATAAATGGATAAGTGGTTTTCGGATTGGATTTACTGGATCTGGTTATTGGGTTTAAAGACCCGGATATGATTATGACGGGGGCGGGCTCGAATTGGGTTTAAAGACTCGGATAGATCTAGCAGGTTCGATGGATGGAAATGTGGTTTTAAATGTGTTTTGGATTTCACTGAGATTTGATGATGATTGTTTTTAATAATGGCTTTCTGAGGTTTTGGGTGATGACCCGGATGAAACAGATTTTGATGGTTTTGGGCTGAGGCCCGGGAATCAAAAAAAGAAAATGAGTTTATTTTTTCTTAAATGGTTTGAATGACTTGAGTATAGAATGGTTTTATGACATGACTTTTGATATGCATGCATTGGTTTTTAAATATGAGGGTATAAATGTAATTATGTTTTTCTGATAAATGTTTTTGAACTTATTACTTATTTTTATCCACTGACAGTCTTTTCATGTTTTCAATACCCTTCAGGTTGCTGCGGTGTGGGCTGTTGGTCGAGAGAGGCAGAGACATCACACGTACAATCCACAGTAGAGTCTGCGCACTCTGGGAAGTCCGGATGCTTTTTGGACGGTCGACTCGAGAATCCTTTGTCGGACTTACGTGTCACATGGAGGTTGGAAGTTGGTTAGCCTTCTTGTCATGAATAAGTTAGACGGAAGCAGGACTTAGCCCTTAATCCCGAGGGATTGGGGGTGGGTCCTGTCAAATTGGTATTAGAGCAAGTTTTGTGTACTCTGCGTGAGGTTTGGCTCCTAGAGTCGTTGGTTCGTCGGTTTGGGTGCTGTGATGCTACTGTGGATGTGATGTCTCAACGCAGAACAGCCCGTCGTCAACCTGGACGTGATAGTGATAGTACGTTCGTTAGTAGTTAGTTAGTGGCGATTGTTAGTGCCAGGGTGCTAGTCGCTCGATACGCGGTGCAAGGTATGACGTATGTTGGCTTGGCACTGGATTTTGCTCAATGGTTGGACCATAGGGTCGGAGATATGCCAGCGAGGTTAAACTGGATAGTAACTAGTGAGCTACAATTACGAGTAGGTTGGTCGGCCTGTGGGGCCCGTTAGTAGCCTGTTGAGCTAGTGGTACATGTGCGCCGAGGAGGCCGATAGTATCCTGTTGAACCGGCTAGCGATTGGATTTGTGACCCTTGGTCTGTCTGGTTGAGTGGTGGTTGCTGGTTGACATTGGTGCAGAGAGTTACGATAAGGGATGGTCTTAGTCGGGTGTGACGACCTGAGTGATAAGTTTGTGGTGAACTAGTGGCTGTCGCGGGTTTGGATAACCCGTATGACGAGGATGATTTGAGAAACCTCAGGGCCAGTGCTTAGTCTAGAAACTGTGAGTTTGGGGTTTGTAGTTTGCTGATGGTTGTGGCTTGGGTCGACTTACGGCCAGATTGGAGATGGTGCTGCTAGGTGCAGCCGAGGCAGGGAGTTGGTGTTTATGTTGTGTGGTGGATGATTCTGGAGGAGTCTAGTGTTGGGTTGCTCAGGGTATTGGACTACGAGGGAGGTTAGTCCCCCGACTCGAGTATAGGTTGAGGGTGTTGGCTCGGTAAGAGCGGAGGCTCGGGACTGGTGTGCTGTGAGCACGAGACAGAGGATGATGTGCCACGAGCCGAGAGGCTTGGAATGGTACGATGGGCACATCGTGAGTTGAGGTTGTGGCTAGTTGTGAGGTGCCGGTGTTGGGTAGGAACCATTAACCGAGTGGGGATATGTGACGACCATTGGTAGGTCATGTTTCGGTACGAGCAGTCAGGATACCATTAGTTTGATCAGAGCAGCGCAGCGAAAGAGGAGAGGACCTTTGCTTCGTGTTGGATCGGGCTAGGTTTGTATGGCCACGTTTGACCGTTCGTGAGGTTGGTTTTTAGTGGACTCCCTTGATGTGTTGGCATAGGTCAACAGATACCGAGGTTGGCACTTAGTGATCGATGACTTCGAGGGTGGTAACTGGGGAGTCCGAGGTCAGTGATTGAGGATTGAGGATTCCGAGAGTTGGTGACTCGTATTCTAGCAAGTGCTTGGATTTGAACCTCGGGAAGGATGTGATGCGATCATCAGAAGGAGTGATGATTGATACCTCTTTTGGATGTGCATACATGGTGTTAACCGACAAGTGAGTTGGTCGGTGAGTTGGTTTAGTTACGGACACGTGGTTGTTATCCGTAGGAGTCGTGGATCGCCTAAGTGTCCCAGAGTTGACATCTAGACGGTTGGTCCAATGGTAGAATTTGTGTTTCGGATTGAGTTCCATGGTTGGAAAAGGTGGATATACTTCCAACATGGTTAGAATCTTGGAATCAGGAGCAGTTGTAGTTTAGACGTTGAGATGTGTGTTGATTCCTAGATGGTGTTAGATGTCGCGTGTGAGAGATGGATGTTTTATAGTTGATTTGGGGATTCAGTAAAGGAACTTCAGGAATTGTGACCCCCCTTGGTCATAGACACTTGTGGTTGTGTTCAGGAGTAGACAGAGAACTTAGTGACGACATGTTTGGCATGTGTGGCGAGTGTCGTGGGTTTTCATGAAGATGGATTGAGGTAGAATGATTTGTGATCACATGGTTGAAGACCATTGTGTGTTCCGTTGGAGGATGACGGAAGGAAATGGAAAAGGAGTGACTATAACTGATCGATATGAGGTTATTAAAGAGAACCCACAATCTAGACTTGCAGTATATAAGATCGATTGGATTTGATGCAGTGGTCTGAAACCTAGTCAGTATGATCCACTTAGGCGTGTGTGGATCGGGATTGGATTGCTTCTGACAGGTTTGAGTAGTTGTAGAGCAGGCGGATCGACTGTGAGACACAAGTTGGATAGCTTGACCACCTTGGAATTGTGCAGGACATGTGTGGTCCGTCTCGCAGATGTGTGAGTATTGGACTTGGATCTAGTGCGGGGTCTGCCCTGTGTACATAATGAGAGGAGCTTGAGGTTCATACTAGCCAGGCGACCCAGGAGATCGGAAGACTCAAAATAGACTCGAGTTGGTGTTCTTTGGAAGACGTGTCGAATCTGACGTGTTGGCCTGGTATTGGATTGGATCGATAGGCTCTAAAAGTGACACGTGTTTGACTCGTAGTTAGGTAGTAACCCGTATGGTTACAAGGATGTTTGTGTGCCCTAGAGATACACTGTGAGGGTGACGGGTACACTTTGGTGTTGTTGGATGGACGTTGGGAATAGTAGAGCTTGGCTGATGCCGCTATGGTTGATTAATGGACGTACCATAAGATGACGTTGGAAGTACGTAAGGATATACTCTACGAGTTGTGTTAAGGTATTCTAAAATATCTTTGTTTTATTCAAGGTTCGCAGGGTTGTCCTTGAGTGTGGTTAGTGGTATGCACCGTGATTCTGGTTGGTGGTACTTGGTGCATGTACTTTAAATGTGTACGTACTGGTTCTGTAGTGGTCGGAGTCATGCTGATGTACCGCGCGATGTTCTGATAGAAGTGTTGGTAATCGGCTGAGTGCGGAGGTATATTGTGGATAGATGGATGATTAGCGTAGTCCCGATATGATGGAGTTTGATGGAACATGTGGGCCGGATCAGGGTGATCCCGAGTGGTTGATCAGTTATTGCAGGCTTCAGTGTTGACATAAGCTGGATGCTCCGAACCATTAGTGGCTGGTGGGACCCTGACATTGAGATCTGTGATCACGGTTTGACAGGTAGGTAAGAAGGTCCAGTTGCAGACAAGTAGTGTAGGACGTGGATGAAGTTCCACAGGATGACAGTAATGGTGGTTAGTGGAACCACCGGTGGAAGGATTTATTGAGTTAGGGATATAAGACGAGTACATTGTGACTCCGGTTGTAATGACCCAATCTGGCAGTCGGGATTAGCTTAGGGATTAGTGTCGGATTAGCTAGGTTAATCGGTG
Source organism: Prinsepia uniflora (assembly GCA_032719365.1). NCBI lineage: Eukaryota > Viridiplantae > Streptophyta > Magnoliopsida > Rosales > Rosaceae > Prinsepia > Prinsepia uniflora. The sequence continues at coordinate 35,368,244 of CM064865.1, forward strand.
TTTAGTTGGTTACTTTTGGACGTTTAGTGCGGAATGACGATTTTGCCCCTAGAATGGGCAAAATGTTGACTTTTAGTTCGGACAGTCGATTGGGCATTGACTGATGACTGTGACGTAGTTTGGGAAGTCACGAGTCCGTAGACAGGTGGCATGCCCGATTCCTACATCTGAGGAGGAATTTATGATGTTCGGAAGGTTGAGGGCACTTTCGTAATCTGGTTAAAAGAGGGGCATTTGTTGACTTTTCAACGACAAGGTTTCTTTATGCAAACCGAGGACCGTTAGGTAGATCTCGACGTCCTGAGTACAACGACAGGCGGCACGCTGTCATCGGACATCAGACGAGTGAGATACAGGTCTAGAAAGTGAAGGGTAAAATTGTAATTTAAGCAATTAGGGGTATTTTGGTCTTTTTGCACCTTGGGAAGTGTGCCAATAAGAGGATAGGTGTACAGGGTTTATTGGATATTTTGGGATGGGACCACCAGGTGTTTGACACCTGGCTAGATTCCAGTGGGTTTTAGCCTACACGGGTGCAATTTTTTAAAGGGTTGTGTTTTATCGGGGCAATTGGAGAGAAACAGAGACTGAAGAACATGGAAGAAATCGACCCATTTCAGTGTGTGTGTGAGTTCTGGTGATCAAGTGAGGGTGAGCAGAGGGAAGTGAGAGGCTGGTGAGTGTTTTGGGTGAGAGTTGTATGAGGAAAGGCTGAGAGAAGGGTGAGACTTCTCAGGAAAACAAAGAGGTGCTGAGGATCGTGGTGCAACCACAATCGATTAAATTGGTCCAAACAAGTTCGAGGGAGTGCTAGGATGGCTGAGGACAGCCCTGTGAACCCAGAGGAATGCGGCGGCGAGCACGGCGGAGGCCAGAACGACGGTGAGTTTTCCACGTTTTCTGTTTTCCAGTTTTGGTTCGAATGAAATGTCGTGGACTTTGGACGATTGTTGACTCGATTTCTTGGTCCTAACAGTCTTAGGAGGTGTCTATTGAGCTCAGAGAATCGAAATCGTGGCTGGAAGGACGGCGAATGGCTGGAATTAGAACCTGATTTTTCTGGGTTTTAAGTTCGAGTTTGACAGGTGAGGTTTTGGACTTGAATTCGTGTTTTATCTACTTGAATCGATTACTTAGAGTAGGAAGAAACTATTGGGATCAAAAGGATTGAAAACAGACTGGATTTTCTTGAGAACCGGTCACGTCGGTTCAGTTCGACCAGACCGGTTTGAACTGACTGGACAGAGGTTGAAGATGACCCTGTAGCAGGCGCGTGAAGCTCATGCGCAGCCCTTTTGGGCGGCGTGTGAGGGCGCGTGGGGAAGGTTTTGGGGAAGTGTCCAACATGGTTTTTACTCTAATCGATGTAACGAACATTTCGGGACAAGTATTTAAGTGTTTGTGACCCGGATTGGTGACTGGTGACAGGTCGGGAAATCCCTGAGGCAACCGAGGAACGTACAGGACGCGAGTGACATGCCCGGGAACTGTGAGTGGACTCTTTCTTTCTAACCGAGCATGCATGACTGTTTTTATCTACTTGTTTTATGGTTTTAATTATGATTTCATGATTATTGATTATTTTATATCTGTTTTACGTACTTGCACGTTTTTTGAGGAATTTACGTATTTTGACACGTTTTACGAGATATGCTCTGTTTATGATTTTGATGCCATGATTTTGGGATTTACATATAGATGATTTTCTATGACTATAAATGGATTTCGAAACATGATTCAATAATCAAGGTTTTCGGTTTTAGAATCGGATTTCGGAAATCGAGATTTGGTTTTAAAGCTTGAAAAAAGGATTTCGGATTTGGGTTCGAAATGACGGTTCTGGACGCCGAAATGGCTTCGGAATAGTGATTTCAAATTTGGGTTTGGATATGGATTTAGAAATGGTTTCCAAACGATTTTGGATTGGATTTGCTGGATCTGGTTATTGGGTTTAAAGACCCGGATTATGATATGACGGGGGACGGGCCCAGATTGGGTTTAAAGACCCGGATTGAGTTTAAAGACTCGGGAGTTTAAAGACTCTGATATTATGATTTTCCCCCGTAGGCCTGTTGAGTTTAAAGACTCGGGATTTTAAAGACTCGGATTATATTGAGGCCTGGATTGAGTTTAAAGACTCGTGAGTTTAAAGACTCGGATAGATCCAGCAGGTTTTATCAGATGATGATATTGATATCTTATGCTTTAATACTGTTTTGATATTGCTGTTTTCAGATACTAAGTTATGCATGCATGTCTTTAAACGGAGGGTAAAATCCTGGTTTGTTTATTAAACTGTTTTTGAACTAATATTTATTTTTAGTCCACTCACACTTTTCTGGTATTAAATACCCTTCAGGTCGTGGTGCTAGCGCTGGGGCTGACGTTGAGGCAGAGTCAGAGGCATAGAGTTATCCCGGAGTTTTACCGGAGTTTCCGTTACGAACTTTTCCGTTGTGCGTGTAGTCAACTTTTAGTAGGATTTCTATCTTACCTTGTTTTGTACTATGCTTTGTATAGCTGTTGACTTGTTGTATTTTAAATTCTCCCTGGTCTAGCAATGTAAATTGTGGGTTTTGTGCGGTTGTTCGATCTTTTGTGTTGGGTTGTCAGACGGGAGCAGGGTTCGTCCCAGTTATCGGGGTGATAATCGGGGTGGGTCCTGTCACCGGTGAGGTCGGCGCGGATCGCTGACGGGAGTAGTGTGGACCGTTGTACGAATCTTGATGCATTTGGAGTACCGAGATCGGTGGATGCCGTATTGTGAATGGGTGTACTTGAGATTTGTGTTTGTTGACGGCGGACTCATAAGATGTGTTGGGAAGTTGGTACGAGGTACGCTTGACTCGAAGAGAGTCGGGAGTGTTGAACATGGTAGCAGAGCGTGGTGGCATACCTAGTGCTAGTAGAGCCGTGAGTGTCGGCTGGCGTGACGTTGGAAATGTCGCGGGAACGAGAGATGAATTTGTAATGACCCCAGTACGATTGTGATGATCTCCTGATGAACTAAAAGTTGGTTGAATTGATTCCCTGGGTAAGATGGGGTGACAGTTGGGAACTGTCAAGATAAGGTGGACTGGTAGATGCTGGACACCGGGTATGGATACCCAGGTGTGAGATTAGTCGTTAATGATGGATTAGTGAAGGTAATTAGCTTTTATTTGGACGGATTCAGACGGACGGTGAAAAATGACGATTTTGCCCCTCTAATAGGCCAAAACGTTGAATTTTCATTCGAACGGTCAAATGGACTTTGACCAGTGACCGTGACGTAGTTTGGGACGTCATTAGTTCATAGACAGGTGGCACGTCCGATTCTGACATCCGAGGAGGAAGTTATGACGTTCGGAAGTTCGAGGGCACGTTAGTAAGTTTGTTAAAAAGGGGCAAATTGTTGACTTTTCATACGACATGAAATTTTCACGAACTTCGAGGACCATTAGCAAAGGTCTTGATGCCCTGAGTACAATGACAGGCGGCACATCATCATTGGACTTCGGATAAATTAGTTATGAGTCTAGACAAGTGAGGGGTAAAATGGTAATTTGGACATTAAAGGGGCAAAATGGTCTTTGGCACTTTTTGAAATGTGAGATTAATCAGATGATGCCATCTGTCCTTTTATTTTCACCAGAGATTGGAGAGATGTGGACACATGGACGTGGTCTGGTTGGTTCCAGCCACTTCTTCCATTTGTTTTCTTTTATGTTGGATCGATTAAGCCATTTCCCCATTTACATACAGAAACAAAGACAAAGTGAAGCAGCAATTGTGTGTGTGAGGTGCATGAGTTCAAGAGATATTGGTGTCTATGATTAGAAGGAGTGTGTGTGTTTGTATTTGTGTGTGAGAGTGCACAAAGAAGAAGATCGGGTGAGAGTGGGGTGAGGAATATTGAGAAATAAAAACAGGGGAATCGTGCTGGTTTCTGTGAGTTTGGGAGTGAGGTGAGTGGCACCAGTGGTTCCCGTGTGTTCAGTAAGTAGGAGGTGAACTCAGGACAACGTGAGGACACAGTGGAGGTCACGACGGTGAATTGTGATGGTGGTAAGTCCTTTGTTTTAGTAAATGGTTCAGTTGGACTCAGTATTGATCAGTCACGATTTAATGCTTATTGATGAGTTTTTTTTATCGAAACTGGTCTCTGGAGGTTGCAAGAGCTGCAAAGCAACTGGAATCGTGACCTAAGGTGGTCGGGCTCACATGAACAGAGGGAGGAGGAATTCGAAGCTCATCTTTCTTTTGGAAGGTAAAAATTACGTCTTAAGTCCTTGGTTTTAGTATCTAGATCGATTATGTAGAGGGGGACCAAGCTACTGGGCTAAAAAGAATTTCAAAACGGGTTGAAAATGGAGGAAACCGTGGACGCCGGTTCAGTTGAACCGACTGAACAGTAGACCGAACTGAACCCAGTTCACCTGAGGACAGGGATAAATAGTGCAGGCGCGTGAGGCCCACGCGCAGCCACTTCAGGTGGCGCGTGTGGGCGCATGGCACCCCTTTTGAGGAAGGTTCCAACATGACTTTAAAGTATTCGATGTAACGAACATTTTGGCACTGGTTTCGAGTGGTCGGACATCGTCTCAATATGTTTCAGGCTGTCCGATGGTTTTAGGGCTTGTTTAAAAATAGTTAAAAATTCGAAAAAAATTACAGGGACTTAGTAGAAGATTAATGAAGTAGTTAGTAACCTTCTTATGGGATTTGGATAGGTTCGGGAAAGCCAGTGATAGCGGATTAGCAAGGAACGGCATAAATGCGCGCTTATCGAGGCGACGGCGTTAATGGTCTGTGAGTGGACTTTTCTTTCGAACTTATGATGCATGCATATATGTTTTTATATGTTTTCTATACGTGATTTCTATATTTGTGAATTGATCTTGTTGATTTACGATTTTGCACGGTTTTTGAGATATTTACATAATTGCACGTTTTACGAGATTTTGTTCGATGTTGCGATTTGACCATGGTTTTAATGATTTGATTCGGGATTTGAAATACGATTTGATTTCAATGATTTATAATGTATTTCGGAAAGTGATTTCGGGCTTCAAGCCCAGTTCAGAAAAGTGTTTTGAGAAACGTGTTTTCGGGTTTTGGAATCGGATTCCAGGATGACGATTCTGGATTCGTTGAAAGTGGATTTTTAGGTTTGGGTCTGGAATGGTTATTCCGGATGCCTGCTTACGGAATGATGGTTTCGGACTCGGATTTGGAAACAGTTATGGATATGAGTTCTGGGTTTGGATTTGGGATCCTGATGAGATTGCGGATTCGGATTCAGAAATGGATAAGTGGTTTTCGGATTGGATTTACTGGATCTAGTTATTGGGTTTAAAGACCCGGATATGTTTATGACGGGGCGGGCCTGGATTGGGTTTAAAGACCCGGATTGAGTTTAAAGACTCGGATAGATCCAGTAGGTTCGATGGATGGAAATGTGGTTTTAAATGAGTTTTGGATTTCACTGAGATTTGATGATGATTTTTTTTAATAATGGCTTTCTGAGGTTTTAGGCGATGACCCGTATGAAACGGATTTTGATGGTTTTGGGCTGAGGCCCGGGAATTGAAAAAAGAAAATGAGTTTGGTTTTTCTTAAATGGTTTGAATGACTTGAGTATAGAATGGTTTTATGACATTACTTTTGATATGCATGCATTGGTTTTTAAAAAGGAGGGTATAAATGTAATTATGTTTTTCTGATAACTGTTTTTGAACTTATTACTTATTTTTGTCCACTCACAGTCTTTTCATGTTTTCGATACCCTTCAAGTTGCTGCGGTGCGGGCTGTTGGTCGAGAGAGACGGAGACATCACACGTGCGATCCACAGTAGAGTCTGCGCACTCTGGGAAGTCCGGATGCTTTTTGGACGGTTGGATTGAGTATCCCTTGTCCGACTTACGTGTCACATGGAGGTTGGACGTTGGTTAGCCTTCGTATCATGCGTAAGTTAGACGGGAGCAAAACTTAACCCTTAATCCCGGGGGATTGGGGGTGGGTCTTGTGATAATAAGTAAAAGGTAAGGCACTAAAGAAAGTCATGAGCTCCGAACTGATCAGATACTTGGAAGATAATATCTTAAGTTGGTTTGGAGTACCTGAGACTATTTTCACTGATCATAGGCCATAACTCATGTCTAGAGAACTGAAGGAGTTTGCAGCCCAATTCTCAATCAGGTTCATACAATCTAGCCCTTACTATCCTCAAGGGAATGGCCAAGTAGAAGAGAACAATAAGAGTTCCTTACCATCATGAAAAAGATGTTAGGTGACTACCCTACGGATTGGCATGAGCAACTAATATGGACCTGAAACTAACGAGTATACACAAGTTATGGGTTATGAGTTAAAGGATTTAGGCTAGAAAGAATGTCTCATATGGATAGGATCATGGCCAACAAGGCTATAGTTTTACGAGCCTACATTAAATAGGTAAATGTATATCCTTTCAAGAGGATGATATGGTCTGAAAAACCATCCTACCACTAAAGTCTTCCGTACTTGGTAGGAGAAAGTGAAGTCCAACCTAGTAGGGGCTATACGTGATCCACAAAGTAAACATGAAAGGGTGTTACTCTACTTGAGAAGTGAAGACGGTATGGTAGATAAAAGTTCGATGAACGCCATCCACTTCAAAAGATTCTACACAACACTTTGGGATTCAGAAAGGGGAGTGATTGGGTGAAAACCCACGTGAGGGCAATAAGAATGAGCCAACATGAAATAAATATGTCCACAAAGGGATGGTTCATTGGAAAAATATGCAAATATTTTGGAATCAAACATAAAATTGTTTGACAGGGAGATTGTGTTGAAGATTGGGTTCCAAAATACTCTATTCAAAGTGAAAATCTTACCAAAAAGATTTCATTTCATATGGCGTAATTACAAAAGGGGTTAATTCAGAAAGGAAAAGGAAAGAAAAATCAAGCAGAGCCAACCCTGTCGAGGGTACGAGCCACTATGTTGAAACCCCAGCCAACTTTGGAATCAACGCCATCATCTCGCTCACGGGAGACTACTTGCCCTTGTTCTTGGAGGAAGAAGAGTTAGTCCTGAATAGCCCTCTTGAATAGCCCTCTTTTTCTCCTAAAGAAGGCTCATCGTGGCTGGTCCCTCCTGACCATTTTGGAGGACATACTCGCGACACTTGGCCCATGCCGCCATGATGGCTCTCAGGAGAGCCTTCAGTGCCTTGTTCTAGGAAACAACCTCATCGAGATATCCAACCGTTTGGTTCCAACGAACATGCATGCTCTTCTCGAAAGGTGATACTTCATTAGAAGAAGCAAAGGTGGCTCTAGAGTTGGACAACATTGCAGGTCTTGAGTAGTAAACAAAGATGGCATTGTAAAAGGATTTTCATTCAAATTTATAACCAAGAGGTCAAGTTAGGAGTCAATCTCAACCCGTACAAAGGGTTGTGGTTTTAAATGCAGAATCATTACCCATTCTTCTATTAGACAGATCAACGCCTAGAAAAAACAAGAATCTAAGAGGCACGAGGGTTATTTTTGGGAAATTCTATTTCATTCATCATTTAAAAAAAGCAAAATACAAAGAGAAATACATATTGGAAATCTCATTCAAGGAAAAATGACGGGATCGGATCCGAGTCTTCTTTGCCATCGCAGCGTGTGTTACCTCTTCTTGGACCTTATCTTTCTCTTCTCGGAAGATTAGGAGTCTCAACCAGTCATTCTTGGCCTACTCTTCTGTGGCCACCCGACTCTTTACCCAGAGGGTCTCAGCTTCCAACAGTTCTCACTCCAAGAGATGATTTTCAAAGTCCTCCTCACCAAGTTTCTCCTATAGTCTGCTCAACTCTTGGCCAAGACTTTCCTTACAATTGAGACGACGGGATCTCGACCTTTGACTAGTGCGTGGCTCTACGGTTGGGACCTTCGACATGGGAAGAGGAAGAGGATGCCATGAATAATGATGAAGGGATTTTTCTATATGTGTTTCTTAGCAGTTGGTGGAATTGATTGAGGAATCAATAATATATAAAGACCATTTTGCAACCTTTCGATGTCTGGATCATAAAGGCACGTGAGAAACTGATAAGGATAAGTTGGGCGCATAAGGGATTGAATTTTTCGAATAATATTACTAAGGGCCAAAACCAACAATGGAGAAGCCCATAACTCAAAGGTCGTGGTTAAGAAGGCAAACTAGTATCCACATACAGGGATCATGGGAAATTAGTAAATCGTGGATTTGTAAATAAAAGGTCATTGAAGCCGCAAATAATGGGCCAACTTGAATTTGACAGCCTTTCTAGCCTAAGAGATTTCGAATTCATGAGGAAATGTTTACACCCAAAAATACCACTACGACCCTAGATAGATTCTTTGAGAAATTAAAGACCCAATCCGACTTATGGCCCAAGCCCAGCTAGTATCCACAGATGGATCATGGGGAAGCGTGAGCATAATTTTTAAAATTACAATGACACGGAGCAAAGACCATCAGAAGGGGCAATGGGACATGAGACTAAATCGTCATAATGGAGATGCATGCGAGAATGCACTTGTCGACTATCCGCACCCTCATGTCTTCTATAAAAGGAGAAGAAGCCATTTTCTCAAAGGACAACCAAATCAACTACAACTGCAAAACCCTCAAAAGTTTTCTTTGTTACTCAAAAGCTAGCCTTCTTGGCAAAACCTGTTTCTTCAATCCAAGATCAAGATTCAGTTCTCGTCTTAACTCTTCTCGGTTCTCATGAACACCAAACTATCCTCCCATTTCGACTTGCATCCCAAGTTCATTTTTGGTGACTTCCTGACCTTCAAACTTCATTATGACTAGCTTCTGCAGCTCATTTGAAGATCATCACGCTTATTTTAACTTCCTCCAACTAGTTTTTGAGACCATCACACCCTCACAACCTCATTCCTTCACATCATCATGTCTTTTTACTGTTCTTCCAACACCTTTGATATGATTTCCAACGGATATTCATCCCATTGATGGTCTCTCGACCACGAACACCAACTCATGGCTTAGTCTATAGATAGTTTACTTCGCACACTTATAATTCATTCTACAACGTGAATATTTAATTTATGTTGTAAGTGTTTGCATCTTCCTTCTCCCCATTTACGTTTGGCTCCTTCAAGTATTGACTTCTATAATTGGAAAATTTCAACCAATGGTTCTACAGCTACTTAAGTCATATGATCATCTTCGTATTCTGGTTCAGTATTCGAATGGTCTGACAAGGAAAGGCCGATCTGTCTAACTCCCCCTCTATCCCTGAATTGTGTGTCGCTAACATGAACACGCTGACATTGAATTTGGACTAGTAGGGCCATGAATGGCAGCTGAGGTCCCTATAACCTTCAGGAAGGAGCTGGCGTTTGGTGGCCCCCACTAGAGTAGATGTCAGGTTTAGTTGATGAATGAGAAGAGTTGTCAGGTTGAAAAGTTGAAGATGTTGGACTGACGACTGAAAGGGTCGTCAAGATGAAAAGAATAGGGACGTCAGCCTGATTCATGGAATGTCAACTTGGTACCAAAGCGAGGTTAACTTGTCGTACCCTGACACCGAGGTGATGTTAGAGCAAGGATTGTCAGTTGGAACCAGAGCAGTAGGGTGCGCATGTGCCCGGGATGTGAGGTCTTTACGAGGAACAGACCGTCACCAACCTGAAAGTTAGGGTAGTAGAGTAAGATAGGTAGTGGAAATGAATCTCAGAAAGGAGTATGTTAGTCGATACACTGTGAGTTAATGTGATTAGACCCGAGTGAGGGTCGGAGATGACGAGATTGTAGTGTGGGACCGTTAGTCAGTCATGTCCGGATAGTGGTGCTGCTGAGAGTAGCCTGGTTCCTCGAATCCTAGTTGTGATTGATGGTTTGGAGAATATGAGTGCAACGGAGTTAGTAGATAACCTTAGTGATGATAACCCTAGTTGGAAGCGATTAGAGTCTATTAGTATGGAAATGCGAGTCTGTAGTTGTGGGGGATTGGACGACTTCTAGAAGTCGAGATATTCGGTCAGGCCAGACTGGAGATGGGGCTGCACAGTGCAGCCGAGCTCATAGATGAACCAGGTGGACGACTCTAGTTTAGTCGAGTTGAGCATGGAGATTGGTTGGCCCGACGCTAAGTGAAATGATGGAATTCGATCCACGAGTGCGATTATGAGATTATATATGGGGTCCCGAGTTAGACTGATTAGTAGTGTTGACATGTGGATGAGGAGCCTCGATAGCGATGTATGTACCTCGACAACCGTGTGGCGACGGCTAGCTATCGAGGATGGTTGTAAATGGGATCAGTGAGAATCTGATGACGTTCGGGGAACGTTATATCCTAATGCGGTTGTTAGGGTGATTGTACCCAGAGTTGTGAGGTACGAGGGAGGTAGAGTTCCTCTGACATGGATTGAGGTATGTGATGGTGGCTCAGTATGAGCGGAAATTCATGATTGGTTTGATTCGCGCTTTTCATGATGGCGATTGCGAAAATGATAAGAAATGATGATGAGCCACAAGTTGAGGAATGCATTTCAATCGTGATGTGCTTTTGTTCGGTGATTGACCTGACGATGAGGATTCGTCAGTTAGTGTTAAGCCTTGGAAGTTGTACCGAGGTGAAAAATATGTGAGAGATGGACTGGAAGGAATCCAGTAATGGTTGAGATGTGTCGGATGACGCCCAGATTATGAATGAGATGACTAAATGGTGATTGGATGAAATGGTATAAATAAGAATAAGCGGTTTTGGACAACGTAGTTGATATCGTGGAAATTAGTGGATTCGGAGAGTTATAGTTAATCCTAAGACTTGTGTGGTTGTGAGTAACATGGAAACTCGAAAGTTGAACCTATGAAGGTTGAGATGTGAGAATAAGATAGTGAAGTATGACATCCTTTTGGATGTGCATAAACGGTTATAAATTGACAAACGACTCGGGTAGCGAGTTAGATTATGTGCAGACACGTGGTTGTTCGAGTGATTTGAGGAATTGGGAAGTCCAGTGGTTAGACTTGACACCCATTCAGAGTAGAGAATTGGATATGATTCCAACATGGTTGGACTTTGAAATCAAGAGATGTAACAACCCGTCCCTAATTTTAAGGATTAATTAGGGATTAATGACGGATTAGAGAGACTAATCGGGGATTAGTTGAGGATTAACGGCTGTTCAGGGCGAAATTATGATTTTTCCCCTAGACGAGGGCAAAAAGTTGACTTTTGACCCAAGAGGTCTGATGGCCGAGGGCCGAGGACCGTTACGTAGATCGCGTCGATACGAATCCGTAGACAGACGGCACGCCGAATTCGGACGTTTGACGAAAAAGTTACGGTTCACGGATGTCAGAGCCCACCCCTAATCCCCCGGGATTAGGGACTTAACCCTGCTCCCGTCTGACTTACGCATGACACGAATACCAGACTGACGTCTAACCTCCATGTGACACGTAAGTCGGACAAGGGATTCTCGAACCAACCATCCGAAAAAGTACCGGTCCTCCCAGAGTATACCGAACTACTGTGGATCGCGGGTGTGATGTCTCCGTCTCTCTCGACCAACAGCCCGCACCGCAACAACCTGGAGGGTATCGAAAACACAAAAAGACTGTGAGTGGACAAAAATAAAGAATAAGTTCAAAAACATTTCATAAAACAATGACATTTATACCTTCCGTTTCAAAAACCAATGCATGCATATCAAAGTCATGTCATAAAACTATTCAATATTCCGGTTAAACAAACCATATAAGAAAAACCGAACATAAGTTCCTTTTTCCAAATCCCGGGCCTCAACCCAAAACCACCAAAAACCATTTCATCCGGGCATAGCCCAAAACCTCGGAAAACCATGATTGAAAACCATACCACATTTCCGTTCATCGAACCTGCTGGATCTATCTGAGTCTTTAAACTCCCGAGTCTTTAAACTCAATCTAGGCATCAATATAATCCGAGTCTTTAAACTCCCGAGTCTTTAAACTCAACAGGCCTACGGGGGAAATATCAGTATATCCGAGTCTTTAAACTCCCGAGTCTTTAAACTCCTGATTCTTTAAACTCAATCCGGGTCTTTAAACCCAATAACCAGATCCAGAAAATCCAATCCAAAACCATTTGAAAACCTTTTTCCATTTCCGAATCCGAATCCGCAATCTCATCAGGATCCCGAATCCAAACCCAGAACTCATATCCATCTCCTTTCCAGATCCGAGTCTGCAACCATCATTCTGTGAGCTATCATCCAGAATAACCATTCTGAACCCAAACCCGAAAAGCTATTTCAAGTTCCAAATCGAATCCCGAATCGTCATCCGGAAATTCGATCCAAAAACCCAAAATCACGTTTCTCAAAACCACTTTTTGAACTGGGCCTCGAAGCCCGAAGTCATTTTCCAAAATACAATTGTAAATCATTGACATTAAATCATATTTCAAATCCCGACATCAAATCATTTAAATCAGGTTTAAATCACAACATCCAACGAAATCTCGTAAAACATGAAATACCGTCATTTCCTCGAAAAACGTGCACAAACAGTAAACCATCACAATCATAAATCAAATCATAAAATCAAGTATAGAAAACATATAAAAATATATATGCATGCATCAAGAGTTTGAAATTAAAGTCCACTCACAGACCATTTCGACGTCGTCTCAATACGCGCGCACTTACGCCGTTCCTGGCCATTCCGCTATCCTCGGCTTTCCCAAACCTGTTCAAATCCCATACTAAGGTCACTAACTACTTCACAAAGGTCATACTAAAGCCCCATACTTTTTTCTTATTTTTAACTATTTTTAATCGAGCCCTAAAACCTTCGGACAGCCCGAAAACTATCGAGACGATCTCCGATTGACTCGAAACCAGCGCCAAAATGTTCGTTACATCGAATACTTTAAAAGTCATGTTGGAACCACCCTCAAACACCATGCCACGCGCCCACACATGCCACCTAAAGTGGCTGCGCGTGGGAGCCACGCGCCTAGGCACTGTTCATCGTCTTCCTCAGTCGACCGGTCTGAAGCGGTCTGCTAATCTGGTCCGGTTTTGAACCGGCGTGAGCGGCTTTCTTCAATTTCCTAACAGTTTTTAGTCTATTTAATCCCAAGAGTCTCGTCCTCTTCCTAGCAAGCTATTCAACTACTAAAATTTCGAATTAACGGTCTACAACTCACCTCCTAGACTCGAAGAAAAATCCAGAAAAACCAGTTTCTGGTTCCGGCCACCAGCAGTCCTTCCGGTCACGGAGTCGAGTCCCTGAGCTAGCTAAAAGCTTCCTAAAACTGCCAGGATCAACAAAGTCATTCAACCAAGCTTAAAACTTCACGACTTCCATTTTGAACAAATCGGAAAAACAGGGGACCAGAGCCTTACCCGTTCCTCTGCTCACCGCCGTGAGCTCCACCGAGTCCTTGAGCATCCCCCAATCATTCTTTTGTCCTCTGAACACCACCACAAACCATGGTTTGATCGATTAAGGTTGCACTACAACCACGACTCCCCTCTCTGTTTTTCGGGTTCTGCTTACTTCACACACACCCAACCTCACTCCAATTCCTCCCAAAACATTCACTAATCTCTCAACTAGTCCCTGAACACACCCACTCGAACTCAAGGACTCACACACCCTGGAAATGATCTATTTTGCCTCTCTATCTTCAGTCTCTATGTTTATCTCTTTGTACGACTTAAACCAGCACAACATTTTAATTTGTACCCGTGAAAGTGGCTAGAAGCCACTAGACAGTGACCAGGTGTCACTCACCCAATGGACACAGCCCCTAAGTAACCAATTAAAATTGTCCACTTTTCCTTATCCTGTCTGCAGTCTGCACAAAACCCAAGGAATAAAAAGACTGAAATACCCCTACAAGTCCAAATTACCATTTTCCCTTCCCCTTCCCAGAACCGTATCTTATCCGTACGAAGTCCAATAAAGGCGTGCCGCCTGTCGTTGTACTCAGGACGTCGAGACCTATCTAACGGTTCTCGGTTTGCATGAAGAACCCTTGTCATTCAAAAAGTCAACATTTTCCCTCCGTTCAACCAAATTACGAAAGTGCCCTCAACCTTCCGAACATCATAACTTCCTCCTCGGATGTCGGAATTGGGCGTGCCACCCGTCTACAGACTCGTGACGTCCCGAACTACGTCACGGTCATCGATCAATACCCACTTGACCATCCGAAATAAAAGTCAACTTTTTGCCCTATTTTAACCAAACTCTTCGTTAATCCATCATTAAACGCTAATCTAATCCCGACTCCCGGACGGGTCGTTACAACGGAAGTTTGAACGTACTATTGCACGTTTTACAAGGCGAGGAACTTTTAGCAGGAAGTGGGCCCTAAATATTTGTCCATGGCCCAATGAATGAGTGGCAAGTGTCACTCATCCATTGTACACTCAAACATATTCATGCATCTCCTTTCCCTTTTCCTTTTCGACCATTTCCCCACCAAACCCGATTACCCTTCCAACCCCAATCAAACCCTTCCCCCATATGATCATGCTTGAGAGACCAAGAGAGTGAAGAACATGTTTTGATGGTGGTGGCTGACCAGGATGGCGCCGCCGTGGACGGCGGTGGCAACTCGAGCAAGGTAAGCTCGGTTTTGTCCAATTTCCATTATTTTTTATTTCAAACGTTATGGACCATTTTAAGTGACTATGATGAGTTTAATAGGTTGCTAGGGAAGCTTTAGGAAGGTTTTGTTGGTGGTTCACGGCTGAGAAACCCTGGCGAGGACCTGGAAAAAACTGAACCGTGAGGAAAAATTGGACCGATGGGTTTTTATAGGTTTTAGGTGGTTTTGTTTGCATAGATTGGTTCCTAAGATCAAAATAGGAAGACTGGAATCGATTAGGAAGAAAAAGGATGAAAATTGAACGGTTTAGGAGCTTGGACCGGTCACGCCGGTCCAGTTGGACCAGATTACAGAGAAAAATCGGACCGGCTGGTCGAACCGATCGGCTGGAGGTTTAAGACGCCACTGTGCACAGGCGCGTGGCTCCTACGCGCAGCCACTTCAGACAGCGCGTGGGGACGCATAGGAGAGAGTTTGGGGAAATTTCCAACTTGTGAAATCATTTATTCGATGTAACGAACATTTTGGGACTGGTTTCGAGTCGATGGGACATCGTCTCGATATAGTTCGGGCTGTCCGAAGATTTAGGTTCGCGTTTAAAATTAGTTTAAAATCCTGAAAAAATATGGGGCTTTAGTGAGGGGTTAATTAAGTAGTTAGTAACCCTCTAAAGTGATTTGGATAGGTTTGGGAACCCCGGAGACGGTGATTGACCTAGGAAGGCATACCACGCGTGTATCGAGGTGGCAGCTCGAATGGTCTGTGAGTGGACCTTTCTTTCTAACTTGATGTATGTATAAATGTTTTATAAGTGTTTTAGAACATGTTTTCTGATTCCATGAGTGCATTTTTATATGGGTTTACGTAATGGCACGTATATGTGTTTACGAGTGTATTGATTGGTCTCCTCTAGACGTCGACTTGGAGAGTCACAATCCACTACCCGGAATGCGTGTTCCTCATAGGGAGCCCATTTCAGGAGTGGGAGTTATGATGTGGTCCCGGACCAGATTCCGGAGAGATGCTCGGACTAGATCTGGAGATAGTGTCAGGGCCCGACCCTCCTCGGTCAGGACCCGACTCATCTAGCACCATATTGTCCGCTTTGGGCCTCGCCCTCAAGGTTTTGTTTTTTAGAGCTCATGGTGCAACTTCCCAGGGGGTCACCCATCATGGAATTGCACCAGCCTCAACTCTCTTAACTTTGGGGTTCCAAGCCCCCCCAAAGCCACTTGAGCTCCCGAAAGGCCTAGTGCTAGATAGGTGTGTGCCTACACCTTTTGTAACGACCCGTCCCGAATTCCGGGATTAGATTAGTAACTAATCATGATTAGTGGGGTTAATCGGTGATTAGTAGGGTGAAATCGGACGAACAATGCAAAATGACCGTTTTGCCCCTTGCCGTGGGTAAAACGTTGACTTTTAATTCGGGCGGTCAAATGGACATTGATGGATGACCATGACGTAGTTTGGGACGTCACGAGTTCATAGACAGGTGACACTGTAGATTTACTGTAGCAAGCGCGCGAGTTTCACGCGCAGCCACTCACGGCGGCGCGTGGAGGTGTGTGGGTCCGATTCTCAAGGTGAGTTCAACAGGACTTTTGTCCTATGCAATGTAACGAACATTTTAGCGTTGATTTCGAATTAATCGGAAACTGTTTCAATGTTGTTTCGAGGGTCCGAAGGTTTATGTTACGTTTTAACTAACGTTTAATTCCCGAAAAAATTATGGGAAATTAGTATGCTGTTATTTGAGCCCTTAGTGACACTAAAGAATGATTTCGGACAGGATTCGAGATTTCTGGAAAATGTCGGAAATTACGGGAACGCGTGCAGCGCGAAAACGAGCAATTATGGACGGTCTGTGAGTGGACTTTGGTTTTATAAAATTTATGCATGCATAACTATTTTGTATGGAATATGATTGTGATTATATGATGTTGATTGGGATATTGGTGAATTATATGGTTTCACGCATTTCGAGGCGATTTACGTGCTTGCACGTAAATCGAGGTTTTTTCCGGTTTACACTAATTTTCCATACTTATGGTTTTGGATATGATTTCATGAAATGGTTTTGAAATTGGAAAGATAAACTCGGGCATGAGGCCCAATTGTTTTGGAAACCTCGAACTTGGAGTCCAATTGAGTTACATAATCGGGCCGGGGGCCCAATTGCTTTATGAAATCGGGCCAGGGGCCCAGTTATTTATAAATGTGATTTAGGGCCGTGGACCCTAATTGGATTTGAATAAATGGTTTTGGATTTGATAAATCAGATGTTGGACTTGCGATGGTTTCATGGAGGCCCAAGATGGGACGTCGAGCGTCTGGGACGCTAGGCATCTAGGATGCCCAAGATGGTTTAAACATGTTTTTCCTGGAAAGGGTATTTATGGTTATTGTTTTGGGCGAGGGCCCACTTGGAATTGGAATTGGTATTCTGGATGTCGGATTTATATAATACATGTTTGGTTTTCGATATTCATGGTTTTGGGGTAGAGACCCACATGATTTGGTTTAACGGTTTCTGGGCTAAGGCCCTAATGGTTGTTTTAGTAAATAGTTTACTTACTAGCTTTTGATGCATGCATACGTTTTTATTGAAGGGGATAAATATCTTTGTGAAATGTATTTTATGAACTTATTTATTTTCGTCCACTCACAGCCTTTATTGTTTTTAATGCCCTTCAGGTTGATCACGGATGCGACTGCAGCAGAGACTGGGACATTGCTTGCCTCCTCCATCGATCCTTGCGCACTCTGGAAGCTCGTCGGAGCAGTGGCTTTCGGTTATCCCTTGTCTGACACTTCGTGTCAGACGGGAGCATGACACATCCCACGGTAATCCCGGGGGGATTGGGATGGGTCGTGTCACCTTTAAGGAACACCACCATCCTCTCCCAGATCATTCCTTTTCGCAGGAATGTGGGATTGTTCACCGTTCCCTCCAGAACACGGGTCTTACAATCCACCCCCCTTAGGGCCCAGCGTCCTCACTGGCACACTTCCCGGTTGAGGTCTAGCTCTGATACCAAATTGTCAAGACCCGACCCTCCTCGGTTAGGACCCGACCCATCAAGCACCATATTGTCCGCTTTGGGCCTCGCCCTCATGGTTTTGTTTTTGGGAGCTCATGGTGCAACTTCCCAGGGAGTTACCTATCATGGAATTGCACCAGCCTCAACTCGCTTAACTTTGGGGTTCCAATCCCCCCCAAAGCCACTTGAGCTCCCAAAAGGCCTGGTGCTAAATAGGTGTGCACCTATACCTTTAAGGAACACCACCATCCTCTCCCAGACCATTCCCTCTCGCAGGAATGTGGGATTGTTCACCGTTCCCTCCAGGACACGGGTCTTACAAACAGAACCTCCCAGATTGAGAATTCCTATGAGTAGACTTGGAGTGAGATCCCGAGTAGTATACATACTTATATATATAGAAATCATTACATATATCGAGGATGAGTTCCCTAGGGGTTGTGTGCCCCGAGTTGACATCAGAGGATGTCTAGGATAAGTTATATATGTACATATGTATATGTGTACGAGATTTCACAGAGGTGATTTTTTGGCTGAGACCCATGTGTGTCGGATTTGGGCTGAGTTCCCATTTGATTTAGTTGGGCTGAGTTCCCAAGTACTTTGATTGGATTTTGGGGCAAGGCCCCGTGTTCTATGTTTGAGAAATGGTTTTCGAATGCATGCATATGTTTTTAGTGAAGGGCATAAAGGTCTTTTTATGAAAATGTTTTTATAAAATATTTGTTTTGTCCACTCACAGTTTTCGTGTTTTGAATGCCCTTCAGGTTGATCGTGGATGCGTGCTGTAGCAGAAAAGAGAAATCACATTACTCCGCCAGATCCTGCCACTCTCTGATAGTCCTGGTTGGGCAAAAGATGGAGTTATCTCTAGTCTAACACTTCGTGTAAGACGGGAGCAGGCTCGTCCTACGTTAATCCCAGGGGGTTTTTCGGATGGGTCTTGTCAAGTTGGTATCAGACCAGGTTGGCTCATATGATACTCAGGGAACTCTGATGCCAGTTGGTATCAGAGCAGGTTTTGCTCTCACAGTGCGCACAGATCGAGGATATGATGTTTCTGCAGTCGTAACAGCCCGTCATCAACCTGATAGTTAGAATACTAGTACTAGGATTCGGTAGAATCGACCCTATTTCGTGTACGCTTGACACGAGGTACGATCGTGCGAGGTCAATTTGGCATGGGATGCCGTATGTTTCGAGGTAGTAGATCCTGAGTCGGATCGATTTTCATTCCCTAACGGCTTAGAGCCGCATAGTTACTAGAGATAGGAACTAGTGGACCAGTAGACATCGTGAGACAACTTGAAAGTCGGGACCGTCGAGGGGTTAGGACGACGCGGATTGGAGCAACGTGGAATCAGTTGAGGTTGGACATTAGGATCTACAAGGTGCAGAAATTGTGTTGTAGGGAGCAGTTGAGGTCGTGGAGGACCTAGTGGACGACTTTGGTTGAGTCTAGTTGCAACTTTTTGGGATAGGGACTTTGACCCTATTTGGCATGAGATGCTACTTTGAGAGGTATCAAATCCTGGAGGGATGTCGACTTACAGGGAGTGCCCGGAGTAGTTGTTATGTGACGTGGTAGGACACGATTACGACGTGCAGCAATGGTGCAGTGTTAGGCATAGAGTTTGGCCGAGTTCTTGTGAAGGCTAACAGTTCCTAGCCAAAGAGGTACGACAGGGTGAGAACCGTGGAGTTACGAGGGGACGAGGTCCTCAGATTGTGATTACTGGTTGCTGGGATACCAGTATCGGAGTACCACGATCCTTCGAAATCGAGGCGAGGGATTACTCGAGATGGACATGCTGCAGGAGCGGCCGCTGCAGCGAGTAGCCAGATTGTGGTAACCCTAGAGGGCTATTGATTAGACGAGTGACAAGGAGAGCGGTACTTGTCGATCGGATTCTAAGGTGGACAGATCGGTGGATGTTGTGTGTTGAGCAGTTGGTGTCGGCGGTGAGTTAACCGCTTAGGTTCTGAGTCTCGGTGGTGTTGTGTGTGGATTGTGTCCGCACGGGCTCGCGGTAGGAACCACCATCGAGACTGGATTTGTTGGTAGTTTTTGAGAATCGGGGAACGTTTGGGGAATGTTAATTCTCTGTTATGGATTGTCAGAATGGTCATACCCAGAGTAGTGGAGCACGAGGGCGATAGAGCCTTTCCGACCCTAGCGGAGATGTGTGGCGATTGCTCGGTAGGAGCAAGGTTTTAGGATTGGTTGATTCGCACTCCGTGTGGCGGTGATGCGATAATGTTAACGAAAAGAAACGACGAGCCACGAGATGAGGGTAGCTCAGTCGTGATGTGCTCATGGTAAGGTTCTACCACTACACAACGAGAAGGATTCGTCAGCTAGTGTAGATTCTTGGGAATCATGAGGGAGATGGTTTGGTTGTCTTCTTAGAAAAGAAGAACCATCAGGCTGAAAAACCTATTGGACGACAATTTGGTATAATTGACCTGTTAGAGTGAACGGCAGGTGAGATCGGTGAGACATCGACATTCTATCTCAAGTGAGACTTACGAGCCAAAGTGTGCCTGTGTCGGATGTGTACGGTTACACGGGTACTCTCGTGTGTGTACAACAAACCGCGTCGAGGGACACAATTGGATTTCCACAGTTTGGTTGTGGAATTGGGTCAATTTGAATTTCGAGGTTGAAATTCCTGAAGGGGGAAAGTTTGTAACGACTCGTCCCTAATTTTAAGGATTAATGAGGGATTAATGACAGATTAACGAGACTAATCGGGGATTAGTTGAGGATTAACAGCCGTTCAGGGCAAAATTACGATTTTGCCTCTAGACGAGGGTAAAAAGTTGACTTTTGACCTGGGAGGTCCGATGGCCGAGGGATAAGGATCGTTACGTAAATCGCGTCGATACGAATTCGTATATAGACGGCACGCCGAATTCGGACGTTCGGCGGAAAAGTTACGGTTCACGGAAGTTCAAACGTATTATTGCACGTTTTACGAGGCGAGGGACTTTTGGCAACAAGTGGGACCCATATATTTGTCCCTGGCCCAATGGATGAGTGACAAGTGTCACTCATCCATTACATGCTCAAACATATTCATGCATCTCCTTCCCCTTTTCTTGTTCGACCATTTCCCCACCAAACCCGATCACCCTTCCAACCCCAATCAAACCCTTCCCCCATATGATCATGCTTTGAGAGGCCAAAAGAGTGAAGTGAACATGTTTTGATGGTGGTGGCTGGCCAGGACGGCTCCGCCGTGGACGACGATGGCAACTCGAGCAAGGTAAGCTCGGTTTTGTCCAATTTCCATTATTTTTTATTTCAAACGTTATGGGTCATTTTAAGTGATTAGGATGTGTTTAATAGGTTGCTAGGGAAGTTTTAGGAAGGTTTTGGTGGTGGTTCCCGGCTGAGAAGCCCTGAGGAGGAACTGGGAAAAACTGAACCGTGAGGGAAAATTGGACCGATGGGTTTTTGTAGGTTTTAGGTGGTTTTGTTTGTATAGATAGGTTCCTAAGATCAAAATAGGAAGATTGTAATCGATTAGGAAGAAAACATATGAAAATTGAACGGTTTTGCGAGCCTGGACCGGTCATGCCGGTCTAGTTGGACCGGATTACAGAGAAAAATCGAACCGGTTGGTCGGACCGGTCGGTTGGAGGTTGAAGACGCCTCTGTGCACAGACGCGTGGCTCCCACGCGCAGCCACTTCAGGTGGAGCGTGCGAGCGCGTGGGAGAGAGTTTGGGGAAACTTCCAACATGTGAAATCATCTATTCGATGTAACAAACATTTTGGGACTGGTTTCGAGTCGATCAGACATCGTCTCGATATAGTTCGGGCGGTCTGAAGGTTTAGGTTCGCGTTTAAAAATAGTTAAAAATCCCAAAAATTAGGGGGCATTAGTGAGGGGTTAATTAAGTAGTTAGTAACCCTCTAAAGTGATTTGTACAGGTTTGAGAACCTCGGAGAGGTGATTGACCTGGGAAGGCATACAGCGCACGCATCGAGGCAGCAGCTTGGACGGTTTGTGAGTGGACCTTTCGTTCTAACTTGATGCATGTATAAATGTTTTATAAGTGTTTTAGAACATGTTTTGTGATGCCATGAGTGCATTTGTATATGTGTTTACGTATTGGCACGTATTTCGAGGTTTTCTGCCTTATACGTGCTTATAAGCATTTATGGTTCAGTTTTAGATAAAATGGTTTTGGAAAAGTAAAACGACCCGTTTGGTGTTAGATTTGATTCTGGCATGAGACCCATTTGGTTTTGGTTTTTTCTCGGGCATGTGGCTCTATTGATGACCTACGGGTCTGAGTTGTGGTCGCGACGGGTGCTATGTGCACGGCGACGGACGACGTGACGCTTGTCTCCAGACTGGGGATGTGTTCCCTCCGGAGAGGTCACGATGCATGTTTCATCGTCGAGCAGCCACTAGAGGCTCGACTTCGGGGTGCTAACGGTATAGGAGATCGGTCGATGACGTGTGCACCATGCTCTAGAGATGGACGCGACAGTGATATGTTCACGACGACATACCAGGATTGAGAGCGGTCTTGGACTAATGGTTGCACGCACCGCTATGATCGGAATCGTGAATGACCCTGAGGTATCGGGCTTGATGCCCAGTTGATTTTGAGTTCGGGCTTGATGCCCAGTTAAATTGTGTAATCAGGCTAGAGGCCTCGTTGAGTCATACGTTCGGGCTGAAGGCCCAGTTGACTTGTGTTATCGAGCGTGAGTCCCGTTTATGGTTTTCTATACTAGTATGTATATACCCTCCTTACGAGCGTATTGATTGGTCTCTTCCAGACGTCGACCTGGAGAGTCACGATCCACTACCCGGAATGCGTGTTCCCCATAGGGAGCCCATTTCAGGAGTGGGAGTTATGATGTGGTCCCAGACCAGATTTCGGAGAGATGCTCGGACTAGATCCGGAGACAAAACCTCCCAGATGGAGAATTCCTAGGAGTAGACTCGGAGTGAGATCCCGAGTAGTATGCATACTTATATATATATAGAAATCGTGACATATATCGGGGATGAGTTCCCTAGGGGTTGTATGCCCCGAGTTGACATCAGAGGATGTCTAGGATAGGTTATATATGTATATATGTATATGTGTACGAGATTTCATAGAGGTGATTTTTGGCCTGAGACCCACGTGTGTCGGATTTGGGCTGAGTTTTCATTTGATTTAGTTGGGCTAAGGTCCCAAGTACTTTGATTGGATTTTGGGGCAAGGCCCCGTGTTCTATGTTTGAGAAATGGTTTTCGAATGCATGCATATGTTTTTAGCGAAGGGAATAAAGGTTTTTTTATGAAAATATTTTTATAAAATATTTGTTTTGTCCACTCACAGTTTTCTTGTTTTGAATGCCGTTCTGGTTGATCGCGGATACGGGTTGTAGTAGAGACGAGACATCACATTCCTCCGTCGGATCCTGGCGCTCTCTGATAGTCCTAGTTGGGCAAAAGACGGAGTTATCCCTGGTCTGACACTTCGTGTCAGACGGGAGCAGGCGCGTCCCACGTTAATCCCGGGGCATTTGGGATGGGTCTTGTCAAGAGAAGTTGTGATTGATTCCGAATTGGGTGTCGCCAGTACGTGGATCACGTATTGGTTTGTGGACCCACGATTGGCTTTGGGTCGTAGAGAGATGCTGGTAATATGTATCCCGAAGTCAATAAGGGTGACTTCTCGTGTACTGCTTAGGGTAGCAGACAATGTCAGTATGACATGACATGGTGAGTATAGTGGGAATTGTGTCGACACTCACGTAAGGTTAATTTGGATGTCATCATCTTGGATCATCCTAATTAGACATTATAATGGACTAAGGGGAGAAAATCCTCAAGTTATGATGATGATGTGACTGATCTGATCAAATGTACAAATAGGAAAGGAGTGACTATAACGGATCGATATGAGGTAATTGAAGAGAGCCCACAGTCTATACGTGTTTCGTCTTTGACTGGGCTGATCATATCTAGAAAGTTGATGTGGAGTGATGTGACAATGAATGGGTTCAAATAGGGTGTAAGCCCTTATGACTTGGAGTCTGATCGTTAGCTGAGAAAGTAAGCTAGTATGGATCCACCTAAGAATGAGGTGTCATGGAGCAGGATCGAGTTGTGGTGGATCAGGCGATGATGTGACAATCTGGGATCGTGATGTTGATGATCGGGTGATGTTGATGATCGGGTGATGTTGTAAAGGATCAAGTGGTATTGCTCAGATCGGGATGGCATGGACCAAGTAATGTTGTGATGGTAGAGGAGAATCAGATTGTAAGACAATTGAAGAATCTTTTGGAATAGTTAGTGAGAAGCTCTGATACCAAGCGGACACGACCCATCCCAATCCCCCCGGAATTAACGTGGGATGTACCATACTCCCGTCTAACCCACATGCCACACGAGGTAACACGATGGCCAGACAAGGGATAACTCGAAATCCTGAGCCCAATTGGCTCCTAGAGTGCGCTAGGATCAGCCGAGGAATGTGAGGACTCGGTCTCTATTACAGCCCATATCCGCTATCAATCTAAAGGGCATTAAAAACCATAAAAGCTGTGAGTGGACGAAAATAAACAATTTAATAAACTCATTTTATAAAAAGATATTTATGCCTTTCATGTAAAACTATGCATGCATTCTAAAACCATTTAACTCAAGCACAATACAACCGTTCATAAACTCAAAGCCGTTTCCTTTTCTCAAATCATTAGGGTCTTAACCCAAAACCATAAATTCAATCGTGTGGGAACTCAGCCCAAAACCGTAAATCTAAATCAGGAGGGCCATTGCCCAAATCCACAACACAGAAAGTACTATTTCATAATTTCAATAAAATAGTAATCCAAATATCCATCCTTGGCATCGCAAATGCCTAGTATCCTAGACGCTTATCTCACGGCTTTAGCTACGCGTGCTACCCGGGGTCTCTCCGGGTTAATATGACATCCTAGATGTTTGACGTCCTAGACGTCTAGCAATGCTACTCCTGAGTCACTATACGGTCCAGTCGCTTCGTGTAATGACCACTCGCAAGCAATGTTGTCGTGTCTACCCCAATGTCCCAGACATGGAGTGAGACCATCCACACATCACATATAAGGATGGTATATGGACAGCATTTATAAAATCTCCCCAAATATCTGAAAGGGGCCATGCCCGACCCGAAATCACATTTATAAAAAACAATTGGGCCTCATGCCCGATTTCACAATCAACTGGGCCCCCGGCCCGATAATTTAACTCAAATGGGTCCCAACCCAGTTTCTCATTAAATCAAACGGACTCCAAGTCCGATGGTTTTCAAATCAAATGGGTCTCATACCCGAGTTCATCTTTCCAAATCCAAAACCAGTTCATCAAACCATCATTGAAACCTCAAGCACGTATACACAAAATATAAAACTTTAAACCTCGATATTCGTTCAAATACGTAAAACCAAACATCACAATCATCATCATCACAAAACACATATAAAAAGCATATAAAACAGTTATGCATGCACAATATTTATAAAACCAAAGTCCACTCACAGACCGTCCTAACTGCCGCCTCGATACTCATGCCATAAGCCTCCCAAGGCTATTCCGCCATCTTCGGAACTTCCAGTCCTATCCAATTCACACCTGAAAGTCACTAATCATTTATATAACCTATACGGCAAAACCCTAAAAGTCCCCAGATAGGTCAATGTGTCCCGAACACATTTCCCGAGGTGAAAAACCTCGATTTGACCAACTCAACGATTTCCGATCGACCCAAAGCCACCACCATTGGATCCGGATCGTCGAAACCTTTATAATGACATTGGGTCCACCTCAAAATTCGAGCCCACGCGCCCCCACACACCTTGGTCAATGCTGTGAACAGTGACTACTGACGTCAGCATGACGTCACTAGTGACGTCAGCACTGACAACCCTGACAGTTGTTAGATCTGACACCTGTCAGATTCTGACAGTGCCATGTGTCAGGGCCCCATTGGTTCCCTATCTGACATGTCAGTCTGACATTGTGAGACCTGACATGATGATGTCATCGATGACGTCAAGTTATCCCTAACCTCCAGCCGGGTCAACCCGACTGTCTGACTGGGTTGCGTAGGGCCGGCGACTCGACCTAGTTCCCCTTGCCTTATTTCCAACCCAATTTCAATCTCGTTGATCCCTATCACTTCATCTAATCCATCTCTATCGATCTATAACCTCAAAAACAAGAAATCAAAACTAGAACACCAAATTGCCCCCATATTATTGAGGAGATATAATTGAGGTTATACCCTGAAAATACCCTGAAAACTCTAAAAAAAGACAATTAAATAATTAGAGATAAAAACCAAATATTTGAATTAAAAATTTTAAAAAAATAGTAGAGTGTCTAATTGATCCATCCTTCTTTTTTTAAAACGATTTTGGAACGTTGTTGGAAAAATTAAAGCAATGATCCTTCAAATTCAACATAATATTTGAAATCGTCCCTAAAGTTCAATGTTGGTTTTTTTAGTCCATATGCTTTACCAGAATCGTTAATGTAATCTCTTCGTAAAAAAATCCCACTAACTCTATTTAATTTAAGGGCATATTCGTCGATTCAATTAGTTTCTCACCAACTTCTCCCTTTTCACTCGAGAGACTACAAATTCTCCATATGGAGAAGCCTCTCCTCATTATACTCTCTCCAACCTCTCCTGAACAATCTCCATATGGAGAATCCCCAAGAGTCCACCAATCTGGACTGCATTTACAGTTTAATCCATTTTCCATTTCCACTCAATCTACTGTAAATTTTGAAAATTCCAACAATATAAACTCAAACACCAAATTGCTCCATTGGCGACAAACAACATCAGAACCGCCGAAAGGGGCAAAATTGAAGTCTAAAAGATAAGCATTTTGAATTACGAACCGGCTCTAATTCTAGAATCCCTGGCCTTTTTTTAAACTTTCTTCTTCATAGTGAAACTAGCGCCAATAAATAAGCTTGAAGACAAAGCAAGAATTAAACCCCCTGATGCTTTCAACAACAATCCCCTTGTACGAGTCGACATGGCTGAGAAACCACAAAAACTAGTGTATCATACTAATTCTATCGACTTGTAAAACTGATTTCAATAACCCCAATTTGTGAGCAAAAGTTGCACATTTGTCTACAGCAACGAGAGCGACAGAAATTGGGTTCCTATTCTCGATGTGAATTGGAGCCTCCGCAAGAGAAAGACGAGCAAAGAAGAGGATAAAGACATAATCTATAATCTATACAGCTATTGTGCGTAGAAATACTTGAGTTCTGGTTTTTCCCTTAATCCCCTATTATCTTAAAATCTCTGTCGTGCCTCCCCCCTCGAAACGTCCCTCACAGTGGTCAAGAACATGTGTGACTGCCATAGTTAGTTTCATCTGAGTGAGGCGAGCAAAACGACGGTGGTGGTGAGGGTTGCGTAGCCGTGAGTCGAGAGTATTGATGGCCAATGTCTTTGCCCTGTTTTTGTGGCTTTCGGCTTTATGAGAAGCTTTGATAGAAAATTGAGACACCTCGACCCGGAAAATCCCACTGAAGGCACGGAGGTTGAGGCATGTTGGCCGACATCTGGACGGAGATGTCCAGATGATGAAAGCCAATTGGATAAAACAACAGGTTTTATGATTCGAGTGAAACATAACCAGTCAAAAACGATTACATTTCACTCCACAACGGTAGCATAGTACGGGAACATAAATTTGATGATTATAACATTACCTTACCACCCGAAGTACCTGATTCGATGCTACATCACTTCAAGATTCGGGAGCGGATGTCAGATCAGTTACTGAGCTTCCTCAAAGTCCGTGCAACACCAGCGATACATAAGGGGTTAAAAAAAAGAGTAAGTGGACTCAAAGCTTATTTCATTGTAAAACCATTTAGTGAAATAATTTTAACTCATCGTTTTCCCCAAAAATAACATTGTAAATGTGACTTACACGTTCTACAAGAAATAATAAAAAAAAATCATAAATTTTAGAAAACAACCTGAAGTATGAAATAAAATGCATGAACCACAATCTAATTTCTCATGAGTTACACAAGGCATATGCTCATGCCAGATTGGGTATCTTTGCTCGTGTACCATAACCACGTGAAAGTTGGGTGCTAAGCACAGTCACCACATGTTCCTCCAGAGTTCGGGGAATAAGCTGGCGCATATTTAAGTAGTATTATAAGCTGCAAAAGGTGAACAATCACGTGGAAACTAGTATGTGGTCACTCAGACGGGTACTAAGATACATGCGACTCCTAAGTGGTTCTAGTATCATATCTCATCAATGTCTCAGGACTCCATATGCACAAATGCCATGAATGCCAAACAACCATGCAATGCAATACATAACTCAATCATGCATACTCAGGTGTACACTAACACATCATAGTACATATTAATACCTCTCACATCATGGCACACTCTTGCCCATCACTTACCATCACGTCCGAGCATAAAACATAAAATAGGCATAACGTTCCATCAACCAATATTTAATTCTAGTATAGGCAATCAAGCATGGTCGGTAATTCCATGTCATAAACATCGTAAAACATGTAAATAAATAACTTTATTAAACAAGTTTTAGGGAAAGGGGTCTACTCACAAACTAGTTGGGGAGTTAGAATCACTCGACATATCAAACCACTTAAGCTTGTACTCGCCACAATCCTAAATAATCGGATTATCATGTTACCATTTTAATTTCAAATAAATAATAAGAAATCTCACTTAGATCTACTTGAACGATGTTAAAACGGCTCAAAATGGACTTAAAACATGCTTAAACTGCCCAAAAACGTCCCAAAATGGGCATGCACGCAATTTGGAATATTGCTCCTGTAGAATATTCCATGGAATTTCTTCAGAACGTTCTCTTAGGATATTCCCCTAGAATATTACCTCAGAATATTCTGTTAGTTGACCGTTAGAACTAACGGTTGACTAACGGCGATGGCCATTGACCAGTCATCGTCGGAGCCTCGCCGGAGACGGCGGTCGGCCCGTCGCTAGCTCCATCGGCAACCGGTTTCTAGAAAACTTGTCAAAAATCCAATTTTCCTGCAAGGTATAACTCTCTCAAATCGAATCCAAATTCAACATACAATATATGAAACTTCGACTACTCAACGCAAGGAATCCATTTATCGAGTTCTTAGTTCAAGATAGTACCTCAGATGGTCGGAAAAGCACTGGGACTAGGGGTTTCTAGATTCTGGTGAGATCGCCACCACCATTCCTCGCACTAAAATCAATATGCAAGCTCAGTAAAATGGAGCCCTCAATGATTACAACATGAGCTTACAATCAAGGAGTTCAACCATTACCCAAAAGGGTATTTTAGTAAATTTGTACAAAAGGACTAGAGGTTTCTAGAAAAACCTTCATTTCTCTTCTTATTTCCTTCCCACCGACCTACTTAGCTATATATGTATGTATGTATGTATGTATGTATGTTGTTGGGGGAGGTTCAGTGCTAGGTAACCGAAAACAAGAAAAAGATAAGAAATAATGAAAACGTGAAAGAGCAAGAACCAACCAGAAAGGAAAGGGGAAACAGAGAAAGAAGAGGGAAAATGAGAGTGCAAGGAAGAGAAAATTGGAGAAATGAAGGGGAAAACATGGGGAAAATAGTGAGTACAAGGAGAGGCCCCTGAGGTACCCACTTCGGGTTTGTAGTTTCAGGCTAGGAAACTCTAAGATGGATGTGGTGGCGGCCTCGTTAAGGTCCTGTGATCGTCCTAGACAAAAGAGGAGAGGTGTATACGCTGGAAAAGTCCAGGAGGTTGCCGAGAAGCCATGGCTGAAAGGTGACAGCGTCGAGTGCTGAGTATACGAAGGTATTTCTTCCTTTTTAACCTCGTAGATCTCCTCCTTAGCTTATTTAGATGAAAAATGTTGTTTGAAACACTAGAAGCGGAAGTGAAATGACCGAGAAAATGACGGGTTGTGAACGCAGGTCGGGTCAACCTGGAAAACCAGACAACCGGGTCTGGTCGAGGAAGACGACGACCCCTGAGACGCGCGTGGCCACCACGCGCAGAGTGTTCTCTCGCCGCATGGTGGCTCGTGTTGCAAAATCACACCATCTGACCAACATGAAAAATACTCATTGTAAAATCTTGAGTTTAATGGTCCAAGGTTTTCATTAATTGAATATCTTATTAGAAAATTATGATTTTCCAAAATTTTAAGTGTTATTTACTGTTTTGTTGTTAAATTTATTACTAAAGGTTATTTGAGTTAAGGAGTATGCTAATAATCAATGATACCGAGGATTATGGTTAAAAAGTGATTATATTAGTTAACCATGTTAAAGGTTGAATGTTGCTATAAAAGGGAAATGTAATAAAATTATGGAATAGACTTTATGGTACATGTATGCTTTTAGGCAATTAAATATGGAAAAATTAGAGATGGTTAGTGAGAAACTTATTATGGAATGTGATGATGAGGTATTAGAGGATTAGATGACAATCCAATTTGGGCACAGTTAAACTATAAAGGGCTAATGTATGGAAAAGAATAAGGAAAGTTGCTCATATGCATAGTATGTAATTAGGAACGAATAGACTTTATTTTGTAGGAAATAGAAACTTGTGATAATCATGAGGAGTAAAAGAACTAAAGGAAATAAGATCAATTTAGTAAGTTCCTTACTTGTCGGGATAAAGTCCGCTGGATGTAGGCAGTAACCCCGCAAGGAAAAAAATTAGTTTTGGATACTTGTCTCTTGTCTGACAAGAGCTGTCAGAAAGGAGCAGAATCCCTCATGTTTTCCTAGCTGTATCAGGAAGGGTTCTGTCAACTTGGTATTAGAGCAATTTGATTTTAAAGGGATGAATCGATGGTGACATAATTTGAAATGATGTCATGATTATGATGAAAATATGTGTGGAACGTGATGACATGGTATGAAACGATGATAAAGATGACATGATGACATGAGATGATGATGTATATATATGAGAAGTAACTAGGTTGTTATGTACGTTTTATAAGGAAATTGCTATATCACGTTCTATCTTTATTGAATTTTAGAGATTGGTTCTAAATTTGAAATGACATTTCAATATGCTTTAAGGATATTTGATTGATTTAGATTCATACGGTTTTATGAATGATTCTAATGATGCATTTTACGAGATTAGGCGTTATTTGTGGCTTAGGCGTAGGCCCAAAATTTGAATTGTGGATTTAATTCATGGAATTGAGATACGGTAGAAATACGTGTTGAACGATATGTTGTTAATGTGAACTTGTATATGTTTTTTGTATGGTATTATTGTGTTGTGGACAGATGATGATGGATCGGTTTAAGATGTCGAGTTAATACTCCTTTCTTGATACTAGTGAGGTAAGGGATGACCACTCAGACGTCAAGCTAGGCTCTGAATCCTAAGGGGGTGGCAATGAGTCGGTCTCAGAAGTAGAGCAGGGCTCCCAATTCCAAGTGGTATGTATGTGGATGTTGGTTAGTCTCAGATATCGAGCTGGGATGCGAATCCTGAGACTAGTGTGGAGGTGACGACTCAAACGTTGAGCTGGGCTTCGAATCCTGAGTCAGGATTCACTTGGACACCGAGTTAGGCTCCAAATCTCGAGTGGATGACCTACCGGAAGTACAAATACCCCCTGGGAGGAATATTGGTTAGTGATGTGTTGGTACTGTTTTTGGATTGATTCAAATAATGCTTGTGTGATGGCCTACATGTAGTGTCGTTGTGTGGAGCATGAGGTGGATGAAACGTGGAATAATAACTAGTTGAGTTGATCATGGATTAATAGAATGTGAGTTACGTGGTAAAACAATAAGTGCCTAGTACGTGTGGTTACTTAAGGAAATTAAGGTTTTACGGGATCTCGGAAGTACTTAAGTCTAGATTCAGTGAGTTTATTTGAGCAACAATTCAATTTTCCAATTTGAAATTAAAATAGATTAGTCGATATGTCTACAACAAGATGAGGACAAATGTGGGATCGAAAGAGTAAAAGCGTAGTGTCTATCTAAAGTTATTAAAAATTTCGAGGACGAATTTTTTTAAGGGGGAAAGGTTTTAAAGCTCTGCAAATTTGAAGAAATTTGAAATGATGATTTTGCCCTTAAAAGTCAAAGAGTTGACTTTTTGAACAGGACATCTTGTAGATGATTT
Organism: Prinsepia uniflora; assembly: GCA_032719365.1. Lineage (NCBI taxonomy): Eukaryota > Viridiplantae > Streptophyta > Magnoliopsida > Rosales > Rosaceae > Prinsepia > Prinsepia uniflora. The sequence goes on from CM064865.1 coordinate 35,400,049, forward strand.
GAAAAGATCATTTGAAATGTCTCGATCTCCTGAGTACGTGAATAGGTGGTAGGCCGAAATTTGAGTTTATAAAGGTTCAGTTTGGGTCTAAATAAACTAGAGGCATTTTGGTCAGTTTGACCACACAAGGGTATTTTAGTAAATTTGTGCAAAAGGACTAGAGAGTTCTAGAAAAACCTTCATTTCTCTTCTTATTTCCTTCCCACCGACCTACTTAGCTATATATGTATGTATGTATGTATGTATGTATGTTGTTTGGAGGGGGGGGGGGGGGTCGCTGCTGGGCAACAAAAATAAGAAAAGAGAAGAAATAGTGAAAAATCGAAAGAACAGGAGCCAACTAGAGAGGAAATGGGAAACAGAGAAAGAAGAGGGAAAGTGAGAGTACAAGGAAGAGAAAATGGGTGAAATTGACGGGGAAAACATTGAGTACAAAGAGAAGCCCCTGAGGTGCCCACTTCGGGTTTCTAATTCTAGGCTAGGAAACTCGAAGATGGACGTGGTGGTGACCTCCTGAAGGTCCTGTGATCATCTGGGACAAAGGAGGAGAGGTGTAGACATTGGAAAAGTCCATGAGGTGGCTAGGAAGCCATGGCCAAAAGGTGACAGTGTAGAGCGCTGAGTATATGTAAGTATTTCTTCCTTTTTGACCTTGTAGATCTCCTCCTCAGTTAATTTAGACGAAAATTAATGTTTGGAACGCTAGAAACGGACGTGAAATGACAGAGAAAATGGCGGTTTGTGTTCGCAGGTCGGGTAGACCCGAAAAACCAGACAACTAGGTCTGGTTGAGGAAGAGGACGACCTATGAGACGCGCATGGCCACCAAGCACAAAGAGTGCCCTCAGTGCGTGGCAGCGCGTGCTACAGAATCACGTCGTCTAACCAACATGAAAAAAATACTCATTGTAAAATCCTGAGTTTAATGGTCCAAGGTTTGCATTAATTGAATATCTTATGAGAAAGTTATGATTTTCCAAAGTTTTAAGTGTTATTTACTATTTTGTTGTTAAATATATTAGTAAAGGTTATTTGAGTTAAGGAGTATGCAGATAATCAATGGTACAGAGGATTATGGTTAAAAAGCGATTATATTAGTTAACCATATTGAAGGTTGAATGACACGACCCATCCCAATCCATCCGGGATTAACGCAAGATGTGCAATACTCATGTCTGACACCATGTGCCAGAAAAAGGACGAACCAAACCTTAACCCACTCGGGGTTGTCCAGAGTACGCCAAGATCTATGGTGGCATGTGCTGTCCCGGTCTCTGCTACAGCCCGCATTTGCTATCAACTTGAAGGGTATTAAAAACCATGAAAAGTTGTGAGTGGACCAAAATAAGCAGTGAAATAAAACACATTTTAGAAAAGACCTTTATACCCTTCATTTAAAAAACATGCATTCATACGTAAACCAGTTATTCCAAACATGTTCATTGAACCAAATCATAAGGATGTTCAAGCCATGATCAGTGAAAAATGCTTCTCAAATCAATACCGTGTAAAAAAATTCTTAATTGAACCGTATCCACAGTACGGTCTCAGCCCAAAAACCAGTAAAACATAAGGGGTCTCTGCCCCAAAACCAAAACGCATAGGTCTCTGCCTAAATCCACAAAATATCGTATAACCTGTCTAATAAAACATATTTAATCAAACCATATTATCACGGTCTAAGGCTACGCGTGCCCCTCGGTCTCAAGTCTGAGTGTCCCTAAGGTCCACCCAGGTCAATGACCCTCCTTGGGGGGCGGAGGTTTTAACCTCTAGCAATCCTGATCCTGAGCCTCTCTACGGTCTTTCACGTAGAACGACCCTTCTCAAGCAATGCTCTGTGACTACTCCAGTGTCCTTGACACCTTGAGAGAAAATCCACATATAGGATGGTATATGGAAAACATTTCATAAATCATTTCAAAACCTTTCAAAGGGGCCCACGCTCGGAATATAGTTTCATCCGTTCCGTTTCCATAAAACCATCATAGATCCATAACTGGGTCTTATGCATGAAGTATAACTTCCATAAACCAAAACTCATTAAGGTCTCCAAACCCAAAATCACATTTCAAAAACCACAAATGGGACTCATGCCCAATATCATAACCAACTGGGCCTTATACCCGATATTTTAGGCCTCAAGCCCAGTATGATATTACCAAAATCTGAAATCCTTTCTTTGTCCAAATCATTTGAAACATAAGCAAGTATAAAATATGGCCTAAGCCCAAAGTATAACACAACCCCTAAATTCTCAAAATACGTACAATACCACATTTATACAAAATTACCAAAACACCACAAACATATGCACTCAAGGCATCTCAAATTATGCATTTAAAACATATAAAACAATTATACATGCATCATATTTAGAAATTAATGTCCACTTACAGATCGTCCTTATTGCACCACGATAACCATGTCATAAGCCTCTCCGGGTCATCCAGACCTGTCCAAATCATACTCAAAGGTCACTAACCGTCTATACAAGTCCTAATCAAGGACGCTCACAACTCCCGGAAAAGTCAATGTGTCCCAGACATGCATCCCTAGGCTAAAAACCTCAATTTGATCTATCAAACGATCTCCGATCGACCCGAATCCACCACCATTGGATTCGGATCGTTGAAAAATTTTAAATGGCACTAGTTCCACCTTGAGATTCATGCCTACGCACTCCCATGAGCGGGTCAAAGATGTGGTCACCTGTGGTCATAAGTCAATTGCTGACATCAGCAAAGTCAACTGCTGACATCAGCAAAGTCAACTGCTAACATCAGCAAAGTCAACTGCTGACATCAGCAAAGTCAACTACTGACATCAGCAAAGTCAATGCTGACATCACCTTGACAGGTCTGACACCTGTCAGATCTGACAGTGCCACGTGTCAGCACTTGATTGGTCCATATGTCAGCCACGTGTCCTATGACACCTACAACAGCCTGCCACGTGGCACCACCCGATTGGTCTACAAGGTCTAACATGTCAGTGTTGACTGGACCGGACAACTACCACGTGGCGGCCTCCTATTGGCCACATGGCCTAACAACCTGATAGATGATGATTTCATCATCTTCAACCTCTCGACGGGTCACCCGTTTTCACTGTAGCTGGTTGCCCAGACCTACGACTATACCCGGTTCTAACTTCCTTAAATCTAGTCCATTTTCGATCCTGTTTGATCCTACATGATCGTTTGGGTCCCTGGAGAGGATCTATGGCTTCAAAAACACTAAAAACAAGCTAGAAAGTTACCTTCAATCGATGAACAGTAACCATGATCTTCCTCCTTCGTTTGCTCTCAACTTAGGCCACCTCTGCCTTCAAAACCAACTCCTACAAGGTCGTACAAACCCTAAAAACAGGTTAGAATCAACCTAAACCTTCAACAAACGTCCAAATCTCATTTTCCATTTTTGGGTCAAAACTTGGTTTTTAGATTACTTGGGTTCTGGGTGTTCCTCGCCGTCTCCTAGTCTCTCAGCCACCCTCAATCTCTCTTCCTCTCACAGATGAAGCATAAAGGATGATGGTAGGGGAGGGTTTGGTGTTTTGGGCTTCAGGTGAGATGGATGGATGAAACAGGGGATGGGAATGGGATATGCATGTATGTGGGAAGGAAACAATGGATGAGTGACACTTGTCACCCATCTATTAGGCCTAACTACAAATATCTGGGCACACAAAGTAACAAATGTCCCCTGCCTCGGAAATCGTGTAATAGTGCCCTAAATCGTTATAGACCCGTAACTTTCCCATACGATGTCTGATTTCGACGTGCCGGCTGTCTACGTACTTGTGACATCCCGATCTACGTAACGATCCACGGTCCTCGTGCATTTGACCTTCCGGGTTAAAAGTTAACTTTTTACCCATTCTCAAGGGTAAAATCATCATTTTATGCAGACTGTTCGAACAATCCTCGACTAATCCTCGATTAGTCCCGATAATCCTCAATTAGTCCGTAATTAATCCCATAAACTCAGGACGAGTCATTACAATCTTCCCTCCTTAATGAATTTCGTCCTCGAAATTCAAACTGACCCAGAACCATATCCAAACTGTGAAAATCCAATTCTACCTCCAACTTTGGGCACTCTCGTGTAAACGTACACATCCAACTACTAACCGTTGTACTCGTCTGTACCCAAACGTCACTCGACGTTAACCACAATCCAATCGATCAATGCTGAAACTCAGCTCAGTCCTCTGTGATCGTATCCAACAACCTCGTGACCAACCGTCACCAGAAGCTTCCAAAGCTTCAACTCAACCCTCACAAACCAAGTCTCGATTTCCAAATCTCAAGGATCCACACGTCAACTCGTAAGTCTCAAACTTCAAATTCCAACATCTGCTTGCTAGTTTCACTCGAGACACCAACACTTGTCTATCTCACCTGTCACTTACACAGATACCAAGCTGATAAGTGCACTTACCGTCCCGTTCAATTGACAAATCAAGCCAACAATCTTACTAAACCAAGCTAACACCTTTTAGCTTCCAGCCTGAAAACCCAAGTTGACAACTTGCTCTCACTGAGAGATCTCAAGTCTCAAATCCTCTGCCTCACTAAACGGTCTCCTAACCGTAAGCCACGCTCGCGACACACTATCGTGCTCAGCCGGTACTCACGGCTCCACTGTCACTGTTCGAGTCCAACAAACCCTCGACTCACTCTAGAGTCCCACTAAGGTACCTCGTACCAAACCTCGTCTCACTCAGCGTCCAACGTTGTGATCCTGCCTCGAGAACGGTCTCAACTGTCACCTCACTCATTCTGTGGTTACACTAACCACCAAATCACTCTACTTGAGTGTATCTAGACCCCCTCGAATACTTGCTCCAGCAGGGATAACATCACTTAAACTCTAGGGTTTCTTTGGCCAACCACGGCTCTGAGCTCCAAGCTCATATAAACACTGAACCCTCACAAGGTCCTTTTGCCCACAAGCACAATATTCGATGTCTAGTCCACATTTTCAACAACGAACTAACACTATCAGAACCAATCTGATTACCAACACATCCACATCTACTATCCAATGTGAGTAAGGCACAAGTGCACATAACACACACCCACAAGGTACCCCCAACAGCCTCAGTTGTAGTGGTAGATCCAATCCGTCCACTACATGGCTCCCAGCCAAACAAGGTCAACTCTGGAGCATGTCTATCTGATCTCTGTCCTAGATAGATTGTACACCTTAACTCAGCGTCCTATTTGAGTTTCCTGGTCACCTAACCAATACCTAAAGTGTGTCCAACCCATTCATCTTCTCTAAGACATACTAATCCTGAACCTGTCGGTTACTTACCAACATCTTACTCGAGGCATCAGCTATTCATCTTTTTCTGAATGATACCCAAAGCATCGTCTCATGTACTACGAGATAAACTCTATTCAACCAACTCGATCCTCAACCAACAAATCGGTCACAACATTTCGATCACCTCGATCTCACAATTCATTCAATCCTCTTAGTCAACAAATCGATCCAAACGATCCTCACGATCCAATCAAACATCAAGATTCTATCTGATCCACCTAGGATCCACACTAACTCTCTCGGCCAATGACTCATAACCAATACGAGTCCACCAAACTGATGTTCGATCCACACTAGCGATACCAAGCACCAACCAAGAATATATGTGGCTAACTATTGTCGTGACCTTCCCACGAACAAGTCATTCCTCAATTGAGCTCAACCTTTACAGACTTACACCTCCAAGACTCCCAAAGTTCCACCGAAACAGGCATTAGGTCTCCTATCAGTGACACTCTAAGTCAACTGATCCTCCAATTCCACTGAGTCTTACCACTAGAGTTCATTGGAAATACTCTCACACGTCCTGCGTGTCTTGGAAAACAAATCCAACTCAATAGTTAACCCTGACCATACTGAACCGTCTCGGTTCACCTAACTACCACCAATGTAGTACTAGCTCGTACATCCCAGGTCTATGGAATCAACTCCCAAGCACCACACTCGTGCACAATTGCTAAGACAAGACTAAACACTTATCTCACAACCACTAGGGATCCTATCACCAAACCAGGTATTCCCCACCTCTAATCAACTCAAGCCAACTCCATTTTTCTGAGCCACCCGGGACCCTCACTGTCCCACTCAACCACTACCAGACTCATCCAACTGCCACTCAAGTATCGGAGCTAAAAAAAACTCTTGTCTCAGCTCGCCAAATCCATGAATCCCTATGACGTCCGTGCATCATCCAGAACCACCCCATTAATGTTGGGACTCCATCCAACTCATCTCTACCTGGGATTCCACAACTGTCACTCAGGTCACACTCCCAAGACTCAACACAAACGGACTAATCTTCATCATCTAGTTAACACGGAACACGAGCTCACCACAATTGAGTCACACCCTCTACTCGTTAGCTCGGTATGAGCTACAACCAAACCTTTGCTCCTGTCGGCGCCTCCCTTCTACTCCATAACTCTAGGCAAAACCACGTAAGAAATGTTCCTCGAACGTCACCCAACACTCAAAAATCTCAACTGCAACCACCCTCGACAGCGATGTCTGCCACCACCTCGTGCAGACAAAACCAAGAAAGTACTTTGCTATCGGAACTTCGTCCTCAGGCGAGCAACTCACTGCTGGTACCAACCACTATGTACTACCTGAACTCTATCCTTAAGGACGTAACTCAACGTCTAAACCACCTCTAGCATGACAGACGCTCTGCTCAAGGTGTCAAAAATACTCATCGGTCCGCCTCGAGATCCAATTGACAAGTACCACTCTCTGGAAATTTGTCCACTAGTCTCAACTAGAGTTATCCATAACCTCGACTGCTCCTGCAGTACAACCAACCCGACGTAACCGTACAATGGTCTCGACTTCGAAAGTCGCAAAACCAAGTCATAATCCACCAACACTTTGCGGTTTCCAACCGAGAACACACAAGAAACTTTGCCCTACACGGGTCTACTCAGCCGTAGTTAGGTCTAATACTACTCAACCACTGCAAAAGGTGCCAAAAGTAACCCAAGTGGGTTTTGTTTCCACTAAGGTTCTCCTATTCATACCCTAACTATTGGATTGATGACGGGTTGTTACCACTGCAGAGACATCACATCCAGTACCTGCCCGACACTCTAAGAGCAAACTGTGCTCTATACCACGCTGACACGACCCATCCCAATCCCCCCGGGATTAACGCAGGATGTGCCATGCTCTTATCTGACACCACGTGTCAGATAAGGGATGAACCAAACCTTAACCCACTCGGAGTTGTCTAGAGTACGTCGGGATCTGTAGTGACATGTGATGTCTCGGTCTCTGCTACAGTCCACATCGGTGATCAACCTGAAGAGTATTAAAAACCATGAAAAGATGTGAGTGGACGAAAATAAATAGTGAAATAAAACACATTTCAGAAAAGACTTTTATACCCTTTATTTAAAAACATGCATGCATATGAAAACTAGTTATTCCAAACACGTTCATTAAACCAAATCATAAGGTTGTTCAAGTCGTGACAAGTGAAAAATGCTTCTCAAATCAATACCGTGTAAAAAATTTCTTAATCGAACCATATCCACAGTAGGGTCTCAGCCCAAAACAAGTCAAACATAAGGGGTCTCTGCCCCATTAGTGCAGCACTATTTATGATTTTCGAGATTTGAATTAAATGGCCTGATTTGATTGGTTGAAATATCTAGTGGGACCCTTTGGATGAGTGACAAGTGTCACTCATCCCATTGGTGTATTTACCCATGAAATTGGATCAGATCTAGGGTTATTATGTCTCACTTTCCTTCATTAATCTTCATTATTTTCATCATTCTCTCAACCCATAAACACACTCAAAACACAAACACATAGACACCATAACCTAGCATCATATTTCTTCATCATCTCCTGTGTTCATCACTAGAGCTGAGTGAGTGAGAGTGAGCGGACATGAAGAATGAAGGAGTGAAGGGCTGAGCATGGCGGAGCCACGGCGGGGAGATAAGAACCCGAAACCGTGTTTTGAACCAATTTTGAAAAATGAGTTTTCGACATTTGTTGAGTAATTTGATGGACCCTATTGTGTTCTAAGGACTAAGACGACTCAGTAGGGATTGATTTTGATTCAAGGGATACATTCCTAGGTAGATGACGAGTATATAGGAAGAAATAGGGAGGAAAATGGTCCAGAAATAAAAGTTTTATGAGCGGGTCGGGTCGTGGGTCTAAGCAACCCATTACAGGGATCCGTCGAGAGGTCAGGGACAATGACATCATCATCTAACGTCATTAACCCTGTCAAGTTGTCATATATATGGTCCAATCACAGGATGACACGTGTCAATTTCAGTGCACAGTCAGCACTAACATGTCAGTGAGGTGGACCAATCAGAAGGTGCCATTTGTCACTAACATGTCAATGACGTGGACCAACCGGTTTAGACACGTGGCACTTATTAGGATGATGTCATGCTCACATCAGTAGTGACGTAAAAGTTGACTTTGACCGTTGACCTGATGTCAGCGTTGACTTTGCTTACGTCAGTGTTGAGTTTTGACCAGTGACCTTTGACTAGCGCATGGGGGTATGTGGATGCGAAACTCTATGTGGGACCATTACCATTTTAAAGGTTTCGGCGATTTGGATCCAATGATGGTGGTTTTGGGTTGTTCAAAGATCGTTTGATAGGCCAAATTGGGGTTTAAAGCATTGGGAAGTGTGTTTAGGCCGCGTTCTCGGGCTGGGACTATTCATGGGTTTTATGTATGAACTTATAGAGTTTGTTAGTGACCTTTGGATATGTTTTGGAAAGGCCGGAGATTGTGACTTAGCTTTGGAACAGTTTTAGTGATAAGTCACAAATTAAGCATCATTTCAATGTTATTTCTTATAACTTTTACTTATCTTTTGATTATAATCATTCAAACAATAGGAGAAAATGATATCTTTTGTGAAGTTTGTGCAAATTGCTTAGTTGAGGTTTAAATCATGTTTTGCAATGAAATGTGATCTTTCCAAGGCTATATCTTCAAGAAACCAGCAAGAACTCATCAAGGATCATATCATCTCCCATTTTCACGTCCAAGATCCCCCAAGATCACCAAAAATACGGCTAAGCCCCTTAAGTTCCTAAAATTGCGATTAAGGGTGTTTTAGGGTATTTACTTGTGCATCAAGCATCCTTGGACGAATTTTCCTACCTTTCTCAATGAGGAATGACATGGATTGACTTGGATAAGAAGACTTAATTATATTCCTAATCAGATCTGAAGTTAAATATTGCAAGAAATAAGGAAAATGAAGTTTCTTGGAAATCAAGAAACAATCATAAATCATGGCTAAGGTTAATTTACCCTTAGCCGCAATTTGTAGCCCTTTTCCTTTAATTTAGGGATTGTGATCTGATTTGGAAAGATAATAATTCAATTCCTAGTCAAAGATGAAGTCAAGAAGTGGATTAAAGAAGGAAAAGAAGATTCCTTAAGCAAGAGGGACTCAAAAATGCAGCTAAGCCTTGTTTTCACGGCTAAGGAGTTTTCCTCCTTGTTTTGAGGGATGTTTTCCCTTTCTTTTAGGGAGATGTTAAGGTAGGTGCTAGGGGATATAAATAGTTGTTTTCTCATTGTTTTTGGACGGCCAATTTACATCATAAGTGTAACGACCCGAACTTTCGTAATTATTATTTTATTGTAAATTGACCGTTTTGCCCCTGAGGGGGGAAAAGTTGACTTTTACCTCGGGAAGTATTTAGGACTTTGACACGTGACCGTGACGTAGTTTAGGACGTCACGAGTTCATAGGCAGGTGGCACGTTCGATTCCGACGTTCGAGGAAGAAGTTGTGACGTTCGGAAGTCGAGGGGCATTTTGGTAATTTGGCCATTTGGGGGCCAAATGTTGACTTTTGACCCGGGAAGTCCAACGGACGAGGGCCAATGACCGTTACGTAGGTCTCGTCGATACGAATCCGTAGACAGGCGGCACGCTGAAATCGGACTTACGACGAAAAAGTTATGGTCAAGAACGTAACCGAACTAACCGAGACTCGGAACTTAAATTAATAATAAAATATTATAATCTGTTTTACTTTAACCCAATCAATCTGGACCCTTGATGAGTGACACATGTCACTCATCTACCCCATCCACATCATCCCCAACATTCTGGATCTTGGTCTGCCATAGGATTAATTAATTAATTTCTTTTCCTTAAATCCTCACCCTTCACTCTTCACTCAGGATGAATCACAGCCATCCATTCTATTTCTCCTTCTGTTCTTAAGCCATCAGAGACTTATTTCCTCATTTTCATTCCTTCCTTCAAACCGTGCAACCTCCCACCCTTCAAACAATCACACCAGCAGCTAACCACCCAACCTTCTTCATCAGGCAGCACCAGACCGTGCACCACCACCACCAGACACCGGCCAACGCCACCACGGCCACCCTGCACGGCCGGAAAACCCACAAACCCGTGAGGACCCGTGCAGCCCAAAATCATCAGACCATCCAAACCACGACGTCTGGGCTCGAACCAACCTAGGGCTAGGACCATTGTGACCTCTGGACGGCGTAGGACTGGACTGGGCAGCCCACGGCGGCGACACGGCGGCGGTAAGCCTGCAAACCCGTAATGGCCGATTTTCCTTCCCTACCTCAAACCGTCCGTTTTTAACGTTGCATTTGCTTGGTTGTTTTTGAGACTTAACCTAGGGGACTAGACGAACGTTTTGGACCTGAGTTGGTGGCTGGAAACGTGACGGCTCGCCGGAGAAGACGGACCAAAACCGGCAGCCATTTCCCCGTCGTTTTTCAGGTGATTCCTTGATCTTAAAATCCAGTTTTGATCACACAGAGCCATAGAACATGTTCAGACGAGTCCATAGGAACAAACCCCATCGATTTTGGTGGTTGGAATCACGATCTGTGATCGGGTCGAACCGTGGGTCTGCGGTGACCCGATTCGCAGACCCGATACTGTAGCTGATGACGTCATCATGCTGACGTCAGCAGTGACGTCATGATGACGTCATCATGTCAGAATATTGTCAGACCAGGGACCAATGGACTGTTGACACGTGTCCTCTGACACTGTCAGTGATGACGTCATGCTGACGTCAGCAGTGACGTCATGCTGACGTCAGCATCACTGTAGCACTGTTGACCAGAGGGTTGACCGGCGCGTGGGGGGCGCGTGTGAACAGTGTTTTGTGTGGGACCAGTGCCATTTTCAAGGTTTCGACGATACGGATCCAATGGCGGTGGTTTCGTGTCGATCGGAGATCGTTAAGTTGGTCAAATTAGGGTTTGATGCCTTGGGAAGCGTGTTCGGACGGCTTTCCCGGGCCGGTTTCAGTCTAGGGTTTCGTAGTTGTTTAGTAGGGACTTAAAGTGACCTTTACGTATGTTTTGGGCGTGACAGGAATTGTACTTTAAACCTTGGACGGGGCTTTACGCTCGGGAGTGCAGCGGGATTGTACTGTGAGTGGGCCTTTGATTTCACTAAACTTCGGCATGCATAACTGTTTTACTTTCTCCTATATCTATATGTGATTTGAGTAAAAGTATCTGTTCAGCTTGTGTATGATTTATGGCACGTATTACGATGTTTGGGCATGAGACCCGTCTGGTTGTTTATAAATGGTTTGGAGTCATATATATGTATAATGGAACTCGATATCATCTGTGGTACTGCACTGTATAGATCTACCCTAGGATTCTATCTCCTCCGGATGTAGGTACACCGGAGCGGTCACGGCGCATTGCCTGTGAGGAGTCATTCTACGGAGGGACCGGACCGTAGAGTGACTCAGGAGCAGGATTGCTACTATTGGACGTCTGGGACGTCAGGCATCTAGAATGCCATGCTCGGACTAGGTTCGGGATTTGGACTCGGGATTGAGACCCCGGGTGGCACGCGTAGCCTTGAGACTGTGACCTTATTGGGCGTCTGGGACGTCAGGCATCTGGGATGTCAGGGTTGGGATGTATAGTGCAGTGACTAAGATTATATTATGTTGATATTATTCTGCTTATGACTATATGGTTTTGTGGTTTTGATACTATGCATGTCTTTTCGGAAAACGGAGGGGAAAAGCTATATGTTTTCGAAATGGTAAACTACTTTGTAAACCTTGAGTTTCGGCCCACTCACCTTTGTTGTTTTACTACCCCTCCAGGTAGTGCTATCGAGGAGGAGGATCCCGAGGAGGAAGAGGCATAGGTTTACGTTGCGTACCTGAACCCTACTGCTGGGTAGGTTGGCACGTAGTGTGTCTAGAGTCGTGCTCACTAAACTGTATTCGGGAACCATCCCTTGCCTGACACTATTTGTATTTGAGTATTTGTGTGGTGTGCTATGTATGACTTAACTATGGATTTTCTTTATGCATTTTATATTCAATAAGGGTATTTTTGGTATTTTAACGTTGGGTGTCAGACGGGAGCAGGGCACGTCCCGGGTGGTCCCAGGGGGATCGGGGCGGGTCCTGTCAACTTGGTATCAGAGCACTAGGTTGTGGTCAGCATGCTAGACTAGTGGTCAGTACTTAGTTTAAACGATGTCAGTATCTAATCTATGCCTCTTAACAGCGGGTTATGCCTCCAAGGAGAATTCCTCAAATACGAACTGACGAGGAAATCGCGAGAGAGATGGAATGTGCTAGCATTGAGCGGGCTCAAAGGTTGGGAGCCACACCGTTCAGCGGGGGATCAAACCCCGAGGATGCCCATGAGTGGATTGCGAAATGGGAAAGAATCTTCACCGTGATGCATTGCCCACCCGGCGAGCGGGTGGCATTGGCGGCCTTCTTACTGGAAGGCGGGGCTTATCAATGGTGGCATGGTCTTGAGATGTCCGGGTGGACCGTTCACACCACCACATGGGAGGTCTTTCGTGCCCGATTCTTAGATCAGTATTACCCGCGTTCATTTCGCATGGCACGAGAGGCAGAGTTCCTGCGGCTGGAACAGGGAGATATGTCCGTGGCAGATTACGAGCAGACCTTCGGGAAGCTTTCCCGTTTTGCCGCAGCTTTCGTGAGTACTGAGGAGGAAAAATGTCAAAGATTTGAGTTGGGACTCCGGGGGGAGTTGCGGGCAAGTGTGACGGCTACTAGTTACGCGACTCTGAGGGACATGGTCGACGCTGCAGTTCGTGTCGAGGCCAGTCTGGCGGCACACCAGGCGCGACAATCATCAGGCGAGGGGCAGCGTCGGGATCGTCCACATCCTGGACCAACCGGCCCAAAGATCTCTAAGGGGGGAAATTACCGAGGAGTACCCTCATCTCTACGTGGTCGTGGCTGGTCAGGTCGACATGGGAACTCTCAGAGGGGTGGATCGAGATTCAGTTCTGGACAGCATCAGGCTTGGAGTGGTACATCAGGAGGGTCTTGGGATGGACCGAGGACAGTTAATTGCTTTGCTTGTGGAGGAGCTGGCCACTATGCCCGAGATTGCCATTTGTTGTCAAGGAACAACGAGACTAAAGGTGTTAGTGTGACACAGAGTTCGGCTTCTCACCCTTCCAGAGGCCGAGGACAGAGTGCTGAGCGTGGCGCGCGTGGGCGCGGACAGACTGCGGGACCCCGAGCTCGTGTTTTTGCAGTGACTCAGCAGCAGGCGAGGTCAGCCCCTGGTGTGGTTACAGGTACTCTTCATATCTCAAATATTGTTGTACGGGTATTAATGGATGCTGGGGCTACTCATTCTTTTATTTCGAAAAGTTGTGCGGGTATGTTAGATCGTGAGGTGTCAGCCTTGGATAGTGAAATGGGTGTTGGTACACCGATGGGCGTTGTGTACATCGTGAATCAGGTGATCCGGAGATGCCTAGTAAGGGTGGAGGATGTAGATCTGCTAGCTGATCTAATCCTGATGGATATCCATGACTTTGATGTTATCTTGGGAATGGATTGGTTGACTGAGCACGGTTCGCTCATCGACTGTTGTAGTAGGCGGGTGATTCTGCGAAGTCCGGGTTTGCCGGAGGTTACTTTTCAGGGAGAGCGCGACGGTTCGCTACCTGAAGTAATTTCTTCACTTGCCGCTACGAAGCTTCTACAGAAGGGATGCCAGGGTTATCTGGCGCATGTTGTGACGACGAATAGTGATACTTCGGGTGCCGATGATATACCTGTGGTGCGGGAATTTCCGGATGTGTTCCCGGAAGATTTGCCTGGTTTACCACCACATCGGGAGATTGAGTTCACGATTGAACTACTTCCCGGCACACGACCTATATCGCAGGCACCATATCGGATGGCACCAGCGGAGTTACGGGAACTGAAGATCCAATTGCAGGAGTTGGTGGACTTGGGATTCATCCGACCGAGTACATCACCGTGGGGAGCACCAGTATTATTTGTGAAGAAGAAGGAGGGGAGCCTCCGTTTGTGTGTGGATTATCGACAGCTCAACAAGGTCACGGTAAGGAACCAGTACCCCTTACCCAGGATTGATGATCTCTTTGATCAACTGCGGGGAGCACAGTACTTCTTGAAGATAGATTTACGATCTGGTTATCACCAGTTGAAGATTGCTGAAGGAGATGTCCCGAAGACAGCGTTTCGGACCAGATATGGGCATTATGAATTCCTTGTGATGCCTTTCGGCTTGACGAATGCTCCAGCAGCATTCATGGATCTAATGAATAGGGTCTTCCGATCTTATTTGGATAAGTTCGTGATCGTGTTCATTGATGACATCCTTGTGTACTCGAGGAGTGCTCAAGCTCATGAGGAACACTTACGTTCGGCGTTAGGGAAGCTGAGGCAGAACCAGTTATACGCCAAGCTGAGTAAGTGTCAGTTTTGGCTAACCAGCATTGGTTTTCTGGGACATGTAGTGTCAGCAGACGGGATTAGCGTGGATCCCCAGAAGACCGAAGCGGTGACAAATTGGGCTAGACCGACAACCGTGACAGAGGTACGGAGTTTCGTTGGTTTGGCCGGATACTACCGGAGATTTGTTGAGGGCTTCTCTAGTATTGCTGCACCGTTGACTCGTTTAACCAGGAAGGGAGTAAAGTTTGTTTGGGATGAACGGTGTGAGCAGAGTTATCAAGAATTGAAACGTCGGTTAACTACCGCACCTGTTCTTGCTTTGCCGGATAACAGTGGAGAGTTCGAAGTCTACAGTGACGCATCGTTGCAAGGTTTGGGTTGCGTGCTGATGCAGAATGGCAGAGTTATCGCTTATGCATCGAGACAACTAAAGACACATGAGCTGAACTACCCTACGCATGATCTGGAGTTGGCGGCGGTGGTTCACGCTTTAAAGATCTGGCGACATTATCTGTACGGGGTGACTTGCAGGATCTTCACCGATCATCAGAGTTTGAAGCATTTGTTCACTCAGAAGGAGCTGAACGTAAGGCAGCGACGGTGGTTGGAACTGATCAAGGATTACGATTGTACGATTGAATATCATCCAGGGAAGGCGAACGTTGTGGCAGACGCACTCAGTAGGAAGTCAGCAGGATCAATTGCACACCTGAGGCTGGTGTACCTTCCTTTGCTAGTGGAACTCCGAAGAGCTGGAGTTATGCTGGGGATGGATGAGCAGGGAGCTTTGTTGGCCAGTTTTCATGTACGACCTGTGCTCGTCGATCGGATTATCGAGGCACAATTGGAGGATCCGACACTTTGTATCTACAGGATCGAGGTCGAAGCAGACGAGAGGCAGGACTTTACTATTCGACCAGATGGAGCTCTGGTGAAACTGGGCCGTTTGTGTGTTCCTGCAGTGGCAGAGTTACGGGAAGAAATTCTCGAGGAAGCCCACCGTTCGGCTTATGCCATGCATCCGGGAGGTACAAAGATGTACCGTACCCTCCGGGACCACTATTGGTGGGCAGGAATGAAGAAGGATATTGCAGTGTTTGTGAGCAGATGTTTGACCTGTCAGCAGGTCAAGGCCGAGCGGCAGAGACCGTATGGAGCAATGCAACCGCTTCCGATTCCCGAGTGGAAGTGGGATCACATTACCATGGACTTTGTCTTCAAGTTGCCAAGGACTCAGAGGGGATGCGATGGAGTTTGGGTGATTGTCGACCGATTGACCAAGTCAGCTCATTTCTTACCAGTACAGGAGACATTTAAGCCAAACCGACTGGCTCAGCTGTTTGTGAAGGAGATCATTCGACTTCATGGTACGCCGGAGTCGATAGTGTCTGATCGAGATCCGCGTTTCACATCTAGGTTCTGGCGAAGTTTGCAGAACGCCTTGGGTACAAACTTACATTTCAGCACAGCGTTCCACCCACAGACCGATGGGCAGTCAGAGAGGACTATCCAGACACTGGAGGACATGATGAGATCTTGTGTACTGCAGTTTCAGGATTCGTGGGATACCCATTTGCCTTTGATGGAGTTCGCATACAACAACAGTTATCAGGCAAGTATCGGGATGGCACCCTACGAGGCACTGTATGGCCGACAGTGCAGGACACCTATCTGTTGGATGGAGGTAGGAGAGCGAGCAGCTTTAGGACCGGATTTGATGGACATGACCCAGGAAACAGTTCGAATTATCAAGGAAAGATTGAAGGCAGCACAGGATCGCCAAAAGAGCTATGCGGATCGACGAATTCGAGACTTGGAATTCGAGGTTGGAGATTTTGTGTTCCTTAAGTTATCTCCATGGAAAGGAATTATCCGTTTTGGCCGACGCGGGAAGTTGAGTCCACGTTACTTTGGACCGTTCGAGATCATTGAGAGGATTGGACTAGTGGCATACCGGTTGGCATTACCTCCAGAACTTGCCAGAGTGCACGATGTTTTCCATGTGTCCATGTTACGGAAATACCTACGGGACGATTCACATGCCTTGCCGGAACAACCAGTAGAACTGATGACTGATCTGAGCTTTGAAGAGAAACCAGTGCAGATTCTGGATCAGAAGAACAAGGTTCTGAGAAACAAGACGATTCGGTTGGTGAAAGTGCTATGGAGGAACCATGACGTCGAGGAGGCGACGTGGGAACCCGAAGACTTGATGAGGGAGCAGTACCCGTTTTTATTCGAGTAAATTTCGAGGACGAAATTTCTGTAAGGTGGGTAGATTGTAACGACCCGAACTTTCGTAATTATTATTTTATTGTAAATTGACCGTTTTGCCCCTGAGGGGGGAAAAGTTGACTTTTACCTCGGGAAGTATTTAGGACTTTGACACGTGACCGTGACGTAGTTTAGGACGTCACGAGTTCATAGGCAGGTGGCACGTTCGATTCCGACGTTCGAGGAAGAAGTTGTGACGTTCGGAAGTCGAGGGGCATTTTGGTAATTTGGCCATTTGGGGGCCAAATGTTGACTTTTGACCCGGGAAGTCCAACGGACGAGGGCCAATGACCGTTACGTAGGTCTCGTCGATACGAATCCGTAGACAGGCGGCACGCTGAAATCGGACTTACGACGAAAAAGTTATGGTCAAGAACGTAACCGAACTAACCGAGACTCGGAACTTAAATTAATAATAAAATATTATAATCTGTTTTACTTTAACCCAATCAATCTGGACCCTTGATGAGTGACACATGTCACTCATCTACCCCATCCACATCATCCCCAACATTCTGGATCTTGGTCTGCCATAGGATTAATTAATTAATTTCTTTTCCTTAAATCCTCACCCTTCACTCTTCACTCAGGATGAATCACAGCCATCCATTCTATTTCTCCTTCTGTTCTTAAGCCATCAGAGACTTATTTCCTCATTTTCATTCCTTCCTTCAAACCGTGCAACCTCCCACCCTTCAAACAATCACACCAGCAGCTAACCACCCAACCTTCTTCATCAGGCAGCACCAGACCGTGCACCACCACCACCAGACACCGGCCAACGCCACCACGGCCACCCTGCACGGCCGGAAAACCCACAAACCCGTGAGGACCCGTGCAGCCCAAAATCATCAGACCATCCAAACCACGACGTCTGGGCTCGAACCAACCTAGGGCTAGGACCATTGTGACCTCTGGACGGCGTAGGACTGGACTGGGCAGCCCACGGCGGCGACACGGCGGCGGTAAGCCTGCAAACCCGTAATGGCCGATTTTCCTTCCCTACCTCAAACCGTCCGTTTTTAACGTTGCATTTGCTTGGTTGTTTTTGAGACTTAACCTAGGGGACTAGACGAACGTTTTGGACCTGAGTTGGTGGCTGGAAACGTGACGGCTCGCCGGAGAAGACGGACCAAAACCGGCAGCCATTTCCCCGTCGTTTTTCAGGTGAT
Organism: Prinsepia uniflora; assembly: GCA_032719365.1. Classification (NCBI taxonomy): domain Eukaryota; kingdom Viridiplantae; phylum Streptophyta; class Magnoliopsida; order Rosales; family Rosaceae; genus Prinsepia; species Prinsepia uniflora. The sequence goes on from CM064865.1 coordinate 35,418,279, forward strand.
TCCTTGATCTTAAAATCCAGTTTTGATCACACAGAGCCATAGAACATGTTCAGACGAGTCCATAGGAACAAACCTCATCGATTTTGGTGGTCGGAATCACGATCTGTGATCGGGTCGAACCGTGGGTCTGCGGTGACCCGATTCGCAGACCCGATACTGTAGCTGATGACGTCATCATGATGACGTCAGCAGTGACGTCATGATGACGTCATCATGTCAGAATATTGTCAGACCAGGGACCAATGGACTGTTGACACGTGTCCTCTGACACTGTCAGTGATGACGTCATGCTGACGTCAGCAGTGACGTCATGCTGACGTCAGCATCACTGTAGTACTGTTGACCAGAGGGTTGACCGGCGCGTGGGGGGCGCGTGTGAACAGTGTTTTGTGTGGGACCAGTGCCATTTTCAAGGTTTCGACGATACGGATCCAATGGCGGTGGTTTCGTGTCGATCAGAGATCGTTAAGTTGGTCAAATTAGGGTTTGATGCCTTGGGAAGCGTGTTCGGACGGCTTTCCCGGGCCGGTTTCAGTCTAGGGTTTCGTAGTTGTTTAGTAGGGACTTAAAGTGACCTTTACGTATGTTTTGGGCGTGACAGGAATTGTACTTTAAACCTTGGACGGGGCTTTACGCTCGGGAGTGCAGCGGGATTGTACTGTGAGTGGGCCTTTGATTTCACTAAACTTCGGCATGCATAACTGTTTTACTTTCTCCTATATCTATATGTGATTTGAGTAAAAGTATCTGTTCAGCTTGTGTATGATTTATGGCACGTATTACGATGTTTGGGCATGAGACCCGTCTGGTTGTTTATAAATGGTTTGGAGTCATATATATGTATAATGGAACTCGATATCATCTGTGGTACTGCACTGTATAGATCTACCCTAGGATTCTATCTCCTCCGGATGTAGGTACACCGGAGCGGTCACGGCGCATTGCCTGTGAGGAGTCATTCTACGGAGGGACCGGACCGTAGAGTGACTCAGGAGCAGGATTGCTACTATTGGACGTCTGGGACGTCAGGCATCTAGAATGCCATGCTCGGACTAGGTTCGGGATTTGGACTCGGGATTGAGACCCCGGGTGGCACGCGTAGCCTTGAGACTGTGACCTTATTGGGCGTCTGGGACGTCAGGCATCTGGGATGTCAGGGTTGGGATGTATAGTGCAGTGACTAAGATTATATTATGTTGATATTATTCTGCTTATGACTATATGGTTTTGTGGTTTTGATACTATGCATGTCTTTTCGGAAAACGGAGGGGAAAAGCTATATGTTTTCGAAATGGTAAACTACTTTGTAAACCTTGAGTTTCGGCCCACTCACCTTTGTTGTTTTACTACCCCTCCAGGTAGTGCTATCGAGGAGGAGGATCCCGAGGAGGAAGAGGCATAGGTTTACGTTGCGTACCTGAACCCTACTACTGGGTAGGTTGGCACGTAGTGTGTCTAGAGTCGTGCTCAATAAACTGTATTCGGGAACCATCCCTTGCCTGACACTATTTGTATTTGAGTATTTGTGTGGTGTGCTATGTATGACTTAACTATGGATTTTCTTTATGCATTTTATATTCAATAAGGGTATTTTTGGTATTTTAACGTTGGGTGTCAGACGGGAGCAGGGCACGTCCCGGGTGGTCCCAGGGGGATCGGGGCGGGTCCTGTCAATAAGGTCCCAAAACTCTGCAAAAATTTCTGCTTAAAGTTTATGCACAAAGTAGCCGCAATTTACCTATTATTCATGCTTTTCGATTCAAGTCTTGCATCTTCTTTGTGACGTGAAGCTTGGGAGAAGAATAAGTGTTTGTGCCACTTCTCTCACGCATCATTCATCTTAGTATTTTTGTTTCTCAATCCCTAATCTCTTTAAGTTTATATGCATTCAATTATGATGTTTGTTAACTTAGTTATGCGTGAGTAGTTTCCTTTAGGATTAGGGCTGTTTGAAGCCCTAGCCATGTTAGTTTATAATTAGCTTTCTGGATGTTGATTATGGTTGTTATGTATGCCTGGATTTGTTGGATTACTATGCTTCATGAACTCAATTTATGCTTGTAAGTTTGATCACCTTATTTGCGTATAATTGTCGATGTAATTGCTTGACGGATCACCTCGATGTTTGTGTTCACCCTGCAATTTGTAGCATCACATTTAAGAGGGGGAATCTTATTCGTAATCTAAACTCATGATTCCTTAGGATTGCACATCACTTTACTAGGGATAGTGTAGTGTCATTAAATATTCTTCATGGTTCATTCATTATCACACACCATCGATAATAGTTGTTTAAGGGGTACATCACGCTTAAACATGCAATCTAAGAGAAGATAAATGTGTGGGGTGAGCCTTAGCTGGACCCTTGCATGGGCACTTAATTCAGATACATGCATAATTAATCTAATCAACGAAATCTCAGGAGAACTTTAATTGGTAAAGGTGGATAACATGTCCTAATTCGTACTATTTATCTAATCAACTCTCAAATCAATTTTTCATCATTTTGCACTTGTTTTCATCATTCAATTTCGTTCTAATCATCACTCAAAATCCCCCAACGTTTTTGTACTTTTTCTCAAGTTGTTTCATTCCAAACTAAGTGGATTCACGTTGAACAAGTCCTCGAGGGATCGACCTTTGCAAACCTACTATACTCGTCATACGATTTTGTGCACTTGCAAAGTGTTACATTAGGAGTTATCATTCATAATTTCTTGGTTGATAAATCTTCTATCATTTAGGCATTTCAATTGTGCAGTGAGGACTGTGTGTGAGTGGGCTTTTGATTTCTAAATGGATTGCATGCATAACTGTTTTCACTAGAAATTACTCTAGAAATTATTCATGGATGATTTACTCGTATTACATTGTTTTGGGCATGAGCCCCATCTGGATATTATAGTGATTGGTTTTGGAGTAAAACAGGGATTTCATTGGTTTATACTGTTGCACTGTATATACTGACCTTTTCGATTACTGTCTCCTCCAGACACTCGATACCTTGGAGTAGTCACGACACATTGCCTAAGAGGGGGCGCTCTACGTGAAAAACCGTAGAGAGGCTCAAGATCAGGATTGCTATTGGTATACCGTGGGCAGTGATCCGGGAATACCCGAACACTGGTGGACCTAGGGGGAGTACTCTGGATTGAGACCCCGGGTGGAACGCGTAGCCTTCGGTCCATGACTTTATTAGACATCTGGGATGTCGGGGTTGGGATTTACGGTGTACTATTATGATGGTTATATATATATATTCTACTATATGTGATTATATGATTTTACGATTCAGTTATGATTCTCTATGTTTTGACTCAAATGCATGCATGTTTGAAAACAGAGGGGTAAAAAATTATTTTTTTAAATGATTTTGAACTACTATTTATTTTGGACCCACTCACACTTTCATTGTTTTCTTGACCCCTCCAGGTCGTGACACCGAGGTAGAGGCTGATCTGGAGGCGAGGCATAGTTATTATCGTTGCGCACCTGAAAACCCGTTCTGGGTAGGTTGAGCACTATGTTTGTAAATTAACATTTATGCTCACATTTTGTTGTGCATTATCCCTGGTCTGACAATGTAGAACCCTAATTTGGTTATGTTTTACTTTAATTGAATTTAAAACCCGTTAAGGGTATTTTCGGCATTCTCTAGGGTTGTTGTTAGACGAGAGCAGGGAACATCCCCAGGTGGTCCCAGGGGGATCGGGATAGGTCTTGTTAGCTTGGTATCCAAGTAGAGTGCTAGGATAGCGGTCTGTACTTTGTACAATACGCTTTAAATGTCATAACTAATCTATGCCTCTTAATAGTTGTTCATGCCTCCGAGACGCGACCCTCGTGTACTGACTGAGGAAGAGATAGCGAGAGAAATGGAGAGTGCATTGTCCTCCTGAGGAGCATGTACTCTTGCCTACCTTTCTACTTGATGGCGGTGCTTACTAGTGGTGGTACACACACTAGAGATGATGGGTTGGAGTGCCAGCACCACAACCTGGGAGGTTTTCAAGGAGAGGTTCTTAGACCAGTACTATCCACGATTATTCAAGGATGCTCGTGAGATTGAGTTTCTACAGCTCTTGCAGGGGAGCCAGACAGTGACTGAGTATGAGCATTGTTTCCTTATGTTGTCTCGATTTGCTTTTTCTTATGTGAAGACCAAAGCGGAAAAGTGTCGCCACTTCGAGCAGGGACTCAGGGGGGTTATCCATGCTATTTTTACGGCATCGACTCACACCACCCTAAGAGATTTGACTGACGCAGAAGTGCGAGTGGAGACTAGTTTATAGGCGCAGGAGCAGACTTCCAGTGAGGACGATGTAGGGATCGTCCGTATCTTGGACCTTCGAGCCATAGGGGTTCGAAAGGAGGACATTATGGGGGGAGATCATCCTCTCCTAGCCAAAGATGGTTTGGCAGATATGGGAATCCTCAGAGATTAGGATCGAGGTTGAATTAAATGCCACAACAGACAGCAAAGAGTGGTACTTCAGTAGGTTCTTTAGGGCCGAGAAGGTTATCTTGCTTCTCTTGTGGGGAGTCTGGACATTTTTCTAGGAAGTGCCCATTGCTATTAGCTTGTGGTAGTAGGGCTAGTTAGAGCTCAATGGGACCCAGGCAGAATGTAGCTACTACTTAAGATGCCACAGAAGGCAGAGGCCATGGTGGAGTTAGAGGACGATGACGTGGTCGACAGACAGAACCATATGCCAGAGTTTTTGCAGTTACCTAGCAGCAGGCCAGGGTAATTGCGGGTATTGTGACAGGTACACTCATTATTTTTTATATTGCTATTCATGTTTTGATGGATCCCATAGCTACAAATTTATTCATTTCGCGGAGTTGTGTGGGTATGTTGGATCGTGAGGTGTCGACACTAGAGAGTGAAATGGGTGTCGGTACACCGATGAAGGTTATCTACATAGTGAACAAGGTGATGAAGGATTGTCCAGTGAAAGTAGGAGATGTGGAATTGACTGCTAATTTGATTATCATGGACTTGTATGACTTCGACGTCATACTTGGTATGGACTGGCTGTTGGAGCATTATTCTATATTTGACTGTTGCAGTAAGCGAGTGACCTTACGGAGTCCAAGTCTATCGGAGGTGAATTTCCAAGGAGAGCGGGGAGTCTCACCACTTGAGGTAATTTTTGCACTTACAGCTACCAAGTTACTACGGAAGGGTTGTCAGGGTTATTTGGCTCATTTCATGGAGACGCGTGAGGTTCTGTTGAGAACCGAGGACATACTGGTGGTACACGAGTTTCCATATGTATTTCCGGAGGACTTACTAGGTTTACCACTGCATCAGGAGATTGAGTTCACGATTAAACTACTCCTCAAGACACGACCGATATCTCAAGCGCCGTATCGTGTGTCACCAGCTAAGTTACGGGAACTAAAGCTTAAACTGCAGGAGTTGGTGGGTCTCGGATTCATCCAACCTAATACTTCTCCGTGGGGAGCACCGGTGTTTTTTGTCAAGAAGAATGAGGGAATTTTACGGTTGTGTGTGGACTATCGGCATCTTAACAAAGTGATGGTAAGGAACAAGTATCCCTTACCTAGGATTGATGATTTGTTTGATCAACTGCGGGGAGCAAGGTACTTTTCTAAGATTGATCTTTGATCAGGATTCCATCAGCTAGGGATTGCTGAGGATGACGTTTTGAAGACTGCTTTTCAGACGAGATATGGACATTATGAATTCCTGGTAATGCCATTTGGGTTAACGAATGCACCAACTGCATTCATGGATCTGATAAATCGAGTGTTCAGATCGTACTTGGATAAGTTTGTGATCATATTCATCGACGACATCTTAGTTTATTCGAGGAGTGCCAGAGCGCATAAGAAACATCTGAGATTGGTGTTGAGCAGTCTGAGGAAGAACCAGGTGTTTGCCAAGCTGAGCAAGTATCAGTTCTAGTTGAACAGTATTGGTTTTCTAGGTCATATTATCTCAGCGGATGGAATTAGTGTGGACCCCCAGAAGACAGAATCTGTAACTAATTGGAAGAGATCGAAGATGGTTACCAAGGTTGGAGCTTCATAGGTTTGGCAGGATACTACGGACAATTTGTAGAGGGTTTCTCTACCATGGCAACCCCTTTGACCCGATTGACCCGAAAAAGGGTTAAGTTTAATTGGGCTGAACGGTGTGAGTAGAGTTTCCAAGAATTGAAGAAATAGTTGACTACTGCGCTAGTTCTTGCACTTCCAAATAATGGTGGGGAGTTTGAGGTGTACATCGATGCATTACTACATGGTTTAGGTTGTGTACTGATGCAAAACGGGAGAGTTATTGCTTATGGGTCACGACAACTAAAGCCACATAAGTTGAATTATCTTACTCATGATTAGGAGTTGGCGGTAGTGGTACATTCCTTGAAGATTTGGAGGCACTATCTGCATGGGGAGACTTATAGGATCTTCACTGACCACCAGAGTTTGAAACTCTTGTTTATGCAGAAGGAACTTAACCTAAGACAGAGACGGTGGTTGGAGCTAATTAAAGACTACGACTGCACGATCAAGTATCATCCGGGAAAAATGAATGTATTGGCGGATGCCCCGAGGCCTGTGATTGTGTTTTGAGTTTAAAGAGTCGTTGATATCCCGGGAAGGCCTGGTTATTTGCGCATGGTTTTGAGTTTAAAAACTCGGGTGCACTTGAGATCCAATAAACTTGTATTATTGATGTTTTTCACTGGTTTTTCACTAGTTTTCGGATGTTTTGGGCAGTAGCCCGGATGATATGGATTTGATGAGTTTTGGGACTGAGTTCCCGTATTTGAGATTGTTTTGAGGCTGAGGCCTGGATTTGAATAACGAACATTTTGGCGTTGGTTTCGAGTCAATCAGACACCGCTTCGATATTGTTTCGATGGCCCGAAGGTTTATGTTATGTTTTAAATTAATATTTAATTCCCAGAAAATTCTAGGGAATTAGTATGATGTTAAGTAAGTCATTAGTGACCATGAGTATTGATTTTAGGCAGGATTTGAGATTCCTAGAAAATACCAAAAATTACGGGAACGAGTGCAGCTCGGAAAGCGAGCGGTTTGGACGGTGTGTGAGTGGACGTTGTTTTATAAACTGACATGCATGCATAGTGAAATGTTTTACATGATTTATGGTATGATTTGAATTGCAATGATTTGATATGATTATTTTGAGATTTAATGATTATTTTAATCGGTATTTTTGGCACATTTTTCGGCTATGATTTTACGGATGAGAAATGCGATTTGGGCATGTGGCCTTGTGATAAATGGTTTTAACATGGTTTTCATGATGTTTTTGATTGTGTATTGATGTTTGATGCCCCCAGATGTGTAATTCCTTGGTAGACTTCGGATGTGTAATTCCCGAAGTGACTCCAGATGTGTAATTCCTGGAGGGACTCCAGATATGTAATTCCCGGAGGGACCGGATGTGTAATTCCCGGTGAGGCTGGATGTGTAATTCCCAGTAGGATGACAACTCTGGATGCGTAATTCCCAGAGGATACTCGGATGTGTAATTCCTGAGTTATATGCTTTATTATATGATAAAATGGTTTTATGAAATGATTTAAATGGCATTTGGGCTAGGAAGCCGGTGATGTTTTTCATATGTTGATTATATGCATGCATGGTTTGATAAACTGGAGGGTAAATGATGTACTTTGATAAACGTGTTTTAAATGATATTATTTTTGTCCACTCACACCTTTCCTGTTTTTAATGACCCTTCAGGCCGTGGCACGAGACTCGGGGCAAATCGAGAGGCGGGGGCATGAGCAGAAATCGATCTAGTCATCCCTTGTCTAACAGGTGCTGAGAGGTAATTTCAGGGTTTCGGTTGACTTGTCAGACGGGAGCAGGACCGAACACGGTTATCAAAGTCCAGTTGGGACAAGTCCTGTCAAGTTGGTATGTATCTACCTTTGTTAGTGGAACTCCGGAAGGCTAGAGTTATACTTGGGATAGATGGTGAAGGAGCTTTATTGACCAGCTTTCACGTGAGGCCGATCTTGATAGACCAGATAATTGAGGCTCAATTTCAGGACCCTACATTGTGTGTTTATCAGATTGAAGTTGAAGTGGGTGACCAGCAGGATTTCACTATCAGGGACGATGGAGCTTTACTGAAGCAGGGTCGTAGGTGTGTGCATGTAGTGGCAGAGTTGAGAGCGGAGATTTTGAAGGAGGCCCATAGTTCAGCCTATGTTATGCATCAAAGAGGGACAAAGATGTACCGTACCCTTAGGGATCATTATTGGTGGGCTGGAATGAAGAAAGATATCGCTGAGTTTGTCAGCAAATGTTTGACATGTCAGTAGGTTAAGGTGGAATGACAGAGACCTTATGGAGCTATGCAGCCACTTCCAATTCCCGAGTGGAAGTGGGATCACATCACTATGGACTTCGTATTCAAACTACCTAGGACACAGAGTGGTTATGATGGAGTTTGGGTAATTGTGGGCAGATTGATGAAATCAACACATTTTCTACCTGTAAGTAAGACGTTTAAGCCTAACCGACTAGAACATTTATCGTAAACGAGATTATCAGGCTACATGGTACGCCAAAGTCTATAGTATCGGATCGAAATCCACGGTTTACTTCAAGATTTTGGAGGAGTCTACAGAAAGCTCTTAGTACAAACTTACACTTTAGCACGGCTTTTCATCCGTTTATGGACGGTCAGTCTGAGAGGACTATTCTGACATTGGAGGACATGATGAGAGCTTGTGTGCTGTAGTTTCAGGATTCATAAGATACGCTTTTTCTTTTGATAAATTTTGCGTACAACAACAGTTATCAGGCTAGTATTGGGATGACACCTTATGAGGCACTGTATGGTCGGCAGTGCAAGACGCCAATTTGTTGGACTGAAGTAGGCGAAAGGGGAGCTTTGACGCCAGATCTTATGGATATGACCTAGAAGAAGGTCCGTATCATTAAGGAAAGGTTGAAGGCAGCGTAGAATCGCCAGAAGAGTTACCCCGATCGACGGATCAGGGATCTAGAGTTCACGGTTGGAGATTGGGTTTTCTTAAAACTATCTCCTTTGAAAGGAATTATTCAATTTGGTCGACGTGGGAAGCTAAGTCCCCGTTACATTGGACCATATGAGATTACCAAGAGGATTGGTTTGGTAGTGTACCAGTTGGCTTTACCTCAAGAGCTTTCCAGAGTGTATGATGTATTCTATGTATCGATGTTTCAGAAGTACGTGCGTGAGGAATCACATGTCTTACCGGAACAACCGTTAGAACTTAGGACCGATTTGAGTTTTGAGGAGCAACAAGTACAGATTCTGGATCGGTAGGACAAGGTTTTGAGGAACAAGACGATTCCTTTGGTGAAAGTATTATGGAGGAACCATGACGTGGAAGAAGCCACGTGGGAGCCAGAGGCTCAGATGAAGGAACATTATCTGCATTTATTTGAGTGAATTTCGAGGACAAAATTTTTGTAAGGTGGGTAGATTGTAACAACCCGAGCCTTATTTTATTTGTAGATTCGAATAATTAATGTAAAATGACCATTTTTCTTCTAGTCTTATTTTATTTGTAGATTCGAATAATTAATGTAAAATGACCATTTTTCTTCTAGTGGGGGAACAATGTTGACTTTTGACTTGGGATACCTTTTGGACTTTGAAAATTGACTATGACGTAGATTGAGACGTCACGAGTCCGTAGACAGACGGCACATCGAAATCGGACATCGGACCCCTTAAATAGACTGATTTGATTGGTTGAAATATCTAGTGGGACCCCTTGGATGAGTGACAAGTGTCACTCATCCCATTGGTTCATTTACCCATGAAGTTGGATCCGATCTAGGATTATTATGTCTCACTTTTCTTCATTAATCTTCATTATTTTCATCATTCTCTCAACCCATAAACACACTCAAAACACAAACACATAAACACCATAACCTACCATTCTATTTCTTCATCATTTCCTGTGTTCATCACTGGACCTGAGTGAGTGAGAGTGAAGGGATGTGAAGAACGGAGGAGTGAAGGCTAAGCGCGGCGGAGCCACAGCGGGGAGGTAAGAACCCGAAACCATGTTTTGACCCAATTTTGGAAAATGAGTTTTTGACGTTTGTTGAGTGATTTGATGGACCCTAACGTGTTCTATGGACTAAGGCGACTTAGTAGGGATTGATTTCGAGCAAGGAGGTGGGCGGGGTTGAGAGAAAAAGAAGGAGGAACTTATGAGTTACTGTTCATCGATTCAAGGTAAGCTTTTAATGGGGTTTTTTCATGATTTTGATTCAAGGGATATATTCCTGGGTAGATGACGAGTATGTAGGAAGAAACGGGGAGGAAAATGGTCGAGAAATGAAGGTTTTAGGAGCAGGTCTGGTCGCGGCTCTAGGCAACCCGTTACAGGGATCCATTGAAAGGTCAGGGACGATGACATCTTCAACTGACATCATCAACCGTGTCAGGTTGTCAGATACGTGGCCCGATAGTAAGACGACACGTGTCAATTTTAGTGTCTAGTCAGCACTGACATGTCAGTAACGTGGACCGGTAAGAAGGTTCCACGTGTCACTAAAAAGTTAGTGACGTGGACCAACTATTTGCTGACATGTGGCACCTATCAGGATGATGTCATTCTCACGTCAGCAGTGATGTTAGCGTTGACTTTAACCGTTAACCTGACGTCAACGTTGACTTTTGACTAAAGACATTTTACCCGAGCGTGGGGGCCCGTGGACGGGAATCTAGAAGTGGGACCAGTACCATTTGATAGGTTTCGACGATTTGGATCCAATGGTGGTGGTTTCGGATCGATCAAAAATCGTTTGATAGGTAAAATTGGGGTTTAAAGCCGCAGGAAGCGTGTTCGGGATGCGTTCCCGGGCTGAGACTATTCATGGGTTTTATGTATGAACTTATAGAGTCCGTTAGTGACCTTTGGATATGTTTTTGACAGGCTGAAGACTGTGACTTAGCTTCAGAATAGGTTTAGGCGGTTCGATTGCGCAGCAAGGACTGTGTATGAGTGGGCTTTTGATTTCTAAATGGATTGCATGCATAATTGTTTTCATGGATGATTTACACGTATTACATTGTTTTGGGCATGAGTCCTGTCTGGATATTATAGTGATTGGTTTTGGTTTAAAATAGGGATTTCATTGGTTTATATTGTTGCAGTGTATATACTGGCCTTTTGGATTACTATCTCCTCCAGACACTCGGTATCTTGGAGTAGTCACGACACATTTTTTTAGAGGGGCTGTTCTACGTGAAAAACCGTAGAGAGACTCAGGATCAGGATTGCTATTGGTATACCCCGGGTAGTGATATGAGAATACCCGGACACTAGTGGACCCAAGGGGGAGTACTCGGGATTGAGACCCCGAGTGGCACTTGTAGCCTTAGGTCCGTGATTTTATTGGACATCTGGGATGTCGGGGTTGGGATATACCGTGCACTATTATGATGGTTATATATATATATATATTCTACTGTATTTGATTATATGATTTTACGATTCAGTTATGATTCTCTATGTTTTGACTCAAATGCATGCATGTTTGAAAACGGAGGGGTAAAAATTATTTATTTTTTTATAAATGATTTTGAACTACTGTTTATTTTCGGCCCACTCACACTTTCATTGTTTTCTTAATCCCTGCAGGCCGTGACACCGAGGTAGAGGTTGATCCGGAGGTCGAGGCATAGTTATTATCATTGCGCACCTGAAAACCCGTTCTGGGTAAGTTGAGCACTGTTTTTGTAAATTGACATTTGTGCTCACATTTTGTAGTGCATTATCCCTGGTTTGACAATATAGAACCCTAATTTGGTTATGTTTAACTTTAATTGAATTTAAAACCCGTTAAGGGTATTTTTGGCATTATCTAGGATTGTTGTCAGACGGGAGCATGGCACATCCCCGGGTGGTCCCAGGGGGATCGGGATTGGTCCTGTCAAATCACTTGATGCAAGTGGAAAGAAGATGAGATTGAAGTCACCCACAAAGCCCACGAAGATATAGTTGGATGGCAGTTTCTTGGTTAGTGGAATCACTTGTTATTTTTCTTTGCTAACTTTCAAATTATTGTCATTCTATTTTGTTAAGTCTTGTATATTAAACTGTAAACAACTTTGATATATGAAGGACTATGAGATGTTTATTTGACATATGGAATCACTTGTTATTTTGAGGAATTGGTGCTTCCTTTGGAATCACTTGATATATGAATGACTATGGATGTTTTTTGCTCTTTAATTTATCAACTTCCATTCATACTAGATAGAAAATGGGCTGCATACAAATTTTACATAATTCCACAATCTGCCAAACTACCTTTCACATATTACAAAGCCCTAAATATGAAAATGATGATTGAAGATAGTGAAGGATTGTAGATGATTGAGGAGAACCTAATACATAATTACTGTGAAGGGTTGAAAACGATTCCAGCAACTAGTACCCAAGTAACCAAGAGTGCAATCCAAAACTTAGTCACCTTCCTTTTCTTATTCAAAAATTGCTCTTTAATTCTATTAAGCTTTTTTAACAATCCCGGAATTATTGTCGTTGACCTCTTGCACATTTGCGGATCAAACCACTCCCAAAATCACAACCTTTATCTCTTCTTCTACCTCTCCAACAAACGAAGTCATAAGTCTTCAACGAAACCTAGAAACATAACCCATAACCTATAAGCATAACCCATAACCCAGAAACAACAGAAAGATAAACAAAAATTGAAACCCGTTATCAATTACCTTAGCATCTAAAGAGACGACAAACCTTTGTCTTGAGTATTCATCCGTCCATGACGTTTTCATTCTCCCTATTTTCCCACAAAACATCTTATCCGGTGGTAATTTCCACTTTCTTCTATACTTGTTTCTCCCCTGTAACTGCAAACTGATTGAAGATGTTAAAGTCTTGTGGTTCACAAACCTTTATAAAGCTCCAATTCGTAAGATTTTGGTGGGATTAATTTCTGAAATTCCCCCTTTTAGGGTTGCAATTTCGCCTTAATTGGGGCAAGTTTTGCCGTCCAAATCCAACCCCAACTTCATTATCTATTTGTCCTATTAAAATATTGCCACAGAGGTGTCAAATAAGCATTGTTGATGCTGTTATTAACAAGTTATAACGATTGACGATTCGAGCAACATAAGTAATATAAGGAGGTTTTTGGTAGCACATTGACACGATTTAGCGTTTTAGGAATGAAGTGAAATTTGATGTACGATTAAAAGAGTAAAGTTAGTAAATAAAAAATAAAACTCGAAAATAACGTCCTAAAATATATTTGGGCTATATAATATATTAATTAAGTAGCTGTCTTGACAAGAAAAGATAAAGGAAAAAAATAACTAAATAGTTGTGCTAGGGTTTTAGGGGGGTTTTAATCACATAAAGCAGCACTCTCAGTACGAAGCCAGAGCTTTTTATCATTTCGTTACCAATGGAGGCTTTCTATCACTATCTACCGAAACCCTAGGAGATTTTTCACTCTTCAATTGCAAGGATTATAAACAACCATGGAGGATTTTGGCGATGATTTCGGGGAGCTATATGCCGGTATCGGAGAACAGCCCAACTCAGCCATCAATGGCGCACCAGAATTTGCTCAGTTTTACACAGAGCCTGATGAAGATAAAAGTGATGATAAGAACAAGCCAAAGATCGCGTCTGAAGACAATTTTTTGTCGGATTCTAAGAAACCCAATTCTGTCTGCGAGGAGTTGGGTGAGAAGGTTTCGGCCTTGGAAGTGAATGAGGATTACAATGTAAGTGACAGCGAGGATGACCTGAAAATAGTTTTGAATGATGAGGACTGTGGGGGTCAAATGTTTCCCATTGCTGGCCGAGGGAGCATCAAGAGTGAAGAGCATGAGATTGAGGATGATAATGGTTTCGTGGCTTCCAAAGAGTACAAGGTAATCTAATTTTTCCAGACAAATTTATTTGTTTTTAACTTAATTTGAAATGAGTAAGTGTCAATGAGTGGTTACAGAAACTTCAAGCATTCTGGGTAACAATGGCAGTTGATAGAAAATTGATTTATAATCAAAATGTTTATGCTGACAGATTTAAATATGGATAACTACCAACACTGTGATTTTCGACTTCAAGATTCATAATTTGTTGCCTACTACTTTTGTAACTGAGTGATGAGAGATTGTTGGTGATTTGTGCAGTATGTGAGGACTCAAGGAGTTACTTGTCGAAGCAATATTAAAGCCAATGAGGCTGTGAGTTTGGTGTCTTCCATTTTGGTTAGAGGAGACCATGATAGTAATATGTACTATCAACATAATGGGTCAAGCTCTCAGGTTACTTGTGTTCGTGATACACCAAATTCAGTGGTCACTCAAAATAGATATGGTTTCAGACTTCCTTGGTATAGGTGGGTAAAATATCAACAAGGTTCTATGTCTGCACAAACCCAATGTGTTTATGGTTCACTTTGGATATATGTCAAGTTTCCTGAAAGCATTCCTTGTTTTCTTTTGTCCAGGACCATACTTGACATAAATATTGAAACATTTGAGCCGAAGCCATGGCGGTATCCTGGAGTTGACATAACAGATTACTTCAATTTTGGTTTCGATGAGGATAGCTGGAAACAGTACTGCAACTCCCTGGTAAATGAGATAATGTTATGCTTGTCATTTAAAACAAATATGGTATAAAAGTACCGTCTCATGCTAATCTTCTAGAACTTTTTGGATGTTCTGGTAGGTTCAAATGGATTTTCCTTAAGGTTTGGATAAGGAACTTATTACTAAGATATGCACTAAAAAACAAACAATATGGGCATTGTAAGATGGTAGTTGAGCAACTAGTAAGGAAGCACATGCACGGCATGTGAATATCTAAACAAGGGATTTCCAAAGTTACACCAATGGAGGTGTAACTTACAAAACTCATTTCTATGGCTTGTATCTAATCATTTGCAAATTCCTTGTTACTTTGAAGTTCCTCATGTTTAACTAATTTTCCCCAAATTCCATGGAACTTTGAAGTTCCTCATCCAAACATACCCTAAACCTTCTATTCGGATTAAATTGTTGCTATGCCGTTAATGGTATGGCCGTATGGCCAACTAGTAGTGCTCACTGGTGCTCTTTGACACAGCCATGCAGCACTTATAACTACAATCCTGATTCTTAGATGCATCGCAGGAACAACTTCGGCTGGCACCCATGCAGTTTCAGTTCCTTGTTTCAAATTATTCAAAATTTCATCAGGTTATATATTATATGGTTGTTTTGGGAGTCTTATTGTATCACCACAACCATTTAGTAAATACAATCCTAATTCTTAGATGCATCGCATGAACAACTTCGGCTGGCACCCATGCAGTTTCAGTTCCCTGTTTCAGATTATTCAAATTTCATTAGGTTATATATTATACGGATGTTTTGGGAGTCTTATTGTATCGCCACAACCATTGTTCAAATTCTTAGTGTTTACATGCCCACTCATATCTTACTTACATAAATTAGGATAAAGTAGCTGGATTCACATATGAGAAATTTGCTCAAGAAAATATCTCTAAAGAAATGAATCATTCTGGACCAGCGGAGCTTGCTTCTCCATCAAGATTTTCTGATTCCGAAGCTAGACTTGCTCCTCCATCATGGTTTTCTGATTCCGAGGCTAGAGTATGTCAGAATTTATTACTATTCTCAAATTTTGTATTTCAGAAACTTGGTTTGAGACAATTATTACATGTTCGCTTTTGATTGTTTCAGCCAATAGGTAGTGCAATTCAGATTGAAGACAGTATCTTTGAACGCCAACCATCATTTGACAATATGCTTCCATGTAGTTTGGATTCTGATGTCGTGATACAGGTGTGTTGTCTCATTGAATTTGTTAAATGGATTTGTGGCCTCAACCTTATATATGCTCTCACTAATTATATGGTTGTGGGCAGATTGCCGTGCAGGACTTCCCTAAGGAAACCTCTAGTTCTGGTGAGGGACGGGGCCATACAATTAGCATGGCATCTGAAAATGGGGAATTTAATGCAAATGGCAGCCAAATTATTTCCACCGAAGAAGATGATTCATCAGTAGGAAATCCGGAAGGAAATGAGAGATTTTACAGGTCTGTATTTTGTTAGATGCAGAGCCATATCCAGTTATTAGGTTGCAGATACATAGTTAATCTTTAATTTCTTAAGGTACATGTAATTCATATATTTTCCTTGATAATCAGGTGTTCCCAGCAGTTCAGTGGTTCTCAGCCAATAACAATAGATTCTGATAATTACAGAAATAACCAGGGAGTTGATCTGGATGAGTATGGCCATATGCAGGTGAATGCTATCTCATCGGTGACCGTTGAAATTGCTAACAAAACAGAGGAAAGGGTTGGCAGGAATGCTTTATATGCTGATCAATGCATGGAAGCACAAATATCACTTGGTGATGACAATCAACTCAGCCCCACTTCATCCTGTTGTGCAAGTGATGCTGAAACATTCAAGAATGTTCCTTTTGGTCCAGAAGATATTCGTACTCCTATAATGTCTTCAGTCAATTCGGAGGAACTATGTGAGCCTGTCACATCATCTTTTAAGAATTCAAAAATCAATGACATCAAGAAAAACCTATTTGATATCAAAGACTATTCCACTCGCAAAACTCCAGCACGAAAGGAGTATAAGCATCAGGGTAGGAAGCGCCACAGCGTGGTTGAACGAAAGATTCGCACAGAAGATGATAATGATGCATCCCCTACCTCAGAAACAGAGGACATTTATTACAGGGATAGCTTGTTGGAATCTCACAGACGGAAGAAAAGGCTGAGAGATTTTGGCTGCAGTGATAGAGTGGATATTTCAAATTACAAAAAATCAAGCCATTATAGTAATACATATCCTGACAACCATGTGCATACCGATGAAAATAGAAAAGGTAGTCACGAAATTCTGGACAAGCCAGATCCACATGTTAGAAAAACAAGGCATGGAAGGGAGTATTTTTTTGAAGATGGGGATAATTGGCATCGTTCTGAAAGATTACAGTTCACTAGGGAGTGGAGTCCTCTCCCCAATGGGGAGTCCAGGGGTTGGCATTCCAGGTATTCCTCCCACAATGCTGACGAAAGGGATGCTCGATCTAGAAGAAATGGCAATAAACTGCGATTTAAGGAAATGCCTGACCTTATTGGTGGCTGCTTCAATCATAAACGTTTAGATGACTTTGTGGGAGAAAAATTTCGGGGCCTTGTTTCATTCAATGGTCGAAAAAGAGCTTTTGATGAATTTGGTGAAAGGAAGTTCCCTCAGATCAGGAGAAAATTCAAAAACTCAGAGAGAAGGGGTGGATGTGTTAACAGTTCCCTTTATGACTGGGATGATTCATTCCCTGGGAAAACTGAAGATGAATTTTGCAGACTCAGAGAAAATGAATATTTGTCCCATCAGTCTTGCAGAGAATTATACACAGCTAATGGAGGTAGGTGGAGTAACACCCTATCACCAAGAAATGATGTTTCTTATTCAAGATCAACCGATCAAAGAAATTGGAGACATGCAAGAACAATATACTTTGCTGAAGCCAAAGAGAGTAATTGGTTTGATAGTCGTTATGCTGTTGAAATTGATGATGTCATTTATCCTAATGATCATTTTAAGTTGAGAAGATCTAATCGGAGATCTAAAATTGTACACTGGACTGAGGATCAGCTCACTGTCAGGCATCATGGTGACAAATTGTATTCTGAGAAGGCCTCCTGTTCTTATCAGAAATATGTAAGTCGTGCAAATGTTCATGCTAAATATGGTTCTTCCTGTGATGCAATTCATATTGATGACATGCTACCAGAGCAGCATAGATTGAACATGATGGGAAAAGGAAATAGTGCTAACTTTATTAATAGAATTTCTAAGATATATAAGAGTAAACATGAGCAGATGGCCTTGCGCAGAGATTCGATTGACTTAGTTGTTGGGGAAGGAAAGGTAAAGTTGGGGGAAGCAAAGGTGAAACCTTGTATCATTGTACTTGTATATAATAGTGCTCAACATGATTTGAGCAAGCTTTATTTATTCTTTTTCATGCTATCTCCTTGCTTTTTTGGTCTTTCATTTTCTCTCTCCCAAATAATGTGTTTTCTGAAGCTCTTAACAGTTTCTAATTTCTACTTTTAGGTTCTTGAATGTTGGCATTACCATTCAGGTAGGCCTTCTTAGGTCCACTGTGAAGCATGCATTCAGGAGGCTTAAGGGTTCCCTGTCGCTCATTTAGGATTCAATTTAAAATCTTGTAGCATAGCCTCCTAGTTGTGAACTTGGCTCATTCACGTTCATCATGTTTCCTGTTCCTCGTTATCATTCAGGATAAAATATGTCATTATCATTTAGGATGCACGGAAAAATAGACTGCTTCACACCTTGCAATACAAAAGATGGTGCTGTAATATAGGTGTTATATATTTGGTGGCGGATAGTAAGAATAGTTGTTTCTTGAGATAATTGTCAAGTTAGATAAATGTATAGTATCTTGAGTCCAACATGCATTTTTTTGCTTATTCCTTGGCTTTTTTTTAATTTTTTTTAATTTGCTTGTTTTTCCTCACTGATAATCACAGCCTGCTCCTGTTATTTGATTGGGACTTTTCATAGTTTATAAATTCTGTCATGTATAAAGGAGATATTGTACTTGCTTGACACGGTTATATTAGAATGCCATGTTCTTTTCCCATTTTGGTTTGGCTTTGAATTCTTCTCATCAGTAGCTTGGGACTCCTTTGTGCGATACCCAGACTGAAAACTAAATACCTGGGGAGATGAGAGGAGGGCTTCTTCTCTACTCATCAACCATTATAGTTTTTTATTTATTCATTTTTTTTCTTCCCTGCTGTCAAAAAGCTGTTGTCTTTGGTATTTCCATGCTATGTTAGGCTAACTAATATCTGTTATGGACTTGTCCGTTAGCCATGTATAATGTCCTGCTGACAACATGCTGCTTTCAAAAAAATAAAAATAAAAAAATTAGTCACAGTAGTCATGCAATGTTTGAAGAATTTAGAACTCTTAAGCTTTGTTTGACAGTTTTTTACCTAGTACCAACTGAGTGCAAGACATGAAATTCTTGCATCAAATGCTCAGAATGAAGGGGAAAAAGCAAAGTTCCTCTCTCCTAGATTTGATGAATTAAATTTCCATATCTTTGAACACAAATGATACTTATGCAATACAGTTTATCACCTTAATGATCATAGAGTTTTAAATCTTGTATTCATAACCTGTTTGAAAACATTTAGCTGATATTGCATGGTCTTGTCTTATAGGCAGGTGATGAATATTACACTAGTTATTTCTGTAAGATATGTCCTTGTTTGTGATTCTGCAATCCAGATATAAGAGGAAATATGGATGGCATTCACACATCATCCTCTCTCCATTTCTTCATCTCCCATGTTATTTCTATATAAGATTACATGCGTACACCTATTCAGTTGCCCAAGCTGCAGGCTGCTGGATACGAACGGATAGCTTCTTTAGAGTTTAGAAGTTATTGTTTAGTTCATCTCTAGCTTCTTCTTAACTGTAGCTGCATTATGAACATTAGAATTCCGTTTTTTCTTTGTTGAACTTTAGCTGAATGCCGATTGTGAGTCCGGCTTGTTCATAGGTAAACATGAGCTGAGATGTTGATGGTTGGTTATCCTGATGTTTTATCTGTAAGATATGTCCTTGTTTGTGATTCTGCAATCCAGATATAAGAGGAAATATGGATGGCATTCACACATCATCCTCTCTCCATTTCTTCATCTCCCATGTTATTTCTATATAAGATTACATGCGTACACCTATTCAGTTGCCCAAGCTGCGGGCTGCTGGATACGAACGGATAGCTTCTTTAGAGTTTAGAAGTTATTGTTTAGTTCATCTCTAGCTTCTTCTTAACTGTAGCTGCATTATGAACATTAGAATTCCGTTGTTTCTTTGTTGAACTTTAGCAGAATGCCGATTGTGAATCCGGCTTGTCCATAGGTAAACATGACCTGAGATGTTGATGGTTGGTTATCCTGATGTTATATTACTTATTTACAAGTTTTTTTTTTAAAAATTCTGATTTTCCTTTTTTCAGTTAGCAACTAGCTTTTTGAATTTGAAATTATGGGTCAAATCAAGGGACAGGGAATACAGTTGATCATATATTTGACACTTTTTGATGTTTGTTTATGATCCATTGTGCTGCATGCGTCTAGTCATCAATTATTGATTTAATCCTTACAAATGTGTGACATTTCCTTGCTATATTCTACAGTCGTCGGTGAGATGCTACAGAGACAGAAGTTTGGTGGGCAACGGTAGAACAGAAAATATGGATTCAGAGGTTGGTGACAAGTGGACAACTTCAGATTCTACCGAATCTAAGAAGTTCAGGGCAATCAAAGTTAACAACCCAAAAGTTGGATGCAACCAAAACGATGAGAAAGGGCTTGATAAGTCTGCAGTTACCTCTCAAAATGATGATAGAGATGTTGAGGATGGCGAGATTGTAACAAGAGACGAGAATATAAATCCCTCACAGAGAAAGCATGCTTCTGAGTATTCAGCTTCAGCTCACAATGTGAAAAAGCAAATGATTTATGACGAAGGTGCTACCAATGGGGACAAGGTTATACAAGGATATAAAAGGATTCTTGAGACAATGGCAAAAATGGAGAAACGTGGGGAGCGCTTTAAGGAGCCGATTGCTCTGAGAAAGGAACCAGAAAAATTGTCCAAGCGTGATATTGATCTTCTAGTTGAAACTCCTGAAGGACAACAACATAGGCCAGCCCGAAAGAGGCAGTGGGGTGGTATAAAGGTTGTTTAGGAAGAAGAGCATGCCATGTCTTTTCTTTTGACATAGTAGTGGTAGTTGGTCTCATGGCTTGAAGTCTTCCCCAGAATGACTTAACCTATTTGAAGCAGGTCAGGTCAATGAAAGTTTAAAACAAACACAGCTCAGCAATTGAGATAAAGAATCAGGTTAGATTTTGTTATCTTCTTTTTTATTTATTTTTCATCTCTTTCAGTGAAAGATAATCTTCAGTGCAAAATACTCTTTTAGGATTTGTAGAATTTCTTTGCTGAAGATTGAACAAATTTTGGTCTCTTATGATTCCGTAGGGAGTGATAACTTTCATTTGCTAAATCAATGATTAGTTGTTAAAGCTTATACAATCTTATGTCTTTGAAGAAGTAATGGTGCTGAATCTGATCTACCTAAAGCTGTTTGCAGATGGCCAAGCATCATGCCCAACAAGATTGCTTTATTTTTTATGATTTTTGTTCAGAATTGAGACTCATAGTTTCTGGTTATTTATTTATAATCTAGATTGACATGGTATACAAGGTCAACTGATTTTTCTATGTTGACATGGCATACAAAGTCAACTGATTTTGATTCCTTTTTTTCTCTCTCCAAAAATCTCCCAAACTTTGTGATCTACTTACTGTCCTTGTGTACAAATTACTTCTATGATTGCGTGATCGGACCCTTGACGTGGTCTGGCTTTCATGCATGGAAATTCCTTTGAGCATATGGCATGTCTAAATTTCAATATCGTTGATTATTCAGGTGCTATATTCTAGACACAAGATTAATTGTAGCATAATTTTAGATTATAATAATGAAAAAATTTATACACAAGTAAATGATATAGCTGGAGTTCTAACATTGTATTGCAATGTTCTAAATGTCTTGTTACATTGAAATAGAAAATTTTTACTACCATTATTTGTAAAAAAATTTCTTTCTTTTTTTATTTCCAGTATTTGCTGTCATCGTCTGTACAATTTCGGCCCATGAACACTAAGACCTCATTTGGTATGCCGTACTGTACTGACTATTTCAATCGGATAGGCTAATTTGCCCTCCGGATGGACTGATTATTTAGTCGGGCGTTTGGTACTTTTCTGGATCATATTATAGTAGTTGACGAAATACATATATCTTAAATATTAATTATGTATGTCATTATTATTTATTTTAATAATTATTATTATTACTATTTATTACATTTTTATTAATTAATTATTTTTAATTTTATCATTGTTATTTATTAAAATATCATTAATTATAAATTATTAATTTATTATTATTAGTATTTATTAATTTATTACTTTTTATTATTAATATTTACTAAATTAATATTTTATTTTTATTATATTACTATTTATTATTATTATTATTATTATTATTATTATTATATTTTACAAGATTACTAGTTATTCGACTATTTAATATGGACAATTTCGAGCGTATTGTTTTAGCGTGTCTAGACTGTATAAAGATATTCAACTGTATTAACCTATACAGTGACTAATTAATACGACTCGTACCAAATATTGATTTTGTGCTATATTATCTTATCCAATCTCTTATACGGCATACCAAACGTAGCCTAAATAGTAAGTAGAATAACGTCTAGTTTGATTTTACAATATCTTGATTTGACAAGAAAATCAAACCGATTACTTGCCATATATTGCCAATAAGAACCTCCCATATGGCATAAAAATTTGCCTCTTTTAGAACCACAGAAAAGAGAGTGAAAACGTGGCGTAGTTTACACCAGGTAGGGGTCTACTCGAAGAT
Organism: Prinsepia uniflora; assembly: GCA_032719365.1. NCBI lineage: Eukaryota > Viridiplantae > Streptophyta > Magnoliopsida > Rosales > Rosaceae > Prinsepia > Prinsepia uniflora. The sequence goes on from CM064865.1 coordinate 35,440,885, forward strand.
ATAACATCTCACTTCAAGGAAAATTGTCCTTTTGGTGAGTTACCCATAATTTTGAGTACGCCCATATTAGACTAAAATATCCTTTCAAATATGAAACGTTCTTTCACAAATTTTGAGTTTTCCATATACGAGTGACCCCTAGAAATCAATGTTCATGAAGTTTGATCTAAGTTGGTTTTCCTCTCTCTAAAACACTCTCTAACTTCTCTAAAAAACAAGATGCAACTTTAGCCGCCGATCCCCCTTGGGTTAGTGGCAATCCCTATCTTTTCTCTCCCTCTCTTCTTAGCTCTTTTCCTCTTTCTTTTTTTCTTCTTCTCTCTTAGCTCCCTTTTTTTTCTTTTTTCTCAGATATTTTGTTTTTCTTTGTCGCATCTTCTTTGGGCTAGATTTGCTACTCTGATGGTAATTGGCTCTGTTGCGGCTATTGGGGGCGATCTTTGGCTTGCCATGACTGTGGCTCGCTCCAGTTGCTCGATGGAAAACTTGGCGTTTGTCCTGGTGTCGAGATAAGTGGAGGCCTATGACAGGACCCGTCCCAAATCCCCCGGGATTAAAGTGGGACGTGCCTACTCCCATCTGACATGAAGTGTCAGACCAGGGATAATTTCGTCTCTAGCCCTCACTGGGGCTTCTAGAGTACGCCAGGATCGTAGGAGGAGAAGTGTGATGTCTCGATCTCTGCTACAGTCCGCATCCGCGATCAACCTGAAGGGCATTCAAAACATCAAAAGTCGTGAGTGGACAAAACAAATATTTTAATAAAAACATTTCACGAAAAAAAATTTATGCCCTTCACTAAAAGTATGCATGCATTCGAAAACCATTTATCAAAACATTTACAAAACCATTGGGCCTTGGCCCAAAAACAGTAAATCAATATATGGGAACTCAGCCCAAATCAAACACAAGTGGGAATCTGCCCAAATCCAATAAACGTGGGTCTCAACCCAAAACTGTTCTCAGTGAAATACCAAAACATAGAATAAACCATTTCCAAAACATCGAATACGGGGTCTCCGCCCCAAATCACTTTCCATAAAACCTGGAACACGGGGTCTCTGGCCCAAATCACTTTCCATAAGAACCTCATACGTATATGCATACGTATAACCCATCTGCGACACTTTCGAGAAGATGCCAACTCGGGGCATACAGCCCCTAGGGAACACATCCCCGATATATATCACGATTCATCTCTATATAAGTGTGCACACTACTCGGGGTCTCACTCCGAGTCTACCCCTAATAATTCTCCATCTGGGAGGCTCTATCTGCAGATCTAGACCGAGCTCTCTCTCCGGATCTAGTCCGAGCATCTCTTCGGAATCTGGTTCGGGACCACATCATAACTCCCACTCTTGGAATGGGCTCCCTATGGGGATACCCATTCTTGTCTGTGGATCGTGACTCTTCAGGTCGACGGCTAGAGGAGACCAAATAAATCATATGGAGGGTTTATACATTTTCCAAATACTTTCTTTCCAATCTCAAAACATATTTCAACTGGGTCTCACACCCGATTCATCTCAATAGGATTTCTCGAATCCGATTCAAATCCACTTTCGCAGCCCTCGGCCTAAATCCACAGTTCAATAGGGTCTCATGCCCGAATTCTCATTTCATAAACCAAACTGGGACTCAAGTCTAATTTCACAATCAAATGGGCCTCTAGCCCGATATCACGATTAACTGGGCCCTAAGCTCGAAACCATAAGTCAACGGGGCCTCAAGCTTGAGATTACAACTAACTGGACCTCAAGCCTGAATTCGTAAACCAATGGGGTATTCGGCCCGATCGTATAACTCAAATGGACCCTTGCCCCGATTTCTCGTCAAATCAAATAGACTCCAAGTCCGAGAGTTTCCAATCAAATGAGTCTCATGCCCGATTTCATATTTCCAAAACCAAAACCTATTCATTAAACCCTCATTGAAAACCTAGCACGTATAAGCATCGTATTAAAACTGGAAATATCGAAATACGTGAAAATACGTAAATCCTAGGCTACCACAAACAAATGCACTCATGGCATCACAAAACATGTTCTAAAACAATTATAAAACATTTATGCATGAATCAATTTCGAAACAAAAGGTCCACTCACAGATCGTCTGAAGTCGCGCCTCGATACGCGCGCCTTAAGCTTCTCTCGGGCCAATCATCGCCTCCGGGGTTTCTGAACCTGTCCAGATTAATTTAAAGGGTTAATAACTAGTTAAATAACCCCTCATTAAAGCCCCATAATTTTTCAGGATTTTTAACTATTTTTAAAGTCGATCCGAATCTTCGGACAACCCGAACTATATCGAGACGATGTCCGATCGACTCGAAATCAGTCCCAAAATGTTCGTTACATCGAATAGATGAAATTACATGTTGGAACTTTCCCCAAACTCCCTACCACGCGCCGTCACGCGCCGCCCAAAGGGGCTGCGCGTGTGGCTCACGCGCCCTGCACTGTTCATCTTCAACCTTGCGCAGACTGGCCAGTCTGGTTTATTTATGCAATCCGGTCCGGTCCAACCGGCATGACCGGTTCACCATCCTATCTCTCTCAAATCCAGTCTGTTTGCTTCCATTTTTATTCTATTCTTCATAGTTCCTCAATTCCTATCTATTCACATGAAAAGAACTAACAAAAACTCCCTAAAATCCGACCCATACAAACTCTCTTTCACGGCCCATTTTCCCGATCCCCCCTGGGCAGCTCAACCCCTCACAACCGTCCAAAAACTCCTCTAAGTACTCCTAATAACCTAATAATCATCTCCCAATCATCCAAAACTATCCATAACGTCAAAATCGAAATTAATGGAAATTTGGGTCTAACTAGGTAATCGGGTTTACCTCGGTTTCCAGGGCCCTCGCCGTCATGCACGGCGGTCCTGCCTTCATCAACCACCGCCAGTCTCTTTCTCAGTCCAGCAGCTAGGATTGAAAGGGTCGATGGATTGTTTTAGGTGAGATCAGGTGAGAATGAAGAAACAAAGAAGATGAAAATGATATGCATGAATGTGGGGTGATAGGCAATGGATGGGTGACACTTGTCACTCATCCATTGGGCCAGTTTGAAATATCTGGGCCCCACAGTAGGACAAAAGTCCACTTGCCTCGAAAAACGTGCTATTGTGGGCCACCACTAGCCTCAGCTCGACCTCCCCTTCAACTTTCATTCACACACCACATGCAATAGGTGAGGTTTGAGAGGGTTGGGTTCACGATCACACACATACTCTTTGTTTTTCACTCTCTCAGTTGACCCTCACCGAATACCAGTTTCACACACTCACCACCAGCATCATCTCACCTCACTCCCACTCATTTTCATTCATGGCTCAAATGTTATTGATGAAGATTAAAGGGTTTAGTGTGTGGGGGTTTCATGGTTTGAAGAAGAAAATAAAGAAGACTATGAAGATATCGTGCAAGGGGAAGAAGAGAGAGAAATGAGAGGGAAAATTAATAGTCATAAAATAAGATAAACTAATATTTTAATACATTAGATCCACAATTTAAAGGAAACAACCAATGGGATGAGTTACACTTGTCACTCATCCAAGGGCCCCACATAAAATATCTGCCCCTGATTTAATTAATATATAATTCGAATCTCGAGATGTAAGTTCCCGATTTCGATCCCGTGACCATAACTCTCCCGTTCGACGTTGGATTTTAACGTGCCGTCTGTTTACGGACTCGTGACGTCCCGATCTACGTCACAGTCATCAGTCCTTGTATGTTTGACTTCCCGGGTCAAAAGTTAACATTTTGCCCAATTCTATGGGCAAAATAGTCATTTTACACTGTCCGTCCGTTTTTTCTCAACTAATCCTCGATTAATCATAATAAACCCATAATTAATAAATAAATAAGTCCCAAAATTCGGGACGAGTCATGACAACCTTCTCCCTTTAAATAATTTTGACCTCAAAATTCCAACTATCCCGATTCCACATCCACGTCGTGGAAAGCAAATTCGGCCTCACGTTCAGGCTTCGCATTTAGTATATCCTCGTATACACCCCGCGTGTATAAGTGCAAGTTCACAAATTGACCACACATTGACCCCTTGGAAGCGATGCATGATCACAATTTGACCACACCTTCCGAGATGATTCCTGTTGACAATTCTACCATTACCTCGACACTTCCCACAGTGTCACCACTTGACATTCGCTAGTCAAAACTGACATTATACTCACTTGTGGTTACACTAACCACCAACTCACTCAACCTGAGTATATGTATACCAACATCTCACTCGACCTGTGTGTAACTGGACCCCATTGAATACCTGCCCAGCAGTGATAACACATTTTCGTTCTAGGGTTCCACTAGTCATCCACGACTCTGACCACCTGCTCGTACGATCACTGAACCCATCAAAATCACTCTGGACCAGCGCACAGTATCCAATGTCCAGTTCATGTCCTCAACCAATCCAATGATGTTGGAACTAAGCCGATTACTAACACGTTCATCAACATACCACTGGTACAACCCATATATTGTCACCAGGCACCACTCAGGCCTATCCAATATTGATCCTCGTACAATGTACCCTGTACGTACATCCATCCACCAACTAGCCCACTATATAGCTCGTAGCTAAATATGCTTCAATTTTGGAGTCTATTAATCCAATCTCACATGAGACAGACCATATACTCCCAATTTCGTGTCGATTCCAAGTCCCCTGGTCACCTGATTAGCATCAATACATTTACTCTCAATCACGTCATCCAATACGTACCAATCCGAATCATATCCACTAAGGCGTACCCATTCATGCCCAATGAGTAGCCAACCTCACCCACGTCTCTCGAGACATATCGATCTGAACTTGTCAGATATCTACTCATTGTCAGATATCTACTCATTCGTTTACCATATCACATTCGATTGACTTCGAAAGGAAGCCAATCCCATCATTCACATATCCAAATATCCAAGACAGATCGTATACACCTTAATTCACTTAACTACCGTCTCATACCAGATTAACTTCGAAAAGAAGTCTACCCAATATTCCAGTAGCCAAATATCCAAGACAGAGCAATAAACTCTCTACCTACCCCACACGCACATATCCAACATCTATCTTGTCATCTCACCAACTAAACCACAAGATTCCTCAACTATCTCGCAATACGATTCTCCTCTGCTCCTAGCTTAGTATAATCAGCAAGACGGAGTCTGCCAGCACGGCACGACATCACGATCCATGCCATCCTGATCCACTACATAACCTGATCATCAAGATCACAATCCAGATCCATCACAATCATCACCCGATCATTGATAGGTCCTCAAATAAACATTATTTTATATTATTTTATACCCTTTATACTTGACTTTTAATATTAAAATAATAAATAATTAGATAAAATAATTAATTTTGTAATATTTTTGTTTAAATAAATAAAGTTTGTTATTTGGAACGTTTTCGCGAAAAAATCGTCTCGATCGGACTTATAACGAATAAATTATGGATGAATTTAGATAAAATTATATAATTTGTAATTTGAATTTGCTCAGTCCAAATCATTTTTTTATTTACTTTGCAAAGCCCAAATAAATACAACCCAATTTAATTGATGCAAACTCAAGCCCAACAAAAAACGCGCGACCCAGCAAGCTCAAGCCCGCATCATAGCCCTTTCGCCAACCTAGTCTCGCTCCAGCAGGGCCTTACCGAAAACACTATTCTGTTTTCGGCGCGCGCCTCTCGATTTGGTCATCTGTTCCCCCTGCGCGCCTGCCGATTCCCACCTGCTTCTCCTGCTGTCCTCTGCCGAATTACATTATGTGGTTTCAACAGCCTTCACACGCCACACATTCCTTTGTCCAGTGGATAATGGCTGAATCCCTTGTACTGCTCCCACCTACTTATGGCCGAAATTCAGACCTCCATTTCTTCATCAAACCTGTCCCTTTTGGGTAGGTTTTTCATAATAATTCCTCCATAAATCAGCCCAAACCATGCCTAAAATCATCATTTGTCATCATTGTTCATCATTTCATTTTTAGTTTTTTTATTTTTTTTGTTTTTTTTGGTAGCTTTTTCTCCCTATAAATAGGGGTTCAATTCTTGTAACAAAGGTCCCCATTTTCTCCCGTTTTATTTCTCTTTTTGTAGTTTCTCTATAGTTCTTCTCTCCTTTTAGTTCATCTTATTTCTTTTTATTCTTTATTTTTGGGGACCATTTTAACTTCTTGTAGATTTTCTTATTAATTAGTTTCCTTTTAATTCTTATTCTCAATTTATGTTATTTTTATGTTATTTCTTAATTACATTTCTTCTTTACTTTATGTTATTTCTCAATTTATGTTATTTTTATGTTATTTCTTAATTACATTTTTTGGGCACCACTCAGGTTGGAGAATCTCTACCTCACTCGTACCCAACAACTCTAGGTTCAATCAGCCTGACAATTCGTATAAGAAAATGAATGTTCCCTGAACGTCAACCGATTCACAACAGCCACAACTACAACCACTCTCGATAATAGTGCCTGTCACAAACTCGTTCAGACCCAACCACCAGACATCACGATCGAGACTCCACACCCAATCGGACTCAACCGCAAGTACTTACTACTCTGTATTCCTACTCTGGGCCTCCATCGACAAGTATCACACCCTGATAACCTATCCAACCAATCTCTAACCAATTTTTAACTAATCTCAACTCGACTCAACCAGTGTCGTCCGCCGGTCATCCACGACCTCACAGCATCAAACTATCCATCACAAACTAGGGTAGCACGACAACCAACTAGGCCTAATCGATAATTACAACTTCGGTTGCAGAGTGCAGTATCGTCACCAAAGCTAACATGACATGACCGACCAACGGTCTCGACTACGAAAAGTTTCCAAAGTAAAACCACTCGCTATCTCACATTTCTAAACCATACATCGCACACTACGGTTTCTCACTAAGGTCATCAAATAACTCCGTTGTACTCACATTCTCCACACCATCTATCACAACTAGGGTTTGAGAAACCCGGCTACTCTCAGCAGCACCACTATCCAACTCAACATAACCTGATCATCTAATGGCCACAACTCCACACTATCGTCATATCCAATCCTGCAATATTGTGATAGAAGGTCCCGACATAACCGTCCCACAGTCAAAACTCTAAAGAATTGTTACGTTCGTCCCTCAGTAGGGTCCTACACTACCAAACCACGACAGAACTATGGCACACATAGGCATCAAATGTCGAACCAAAACTATCCATGATTCATTCCCACTAACAATCATACCGGCATCCTAACTATCAGGTTGATAACGAACCGCAGCCTATAGAGACATCACATCGTCGACCTGCACATACCACAAGAACTAAACAGTTTGCTCAAATAGTGACAACCTCGCTCTGATACCACTTGACACGAACCACCCCAATCCGTCCGGGATTATCAGGGGATGTGTCATGCTCCTGACTGACACGAAGTGTCAGACAAGGGATAACTCAAATCTCAGCCTGTGCGAGGCTTCCAAAGCACCAAGATCGGTAGAGGAGTGCTGTAACGCCCCGGAAATTCGAAACACGAAAATTTGGAAAATTTGAGGAAAATGACGATTTTGCCCTTGGAATTGGGCGAACGGTTGACTTTTTATTTGAGCGGGCAAACGGACTTTGACCGATGACCGTGATGTAGTTCGGGACGTCACGAGTTCATAGACATGTGGCACGCCCGATTCCGACATTCGAGGAAAAAGTTATGATGTGCGGAAGTTGGAGGGTAATTTGGTAAATTGGTCAAAGGGGGCCGAAAGTTGACTTTTTGATCAGGATATTGTTTGAACTTTCCGGGAAGGCCGTTGGATAGGTCTCGGGAAGCTGAATCCGTAGACAAGCGGCATGCGTCAATTGGAGTCCGAACGAGAAACTTATGGGTCTAGAACTATGAGGGGCATTTTGGTAATTTTTCCAAGTAGGGGTAAAATGGTAATTTTCTGCAGCTGGGATAATTGTTAGCTGAGTCAATTAATTTGGGCGTGGATTGGCTAGGTGATGACACTTGTCATCTTGTGTGAGGGGTTAGTGGCTTGAAAGCCTAATACGAACAAACAAAAACCGCCCATTTTTCCTTTGTATTTGCTTTGATCAAATTGATCGGTAAGGGGGACAAATAGATAGTACCTGAGATGGGAAGAGAAAATCAGGGAGAAAAACGAGTAGAATTGAAGGGAAAATTGAAGAAAACCGAGTTGTAAACCCGAGAAGGAAACCCGAAAAACCATCAAAGGGCCTCAAAATCGATTTCGATTTCCTAGCTGTTTTTGAATGAAATTGATGATTCCTTTAGCTCCCTGGGAGTGAGACGAGTCGAACCAGATTAAAAATGAAAGGAATTGGGGTCGTTTTTCCTTAGAACAGAGAGGGGGACAACTTCGAATGTTCGAGCTTGGGTCGTGGAATTGAGGCCATGGAACTGTGAAATTGATCAGGGGAATATGTTCCTTATGATTCCACGATGCTTCCTGATGCATCAATTGCAGGAAAACGGTGGCAAACGAGGAAGTTCCATGAAAGCACAATGTACGGCTGTTCTTCGAAGGTTAAGTTTGATTTGATGGGATTAGGGTAAGTATTTATATAATTGTAGTTACAGAACCTCCATTAAGTTTAGAACGATACTAATGGACGATTGAATTGAAGGTATTGATGTCGAATTGATAACAATCGAACCGGGTTACCTCGCGGGTCGCAGGACCCGTTTACTAGTCATTCGGGTTAGAACGATCACTGTTCATGGCACTGTAGCAGGCGCGTGGCAACCACGCGCAGCCACTCACGGCGGCGCGTGGGGGCGCGTGAGGTGGAATCCCGAGGTGAGTTCAACATGAAACTTGTCCTATTTAATGTAACGAACATATTTGGTTCTGGTTGCGAGTCGATCGGACGCCGTCTCGATAATATTTCGAGGGTCCGAAGGTTTAAGTTACGTATTAAATTAATATTAAATTCCCAAAAAATTATGATAAATTAATATGATAATAATTAGGTCCCTAGTGACCCTGAGTAATGATTTTTGGACAGGATTCGGGATTCCTGGCAAGTGTCGGAAATTACGGAAACGCGTGTAGCGCAAGAAACGAGCAGTTGGACGCTGTGTGAGTGGACTTTTGTTTTCTACCCTGAATGCATGCATATATGTTTTAAATGCTTTATAATATGATTTGACATGATTTGGTATGATTGATGTTCCGATATAGTGAATTCCGAATTTTGGGGAATATTATATTATTTTAATCGGTGTTTTGGCACATTTTTCGAGGAAATGTGCAAATGATATTTTGGGCTAGGCCCGGAGTTAAAAAGGTTTCCAAAAGAGTATTTTGACTTAATTGGTGAGTCAAGGATGAGTTTTGGGTTATTATAATGTTTTCTATGTGATTTTACGGATTTACGTGTAAAGGATATTTGGGCTTGAGTCCCGGTTGGTAAGGATTTGACTTGGATTGAGTCATGGAGCTGATTGACATATTTTGGGATATGCTCCCGGGATGATTCATTGTGATTGTGATTGTCAATACCCAGACGGTCGAAGTTAGGGGTGTTCCCAGACGACCGGAACTCGGGGATATGATTGTGATTGTTCCCAGGCAGCCGGAACTCGGGGTGTTCCCAGACGGCTGGTACTCGGGGTGAGATATATTCCCAGATAGCCGAGGCTTGGGGTGTTCCCAGACGGCTAACGCTCGGGGTGATGCGTGACGGGGCAGTCGGAGCTCGGGGGACTTCCCAGACGACTGAGGCACGGGTTATGGCCTACGCGTAGTGCAGATGTGACAATGTGATGGTTTATGCACTTGTGAATAGTGCAGATTGATTGATTGATTGATTGATTGATTGAGTACTTGATTGTGTTGCTTGATGTTGATTGTGGTTACGTACTGGTATTGAGTACGAGTTATGGTCTGTGTAGCTAGGTGACTATGTTTTCATGTGTTTGGCCTGAGAGCCGAGGATTTAACTTGTAATGTGGTTTGGCTGGAAGGCCAGTTTTGGTGTTTCATATATTTTTCCCTATGCATGCAGGTTTGATAAACTGGAGGGTAAACAATGATGTCTTTTCAAATGTGTTTTAACGAATGTATTTTTGTCCACTCACACTTTTCTGTTTTGATGACCCTCCAGGCCATGGCACAACGTTCGGGGCTAATCTCGAGGCGGAGGCATGAGCGGCAATTATCCCTAGTCTGATAGGTGCTGAAGGGTACTTTCGGGATTTCAGTTGACTTGTCAAACGGGAGCAGGACCGGGCACAATTATTGAGGTCCAGTTGGAACGGGTCCTGTCAAGTGCGATGTCTTGGTCTCTGCTACAGCTCGTATCCGTGATCAACCTGAAGGGCATTAAAATCATTAAAAGCTGTGAGTGGACTAAAATCAATAGTTTAATAAAAACACATTTCATAAGGAGATATTTATGCCCTTCACTAAAAAGTATGCATGCATTCGAAAACCAATAATCAAACCATTTACTTAATTAAATCATTAGGGCCTTAACCCAAAACCATAAATCCAAACATATGTGGGAACTCAGCCCAAACCATAGAATACCAAAATCCATAAATCCAGATCCAAGTGGGCCACTGCCCAAATCCATAACCACAAATCCGTAAGCACAGAAATACCATTTCATAAATCCAATAAATCATGTTCACCAAATATCATATAACCAATCCTCAGCATCCTTGATGCCTGGGATCCCCGATGTCACAATCTGTACTGTGACGGTTTCTAAAGCTACGTGTGCTACTCGGGGTCTCAAGTGCCAAGTCTCCCTAGGGTCCACCCAAGTCAATGTCCGCAGATCAATGACCCTCCTTGGGGGTTATAATCCATAAATGCTCTCCTAATCGAGAACTACCCCACGGGGGTAGTCCCTCTCAAGTAGTGCGCAGTGACTACTCCAGTGTCCACCCAGGTCAATGTCCGTAGATCAATGACCCTCCCCGGAGGAGAAAATCCATAGATAAAAGGATGGTATATTAGAAAACCTTTCATAAATCATCTCAAAAGCTTTTAAACCCTTCAAAGGGTCTATGCTCGGTTTTCCATAAAACCATCTTAAACCCAGAAATTCGATTTCTCAAATCCAAATCCATTTAGGGTCTCCGAACCCGAAATCATATTTATAAACCACAATGGGACTCATGCCCGATATCATAAACCACTTGGGCCTCAAGCCCGATCATGTAAGCCAACTGGGCCCCCAGCCTGTTGCCTTGTTAAATCAAATCGACTCGAAGTCCGATAGTTCGTAAATCAAATGGTTCTCAAGCCCGATTCCATATTTTCAAATCCGAAATCAGTTCTTGAATCCATTATTGACATACAAGCACGTATAAACACAGTAGGAAATCGTAAACCTTGAAATACGTGAAAATATGTAAATAACTGATACCACAATCATATTTGTAGAAATCATATATATGAAACATATAAAACATTTATGCATGCATCACAATTTAGAAATCAATGTCCACTCACAGACCGTCCTACGATGCTGCCTCGATATGCGTGTGATAAGCCTCCCCGGGCTAAATCACCATCCTCAGAATATCCGAACCTGTCCAAATCATACTAGAGGGTTACTAACCACTTTATTAACCTCTCATTAAAGTCCCGTATTTTTTCCGAATTTTTAAACGTATTTAAACTAGCCCTTAAACCTTCAGATACCCCGAACTATATCGAAACGATGTCCGATCGACTCGAAACAAATTCCAAAATGTTTGTTACATCTAATACTTAAAATTACATGTTGAACACTTCTCCCAGTTCTGCTCCACGTCCCCCCACGCACCGTCCAAAGGCACTGAGTGTGGGAGTTATGCGCTGACTACTGTTCATCCATGTCCTACGATCAAACCGATTCAGACTGGTTCTACAAATCCGGTCCACCCGAACTGGTGTGACAAGTTTTCCCTCAATTTCCATCTTTTTATGTCCTGTTAAGTCCTATAACTTCGTCCCAACGTCTACAATCAATCAATCTACTCAAAAATCCAAGAAAAACACGATATATTACCTTCATGATCGAAGAACGATCGATCAATCTTCCATTGTCATGTTCCCACGCTCCCGGTCACCGTAGGGCGTGATTCCAAGTCCATTCACTTCATTTGGACCTTCAGATCATCATTCAATCAACCAATTTGATTAACAACCACCAAATCACAATTTGCCATTTTTGAATGCAAATAGAGGCCTCACGAGTTCTTACCTCCCTTCTCCGTCGTTGGCCACGATCGTGGCCACTACTAGCCTCAGCTCAACCTCCCCTTCAACTTTCATTCACACATCACAAGCAATAGGTGAGGTTTGAGAGGGTTGGGTTCTCGATCACACAAGTACACTCTGTTTTTCACTCTCTCGGTTGACCCTCACCGAATACCAGTATCACACACTCACCACCAGCATCGTCTCACCTCACACCCACTGACTTTCATTCATGGCTCAAATGCTATTGATGAAGATTAGAGAGTTTAGTGTGTGGGGGTTTCACGGTTTGAAGAAGAAAATAAAGAAGACGATGAAGATATCGTGCACGGGGAAGAAGAGAGAGAAATGAGAGGGAAAATTAATAAAGTAATAAAATATTATAAACTAATATTTTAATACATTAGATCGACAATTTGAGGGAAAAGACCAATGGGATGAGTGACACTTGTCACTCATCCAAGGGCCCCACATAAAATATCTGCCCATCTGATTTAATTAATATATAATTCGAATCCCGAGACGTAAGTTCCCGATTTCGATCCCGTGACAATAATTCTCCCGTTCGACGTCTGATTTTGACGTGCCGCCTATCTATGGACTCGTGACGTCCCGATCTACGTCACTGTCATCGGTCCTTGTATGTTTGACTTTCTGGGTCAAAAGTCAACATTTTGCCCAATTCCTGGGGAAAACAGTCATTTTACACCCCGTTCGCCCGATTTTTCTCAACTAATCCTTGATTAAACCCATAATTAATTAATAAATAAATCCCGAAATTCGGGATGGGTCGTTACAATATATTTGACTCCAAATCCAAGTTATAACATTTAAATGAGGTCATGAGCCCAAAACACTATTTCCACAAAAGTTGTGTCTAAAAAAATGAATTAAATAATTATTCTAAAACCATAAATCCGCTTATAACATTTAGTATAATTATTCAAGCCATTTCAATCTAGATAATTCATAAATAATTTAAAATAGTTCAATATATATGCATCATGGTTATAAAAACAAATGTCCACTTACAGATTGTCCAATTGAGCTCCGTCCCGAGCTGTGCGCTCCTCAAGGTACCTAGAGTGGTATTTTCTGTCAAAAGTGAAAATCAAGGGTCTCTGCCGTTAAATAATACCTGAACTCGATCTCTCAAAGCCCTAGGATTGCCAAATATGTCCTAAACCTACACATCATTTTTCCAAGCACTCAAAGCCCTTCAAAACGATGTCCGATCGCGTCCACGAGCCATCATGCACTGGTGGAACTCCAACGACCTTCCAACGCGTCGCCACACGCCTCCACGCCCTCCCACGCTGTAAGGACCCATCCCGGGAGATGGGATTAGTGACGTGATTAGTACTGGATTAGCTGAGTTAATCGGTGGTTAGTTGGTGATTTTTGAATCGTTAGTGCAGAATGACGATTTTGCCCCAGGAATGGGTAAAAAGTTAACTTTTAGTTCGGACGGTCAATTGGGCATTGACCGATGACTGTGACATAGTTTGGGACGTCACGAGTCCGTAGATAGGTGGCACGCCCGATTCCGACATCCGAGGAGGAGGTTATGATGTCCGGAAGGTTGAGGGCATTACCGTAATTTTGGTTAAATAGGGGGAAATGTTGACTTTTCACACGACAAGGAGTTTACACATAGACCGAGGACCGTTAGGTAGATCTCGTCGTCCTGAGTTCAACGATAGACGGCATGCTTTCATCGGACGTAGGACGAGTGAGTTATGGGTCTAGAACGACGAAGGGCAAAATGGTAATTTTAACTCACAAGGGGCATTTTGGTCTTTTTGCACATTGGGAATTGTGAAAATCAGATTGGGGCAAGTGTACAGGAGAGATTGGATATTTTTTAGATGGGCCATGGGATTGTGGACACGTGTGGTGTGTGTAGTGGGTTCTAGGATGTTGCACGGTGTAATTAAACGGGTAAGTCGTGCTTGTGTTTGTGTTTGAGAAAAACAGAGACTGGGCTTGAGAGGGAATTGATTGGGTTGCAGTGAGTGTGTGAGCTTTTGAAGGTGTGATAGTGTTTAGAGGAGGGCTGAGAGTGCAGAGGAAGTAGTGAGAGGTTTAAGAGAGAGGAATGTTTGTGTGCGAGGAGTGTGCGAGTGTCTCAGGGAAACAGAGAGGTGTTGAGGGTGTGGTGTAAGCATCAGCGATCAAGCTGATCCAATTGGACTCAAGGGGAAGCTAGGACGGCTATGTGAACTCCAGGGAACGCTGCGGCGAGCACGGCGGCGGTCGATAAGCAGGTAATCTCTTGAATTTCCCTAGTTACTCTGTTTTCTAGTTTAGATTCAAACGTTAAGTCGTGGCTTTTGGGGCTGAGTGGTGTTTGGTGAGTTCTAGTGTGTTCAATAGGTTCTTAGGAAGCTCTAGGGTTCGAAACCGTGACGGGGGATTGCACGGTGGGCCGGGAGCAAGAACAGAGTTTTTGGACGGGTTTAAATTAGAGTTTGGGAGATGAGATTTAGGTAGTGTTATCGTGTTTGGTTGAGGGGAATCGATTACTAGGAAGGGGACGAAGCTAATGGTGGAAAAAGGAGTAGAAACAGCTGAGGAACAGTGGAGAACCGGTCACGCCGGTTCAGTTTGACTGATCCGGTCTGGACCGCTTGGACGAAGGTTGAAGACGATGAACAGTGCAGGCGCTTGAAGCCCACGCGCAGCCACTTTGGGCGGCGCGTGGGGCGCGTGGTGGCTTTTCTGGGGAAGTGTCCAACATAGCTTTTCGTCTAATCGTTGTAACGAATCTTTTGGGACTAGTTTCGGGACGATCGGACGTTGTTTCGGGTTAGTTCTATGGGATCGAAGGTTTAGGGTCTCGGTTAATTACGTTTGGGTTTCGGGGAACTTGGGAGAATCTTCGTGGATGTGTTAGTGACGAGTTTTGGTGACTTGTGACAGGATCGGGAATCCCCGAGGAGGTGGAGGAATATACAAGACGTAAGGGACGAGAGTGACGTACCCGGTACCTGTGAGTGGACTTCTTCCTTATAATTGAGCATGCCTTACTGCTTTTAATGATTATGATTATGATGCCATGATTTTGGGATTTCAAACGATAAGTGGTTTCCAATGATTATAAATGGATTTTGAGACATGGTTTGATGATTAAGGTTTTCGATTTTAGAATCGGATTTCGGGAAGCGAAATTTGGTTTTAAAGTTGAAAAGTGGATTTTCCGGATTTGGGTTCGAAATGACGGTTCTGGATGCCGGAAGGGCTTCGGATCAGTGATTTCGGATTCGGATTTGAATATGGATTTTGAAATGGTTTTCAAACGGTTTCGGATTGGATTTGATGGATCTGATTATTGGGTTTAAAGACCCGGATTATGATTGACGGGGGACAGGCCCGGATTGGGTTTAAAGACCCGGATTGAGTTCAAAGGCTCGGAGTTTAAAGACTCGGATATTGATATTTCCCCTGTAGGCATGTTGAGTTTAATGACTCGGGAGTTTAAAGACTCGGGAGTTTATAGACTCGGATAGGTCTAGCAGGTTTGATCGGCTAATGTTTATGGTATTTCTGTTTTATAATACTGTTTTTATGATGATTACTACGTGGTTTATAACTGTTTTCAGTTATTGGGTTATGCATGCATGTTTTCAAAACGGAGGGCCAAAACTCTGGTTTGATAAAATTGTTTTTGAAACTTTTATTCTTTTTGGTCCACTCGCACCTTTCTATTTTTAATTGCTCTCCAGGTCGTGGAGCTAGCGTGGGGGTCAACGTTGCGGCAGAGTCAGAGGCATAGTGTGACCCGAAGTGTTTTCAGTTTTTCGTTGCGTGTGTAATAACTCTGAGTAGGACTTCTGTCTTTTCTTTGTATACTATGCTCTGTATGACGATTACTTTGGTGGATTTAGATTATCCCTTGTCTGGGAAGGTTAATTTTGGGTTTTGTGAGATTCTTTAGCTTCTTTGTGCTGGGTTGCTAGACGGGAGCAGGGTTCACCTCGGATAATCGGGGTGGGTCCTGTCAATTTAGTATCAGAGCATAGGTTTGTCGGTTTGAGTCTGTTGCGAGGTTGTGTTTAGGTTTTTTTTACTGAATCTATGCCTCTTTCAGCGTGTGGTTGACCATGCCTCCGAGACGTGAACCCCATCCACGACCTAGAGACGAAGTAGCGAGAGATGCGGAGAGTGCTACGATTGAGCGAGCCCAGCGGCTCGGGGCTACGACATTTAGTGGTGGGGAAGATCCTGAGGAAGCTCACAAGTGGATCCCGAGACTTGAGCGGATTTTCGCAGTGATGCGATGCCCACCAGAGGATCGAGTGTTACTGGCTACCTTTTTACTAGATGGTGCGGCGTACGAGTGGTGGTATACTCTCGAGTTGTCAGGCTGGGACACCCACATAGTGACTTGGGAGATGTTCAGGGAGCGATTCTTGGACCTGTATTACCCTCATTCTTTCCGCGATGCCAAGGAGGCTGAGTTTCTGCAACTCCAGCAGGGGAGTATGAGTGTGACTGAGTAAGAACAAAAATCCAGATGTTGTCTCATTTTTCCTCTGCGTTTGTGGCTACTGAAGCCGAGTAGTGCCGTAGGTTTGAGTTGGGCCTGCGAGGAGAGATTCGGGCCATAGTGACGGCTAGATCGTTTGCGACACTCCCAGAGTTGTCGGATGCTGCTGTGAGGGTAGAGGCTAGTTTGCCGGTACGACGCCATGAGCATGCCTTTTCTGGAACTTCGAGCGAGAGGGTACCAAAGAGGGGTAACTACAGTGGAGCATCGTCGGCGGGCGATGATCGTTTTGGTAGATCTGGTAGTTTCCAGAGGTGGGATTTCCGTGGTCATCGTGCACAGCCGACTCTGCAAGCCAGTGCGACATCTGTTGCGTCTACAGGGAGACCGAGTAGTGGTCCCGGTCAGGATGTTTGTTACTACTGTGGGGAGCGAGGTCACTTCCGACGTGACTGTCCGTTGTTACCAAAGGAGGCTGGCGTAGGTCAGGAAGCGGCGGATCCAGTAAGGAGCACGGCGTCAGTGTCAGGGATTGCGAACACCAGAGGAGGTGGTGGTGCCACTAGTAGTTCGAGCGGACATGGTAGATCTTCAGGATCCCAGGCCCGAGTGTTTGCGATGACTCAGCAGGAGGCTTAGTCAGCACCCAGTGCAGTGACAGGTACTTTTACTATCCTTGGTTGTGTGGTATACATTTATGTTGGATCCCGGGGTAGAGTTTAGGATTTTCCCCTAGGTGACTTGGAGTGACGAGGTTGAGGACTACAGTGAGTTCTGTTGAAGGTTGACGGAAGGACTAGGAAAGGAGTGACTATAACTGATCGATATGAGGTTATTGAAGAGAACCCACAATCTAGGAGTGCCTTTAGGACTTTGTTGATTCGACACGGTGGTCAGAGCAGTAGTTGAGGACGTGAAGGCGAGGTAGTGAGTCGGCGAGTAGGATTCCCCTTTTGGATAAGTAAGCAAGATTGGATCACTTCGGGTAAGAGTTTAAGTTGGGTAGTGGTTCAGTTATTTTAGGTTTGCCTACTGACCAAGAGACTGGGAGTCTGGGGAGAGCCTGAGTTGGTTTTCAGAAGGTGAGGTGGTGGTACGTAAGGATGTACTCTATGAATTCTGTTGGGTACTCTAAATGAGGTATTCTAAAATACCTTTGTTTTCTTTTCATAGAGTTTTCCCTTGTGTACACACTAAAGTTCTAGTTCAAAGTACCGGACCGAGGTACATTCGACTTGAGAGAGTGGCAGAAGGGTCGAACTGGTAGTAAGAGTGTTGTGATATACCCAAGGTGGAGATGATAGGTGGGAACCTATCAAGAGTAGTTGTTGTTGCTTAAGAATTGACGACCGGATTAGAGACCTCGGGTGTGAGGTACGAGCTGTGGAATTTCGGGGACGAAATTCTTTTAAGGAGGGTAGATTGTAAGGACCTGTCCTGGGAGTCGGGATTAGTGACGTGATTAGTACTGGATTAGCTGAGTTAATCGGTGGTTAGTTGGTGATTTTTGGATCGTTAGTGTCGAATGATGATTTTGCCCCTAGAATGGGCAAAAAGTTGACTTTTAGTTCGGGCGGTCAATTGGGCATTGACCGATGACTGTGACGTATTTTGGGACGTCACGAGTCCGTAGACAGGTGGCACGCCCGTTTTCGACATCCGAGGAGGAAGTTATGATGTTCGGAAGGTTGAGGGCATTATTGTAATTTTGGTTAAATAGGGGGAAAAGTTGACTTTTCACACGACAAGGAGTTTACATGTAGACTGAGGATCGTTAGGTAGATCTCGTAGTCCTTAGTTCAACAACAAGCGGCATGCTTTCATCGGACGTAGGACGAGTGAGTTATGGGTCTAGAACGGCGAAGGGCAAAATGGTAATTTTGACTCACAAGGGGCATTTTGGTCTTTTTGCACATTGGGAATGGTGCAAATTAGATTGGGACAAGTGTACAGGAGAGATTGGATATTTTTGAGATGGGCCATGGGATTATGGACACGTGTGGTGTGTGTAGTGGGTTCTAGGATGTTGCACGGTTTAATTAAACGGGTAAGTCGTGCTTGTGTTTGTGTTTGAGAAAAACAGAGACTGGGCTTGAGAGGGAATTGATTGGGTTGCAGTGAGTGTGTGAGCATATGAAGGTGTGAGTGTGTTTAGAGGAGGGCTGAGAGTGCAGAGGAAGTAGTGAGAGGTTTAAGAGAGAGGAATGTTTGTGTGCGAGGAGTGTGCGAGTGTCTCAGGGAAACAGAGAGGTGTTAAGGGTGTGGTGTAAGCATCAGTGATCAAGCTGATCCAATTGGACTCGAGGGGAAGCTAGGACGGCTTGTTGAACTCCAGGGAACCCGGCGGCGAGCACGGCGGCGGTCGATAAGCAGGTAATCTCTTGAATTTCCCTGGTTACTCTGTTTTCTAGTTTAGATTCAAACGTTAAATAGTGGCTTTTGGGGCTGAGTCGAGGTGTTTGGTGAGTTCTAGTGTGTTCAATAGGTTCTTAGGAAGCTCTAGGGTTCGAAACCGTGACGGGGGATTGTATGGTGGGCCGGGGGCAAGAACAGAGTTTTTGGACGGGTTTAAATAGAGTTTGGGAGATGAGATTTAGGTAGTGTTATCGTGTTTGGTTGAGGGGAATCGATTACTAGGAATGGGATGAAGCTACTGGTGGAAAAAGGTTAAGAAACGACTGAGGAACGGCGGAGAACCGATCACGCCGGTTCGGTTTGACTAAGCCGGTCTGGACCGCTTGGACGAAGGTTGAAGACGATGAACAGTGCAGGCGCATGAGGCCCACGCGCAGCCACTTTAGACGGCGCATGGTGGCTTTTCTGGGGAAGTGTCCAACATAGTGTTTGGTCTAACCGTTGTAACGAATCTTTTGGGACTAGTTTCGGAATGATCGGACGTTGTTTCGGGTTAGTTCTACGGCATCGAAGGTTTAGGGTCTCGGTTAATTACGTTTAGGTTTCGGGGAAAATTAGGAGAATCTTCGTGGATGTGTTAGTGACGAGTTTTGGTGACTTGTGACAGGATCGGGAATCCCCGAGGAGGTCGAGGAATGTACAGGACGTACGGGACGCGAGTGACGTACCCGGTACCTGTGAGTGGACTTCTTCCTTATAATTAAGCATGCATTACTGCTTTTAGATTATGATTATGATGCCATGATTTTGGGATTTCAAACGATAAGTGGTTTCCAATGATTATAAATGGATTTTGAGACATGGTTTGATGATTAAGGTTTTCGATTTTAGAATCGGATTTCGGGAAGCGAAATTTGGTTTTAAAGTTGAAAAGTGGATTTTCCGGATTTGGGTTCGGAATGACGGTTCTGGATGCCGGAAGGGCTTCGGATCAGTGATTTCGGATTCGGATTTGAATATGGATTTTGAAATGGTTTTCAAACGGTTTCGGATTGGATTTGCTGGATCTGATTATTGGGTTTAAAGACCCGGATTATGATTGACAGGGGACGGGCCCGGATTGGGTTTAAAGACCCGGATTGAGTTTAAAGACTCGGAGATTAAAGACTCGGATATTGATATTTCCCCCGTAGGCCTGTTGAGTTTAAAGACTCGGGAGTTTAAAGACTCGGATTATATTGAGGCCTGGATTGAGTTTAAAGACTCGGGAGTTTAAAGACTCGGACAGGTCCAGCAGGTTTGATCGGCTAATGTTTATGGTATTTCTGTTTTATAATACTGTTTTTATGATGATTACTACGTGGTTTATAACTGTTTTCAGATATTGGGTTATGCATGCATGTTTTCAAAACGGAGGGCCAAAACTCTGGTTTGATAAAATTGTTTTTGAAACTTTTATTCTTTTTGGTCCACTCACGCCTTTCTGTTTTTAATTGCCCTCCAGGTCGTGGAGCTAGCGTGGGGGTCAGCGTTGAGGCAGAGTCTGAGGCATAGTGTTACCCAGAGTGTTTTTTGTTTTTCGTTGCGTGTGTAATAACTCTGAGTAGGACTTCTGTCTTTTCGTTGTATACTATGCTCTGTATGACTATTACTTTGGTGGATTTAGATTATCCCTTATCTGGTAAAGGTTA
The DNA here is from genome assembly GCA_032719365.1 of Prinsepia uniflora. NCBI lineage: Eukaryota > Viridiplantae > Streptophyta > Magnoliopsida > Rosales > Rosaceae > Prinsepia > Prinsepia uniflora. Next base: position 35,461,677 of record CM064865.1, read on the forward strand.
ATTTGGGGTTTTGTGAGATTCTTTTGCGTCTTTGTGCTGGGTTGCCAGACGAGAGCAGGGTTCGCCTCGGATAATCGGGGTGGGTCCTGTCACACGCCCACACGTGCGTGCAATGACTGGGCACTGACGTAGTCTGACACGTGGCGACATGTGGCCTAATAGCTACTGACGTGGACGAATTATGGCTGACATGTGGCTGCTAGGTGGTATCCATATGGCCACCATGTAGCATCGATGTGGCTACCATGTCACAGCCACATCATCCTGCCGCATTAGCATCATCCTTTTCCTCGCGATGTATTGGACCTTGGGTTTGCAACCAGGTTTGGCCCGAAATCATGATTTGGTCCTTATTTTTTCCAATCTACATCCAAAACCACACTTCCAACCACAAAACGACTCTAAACTAACCCATAAATACGATTACCAATTCAGAAACACGATAACTCACCTTGAATCTATGGGATGAGGATTGAAAACTTAGGTTCCTGTTTGAGCTCCATTCTAGGTTCATCCCATGTCCCAAAACCTTTGATTTTTGGCCATGTTCGATCACAAGAACCCAAGGATGAAGATAGTAATCTGGGTTCGAAGTTCCAACAACCTGAAATCGAAAACTACCCTTAAGGAGTTCACGGGTTACTTGGGTTCCACAACAGTCCTCCTCTTCCTCAATCTTTCATTCAGTCTCTCAGTCAAAAGCCTTCCCTAATCTCTACCTTGCAGGTACAAAGATGAACAGAGGGTGGTGGTGATGGGTGTTTGTGTGTAGTATCGGGTGGGTTGTGTCACAAGCAAATGGGGAAAAGAAATGGAGAAAAGGACCAAGGGTTAAGTGTCAGTTATCCTACTAACTTGGGAAAGATATTTCGTCAAACAACCACTCTACTTCAGAAATGGAGATAAAGACCAAGGGTTGAGTGACTGATGCACTCCGAGATCCGTTCTTGACTTGTAAATCGACCACACAGACTCCAAATCAGACGCGCCTCCTACTTATGTAATTAAAATGTCGAGACCTATGTCATGCTCCTAGATAGCCATGCAAGTAATTCTCTAGGTCAAAAGTCAGAGTTTGTACGCTAATATATAGACAAGGGCAGAATTGTTGATTTACCTAAATTATCTGGGTAATTGCAATCTAACCCCCTTAAATAATTTCATCGACGAAATTCACACCTGTGGAAACTATGTGTCTCAGGCTCCTACATGGCCTCCTCCACGTCACGATCTCTACACAAAAAAAAATTACAAGGGGGAATAGTCACCCAACGTAGCACCTTGTTTGTCTGATCCTAAATCTGTACAGGTTACTCACCAAGCTAAAAATTTTCTTTGTATTCGACCAGTTGCTCCACTAATACGTGAGACTCATCACATAAGTACTTCTGGAGCATGAAAACCTAAAATAGCTCATGAACCCTAGAGAGCTTTGAAGACAAAGTCAACTTGTAGGCTATTGAGCCTATCCTCTCGTTAAACTCAAAAGGCCCAACTAACTGGGGATTCAACTTCCTACGTCTACCAAATAGTACAAAACGCTTCCAAGTGAAATAAAATCAAGAAAACTCAGCTCCCAATCCCAAATTCAAAGTCTCAAATCCGGCGGTCTTAAAAACCTTCCTGATGACTCTGAGATACCTTACCCATCCTCGAGTAATCTCCATCCTTTTCTTGTATGTCCAAAACCTCAGAGGTTCATAATCTCCACTCGCCTACCTCAGTCCAACAAAACAGATCATGCACTGCCACCTAAGAAAGTGCCTAAAATTAAATCATCCCGATACTAGACTGAAAATTGCCATAGTAGGCAGATCCTAACTATACCAGGTGCGAATCTCGATCGTTGCTAGAATGTAACACACACAATCCTCACAAATCCTCTAGAAACTAAATGGTCCTCGTCGGTTGTCCATCTAAGGACAAAATCTAAGCTGTAATTTAGACTCCTCAAAATCTCAATAGACTTCGCCAAAATCTCGAAGCACACTTCAGATTCCTATATGGTACTAGAGACTCTAGAGGACATAAACGAATGTTGTCAATACAACTGGTAAATCGATCCAATCTGAAGTCTTCTTGCACTAGCATGAAATATACTAATTTCATGAATCCATGCACAAAAGCCCCAACTTCATTAAGACCTCTCTAGGTCACAAGGAACTTACACACAAAGCCCAAGGTAAAATGATTCTGCTTCCAATCCAGGATATGAAATGACTATAAGGTTCCACGAGGTCTCGGTTAATCAACCCTACTCGCTGACATACCAAATATCCAAAGTCAAACTCGTCTAGCTTCTTTCCAAGTCAACCTACCAAAATGGTCTCTGAGAACACGATATCCCTAGGTCCCACTCGGAAGCATAGCACGAGCAAAACTATGCGCCACCTCAAAGATTCCCTTTTTCCTTCCCTGTAACATCTGATACACTCAACCGGCCCACGAAACCAAGGCTACAACCAATTTTGATCATAATGTCCTGCCTACCCTAACCTCTAACTCCAAACTCAAAGCACAACTTCAGATCCAGGAGTTAAGCCACAATAACCCAAATTGGAAAGAACGGGCCTCACAAAAAAAAACTAGCTAATAAACAGTGTGGCTATCTACTCCAACATGCGTTCTGAAGTCCCACTAGAACTAGTGCCGAAATAGTGTACAGATGGCCAATAGAACCATTGAAATTCCTACTCCATGCATCCGTAACCACAATAGCTTTCCTGTGGTACAATGCCATCCGAATGGAGCTCGAATGGGAACCTGATCAAACATTGGCAAAAATCGAAGGTTTTAGGACATGGGATGAACCCAGAATGGAGCTCGAACGGGAACCTGAGTTTTTTATCCTCCTCCTATAGATTCAAGGTGAGTTCTCGTGTTTTTTAATTGGTAATCGTGTTTTTGTGTTACCTTAGAGTCGTTTAGTGGTTGTGGGTATGATTTTGGACGTAGATTGGACAAAATGGAACCGAGTCGTGATTTTGAGTCGAAACCCGGCTGTAGAGCAACGGGTCCACTTGTCGCAAGGAAGGGGGATGATGCTTGCATTGCAGGATGACATGGCAATGATGTGGGGGTAACGTGGTGTCAACGTGGCCGTGAAGTGGGAGCAACGTGGCAGGCATATGGATGCCACGTGTCGTGACATGACCCTTTCTGAAATTTTTTTGTTAACTATGAAAGGTCATGGCCAACACTAAAAAGTTGACACTACCCTCAAAAGCACCACACAATATCGATAAAACAAACCAATTGTAAGACACGGGGTACATAACATAGCTATTTGCGTTACCATGATCAACTGAACAATGGCATGCAGAGCATAAGCATTATAATACAACTCAAACTATTAAAGCATGCTCTAAGAAGTCAATGAGTATGTAGTGAAGAGTTTATGCCTCCGAATCCCAACTTGTTCGTATCTCCGTGTCATGGTCTGGAGGGCAAGTAAAACCAATAAAAAGTGCATGTGAACAAAATAAGATTTTTAAAAATATAGCTTGAAAAACATAAACCATTTACCCTCCGTTTTCTAAAAACTATGCATGCATATAACAAACTAAAAAAATCGAGTCTCGAATAAAAACAAACCGTAAACCGTGGAATCCACAAAATCTCGAAATATGAGAAAATCTTCTCCATATTACTATATCTCTAGAGTCAATAATTTTATATGAAGAAACTACTAAACTCAATCACTTGCTGCCTTTACTCTTCAGTTTTCTGTTGAGGTCTAAAAGAGTCAACCATTGAAGTTGGAAACATGTTTAAAAGAGTCATACGATGCCATCTGATGGATTAGAATCGAGAAATCGTGTGAAATTGGACGGGTTTGAGAACGGGTAAAAAGTCTGGTCGAACAACCCGTTTTGCAGAAAACGGGTCAAAGAGACGATGAACAGTACCCTAGCGAGTAGGCTTCACGCGCAGCTGCTTGTGGTGGCGCGTGAATACTATTTTTGAGGTATGGTAAACATGACTTTTAATCTATTCGATGAAATGAACATTTTGGCGCAGGTTTCATGTCGATCAGACACCATTTCGATATAGTTTTGAGGGTCCGAAGTGTTGTGCTACATTTTTAATACGTATTCAAATCCTAGAAAATTAGGGGATTGTATTGTGAGGTTATTTGGAATGTTAGTGACCCTCGATAGTGGTTTTTGACAGGATTCATGATTCCTGGAACTACGAAGGAATGTACGGCTCAGAATCGAACCGCGTGGAAGGTATGCGAGTTGACATTTATTTTATAAACTGTTATGCATGCATAGTAAATGTTTTCCATGATATATTGCATAATTTCAGTTACAATAATTGGATTTATGATTTGATATGATGAATTGGTTATTTAATGGATTATTTAATTGATATTATGGGCACGTTTTACGAGAATAGTGACAATGATGTTTTGGGCTAGGCTTGGTTTTGAAAATGGTATTTTGACTTGGAATGTGAGTCAAGAATGATTTAATGGATTTGCTTAATGGTTCTCGGATGTGATCTTATGGATTTTCTTGGAAATGGTATTTTGGGTTATGATTGTACGGATTTGTGTGAAATGATGTTTTGGACTTGAGACCTTATTGGAAATGGTTTTGACTTGGTTTTAAGTCAAGGATTGTGTTGAAAGGTTTTGGGATGTAATCCCCGAATGGTTTACATTGTGATTGTGATGAGTTCCCAGACGGTCGAAGCTAGGGGGCTTCCCAGACGATTGGAGCTAAGGCTTATTGTTTCCCAAACAACTAGAGCTAGGGGTGATCGTTTCACAGGAAGCCGAAGCTAGGGATGTTCCCAGACGACTGATGCTCGAGGTATATTTGTGTTCCCAAGTAACCGAAGCTTGGGGTGTTCCTAGACAGCTGATGCTCGGGGTTATTAACTTATTGTTGGTTGCCTACGTGTAGGGCTGATGTGACATGTTTTGATTGTGCACTTTTGAATAGTACGAATATTGTGATCTTCTTACTGATGTCTATGCACTTGTAAGTAGTGTTGTTTGATCATTATGATTGATATTTGAGTACTGGAAACTAGTACTGTTGTTGACAATCATTGTGATTGGTTTGTTGTCGGTGGTCGTGTCCTGATGGTCGTCATGTGATTTGGCTTGAGAGCCGGTTGTCCATGTACTTTACTCTATGCATGCATGTTTTATAACTAGAGGTGAAAATGATTCGTTTTTGAAATATGTTTTCAAATGATGTAATTTTTGTCCACTCACACTATTGCTGTTTTTTATGACCCTCCAGGTCGTGGCACCAAGATGGGGGCTGATCGAGAGCGCGGAGGCATGCATGGGAATCAGTGCGAATATCCCTTGTTTAGCAAGTGCTGAGGGTGTTTTTGGAACTTCAGTTGACTTGTCAGACGGGACCTAAATTGGGCGCGCTTATCAAAGTCCTTTTGGGACGGGTCCTGTCACCAAAACCCATGTAAAATCACATAAATTTTACTCAAACGTTCATAAAGTAAAACATCTTATCAAACAAGGAAAACCATATAGAAATTGCACGCATAGGATTTAGGAAAACAAAAGTCCGCTCACAAGTATCTTACACGTTGTCGAACCGCATTGCGTGATTTCCTGTAAAATCCGAGAACGTCACCTCCTGTCAAAAATCACTTCTATGGGTTATTAACCATCCCAATTGACTCACATTTTAATCTCTTAATTTTCCGAGATTTTTAAATGAATTAAAACAAGCCTTAAACTTCCGGATAGTCAAAATTGCCTCGAGACGATACCCGATCGCCTCAAAAATTGTAGCGTTAGACTCGTATCATCAAGAACATGAACTTTTATGTTGAATACATTCTCAAAAAGTTTCCCATGTGCCTACACTAGCCACGCGAAGTCCCTGGGGTAGGCCTCACATGCACTATTCATCATCTTCAACCTCGGTCGACCCGTTTTGGTGGTTTTCGGGTCGCCCGACCTGTCGACCAGACCTGACGTTAAAACCTCATTTTCCAATCCTTTTCACTTCTGTTTTGTCCCATCTATTCTAAATCATGCCATAAAGAGATCCATAACTTCAAAACAATAGAACTTACCTCCAAACTATGATTAACAATCACGACTTCTCGGCTAGACATTGCAACACCTCCCCTGTCGCTCCCTGTGTCTGAACCTTCATCCTCTGTATCTCAAAATACTCTCAGGGACTCATCTAACATGTTTTCGTCTCTAGTTACAAACCAAAATATCTCCAGCTCACTGTTTTGATCCACGACCAAAACAACTCCCTATTTTCATCCCATGATTTCTTCCCTCTCCTTTGTTTCCTCTTCACCTTCCTCACTCATATTACTTCCCTAATTCTCTCCTTCATCCTTCACTTTCTCTAGTCTTCCCTTAGTTCTCTCTCTCCCTCACGGTTCTTATTCATTTTTTTTCTTCTTTTCCGTGCAAGTCCCCGAACCCATAAATCACATGAACATACACTTATATAGAATAGGGTAATCGTGAAAGGGTGAGGGAAGGAGGAATCTAGAAAAATCTGAACACTTGGCACCATCCAAAGATCTTCCAAGTGAAAAGGCCAAAATACCCTAGTTGCATAATTACCATTTTGTCCTTAGTCGATTTTTTAAATCTTTCACAAGTCCAATTTTTACATGCTACCTGCCTACGTACTCAAGAGTTGGAGACCATAAAAAACGGTCTTCTCGGAATCCCCAAAATATGTCATAATCAAAAAGTAAACATTTTAACTTCTACAAGGGTAAAATTGTCTTTTTACCCCAATTTTGCCAATTTTTCTTTCCTTAAAGGTCCAAATCGTTACAACCTACCCCTCTTAAAGAAACTTTGTCCTTTGAAATTTTTAGCCACTCGTTGGGGGGTAGACACACGATTTCCCACAGAGCAACTTGTGAAAAATAACTATGTTTCTTAAACACAAAGAAATATAGTTTTTCCCGGTGCACAAGTAATTCCAAAATTGTCATAAATAAGTAATTGCACTCGTCAAAACATAAAATCAAACATAATAGAAATTAAACCTTCGAATCAATATAAGAGCCACCATACTACATTCTTTCATCAAGGTTCGAAGATTGCTATCATAATTCAACTAACCCCGAGAATTATGTGAATCTGTACGCAACATCTAAGTCACGTCTAGGGATTGCACTCGCATCTTCCCGAAACGTACCAGTATCCACAATCATTTGACCAAATAATTATTTCAACCATCTATAGTATCCGCTAACATACACAAGGTTCACCCAAAGCATCTCAAAATATCACAAGTTTTTATGTATGACGGTCCAAGAACCGAACTCAACATCGCTTAGCCATGCCAACAATCACTCAGTACCTTTAGGTATATATGAAAGCCAATTACCTCTTTCACGCTTGGCCTCTACCGGTAAAAAAAAAACTTATCACTAATCTAAACTTATGCTATAATAAGAAACTACACAAAACATAAACTTGTACTTCAATCGTATTCACCAAAATCTCAACAATTTAATCATTACTCAAGATGAAAATCAACAACCACTATGTTTCAAATCTTGTAACCATAGACCATGGTACGTGGAACCACATCAACCATAACAATCCTCACAATATTTCATACCTCGAATACCGATAGCTCACATACTCATATTATATCTCAACATCACAAATTAAATCCATAATTCAAAACCTCGACCATTGGGCTCTACATTTCAAAATCCTTAGGTGTCAGGTTAACACAACTTACCCCGACACAATCATGAATGCTCAATTTCATGATGCGACATTATGTATCCTTCAAATTGAAGTAGAAGCCGGAGAACGGCAGGATTTTACAGTGAATGAGGATGGAGCCTTAACCACAAAAGGGAGATTATGTGTACCTGCAGATAAAGCATTGAAAAAGGAGATTCTGGCTGAAGCTCATAGTTCTGCATATGCTATGCATCCGGGAGGAACAAAAATGTACCGTACGCTCCGAGAACATTACTGGTGGCCTGGTATGAAACGAGAAATTGCTGAGTATGTGAGTAAATGTTTGATATGTCAGCAGGTAAAGGCGGAGTGACAGAGGCCTTACGGAGCACTGCAACCGCTTCCTATCCCCGAATGGAAATGGGATCATATAACCATGGATTTTGTGTTTAAACTTCCGAGGACGCCCAGAGGCCACGATGGCGTTTGGGTGATTGTGGACAGACTTACCAAGTCAGCACATTTCTTACCGGTGAAGGAAGACTTTCAGATGACTCAGTACGCTAACTTGTTCATTAGTGAGATTATCCGGTTGCATGGTACACCTGCCTCTATTGTCTCAGATCGAGATCCGCGATTTACATCGAGATTCTGGCAAAGTTTACAGGAAGCTTTTGGGACAAGATTGCATTTTAGTACGGCGTTCCACCCTCAGACGGACGGACAGTCGGAACGAACCATCCAGACCTTGGAAGATATGATGAGAGCATGTGTTTTGCAATTCCAGGGTACTTGGGAGTCACATTTGCCATTGATGGAATTTTCCTATAATAATAGTTACCAAGCAAGTATTGGAATGGCACCTTATGACGCCTTATATGGACGCCAGTGCAGAACCCCTTTGTGTTGGACAGAGGTCGGCGAAAGAAAATTGTCTAAGTCCGAATTGATTGATCTGACGACAGAGAAAGTTAAGCTCATTCGAGATAGACTCAAGGCAGCCCAGGACAGACAAAAGAGCTACGTGGATCGATGGATCAGGGATCTTGAATTTGCAGTGGGAGATTGGGTTTTCCTGAAGTTATCACCTTGGAAAGGCATAGTACGATTTGGCAGGTGCGGGAAATTAAGCCCTCGTTTCATCGGACTTTATGAGATTATCGAGCGGCTTGGCCGAGTTGCTTACCGATTAGCATTACCTTCAGAGCTTTCCAGAGTTCATAATGTCTTTCATGTGTCCATGTTACGAAAATATGTATATGATGAGTCCCATGTATTAGAAGAGCAACCTATTGAGCTCAGAGAAGACCTAAGCTTTGAGGAACAACCTGTGCAGATCTTGGATCGAAAGGATAAGGTACTCCGCCGAAAGATAATTCCTCTAGTAAAAGAGCTTTGGAGAAATCAGAATGTAGAAAAGGCTACTTGGGAACCCGAAGCTCAGATGCGGGAGCAGTACCCGTATTTATTTCCGTGAAATTTCAGGGACGAAATTCCCTAAGGGGGGGAGGTTGTAACGCCCGAAAAATCCAAAAATTGTAAAATATTAAAATTATGTGAAAATGACGTTTTTACCCTTGATGACATATGGCTAAAAGTTGACTTTTTGTTTAAAATAATTTTTACACATTTCTCGAGGACCGTTGTGTAGGTCTCGGAACGCTGAATCCGTAGACAGGCGGCACGTCGAAAACGGAGCTCGTATGAGGAAGTTATGGGTTTGAGAAGTTCAGGGGTAAAATGGTCATTTGTGACCACAAGGGTAAAATGGTAATTTTGGGGGTGGATTATACTTGGACGGTGGAAAGATAGGTATCACTTCACCTTAAGTGCTGATTCATTTAAGCAAGTGACTCATGTAATTCACCAAGTGACAAATGTCACTTCTTAAGGATGATTAGTGGCACTTGGTTAATTAATTGATTGAGATTAGCAGCTATAATGGGTATTGATGAACAGTGTTCGACTAAAACCTTCAAACACCAAAACAGAGAATACTCATACATCTTCCCTTCACCTTAATCTATTTCTAGTGGAACCAAGAGAGATTGAATGAGAATTAGGGACAAATTGAAGAGAAAAATCGAAAGAGAAGCAAAGGAAACCCAGAAAACCCGTACTGCATATACCCGAAAAAACTACCCAAAAACCTTGATTTCGATTTTAATTTTTGAGACAGTTTGGTGTGAAATTGAGGTGAGATTAAGCTTCCTGGGAGCTAAACAACTCGAACCCAATCAATTGGAACAAAAATCAGAGCTGAATTGGGGAAGAACAGACCCTGCAACTAGTTCGGAAAATCGAGCTTGAGTTGAGGTACTTAGAGGTAAAATTTCATGAAATTGGTCTCGATTTCGTGTTCATTATAATCCTATGATGCTTCTAGTATGAACAATTGAGAGAAACAGGCTGGTTTTGAGTGGAACCCGATTAGGGACCCGTCAGATATCTATGTTGAGTCGTGGACTTTGGGGCACGGTTTCACGAAATTAAGTTTACAGACCCTTAATCCATATTGAATTAATGCTAATGAGTGAAAGAAACGATAAAAAATGACTTTGAATTGGTGAAGAACTATTCGGGTCTGATCGCGGGTCGCTGACCCGTTTAACAGAGAAACGGGTAGAGAAGGGAATTGTAGCAATCACTGTTCACGGCGCGTGGCTTTCAAGCGCAGCCGCTTGCGGCGGCGCGTGAGGGCGCGTGGCTGGTAATCTGGGGAAAGGTCCAACAGCAATTTTGATACTCTCGATGATACGGACCTATTAGCGTTGGTTTCGGGTCAATCGGATATGAACTGAGTGTAGTTTGTATACCCGAGGTGTATAGGTTACGTTTAAAAATAATATTATTTTATTCCAACGATTAGGAATTTTTGTACAGGGGATTATATACCAAGTTAGTAATATTTTATGACTTGTTTGACAGGCCCGAATACTTCCAGGATATCGGAAGGAAGCGAACAACTCGAAACGGAACAATCTGGACGGTGTGTGAGTGGGCTTTTGTTTTCTACCCTAAATGCATGCATATATGTTTTAAATGCCTTATAATATGATTTGAAATGATTTGGTATGATTGATACTTCGATATGATGATTTCCGGATTTTTGGGAATATTATATTATTTTTTGGAATATTATATTATTTTATATGCTTTTGGGCACGATTTTCGAGAAAACTGTGAAACTGGTATTTCGAGCTAAGGCTTGGGGTTTGAACTTGATTTTGACTCGGATTATGAGTCTGGTATTGGATTGATGGATTTATTTCATAAATAAGATTGTGATTGCGCAGGTTTGCGTGGATTGGTTTATGGATTTGAGAAAAGTGTTTTTGGGCTTAAAGCACAGTTCAAAATGGTTTTGATATTACATGCAACTGTTTTCACTGGTTTTCATGATGATGATATATGAGGGCTTTCGGTGTGAATATGTTTCCCCCGAAATGGACCCTGGAGGTAACGCTCGCCTCCGGGATGGAAGTGTTTACCCTGGAGAGGTCACGTAGCACGGTCTGTTGTCGTGCAGCCAGATGGAGGCTCGACTAAGACCAGGTGTGCTGGATTTTATGGAGGTCAGTCAGTGATATGTTCATGACGACCTGGATTGCCGGCTGGTGATGTGTTCACAGCGGCGGATGCTCGGGATTTGAGCGGTCCTTGAGCTTATTGGTTGCACGCGTTGCAGGGATAACGTGACTCTATATTGGACCTGGATTCTGTGTTTTCATTGATATTGAGATTTATATTCATATCTTAATTATTTGATTTATGAGTTATGATATGCATGCATGTTTGTGAAAACTGGAGGGTAAGACTATATTTTGATAAATGTATTTCTAAAGGTTATTTTTGTCCACTCACACCTTTGATGTTTTATTTGCCCTCCAGGCCAGTGCACAGGTACTGAGGCTCATTTCGAGGCAGAGGAATAAACGGACCGTTGCATACTCAGACACTTTGAAGCGTAGGATTTTGTTCCCTACATGTAAATATTTCCTATGCTCTGTAAACCTGTTGACTAGGTCAACGGTCTCGGAATACTGAACTATCCCTTGTCTGACAATGTTATCGTTTTTGTGTGTTATATGTATATATTTGAAACCACTTTTGGTATTTTTGAGTTATTGTCAGACGGGAGCAGGATCTTTCACGGTTACCGAGGGATAATCGGGATGGGTCTTGTCACAATATTCACAGACAACCTCACAAATAGGCTGAATCAAATTCTCATCTCAGCTTTTAAATTACTCCTGAAATCAAAACATTACCAAACTTGAGTTCATTATGAACACCCATTCATACTATAAAGTTATATCTAACAAGTTCACTTCCCACCTTCCCGTCAAAGTTCTCAATTCCTTGGTCTTGTCTCCTCTCTAAGCTCTAGATCAATATCCACAACAACACTACCATCATTTTCTTCCAACAATCCTATAGGGTCCTATACTAAGATGGATTCCAATTTCCTAAAAATTGGGCAGTCTTATTAGATTGATCATATACTTTCTTAAATTCCAACTAAACATATTCAATGTTACAACTTAATATAGTTGACTTATTGATCAATCCTCAATATGCGCACATCTGTCATCAATATAAACTCGGGATCCCCACATCCGAGAAAATCTCCGGAATCAATGACATCTGGGCGATGTCATCATCTAACACTCCCAAGACTGAGTTTTCCTGGGAGCTACCCATTTCCAAGCAGCTTAATCGTGACCTCTCTGGATTCACCAGACATCCGGAGGAAAACAACAGCACAAGAGGATGGTTCTTGTGGGAAAAAATCATCAAATCCAATAATCTCATTTGTATGAACATTTATGTCTCAAATCGAGCCAAAACATTTCAACATGGTATGAGTTTAAACATGGCTTTTCTAGAAATAGTTTCCACAAAATCATCGTGAAATAGTGTCTAGAAATGACTTCCTAAATCCAGAATTCTGCAAATTATATTAAATCATTACTCAATTCATGAGATTAAGATCTGGACACAAATATCAACAATAAAAAACATACTAAATCCTCAATTCTTACTATCCTTTCTATGGGTATTTAGAAGCTGAAGTGCTAGTTTCCCCACTCGAGGTATTATCCGTTCCACACACTTTTTTAGAACACCAACTAACTTACATCTCATAAATCCAGATTTCGAATAAGATATCAATATCACCAATCCAATATCCCATTCCTAGATCAGTAATAAGAAAATCTGTTTTACATGGCACAAACATAGTTATACATTGAAACAACAAAAATCAATCTCTATGTTGCCCAGGTCAAGGATCATGAGGTTATAGCAACCATCACACATTTGTAGATATAGGCCCCAAACACGAGAAATCCATCCTATGACCCGTTATCCAACTTGTGAATCTACCGACTTTGGATTCACTTCCAAAACGATTATATATGTTCAAGATTTTTCTTTCTCCTTATTTCTAGTTCCACATCAACATACATTATGTTATAATCAGGCGGCCTTTCTGCATTCTTCTACCAATCCCAAGGAATTACATGCCCAAATTAAAGGAACATGAATCACACCTATGTATATACATATACCACAGATCCCTTTATTAGGGTAATGATCATTATCACAATCAAATCAAGGGTAATCGAAATACCCTTACTAGTCCCCTAAGCATTGCAAGATTAAAGGAACATGAATCACACCTATATATATATATACATATACCACATATCACTATATTATGGTAATGATCCTTATCACAATCAAATCATAATCGAAATACACTTACTAATCCCCTAATCAATGCAAGGACATGAGTTAATTAAGACAACATCATCATATTAAAGTCCTATCCAAGGAAAATCTTACCCTTCTTAATCCAAATTACGAATCACAAATCGATCAACAAAAATCGACTTACTTACTTATCGTAAAGACATATCACCTATCCAACGCAAGAAGGTGTTTCTTCTATACTGCTCTTTGTTTCCAAACTCCACAAAATCATGAAACCTTATGCACTTAGTTACAATAAATCCGCCTTCCAGCATTTTGCAAATCTCATTCAGACAACACAATCCGCCTCCAAACCATAACTGGATATCTGAATTCCTATTAAAGTCCCAACTGTTTTTCCCGATCAACGAAGTTCTGTTACCTATAATTATTAACCAAAACATTACCATACATGTTAGATTTGACAAGGGACCTTCCATCACATTTGTCCCCAAACACTTATTCCAACCGGGGAAACATAGTCACTCTTATCATCAGAGTCCAACATATCGACAATTACATTGACTTCCACTAGTGAGTTCACTTATCATCTGAAATCATACATCTATTTCCCTTTATTAGTACGTGATAAGCACTATTTACGCCACTAATCCAATCCCACAACACGAATAATAAGGAAACATATTGTCATACCACACATATAACACCTCAACTAACCTAAGTGAGTCGTATTCATATCACGTATCTCATAAAACCAATTCAAATCCATTCTAAAAACTACCTCGGGGATCCTACTCTAGTTCCACTACCAGGCGGCTCATGAGGCTCACATCTCAGAGGCATGAAAATTTCAAGCACATAACGAAACCCAAGATATGATACCAGGTTGACAGAACCCAACCCGGAAAACCCCATGTATAACATAACCGGGTCCTGCTCCCGTCTGACAGGTGACCTAAAATACCAAAAGTACCCTCGAAATCTTGTCAGACAACATATATTTGTATACTTGTGAGCTCATGCCTCCGCTCCGTAAGCAGCCTCGATTCCCGTGCAACAACCCTGTATGGTTTCAAAACCAACAAAAATGTGTGAGTGGACGAAAATAAAAGTTTTAAAAACGTAGTTCAAAACATACTAATTTCCCACTGTTTTATAAAACTATGCATGCCTCAAGTTTACCAATAAACAACAATTTTGAAATACGTGAAGTACTAAGAAAGTCTAGTAAATTCAGAAACATGTCTAATATAAACTCATATCAAATACCAACGTATATAAGATCAGGCCAAAGTACAGACTCAACAAACATAGAGAACAAGCCATATCAAGATACTAACACAAACAAGATCATACCAATGCATAAGCATACCAGTCACACATAACCAACCATACTGAATTCATCAACATGCCAAATCAACCAATCATGTCAACTAACCCATCCTCGATGTCTGCAAGTTGAATCATCATATCAAGTATGCACTACCGGTAGACCAATATCACTTGGGAAAACAAAGCTCCGCTTTGGAAGTCCGAGTGCCCAAAAAAACAAAACCCAATTCTGGACGTCCAGGTATCACCCAAGAAAATAGAGCCCAGCTCTGGACGTTTGGGTGTGGACCGATCCTAGGAAAATAGAATCCGGTTCTGGACGTCTAGGTTCTCGTCCAAGTCTCAGGGAAATAGAATTTGGCTCTAGACGTCTGTGACACAACCAATCCAAAACTCGAAGAGGGTCGTTCCATCACATCACTAATCACACCAATCCAGTAACCATATTTGATCACACGACATGTACCCGAAAATCACACAATCAAACATAATGCTTGTCTCAAGATCGAGAGCCCCCTACTCGATGTCTGAGACTACTAACCCACAGGCACCATCATATATATACTCAGCAGTCACCATCATATATATACTCAACAGTCACATAAATATATCATATAGCCAATCCATATCCAGAACCAAGTTCAGAAACCAAAACCAAACTCAAAACCTAGGCGTAAGCCCCATTCACAAGTACGTTAAAGAACCTCGTAAAACGAGCATTTAAAATAAATAATAAAATATGAATAATGTAACGGCTCGGAAATTCGAAAAAGGAAAATTTGGAAATTTTGACGGAAAATGACGATTTTGCCTCTAGTTAGAAGGGCCGAAAGTTGACTTTTTGATCGGGACCTTGTTTGGACTTTTCGGAAGTACCATTGGAAAGGCCTCGGGACGCTGAATCCGTAGATAGGTGGCATGCGTCAAACGAAGCTCGGATGAAAAAGTTATGGATGTGGGAAGTGTGAGGGAAAATGGTAAATTGCGACATGAAGGGTAAAACAGTAATTTGGGCAGTCAAAGTCTTTAACCATGCAATTAACTGATAGAATATAGTTTAATTGGCTGAATCAGCCTACTAAATGACTCAGGGGCTGCTATAAGTGACATGTGTCACTTGGTAATGAGCATTAGTGGCACTTTGTATAATTAATGAGATTAATCAGCTGTTGCACATGATCAATCAAAATCGACCAAGACAAAAACAGAGAACACTAAACCTCCTCAAAACCTTGATTGATCCATCATCCCAGAGAGTAGAGCAATTGAATAGAGAACAAAAAGGGAGGAATTAAGTGAACAACTGAGTGAGAATTGAGAGGAATTGGACCGAGAATCATCTGAGAACAAAACGAGAAAAATCACCAAAAAACATAAAAATCGAATTTGATTTCTTGGACGAATTCGATTCAATTGAGGTGATATTGAGCTTTCTGGGAACTAGACGACTCGAACCACATCGATTGGGAAGCCAATTGATGGTGAATTGGTGACGAGCCGACCCTGCGACTTCTTTGAAATTTGGAGCTTGAGTTCGATTACTTGGAGGTAAGGAACTCTGAAATTGATTTCACATTTGTATTTAGAATGGACCTAGGATGCTTCTGGTGTAATTAATTGAAGGAAACGGGTCGGTTTTTGGGTAGAACCCGAGTTAGGATCCGTCGGGTGTTCATCTAGAGTCGAGGAGTTTTAGGACTTGTTTGATCAAATTGAAGTCACAGATCCTTAATCTATATAGAATTGATGATAACGAGTGAAAGAACGAGAGGAATTGGGTTCAAATTGATGGAAAACGCACCGGGTCTAATCGCGGGTTGTAGACTCGTTTACCAGAGAAACGGGCGAGAGGGATGCACTGTTCACGGCGCGTGATGGCGAGTGGCCGGGAATCTGACCTTGGGTCCAACATACTTTTTGATGCTTTCTATGATACAAACATTTTAAAATTAGTTTCGAGTCGATCGGACACCGTCTCGATAATGTTTCTAGGGTCCGACGGTTTATGTTATATTTTAAAATAATATTTAAATCCCAGAAAATTATGGGGAATTGATATGATGTAAATTGAGTTGTTAGTAACCATGAATAATGATTTTGGACAGGATTCGAGATTCTTGGTAAGTGTCGGAAATTAGGGAAACGCGTGCAGCTCTGGAAGCGAGCGGTTTGGACGGTGTGTGAGTGGACGTTTGTTTTATAAATTGATATGCATGCATAGTTAAATGTTTTGCATGATTGATTGCATGATTTGACTTGCCATTATGTCGTGATTTGTTTGGTGATTATTTATGATTTAATGATTATTTTAATCGGTATTTCGGGCACGTTTTACGAGAAATACGTAAATGATATTCTGGGCTAGGCCCGGAGTAAAAAAGGTTTCCAAAAGAGTATTTTGACTTAATTGGTGAGTCAAGGATGACTTCTGGATTATTACAATGTTTTCGATATGATTTTACGGATTTACGTATAAATGATATTTGGGCTTGAGTCCCGGTTGGTAATGCTTTTAACTTGGTTTGAAGTCTATGTCATGATGTGTAACGACCCGTCCCAAATATCGGGATTTAATAATATTTAATTGTGATTTACTAATCTGGGATTAGTTGGGCGATTTCGGACGAATTGTGCAAAATGACCGTTTTGCCCCTGGGCGTGGGCAAAACGTTGACTTTTAATTCGGATGGTCAAATGGACTTTGACCGATGACCGTGACGTAGTTCGGGACGTCACGAGTTCATAGACAGGTGGCACGTTCGATTCTGACGTTCGTGGTGAAAGTTATGATGTACGGAAGTTCATGGGCGTTTTCCTAATTTAAACGTAATATGGGGGAAATGTTGACTTTTTGATCGGGAGGTCCGATGGCCGAGGACCGAGGACCGTTAGGAAGGTCTCGATGCCCTGAGTTCGTAGACAGGCGGCACGCATCAATCGGAGTCTGTATGATCGAGTTACGGTTCTGGATGCGTGAGGGGCATTTTGGTAATTTACTGTGCAAGGGCAGAATTGTAATTTCCACAAGGGTACTGTTTGATCGAAACAGCCGAGAAAATTGGAGGCTTTGTGCGATCGATCCCATGGGTTGTTTATCAATTAATGGACTGTTATTGGGGCAGCTTTGGATTGTGGTTGCACATGTGAGGAGCTGGCAACTGATTGCACTCACATGGACACTGATTTTTAATGGTTTCGGGTCTGTGCAGGGAAGCTTTGCACAGTGGGCCTGCGTGGTGCTTTGAGGCACTTTTAACGACTCAATTGGATTAAAAACATTGTGAGTGAATTGTGAGGATCATTCTGAGCTTGTGCGGCTGTCGAATTGGAGAGAAAAACCGTGAGAAACCATTTCGGGTTCTTGGAGGGAAATTTCAGAATTTGATTTCTGAGCCTTGTTGGACCAAACCATGGTCGGGTTTAGCTTTCTGGGAGTGTCTGGAGCTCAGCCGTATCAATTTCGAATGGAACCAGCCACGGCTAAGCTGGGACGGTGGTCACTGTTTTCAGAGGAAATACAGTGTTGTGGACGACGACTTCCAGGTGAGCTCTTCTTCAATTGGTTGTGGTTTTGGGTTCGTATTAATCCTAGTATACTTCCTGTGAAGTTAATTTGGGAATGGACTTGAGTTGGGTGTATTACTAAGGATGACCCGTTTTGCTGTTCGGGCTTGGATTGGTTGATTTGATCCCTGTCGTTGTTGATTATTGACACAGAACTGAAATTTATTGGATATTGATTGTTTTAGGATCAAGAACGGATGGAATCAAGGTTGAATTGATGGTTATCTGGCCGGGTCAGATCGCGGGTAATCAGACCCGTTTACCAGTCATTTGGGTGAAGATGGTGACTGTAGCAGTCACTGTAGCAGGCGCGTGGCTTTCACGCGCAGCCACTCACGGCGGCGCGTGACGGCACGTGGGCACGAATCTCGAGGTGAGGTCAACATGACTTTTGTCCTATACAATGTAACGAACATTTTGGGATTGGTTTCGTGTCGATCGGACACCGTCTCGATATTGTTCGGGATGTCCGAAGGTTTTAAATCCAGTTTAAAAATACGTAAAAATTCGGGAAAATTACGGGACTTGAATAGGATGTTAATGATGAGGTTAGTGATCCTCTAATGTGATTTGAACAGGATTGGGAGTCCCGGTGATTGTGGTGTGGCCCGGGAAGGCCTATGGCACGCGTATCGAGGCGCTCGGTTAAACGGTCTGTGAGTGGACATTGGTTTTATAAATTCGATGCATGCATAACTGTTTCATGATTGTTATAATTGTGATTATATGATTTATTTTGGATATCAGTGAATTTATATGTTTTCACGCATTTCGAGGCGATTTACGTGTTTGCACGTGAATCGAGGTTTTCTGGATTTGCACTGATTTCCATAAATATGGATGGATATGATTTCATGAAACGGTTACGGATTTGTTAAAATGAATCGGGCCAGGGGCCCAGTTGACTTATGAAATCGGGCCAGGGGCCCAGTTGATTTATATATGTGATTTCGGGTCGGGGACCCTAAAATGGAGTTGAATAAACTATTTCGGATTTGATTCAACTATTTGGACCTATGACGGTTTTATGGAAATTCGGGGCAGGACCCTTGCGATATTTTGGAAATGAATAATAAAATGTGTTCCATAAAACCATCTCGATATGAGGATATTTATATCCTGGTCTCCTTCAAGTGTCGGGGACACTGGAGAAGTCACGGTGCATTGCCTGCGAGGGCTCATTGTACAGAGCTACCGGACCGTATAGTGATCCAGGAGCAGGATTGCTGGACGTCATGGACGTCAGACATCGGGGATGTCAGAGATATGGACCCGGTGAGACCCCGGGCAGCATGCGTTGCTTAATACCGTGAGATATGACGTCTGGAACGTCAAGCGTCTAGGACGCTAGGCATCGGGGATGCCGGAGATGGAAAAATAATAAATGAATATTACTGGATTGATGAATAACTCTTGGATTGACTTTTGGAATTTGAAACTATGCTTTGGTTTCCGGGCTAAGGCCCTAATGGTTATTTCTAAATAAATATGGGATTATTGGTTTTTGGTGCATGGATATGATTTTACTGAGGGGCATAAATGTCTTATAAATGTTTTTAACAGACTTGTTTATTTTCGTCCACTCACAGCTTTTGTTTTTAATACCCTTCAGGTTGATTCCGGATACGACTGCAGCAGAGACTTGAGCATCGCACACCTCCTCCATCGATCCTTACGCACTCTGGAAGCCCGTTTGGGCAATGGCAATCGGTTATCCCTTGTCTGACGCCTCTTGTCAGACGGGAGCACGTCACATTCCATGGTAATCCCGGGGGGATTGGGATGGGTCGTGTCATGATGGATATATGTTTGTGGTATGGATTGTGGTTGTGATAGTGGATGCCCAGACGGTCGGAGCTAGGGGATCACCTAGTCGACCGGAGCTTGGGGATATGATGGTATGATTGTGAGTTGTTATGGTAAGCCAACTTCTCGGATGCGACTGAGCCTAGATGTACCACTCGGATGTGTCTGAGCCTGGGGATGTGTTCGTTCAGATGTGACTAAGCCCGAGGGTGGAGCCCAGAGGTGTCTGATCCCGAGAATGTGGCTGGATGTTGGCCTACGCGTAGTGCGAATGTGATTATGTGATCGTTTATGCACTTATGAATAGTGCGGATTGATTGCTTGATTGTGCACATGTGAATGGTGCTATTTGATGTGGATTATGATTACGTACTGGTGTCGAGTACGGGTTCTGGTCTGTGTGGCCAGATGCTTATATTTTCATATGTTTGGCCTGAGAGACGGGATTTGACTTGTTATGTGATTTGGCTGGAAAGCCGGTGCTTGTGATTCATATGTTTTTCCCTATGCATGCATGGTTTGTTAAACTGGATGGTAACTCATGTGTTTCAAACGTATTTTAAATGATATTATTTTCGTCCACTCACACCTTTTCTGTTTTAATGACCCTCCAGGCCGTGGTACGACGTTCGGGGCTGATTGAGAGGCGGAGGCATGAGCAGGAATCAATGCAGTTATCCGTCGTCTGATAGGTGCTGAAGGGTACTTTCGGGACTTCAGTTGACTTGTCAGACGGGAGCAGGACCGGGCACGGTTATCAAAGTCCAGTTGAGACAGGTCCTGTCAAATTGGTATCAGAGCATTTGGTTACTGATTTCTGTTGTGACAACATGCCTCTGAGACGTACGCCCCGTGCACGGCGTGACAATGAGAGAGACTAGGATAGGGTTAGAGAAAGCTCAGATATTGAGAGAGCTCAACGGTTGGGAGCCACTGTGTTTCATGGTGATTCGGGCCCGGATGGCGCCGATGATTGGATCACTCGTTTGGAAAGACTTTTTGAAGTCATGAGGTATCCCCCGAAGGACATGGTGTTATTATCCACTTTTCTTTTGGATGGCTATGCGTACAAGTGGTGGCATGGTTTACAGTTGACTGGATGGGATGCCCGTACGTTAGTATGGGAAACATTCCGCGAGCGATTTTTGGATCAGTTTTACCCCCGCTCCTTTCGGAATGCCAAAGAGGTTGAATTCCTCCAATTGAAGCAGGGAAATCTGTCAGTGGTCGACTATGAACAGAAATTCTTGCACTTATCTAGTTTTTCTCCTCTGTATGTGGCAAATGAGGAGGATAAGTGTCGAAGATTTGAGCAAGGATTGAGGAATGCAATACGAGGCGCTGTGACCGTAGGCTCGTATTCTACCCTGCAAGAATTATCAGATGCTGCTATCCGAGTGGAGGCTAGTTTACCTGTGCAAGAACAATCTTTGAGTTTTGGACGACGCCGAGACCATCAGGATACTGAACCAATAAGTCGGGAAATATCAAAGAGAGTTAGTCTTCACTCCTTTGTATCCCAACCCCAGACAGTGGTTCAGTCGAGTGGGGCTGAGAACCTGTCGATGGGTAAATGGCGTGGTGGAGAAAATCGCCTTAGTACTGCCCTCTGTCACTGTTGTAGGGAATTTGGGAATTTTCGAAGGAACTGCCCCTATCGACTTAAAAGTAGTTGAAAATAAATGTAATGTTACATGATTTCGCGATACCTTGTAAATATTTTGTGTTATACACTCGTGTTGTAATATTGTATTATGTGTTTTGATTGTGTCAGACTTGTATTTGCTCCGGATGGTTGATTACGATGAAGATATGGTATATGGATGGGCATGTTGAACCCAGGATAAACTTGACCCAAGGATAAGGGGGTCGGATGAGTGACTTTGGACTTGGATTTCGAATGGGACTCCGAGGGAGTTCGGAAATGGTTTCGTGTGTGTTGAGAAATCCTGAATAGGATGTGGTTCGCCTAGGAATGTTTGCTAGGTGACCGGATATGCCCATGGTGGCATTGATGTTAGCAAATGTTGATTTAGAACTCGAGAGGAATCGAGACCTTGTACTTGGACTCAAAAAGGGAATGAGTTCCCGATTTCTTGAGCCAGACTCGGACATTGCGCGAGACTTCGTATGTCTCCATAAGTTTGATTTGAACGGACATTCGATTCGGTTGAACTAGAAAGGTATGCGATTGATTATGTTTCTGGTTCACATACACATGCGCTAAATTATGGATATGACTATCATGGTGCTCCTGATTGGAATTTCGAGGATGAAATTCCTTAAGGGGGGAAGGTTGTAACGACCCGGAAATTCGGAAAAGGAAAATTTGGAAATTTTGACAGAAGATGACGATTTTTCCCCTAGTTATAAGGGCCGAAATTTGACTTTTTCATAGGGACCTTGTTTGGACTTTTCGGAAGTACCATTGGAAAGGTCTCGGGACGCTGAATCCGTAGACAGGCGGCATGCGTCAAACAGAGCTCGGATGAAAATGTTATGGATGTGGGAAGTGTAGAGGCAAAATGGTAAATTGCGACATGAAGGGTAAAACAGTAATTTGGGCAGTCAAAGTCTTTAACGGTGCAATTAACTGATAGAATATAGTTTAATTGGCTGAATCAGCCAACTAAATGACTCAGGGACTGCTATAAGTGACATGTGTCACTTGGTAATGAGCATTAGTGGCACTTTGTATAATTAATGAGATTAATCAGCTATTGCACATGATCAATCAAAATCGACCAAGACAAAAACAGAGAACACTAAACTTCCTCAAAACCTTGATTGATCCATCATTCCGGAGAGTGGAGCAATTGAATAGAGAACAAAAAGGGAGGAATTAAGTGAACAACTGAGTGAGAATTGAGAGGAATGGGACCGAGAATCATCTGAGAACAAAACTCGAAAAATCACCAAAAAACATAAAAATCGAATTTGATTTCTTAGACGAATTCGATTGCAATTGAGGTGATATTGAGCTTTCTGGGAACTAGACGACTCGAACCACATCGATTGGGAAGCCAATTGATGGTGAATTGGTGACGAACAGACCCTACGACTTCTTTGAAATTTGGAGCTTGAGTTCGATTACTTGGAGCTAAGGAACTCTGAAATTGATTTCACATTTGTATTTAGAATGGACCTAGGATGCTTCTGGTGTAATTAATTGAAGGAAACAGGTCCGTTTTTGGGTAGAACCCAAGTTAGGATCCGTCGGGTGTTCATCTTGAGTCGAGGAGCTTTAGGACTTGTTTGATCAAATTGAAGTCACAGATCCTTAATCTATATAGAATTGATGCTAACGAGTGAAAGAGCGAGAGGAATTGGGTTCAAATTGATGGAAAACGTACCAGGTCTGATCGCTGGTTGTAGACCCGTTTACCAGAGAAACGGGCGAGAGAGATGCAATGTTCACGGCGCGTGCCTGTCACGCGCAGCCGCTTGCGGCGGTGCATGAGGGCGCGTGGCCGGGAATCTGACCTTGCGTCCAACATACTTTTTGATGTTTTCGATGATACAGACATTTTAAAATTAGTTTCGAGTCGATCGGACACCGTCTCGATAATGTTTCGAGGGTCCGACGGTTTATGTAATATTTTAAAATAATATTTAAATCCCAAAAAATTATGGGGAATTGATATGATGTAAATTGAGTTGTTAGTAACCCTGAATAATGATTTTGGACAGGATTCGAGATTCCTGGCAAGTGTCGGAAATTACAGAAACGCGTGTAGCTCGGGAAGCGAGCGGTTTGGACGGTGTGTGAGTGGACGTTTGTTTTATAAATTGATATGCATGCATAGTTAAATGTTTTACATGATTGATTGCATGATTTGACTTGCCATGATGTCATGATTTGTTTGGATGATTATTTATGATTTAATGATTATTTTAATCGATATTTTGGGCACATTTTACGAGAAATACGTAAATGATATTTTGGGCTAGGCCCGGAGTAAAAAAGGTTTCCAAATGATTATTTTGACTTAATTGGTGAGTCAAGGATGATTTCTGGATTTTTACAATGTTTTCGATATGATTTTACGGATTTACGTATAAATGATATTTCGGCTTGAGTCCCGGTTGGTAATGCTTTTGACTTGGTTTGAAGTCTATGACATGATGTATAGATGTTTGTGGTATGGATTGTGGTTGTGATAGTGGATGCCCAGACGGTCGGAGCTAGGGGATCACCTAGTCTACCGGAGCTTGGGGATATGATGGTATGATTGTGAGTTGTTATGGTAAGCCAACTTCTCGGATGCGACTGAGCCTGGATGTACCACTCGGATGTGTCTGAGCCTGGGGATGTGTTCGCCCAGATGTGACTGAGCCCGAGGGTTGAGCCCAGAGGTGTCTGATCCCAAGAATGTGGCTGGATGTTGGCCTACGCGTAGTGCGAATGTGATTATGTGATCGTTTATGCACTTGTGAATAGTGCGGATTGATTGATGGATTGATTGCTTGATTGTGCATGTGTGAATGGTGCTATTTGATGTGGATTATGATTACGTACTGGTGTCGAGTACGGGTTCTGGTCTGTGTGGCCAGATGCTTATATTTTCATATGTTTGGCCTGAGAGCCGGGATTTGACTTGTTATGTGATTTGGCTGGAAAGCCGGTGCTTGCGATTCATATGTTTTTCCCTATGCATGCATAGTTTGTTAAATTGGAGGGTAACTGATGTGTTTCAAACGTATTTTAAACGATATTATTTTTGTCTACTCACACCTTTTCTCTTTTAATGACCCTCCAGGCCGTGGCACGAAGTTCGGGGCTGATTGAGAGGCGGAGGCATGAGTAGGAATCAATGCAGTTATCCCTTGTCTGATAGGTGCTGAAGGGTACTTTCGGGACTTTAGTTGACTTGTCGAACGGGAGCAGGACCGGGCTCGGTTATCAAAGTCCAGTTGGGATAGGTTCTGTCAAATAAATTCCAATTAATCCAATACCACCAAAAGCACATGAGAAGGTCATTTCGGGTATAAAACCAATTCTCACAATTCAATATCTAGCCAAAACACAGTATAGTAAATTTCTTGTAAAGCATACAAAGTTGCAATTACTGTAAAATCACCAAAAACCATGTTAAATCACATAAATTATACTTAAAAGTTCATCAAGTAAAACACCTTATAAACCATGGAAACCTTCTAGAAATTGCATGCATAGGATTTAGGAAAACAAAAGTCCGCTCACACGTACCGTACATGTCGTCGAACCGTACTACATGTTTTCCCTTAATATTCGAGAACGTCGCCTTCTGCCAAAAATCACTTGTAAGGGCTAATAACCATCCCAATTGACTCACATTTTAATCTCATAAATTTTCGTGAGTTTTAAAGGAATTAAAACGGACCTTAAACTTTCGGACAATCAAAACTACCCCCGAGACGATACACGATCGCCTCAAAAATTGTACCCTTATGCTTGTATCGTCGAGAAGAATAACTTTTGTGATGAACACATTCTTAAACAGTGTCCTATGCGCCTACATGCTCCACACGAAGTCCTTGTGCGCAGGCCTCACGTGCAAGGACACTATTCATCACCTTCAGCCATAGTTGACCCGTTTTGCTGGTTTTCAGGTCGCCTGACCCGGCGATTCGACGCAGCGTTAAAACCTTCATTTTCCCTCCTTTTTCACTTCTGTTTCGTCCCATCTAGTCTAAATCATGCCAGAAAGAGATCCATAACTTTAAAACATTAAAACTTACCTCGAAACTATGATGAATAATCACGACTTCTTGATCAGACTTTACTGCACCACCCTGTTGCTCCCTATGTTTAAACCTTCATCCTATTTGTCTCAAAATACTCCAAGGGACTCACTTAACATGTTTTCGTCCCTGGTTACAAGCCCGAATATCTCCTGCTCACTGTTTTGATCCACTGCCAAAAATGCTCCATGTTTTCGTCCCACAATTTCGTTCCTCTCCTCTGTTTCCTCTTCACCTTCCTCACTCATATTACTTACCTACTTCTCTCATTTGTCCCTCACTCTCTCTGGTCTTCTCCTGGTCCTCTCTCTTCCTCACGTTTTTTTTCTTTTTTTTCGGTGCAAGGGTGAGGGAGGGAGGAATCGAGAAACATCTGAACGTTTGGCACCATCCAAAGATCTTCCAAGTGAAAAAACCAAAATGTCCTTGGTGCATAGTTACCATTTTGCCCTTAGTTGATACTTAACCTGTTTTAAATCCTTCACAAGTCCAATTTTGACATACTAGCTATCTATGGACTTAGGAGTTTGAGACCATGATAACGGTCTTATCGAAATTCCCAAAAAGTTGTGTTAATAAAAAATTCAACATTTTGACTTTTATAAGGGAAAAATCATTTTTTTACCCAATTTTCCCAATTTTGGTTTTCTCAAAGGTCTGGGTCATTTCAAGCGTCAATTAAATTTTTTCTTGAAAATCAAAATTAGATAAAGGGAAAATTTAAACGATAAATATAAAAAATAAAATGGTTTGTAATTCCGATTGTTGTCACGCAACTTGTATCCCTTTTGTTGATCCTTACTTATTGAAGTACCATGAACTCTTAAGTAAAATTGATGAAATTAAATTGACCATTTTTAGTGCATTGCATTAAAATTCAACGTTTAGGAAGAGCCAAGTCAATTATAGGGTGACAAGTGAAGATTGTTTGATGGACATGGTGGTTGAATAGGAATTTAAAAGTACTTTTATTTTCAGTTTTTCATATCATTTAATATTTTATTTTTATTTAATATATTTAAAAAATGTATTTTTTTATTTAAAATATAAATTTAACCATATATTCTTTAAATGATGGATAAAATGGTTAAAATTTGCTAAGAAGGACCAACTTGTGACATTCGATAGAGTTCAAGGGCTAAATAGTATAATAATTTGCCACTTATACTCTATTGGTATTTCTCTTTACAAATTATGTAGAATGTCTCAAGTTCGAATTTTATTAAAAAATAAAGTTAACATCCATATGTTTGGAGGTCTTTCACACATCTAAAACAATCTTAATATTTATGCTCCAAATTATGTAGAATGTCTCAAGTTTGAATTTTATTAAAAAATAAAGTCAATATCCATATGTTTGGAGGTCTCTCACACATCTAAAACAATCTTTACATTTATGCTGTATCATTGTGGAGTTTCTGTAACGACCCGTCCCGAATATCGGGATTTAATAATATTTAATTGTGAATTACTAATCTGGGATTAGTTGGGCGATTTCGGACGAATTGTGCAAAATGACCGTTTTGCCCCTAGGCGTGGGCAAAACGTTGACTTTTAATTCGGACGGTCAAATGGACTTTGACCGATGACCGTGACGTAGTTCGGGACGTCACGAGTTCATAGACAGGTGGCACGTTCGATTCCGACGTTCGTGGTGAAAGTTATGATGTACGGAAGTGTAAGGGCATTTTCGTAATTTGAACGTAATAAGGGGGAAATGTTGACTTTTCGATCGGGAGGTCCGATGGCCGAGGACCGAGGACCGTTAGGAAGGTCTCGATGCCCTGAGTTCGTAGACAGGCGGCACGCATCAATCGGAGTCCGTATGACCGAGTTACGGGTCAGGATGCGTGAGGGGCATTTTGGTAATTTTCTGCACAAGGGCAGAATTGTAATTTCACACGGGGGGTACTGTTTCATTGAACAGCCGTGAAGGTGGATGCTTTGTGCGATCGATCCCGTGATTGTTTATCAATTTAATTGAGTTAATTGGGTCAGTTTGAGGTGGAATCGCACATATGACGGTGCTGGCAATCAATCACATGAACATGGGCACTGTTTTATCATGTTTTCGGGTCAGTGCAGGGAATTTACACAGTGGACTGAGGGGCACTTTAGGATGCTTTTAATGGTTGATTTAGATCGATAGAATGGAGAGTGAGTCGAGAGGATGACTCTGAGATTGAGAATGTGAGGATTGGAGTGAGAATGGTGGAGGAATGCTCAAAAACCCGAAACTGGTTTCTGGGAAAATCAAATTCAAACTTCCAGTTTTAGGCTAGTCCAAGCCTAATTGATGATGGATTGAGCTTCCTGGAACTTCAACGAGTCGAACTAGATGAAATGGGGCAAGCTTTGGGGCTCCTAGGGCCGTGAACGGACGAGGTGGACGGCCGGAAAACTCGAGCTTGAGTTGTGGTGATTGAGGTAATGTCGTGTTCAATTAATCATGCTAATTGGTTCGTGTTAGTCCTTATATGCTTCATATGAAGTTAATTTGACAATGGTTGAGGATTGATGGAGTTTTGGTGATTGACCCGTTTTGGGTGATCACGGGTTGATGGCTTGATTAGGGAATGGTTGATGTTGATCGATGTCACATAACTGAAATTCATATGCTAATGATTGTTTTAGGATCAAGAACGGATTGAATTGATGTCGAATTGGGTGTGATTGAACCGGATCCTATCGCGGGTAATCAGACCCGTTTACCAGACAAACGGGTGAAGATGGTGACTGTAGCAGTCACTGTAGCAGGCGCGTGGCTTTCACACGCAGCCACTCACGGCGGCGCGTGACGGCGCGTGGACACGAATCTCGAGGTGAGGTCAACATGACTTTTATCCTATACAATGTAACGAACATTTTGGCGTTGGTTTCATGTCGATCGGATCCCGTTTCGTTATTGTTCGGGATGTCCGAAGGTTTTAAATCGATTTTAAAAATACTTAAAAATTCGGGAAAATTACGGGACTTGAAAAGGATGTTAATGATGAGGTTAGTGATCCTCTAATGTGATTTGAACAGGATTGGGAGTCCCGGTGATAGTGGTGTGGCCCGGGAAGGCCTATGGCACGCGTATCGAGGGACCCGGTTAAACGGTCTGTGAGTGGACATTGATTTCATAAATTCGATGCATGCATAACTGTTTTATGATTGTTATAATTATGATTAAATGATTTACTTTGGATATCGGTGAATTTAAAATGATTTCACGTATTTCGAGGTGAATTACGTATTTGCACGTAAATCGAGGTTTTCTGGATTTGCACTGATTTCCATAAATATGGATGGATATGATTTCATGAAACGGTTACGGATTTGATAAAGTAAAATCGGGTCAGGGGCCCAGTTAACTTGTTAATCGGGCCAGGGGCCCAATTGAATTATGAAATCGGGTCAGGGGCCCAGTTGACTTATGAAATCGGGCCAGGGGCCCAGTTGACTTATATATGTGATTTCGGGTCGGGGACCCTAAAATGGAATTGAATAAACTATTTCGGATTTGATTCAACTATTTGGACTTATGACGGTTTTATGGAAATTCGGGGCAGGGCCCTTGTGATATTTTGGAAATGAATAATAAAATGTGTTCCATAAAACCATCTCGATATGAGGATATTTATATCCTGGTCTCCTCCAAGTGTCGGGGACACTGGAGAAGTCACGGTGCATTGCCTGCGAGGGCTCATTGTACGGAGCTACCGGACCGTATAGTGATCCAGGAGCAGGATTGTTGGACGTCATGGACGTCAGACATCGGGGATGTCAGAGATATGGACCCGGTGAGACCCCGGGCAGCACGCGTTGCTTAATACCGTGAGATATGACGTCTGGAACGTCAAGCGTCTAGGACACCAGGCATCGGGGATGCCGGAGATGGAAAAACAATAAATGAATATTACTGGATTGATGAAATAACTCTTGGATTGACTTTTGGAATTTGAAACTATGCTTTGGTTTCCGGGCTAAGGCCCTAATGGTTATTTCTAAATAAATATGGGATTATTGGGTTTTGGTGCATGCATATGATTTTACTGAGGGGCATAAATGTCTTATAAATGTTTTAAGCAGACTTGTTTATTTTCGTCCACTCACAGCTTTTGTTTTTAATGCCCTTCAGGTTGATTCCGGATATGACTGCAGCAGAGACTGGGACATCATACACCTCCTCCATCGATCCTTACGCACTCTGGAAGCCCGGTTGGGCAATGGCAACAGGTTATCCCTTGTCCGACACCTCTTGTCAGACGGGAGCACGTCACATTCCATGGTAATCCCGGGGGGATTGGGATGAGTTGTGTCAAGTGGTATCAGAGCAGGTTTTGCTCTTTGGTGCGCGAAGGACGAGGGTGTGATGTCTCTTTGGGCTGCAGTTCCGTTGTCAACCTGATAGATAGTTTTGGGTTTGTATGGTGAATTGGGTGTGTTTGGCCCGATACGCCGTGCATTGATGCGATTCAACCCAGGTGGGGTTGTATTCGATTAACTGGTAATGTGGGACCGTCGGTTCGGTCATGTGATGATGGATTGTTGTGCCACTAGGCACAGCTAGGTTCAGGGAACCCCATTGGAATAATGTTATGGAAGTACGAAACTCAGTTGAGTATTGGTCTAAGTTTTGGACCCTAGTAGTGTTGGCTAGTATACGGGGTGTTGGTGCATCGGAGTTAGCCGATGACCTTCGTGGTGGAATCCACGATGGAACCCACGTTGAGTTAATGATTGGATTGGATTGGACGTCTATACGATGTCAGGACCGCGGGGTCGGTCTGGTTGTGGATTTTACTGCAGAGTGTAGTTGGGTTCGGTGGAACCCTAGGGTGTGAGTTTGGAACCCTAAATTATAATTGATGGACCGAAAGGTGAACCTTAAGTGAGAACTTGTGCTGCGACGTGCGGCTAAGGTCGTGGATGACCATGTGGATGACTCTATTGAGTCTAGTCAGGATTATGGGTTTCGATCCACGGATGCGGTTATGAGGAAATATGGAATCCCGTGTTGGATCGAATATTAGTGTGATGTGGGGATACGGATCTTGACAACGATGACTGTTGGTCGACAGTTGTGTCGAGATGACTGGCTATCGAGGGTATTTGGTGTGGCTTCCACACTTGGGGATCAGGGGATGTTCAGGGAACGTCCATTATCCTGATGTGCCAGTGGTCAAATTGGAGGTACCCATAGTCGTGGGGTACGAGTGCTGTTACGGGATCGTCGTTCGTAATGAACGGAGATCCAGGGTAACAACTTTGCACACTGTGTGCTAGCATGGATGTTCGTGTGCTAGCATGGGTGTTCGTGTGCTATGTATAGATGTTGGTATGGTGATACCTTTATGCCAATACTAGTATGGATGCCTGTGTGCTGATACTGGTGTTGATGATGGTGCGTTGGTATTGGTACTAGCACTGGTGCAGGTGTCAGTGATTGTGATGACGATGAGCCACCAGTTGGCGTGTGGCTCTGTCGTGATAGGCAGATGATTGGTTTCTGCGACTCAGAGGTGGTTGAGTCTTGGACTGGATGGGTTCCAGTGGAGGTTGTGATGTGTTGGGATAAGTCCCAACAGAATTATGATGACAAGTGATGAATGGATCAAATGGTATGATTGAAACTTGGGGAATCTGGGGACGATGTTCCCTACGTCATGCGAATCAGTGGACTTGGGGAGTTGTTGTCAACTCCGAGATGGGTAAGATTGTGTACTGCTTATATTCCCTGGAAGTACAAGGAAATTATGGAAAAATTGGAAAAGTCGGGGAAACCATTCGTGGTATTGTTGCTGGATTTTGTGATTGTGAATCACTTGGAACCGAGGATTGAACCTGTTTAGGTTGAGATGTGAGACATGGCAGTATGGTATTCACATCCAGGCAGAGTTGAGGAAATTTCCGTTCGGAATCGGGGTGTGTGCATACATGATTATTGGCGGACGTGAGGTCCGAGTAATGAATTGATTTTGGACACGTGGTGGTCCAAGTGAGGTATGGACATGGGCAGTCCAGTAGTTGGACTTGACATCTCATTGGGAGCATGTCTGTTTCCAACATGGTTGGAACTCCCGATTTGGGGAGAGTTGTGATTGGGGGAACGAGATGAGTGCTCGTTTCCGCATCGGTGATTGGTATCCTGAAGTCTTTGGGGTTGACTTCTTATTTTCTGCCGTGGCAGATGATGATTGTTGCTACCAGTACGTTGAGCGTGTATTGGTAGGTGGACCCATGTTTGGCCTTGGGTCATTGGACACAAGAAGTTGTGTGTGATCTTGGATTTGGTGGTGAAATGCGAGGTCATCTTTCCACCAAGGGGAATTTGGCGAAGGATTCAATTGAGGGTGTAAGACCCTACGATCAGCTTTCAGATGGATTGCTTGCTATGTGAACATGTGTGGATCTTAGGTGGATCTGATTTGTGATGTTGTCGACTTTGGTCGATGCGACGATCTAGGATCGTGATGTTACTTGTCGGGTGACGTAGCGATGGATATGGATTGTGATCTTGATGATCCAGATGGGTGGAGAGTTTATCACTCTTACCTTGATATGTGAGTCGTAAATGACGGGACTGAACTTCTTTTCGGAGTGAGTCCATATGGTTTGTGACTTGGTTGAGTAGGTTTCCGATGTGGTCGGATTTTGTCAACCTTTGACGTGTGGATATTGGGATTGGCTTCCCTATGAAGTCAATCGAATGTTTTGGGCAGGCAACCGATAGGTTCGGTTATGTTACGTCTTGGTGGACGTAAACGAGATTTTGGGTTTTGGAATCGAATTTCTGGGTGATGATTCAGGATTCGATTGCGAAGCTCGAAAATGGATTACTGGATTTGGGTGCGGAATGATTATTCCAATGCTAGCTTACGGAATAATGATTTCGGATTCGGATTTGGGCATGGATTGATAATATGATGTTGGGTTCGGATTCGGGATTTCTTACGAAATTGCGGATTCGGATTCGGAATTGGAACTAGATGACGGGTGGAGTTCGTTTTGTCTCATGTTGGTTTGGGGCAAAGGAACTTCATTATTAGAACGTGTTTGGCTATGACCTGGGTGGTTATAGGTAGATTGATGGATTGAGGTGCGTACAGGGTACGTTGTACGAGGATTGATACTGGTTAGGCTGAGTGGTGCCTAATGGCGGTACATGGGATGTACCAGTGGTGTGTAACTAATGTGTTCGTAATCGGCTTGGTTCTGATAGCATTTGTTTGGCTGTATTGTGGACTGGGCATTGGATACTGTGCGCTGGGCAGATTGATCTTGTCGGGTTTAGTGATTTTATGAGTAGGTGCTCTTAGCCATGGTTGGTTTGTGGAACCCTAGTATTGAGATGTGTGTTCACTGCTGGGCTGGTATTCAATGTGTTCCAGTTACACCACTTGATGGAGTAAGTTGACGGTATTCGTACACTCAGGATGAGTGAATTGGTGGTCAGAGTAACCACGAGTAGCCTTGTGTGATGTTTTCACACCGTGATTTCCCAGAGTTTTGGTTCGCTGAGGAAGTCGGCAATTATGGACATTGAGAGTATTTTGTGTCGCAGGATTGGGCTTGCCCTGCGAATTGAGATCATGTGGTTGATCTTGTGCTACATCGAGAGTGATGTAGTACGTGGTGTTGTCACCGACGGACAGATGGTTGGAGCCTTACTAGGGTGGTAAGTTTTGTGATGACTGTTGACTGATGGTGTCAGCATGGACTGACAAATGAGATTTGGTGACTCCCGATGGGAGCAAATGTAAGGATATATTGGCAATAGAAGGGAACCGTCTAGCAGAAGGAGTCAGCTAAATGGTTAAGCGATTTTATCACGAATCAGGTGATTA
This sequence comes from Prinsepia uniflora, assembly GCA_032719365.1. NCBI lineage: Eukaryota > Viridiplantae > Streptophyta > Magnoliopsida > Rosales > Rosaceae > Prinsepia > Prinsepia uniflora. The sequence goes on from CM064865.1 coordinate 35,495,322, forward strand.
TGTCCACTCGAGGTGGTCGAATGTTGTTGATTGTGACGTATGACTGTGATGGGATGTCTGGGTACAGACGAGGCTGGTGTTGTCCCAGTATGTGGGTGTACAAGTGTACACATGGTTTGAGGTCGAAATGTTTTCCACAAGGTGGTTGTGGAATAAGGTTGTTGGTAATTTCGAGGACGAAATTCTTTAAGGAGGGAAGGTTGTAACGACCCGTCCTGAATATCGGGATTTAATAATATTTAATTGTGACTTACTAATCTGGGATTAGTTGGGCGATTTCGGACGAATTGTGCAAAATGACCGTTTTGCCCCTAGGCGTGGGCAAAATGTTGACTTTTAATTCGGACGGTCAAATGGACTTTGACCGATGACCGTGACGTAGTTCGGGACGTCACGAGTTCATAGACAGGTGGCACGTTCGATTCCGACGTTCGTGGTGAAAGTTATGATGTACGGAAGTGTAAGGACATTTTCGTAATTTGAACGTAATAAGGGGGAAATGTTGACTTTTCGATCGGGAGGTCCGATGGCCGAGGACTGAGGACCGTTAGGAAGGTCTCGATGCCCTGAGTTCGTAGACAGACGGCACGCATCTATCGGAGTCCGTATGACCGAGTTACGGGTCAGGATGCGTGAGGGGCATTTTGGTAATTTTCTGCACAAGGGCAGAATTGTAATTTCACAGGGGGGGTACTGTTTCATTGAACAGCGGTGAAGGTGGATGATTTTTGCGATCGATCCCGTGATTGTTTATCAATTTAATTGAGTTAATTGGGTCAGTTTGAGGTGGAATCGCACATATGATGGTGCTAGCAATCAATCACATGAACATGGGCACTATTTTATCATGTTTTCGGGTCAGTGCAGGGAATTTACACAGTGGACTGAGGGGCACTTTAGGATGCTTTTAATGGTTGATTTAGATCGATAGAATGGAGAGTGAGTCGAGAGGATGACTCTGAGATTGAGAATGAGAGGATTGGAGTGAGAATGGTGGAGGAATGCTCAAAAACCCGAAACTGGTTTCTGGGAAAATCAAATTCAAACTTCCAGTTTTAGGCCAGCCCAAGCCTAATTGATGATGGATTGAGCTTCCTGGAACTTCAACGAGTCGAACCAGATCAAATGGGGCAAGCTTTGGGGCTCCTAGGGCCGTGAACGGACGAGGTGGACGGCCGGAAAACTCGAGCTTGAGTTGTGGTGATTGAGGTAATGTCGTGTTAAATTAATCATGCTAATTGGTTCGTGTTAGTCCTTATATGCTTCATATGAAGTTAATTTGACAATGGTTGAGGATTGATGGAGTTTTGGTGATTGACCCGTTTTGGGTGATCACGGGTTGATGGCTTGATTAGGGAATGGTTGATGTTGATCGATGTCACATAACTGAAATTCATATGCTAATGATTGTTTTAGGATCAAGAACGGATTGAATTGATGTCGAATTGGGTGTGATTGAACCGGATCCTATCGCGGGTAATCAGACCCGTTTACCAGACAAACGGGTGAAGATGGTGACTGTAGCAGTCACTGTAGCAGGCGCGTGGCTTTCACGCGCAGCCACTCACGGCGGCGCGTGACGGCGCGTGGACACGAATCTCAAGGTGAGGTCAACATGACTTTTATCCTATACAATGTAACGAACATTTTGGCGTTGGTTTCGTGTCGATCGGATCCCGTTTCGTTATTGTTCGGGATGTCCGAAGGTTTTAAATCGATTTTAAAAATACTTAAAAATTCGGGAAAATTACGGGACTTGAATAGGATGTTAATGATGAGGTTAGTGATCCTCTAATGTGATTTGAACAGGATTGGGAGTCCCGGTGATAGTGGTGTGGCCCGGGAAGGCCTATGGCACGCGTATCGAGGCACTCGGTTAAACGGTCTGTGAGTGGACATTGGTTTCATAAATTCGATGCATGCATAAATGTTTTATGATTGTTATAATTATGATTAAATGATTTACTTTGGATATCGGTGAATTTAAAATGATTTCACGTATTTCGAGGTGAATTACGTATTTGCACGTAAATCGAGGTTTTCTGGATTTGCACTGATTTCTATAAATATGGATGGATATGATTTCATGAAACGGTTACGGATTTGATAAAGTAAAATCGGGCCAGGGGCCCAGTTAACTTGTTAATCGGGCCAGGGGCCCAATTGAATTATGAAATCGGGTCAGGGGCCCAGTTGACTTATGAAATCGGGCCAGGGGCCCAGTTGACTTATATATGTGATTTCGGGTCGGAGACCCTAAAATGGAATTGAATAAACTATTTCGGATTTGATTCAACTATTTGGACTTATGACGGTTTTATGAAAATTCGGGGCAGGGCCCTTGTGATATTTTGGAAATGAATAATAAAATGTGTTCCATAAAACCATCTCGATATGAGGATATTTATATCCTGGTCTCCTCCAAGTGTCGGGGACACTGGAGAAGTCACAGTGCATTGCCTGCGAGGGCTCATTGTACGGAGCTACCGGACCGTATAGTGATCCAGGAGCAGGATTGCTGGACGTCATGGACGTCAGACATCGGGGATGTCAGAGGTATGGACCCGGTGAGACCCCGGGCAGCACGCGTTGCTTAATACCGTGAGATATGACGTCTGGAACGTCAAGCGTCCAGGACGCCAGGCATCGGGGATGCCGGAGATGGAAAAACAATAAATGAATATTACTGGATTGATGAAATAACTCTTGGATTGACTTTTGGAATTTGAAACTATGCTTTGGTTTCCGGGCTAAGGCCCTAATGGTTATTTCTAAATAAATATGGGATTATTGGGTTTTGGTGCATGCATATGATTTTACTGAGGGGCATAAATGTCTTATAAATGTTTTAAGCAGACTTGTTTATTTTCGTCCACTCACAGCTTTTGTTTTTAATGCCCTTTCAGGTTGATTCCGGATATGACTGCAGCAGAGACTGGGACATCATACACCTCCTCCATCGATCCTTACGCACTCTGGAAGCCCAGTTGGGCAATGACAACAGGTTATCCCTTGTCCGACACCTCTTGTCAGACGGGAGCACGTCACATTCTTTGGTAATCCCGGGGGGATTGGGATGAGTCGTGTTAGTTTCCCTAAAACCCTACTTTATATGTCATTGGTATGTGTTGTTTTATAACAACAAAATAGAAGAGAAATGAAATTCTTCTTGAAAAAGAACAAAAAACAATAGAAGAGAAATTTGTAGGGTCCAGAAGTACACACGTCCAAAATCATAGGAAAATATGGTAGTCCATAAGGGTATAATGGTAATTGAAGAAGCAATGTTCTTCCCTTACCCGCCTCACATTCATTTCAACGTGGATCATACACTACGTACAGTTTAATCCGTTCAACTCAGAGAAATGCGCCTTCTCTCTTCTCCTTCCTCAAACCCCAACTTCACTCTCTTCTCCACCTGGCAAAACCCTAACTCCCACCCCAAATTCGCCTTCAAAATCCCCAATTTGCCCCACCATTCCTCTCATTATTTCCTCTCCGCCCCTCCGCGGTGCTCTTCGAGGGACTCCTCTACACCAGTCCTCGACCAGACCCCGTTCCTCGCTTCCGACTCCTCAAACGCGACCGTTTCAAGAGAACAGAGGCAAAACAATGCCATCCCGCCTGAGAAAGCAGAGCCTCCAAAAAGAGTGCTCCTGGTCCGCCGGCCGGCGATGGAAGTCTCTGGCGACGGTGAGACTGACGAGGCGGGAACGACTCCCCTGGACTCAGGCCTTGCCGAGTTGGCGAAGAAGTTGCAGATATTTGAGCCGGAGGAGACCCGTGAATCCGGTGTGAAAGAGAAGCCATTGTTAGTGAACCTGGACTTGGCATTGTATAGAGCTAAGATCTTGACCGGAAGCTTTCGGTATGTTGAAGCCGAGAAAATTCTTGAAAAGGTATAAAAAAATATGAAGTAGCCAAAACGTTTGTGATATTTCTTATTTGAATTTCTTTGGAGTGTTTAATTGGAAATGCTCTGTTTGATTTTGTTGTTGTGATTTGGTTTGCAAAAGTGTATATATTATTGGCCTGAAGATGGGAGAGGTTATGTGGCATTGGGGAAGGCCTTGAGCAAACAATCGAAGACAGCGGAAGCTCGAGCTGTGTATGAGAAAGGGAGCCAAGCTACTCAAGGAGAAAATCCATACATTTGGCAGGTTGGGAATTTTTGTATTTTGTAATTGAACTTTGCGCTATTGGTTTTTGGTGTTTGGAAAATTGAAAATTAGCAGTTCGGGACTTGGTTATTTACAAGAATTCTAGCTACTAATATATATTAGTTTTTCGGATTTGTCAGTATGAGCTTCTTCCATTCACTCACTACAAAAAAAGAGGGAATTAATACCCTCCTGTTCGTTGATTTGATACAAATGTCGAAAAGAAAGTTCCTTGATAGGAATAGGAAGATGGATCTTGTTTGTTAGGATTGATTGGCTATTTATTAAGAAGAGGTGGTTGTGCTTGTTTACAGTGCTGGGCTGTTCTGGAAAATAAGATGGGAAATACAAGAAGGGCAAGGGAATTATTTGATGCAGCCACGGTTGCTGATAAGAAACACATTGCTGCCTGGCATGGGTGGGGAGTTCTCGAGCTAAAACAGGGAAATATAAAAAAAGCAAGGCATCTTCTTGCTAAAGGTTTAAAGTTTTGTGGTGGGAATGAGTATGTATACCAGACACTTGCTTTGCTGGAATCTAAAGCGAATCGCAATGAGCAAGCTCGATATTTGTTTAGGCAGGCAACTAAGTGTAATCCCAAAAGCTGTGCTAGTTGGCTTGTAAGTCTTCACTTTTCTGCATTCAGTTTCTCTCTTCATATGTAACTTTCCGTGTCTTTTATGTCCATTGAGATGTTTATCTACCCTGTAGTAATTGTCCAATCTTATGATGCAGGCATGGGCTCAGTTGGAAATGCAACAGGAAAATAACCTTGTTGCGAGGAAACTCTTTGAGGTGATTGTTTATCATTAGTACGATCAGTTGACATGCATGAGTATCAGTTCCACTTCCTTGCAGATTAGGACTTTCGACCAGTTTTTTCCTTGGAATGCTTCAGTTACTAAATTGGATATGGTTTTGTTATTGTTGTTTTATTTTCTGAGTGTATTTTGATGTTTTTCACCTCTATTGGTAGAAAGCGATACAGGCTAGCCCCAAGAATAGGTTTGCATGGCATGTTTGGGGAATGTTTGAAGTTCACATAGGTAATGTTGACAAGGCAAGAAAACTTTTAAAGATTGGTCACAAACTCAATCCAAGGGATCCAGTTCTCCTTCAGTCCCTTGCTTTATTGGAATATAAAAACTCAACTGCAAATCTTGCTCGGCAGTTGTTCAGAAGAGCATCTGAGTTGGATCCAAGGCATCAACCGGTGTGGACGGTAAGATTCTCCTATCAGTTCAGAACTGAGTTGGATCGTAGAGCATAAACCTAATTTCCATTTTATTTGTTTACAATGTTGACCGATAAATTATGTCTGTGAACAATCCTAGTGGAGTCTATGAACTTTTACTTGTCGCTAAGTAGAGTGAAGTATGAATGCTCTTCTCTAGGACTTAATGCAGAACTGGAATTAGTCAGACGGTTCGGGGTAGAGAATTGACAAAATTATTGGGTTGTGTTTGATTCCTACTTAAAGTGATGGATTAATCGGAATCTTGCCTTTTCCTTATTGCATTCCATCCATGTTCTTTCATACCAATCATCATTTCTTGCACAAAAACAAAAGTCATTTTCATCATTTATGTACTGGCCACTTGCTGATAACATAATACCTGATAGAAGTATCTTTCGGGATTACAGGGCTTGCTTCTGCATACATTCATCATTGTAATTAAACAGAAAACTAATTCACTGATTGCAAAAACTTCGGGTGTTTAGGCTTGGGGATGGATGGAATGGAAGGAAGGCAACATAGAGACGGCAAGGAAATTATACCAGAAAGCATTGTCTATTAACTCCACTAGTGAAACTGCTGCTCGTTGCTTACAGGTAAATGTTCTTATTTAGTTGCCAGGTATCTTGTACTTAATTATTTGCAGCTATATTCTTCAGGTCTTTTCTATCATGTTTCTGAGAAAAAATATTAGCAATGGCACTTTGCAAGACATATTCTAACAGTGCAAACATCGACGTTGCATGAAGCACATGCATGTCTTTTAAAGTTTGATGCCAATGAAATCTGTTTCTGTTCCTGTTGCAGGCTTGGGGAGTTCTAGAACAGAGAAACGGTAACCTATCAACAGCCCGGAGATTATTTAGATCCTCCCTTAACATAAATTCTCAGAGTTATGTCACATGGATGACATGGGCATCATTGGAGGAAAATCAAGGAAACTCTACGCGTGCAGAGGAAATTCGTGACCTTTATTTCCAGCAGGTTAGTAATTACAACAGTTACTGCATCTTATAAGCAAGAAATTATACTTTTATTGCTTTTCTTGCAACAGCGCGTTGAAGTTGTGGATGATGCTTCATGGATTATGGGATTCTTAGACATTATAGACCCAGCACTTGACCGTATAAAGAGCGTCTTCAACTTGAAGAAGTTGGACCAGAATTCGCAACAAATGCAACAGAATTCTCCGAGTCCGACTATGATCACTGGTGCAAACGAAAACAGCATGGATGAAGAGTTGGTTGGGCCTTCCCCCTATGGAAATGACATGGAAAGTGAGAGTGGTTTTGACGTGGATGCTTTTGTTAGAGAAAAATTATCTCTAGACCCATCTAAGCTACAAGTTCAGATGGAAAGCTCACGAGCTTCGGTGCTAGACAGAGCAAGATCCCAACTTTTATAGTGATTTGCTGATGGAGAAGAGCGTGTTACTTGTGACCTGTTGCATATATGGAACTTATCCAGATGGCTCTAGTACAAATTACAGTAGAGCAATTGAGTCCAGTCGTATATAGGATTGATTCGTATACGAGCTTTCGAGGTTGTATATAACTCTGGTTTCAGTGATGGGAGGAGATGAAAGAGGCCTAGCTTACCTTGGAGTAAAAGGTAACCTGATATGCACTAAAAAAATTAATAGAAATGTGTAGTTTACTGGATGCACGTATTTTTCTATGTATTGATTTCTGATTACTACTTTTTTGGTCAATCATCTCAATTTTCTTTATAAATATCAAATAATTATTTAAACTCAAAAGCTTTAGTATTATAAATCTATCTTTCAAAAATATTGGCTGAGTACGGGTGCAATTTAGATTGGGCAGCATAGGCTCAATTAAGTCTTTATCTCGACCATATGTGTTTAAATTACAAATAAACCTATCCGGACCCAACTTGAGCATTTGTTATCTAGGGTTAGGTTAGGTTGAAGTCCTAACCTCTCCTAATATGAATTTTCACTAACCCAACCCAACTCGATTTTATAACCAAAACTCCTTCATACATGTATATAAATTATTTTTAGGATTTTTAGTTAAATGCACCATGAACTCGTAAGTTTGTCATACTTTGCATCATGAACTCGTTATTCGTTCATTTAGCTGCATTAAACGGCCGAATTATGCCCCTCAGTTTCATTTCTGTCGTCACAATTGTTTACTTTGATGTTAAAATGTCTATGTGGCACTTACTTGAATAAAAATACATTAAATTGACAAATGGTAATTGTGCAACTTCATAATAATATGGAATTTCAACCGTACTTTTCTTCTCTCTCCACCTCCTCTCCCATCTCTCCTCCTCCCCTGCTGTCCTCGCCGATTCCGGTCTCAACCATCATTCCCAAAGCAATAATCTGCAATTGATAATCACAAAATAAGAAACTCATTAGATCTCCATTTTAGAATATCCTTTTTTTCCTCTTTCCTTTTTTACATCACCAGCAACATGAGATTTTGGGCTTTTGCTCTATGTTGTTCAAAACCATTGACGAAAATCACCAGTACAATTAGAGACGAGTAAAGCAAACCCAAAGTAGAAAAAGAAACGATTTTGATTTGAATGATCTATTGAAGGCATGAACATGTTGAAATACTCACCTTCCACTGCACATAAGCAAGTATTTGATGATTTTGAACTAAAATCTCATATGGGACATCACCATTTTTGCTTCTTATATAAACCACATATACCTGATAGTTTAATGAAATTTTGCTGAAATACTCACCATCCACTATGCATAGATGCAACTATTTGATGATTTTGAATCATAAGCTCATCTGGGTCATCACCATTTTTGCTTCCCATAAAAACCACATATACCTGATGGTTTGATGAAATTGTATATAGCAATAACTCTCTGGTTCGAAGAAATTGTATAGAGCAATAAACTACAGATGCAAGTATTTGATGGTTTGACGAAACTGTATTTACCTAATGCTTCCCATATAAACCGCATATAAATCTCATATGGGTCATCACCTTTAATAACTCTGGTTTTTTGTTCTTGTTTGTGATTATTTTTTACATTTTTAATTTTTTTTTTATGTTCAATTTTTATTGATTTGATTTCTGTTACTGGATGTGAATTATGGTTTGATGCAATGTTGCCTGATAGGGGAAGAAGATGGGGCAAGTAAGGGACGAGAGGGTTATCTAAGAAGAAGATGAATCAAATTCTCAGAATTTTCCTTCTCAATTGAATGGTTAAAATTATCAGATAAAAATGATCTTTTATATCAAAACAAAAAAACAGAAAAATTAATTTCCCAATCATTTAAAGTATGCCAACATGTCAAAAATTTCAATTTTGCCCTTTTTTTTTACGGCCATTTAACATCTATGACGAAAATATAGTTGAGTGGAACAACTCGGCCGTTTCATGCAATTAAATGAGCGAATAACAAATTCAGAGTGTAAAGTGTGATAAACTTACGAGTTCATGGTGCATTTAAGATAAAATGTAATTAATTAACAACATAATGTAATTTTAAAATTCTTTAAACGCATGTTAATTGATTCTAACCAATTTTAGTTTTTTTGTCCAACAATAATTTTGATGACCATGAATAGACTCTATGAAATGGATTTTGAGCATCTAACATCAAGGAATGTTGAGTTTATTTGTTTAAAGTGAATAATATATTTTTAATTTTCGATTTGAATGTACCACGTCAAGGTTTGTGGGTTGAACTCGAGTCAACTCAAATGCAAACCAAAACTTGTAAAAACCCCAAGGTACCCAAATACACACAAATCCAAGTTTACCATACTAATTAGAATTATGAAAGTTGAATTAGAGTTGGATTGGCCTTCTAAACTACTCAATTTGTTGGGATTGCATCCGATGATCCCCTTGCTTATCATGAGAGTGAATTAGGAATGAACAGTAAGGATAAAAGCGAAATCTACTTTATACTCAAATGAAGAATAAGAATAAAAGTGAAATCTACTTTATACTCACTTGAATTAAGAAAGAAGAATAAGAATAAAAGCGAAATCTACTTTATGCTCATTTCTAATCACGAGTAACGCCCAATAGATCGTGAGAAATCATTTGGATAATGTTGTAAAATTTTTAAGTTGAAGATGCTTAAAACGAGCTTGTGGAGTTGGATAGAAAAATCTACTTTTTGACCAACAAATGGTTGCTTTAAATGGGACATTATTAAAAACAAAACAGGCTTGAGCCGCACAAGCTGTCACGACCCGACTCTCTTAACATAATATTTGTCCGCTTTGGGTCTTGTCCTCACGTTTTTGTTTATGGGAAGGGAACTCACACACAATTTCCTAGTAAATCACCCATCATAGGATTGCTTTAGTCCAAATTCGCTTAACTTTGGAGTTCCAACAAAACGAAAAAACCAGTGAGCTCCCAAAAACCCTCATACTAGATAGATACGTGCCCACACACATATAAGACACTTCACCTTTCCCTCCCCGAACAATGTGAGATTGTTTACCGTTCTTCCCAAGACATGGGGCTTACATTTAATGTTTATGTCTGTGATTCAGAGCATTCAATCAACAATTAAGGTAAATCATATTGTAAGTGTTTATATCCGCGATTCAGGGCATTTACAATATGAAGAGTTTATGATGGTAATCAAGGTAATGAATGCAAGATTTTGTGATTGGTTAAATAAGTACAAATATTGGCGTGTGGACATGGTAAGTGGATGATGATGTCACTTGTATATATGTTAGTTAGGAGTAGATTAAATAATGTGATTGTTGGTTTGGATTTGCTTATGTAAAATTTTCGGTTTTGTCTATGAAACTAATCTATAGTTTGCAGGTACAAATTAGCATGAGCATTCACATTTAAATTTATAGTTGTAAAACGTAACTTCGGTTACACACTTTTAAAACCTCTATCTTTGTTCTTTCTACTAAACGTTAATCATACATAGGTACCCCCAATCCCCGATGCAGAACAATCCCTATTTACCAATGTTACATCTACAAAAAAAGGTTTTTAATTGCAAACATTTTTCTTAAGTGTTGAGTATTACTTTGTATTTACTTTAATGCTTGGTTTTTACGTAGCAGTAATTACCTCGATTCGGAAGAGTTGTTCATCCGGAAACATCTCTTGAATCTCCACTGGATCTCGTCCATGCACAATACGGCTCAGGTGGTCAGCTACCACGTTTTCTGCACACTTCTTGTCCTTTATCTCAATTTCAAACTCTTGAAGAAGAAGAATCCACCAGATTATCCTTGGTTTAGCTTCCTTCTTGGCCAGGAGATACTTCAGTTTTGAATAATTAGTATAAAAAATAACTTTAGTTTGAAGTAAATAAGAATGAAACTTATCTGGAGCAAACACAACAATAAGCAACTCCTTCTCAGTTGTGGTGTAGTTTAGTTGGGCATCCTCTAGAGTTCTGGATGTATAGTATATGGCACAGCGCTTCTTGTCCTTCGTTTGTCCAAGCACGACACCAACAACTTAGTCAGAGGCATCACACATTGGTTCAAAGGGTAAGGACCAATCAGAGGCACAAAGAATAGGTGTCGTGGTCAAGAGTTATTTTAGCTTCCCAAAAGATTCTTGGCATTCCCCATCAAAGCCAAATGGTGTCTCCTTTTGAAGCAATCGGCACAAAGGCCTTACAACGTGGGAAAAGTCCTTGATAGATCTTTTATAGAAACCCACGTGACCAAGAAATTAACTAATCACTCTAATAGAAGTGGGAGAGGGTAAGTACCGCACAAGATCAACCGTAGCTTTATAAACTTTTATTCCTCTTTCAGAGACAATATGACCGAAAACTATCCCTGTCTAACCATGAAGTGACATTCACTCAGTTAAGTACTAAGTTAGTTTCGACACATCTTTGTAAGATAAGTTCTAAGTGTTCTAAGCATGCATCAAAATTATCTCCAAAGACACTGAAATCATCCATAAACACTTCAATTATGTTTTCGACATATTCAGAGAAAATAGAAAGCATGCATCTTTGGAACGTATCTGGGGCATTACATAAGCTAAAAGGCATTCTCCTATAGTAAAAAGTTTCAAAATAACAAGTGAAAGTCGTTTTTTCTTTATCGTTTTGAGTTATACAAATTTGATTGTACCCAGAATAACCATCAAGAAAGTAATAAAAGGAATGACTAGCTAACCTTTCAAGCATTTGATCGATGAAAGGCAAAGGGAAATGGTCCTTCCTGGTTACTTTGTTAAGGCACTTGTACTCTATGCAGACTCTGTATCCAGTCACTGTTCTCTGAGGTACGAGCTCATCTTTATTGTTTTTCACAACTTCCATCATATGGGGATGAAGTCGACATTGAGCTTCATGATAGGGTTTTGCATCATCTTCTAACAAGATTCGATGCACACATGTAGCAAGGCTGATTCTATTGATGTATGACAAAGTCCATCCAATGGCAGCCTTATACTTTGTTGGAACACTTACCAATCTTGCTTCTTGTGATCTAGTTAGTGTAGAAGACACTATAACGGGAAAGGTCTCATCTTGGCCGAGATAGGCATCTTTCAGGTGGTTATGGAGAACTTTGAGCTCTAGAGTAGGGGCCTGAACCACTGAAGGAGGCGTTTTATCAGTACTAACTAGAATTGATAAAGGAGTAGGGAAACTTACCAGTGTAGTAGTATCATTGAGGGCTATAACCTCTCCTAAAATCCGAGGCTCTAGTTCATGATCCATGTCATCATCTAGGATGTACACATGTGGAGTTAGGCTTACTCCTTCCTAGATCACCATATTGAGTCATCCTCACGTGTAGATTCAAAGTGGTTCTGCACAAGAAAGTTACACACATAAATAGAAAAAGTAGTTTGAGTAGTAAAACTAAGCTACCTCATGGCATCGTAGATATTGAATCCTACCTCCTCCCTTTCAACTTCCATAATTAGTGTGCCATGGTATACGCCAATCTTTGTTTTTGCAGTTCTTATGAATGGTCGTAACAGCATGATTGGAGCTTGATTCGTAGGCGAATCCTCCATTTCAAGGACATAAAAGTCCATAGGAAAAATGAGTTGGTTAACTTGCATAAGAACATCCTTCACGCATCCTTTAGGATACACATTACAACGATTGGCTAATTTCAGTTCACCTAAACATAGGACAATATAAAGGGAATATGGCATGACATTAATAGATGCACCTAAATCTAGCATGAATTTATCAAAAGTTTTGTTACCAATCATGCAGGGAACAAAAAAACACCCTAGATCCTTTAACTTCGAGGGTCTTTGTTGAATGGCAACTGAAACTGTCTCGTTCACCATCATAAGCTCCTATCTCATTTAGAGCCTTGGAGTGCATAACTCTTTCAGAAACTTCACATACTTTGGCACTTTCTGGATGCACTCGATCAAGGGCATGTTTTCTTGTACCCGCTTGAAGATTTCCAAGATTTCTTCAGCAGATTCATCCTTTTAGGACTTTGAAAATCTACTTGGAAATGGTGCACACACAAACGAAGAATTAGTAAAAACCAATCTTGAGGGGTTATGGTCATTAACTTGTGTAACAGCCCGTCCTAGAAATTGGGATTAGATTAGTGGTTAATGACAGATTAGTAAAGTTAATCGGTGATTTGGTGGGTGCTTTCGGACGGATAGTGCAAAATGACATTTTTCCCTTGGAATGGGCAAAATGTTGACTTTTTGTTTGGACGGTCAAATGGACTTTGACCGACGACCATAACGAACTTCAGGACGTCACGAGTTCATAGACAGGTGGCATGTCCGATTCCGACATTTGAGGAAAAAGTTATGACGTTGGGAAGTTCGAGGGTAATTTGGTTGAAAAAGGGCAATTTGTTGACTTTTCAAATGACATGAAATTTTCACGAACTTTAGGGACCGTTAGATAGGTATCGATGCCCAGAATACAACCCGATCAGTTAGCCCTCAATCCTCAATCAATTCTTCTTGTTTTCAATCCTATCACCTTCTCTAATTCATTAATTTTAGGTCTGTATTAACGATTAACCTCGACTAACATTAACACGACCCAACTCAAGCTCAAACAGTCGAACAAGTCGACGTCTGGAACTCATCCTACACGGTTCCATTTCCAAATTAACTTCACCAGTAGCTTAAGGGAACCTAGACGAACCAAAACATCCAACCAATTAACCCCAAACTAACCTAGAAGTCGTCGTCCTCAAGCTCGACAATACTCAGAGCCAGGGAACTCCGTCCTTGACCAATTCGCGAGTGATGTCCTTCGAAATCGATGTGATTGGTTTCCTTTTGCTCCCAGAAGACTAGAACGGCCCTTAGTTTAGCTCGAATTTCCCCACGATTTGATCTTCGATTTTTCCCTCCAACTGGTTTTTCTCTGAACTGGAACTTGGATTCCTGGGCAAAATGGGCTCCAATCTCTACAACTCTAGCACCGTCGTGTTTCTGTCACTCCCAGAAGTCTCCCTATGTGTTTAGATTTGCCTCAAAGCCCGTAGGAATTGAACTCTGAGTTTTCCCTCCAAAAAAACCCGAAACTGGTTCTTCACGGTTCTCTCAATCTCTCTCGGTTTCTCGACAGCTGAACGATTCCAAATGAGCTCCCAGACTCAAAGGCAAACAGATAATCGATCAAATGGAAAACAACCCGTGGGAAACCGTCTGATTCCTCTCTGAAAATTTGTTTCCCGCACGCTGAAACCATGGCCATTTTCTAAGCTCTCCCGTGCACTGAGCACTGATCGGTCGACCATGTGTGCCTCCCACTGCCTCAATTCTTATAAACAAAACCCACTCACCAGTCCACTAGGCTATAAACAATTTGAACGCACAAAACACCACGGCACGGCCGTGTGCTCTGTTGTTCACGGTGGTGCTACAGTAACCACTGTGAAATGACCAAAATGCCCCTCTGTGCAATAATTACCAAATTGTCCTCCAACTTCCGTGACCCGTAACTCGGTCACCCGACGTCCGCTTCACGCGTGCCGCCTGTCGTTGTACTCGGGATGTCGAGACGAACATAACGGTCTTCGTGTAATGTGAATATCAATTGTCAAACAAAAAATCAACTTTTTTCCCATAACGTCCAATTTACGATAATGCCCCTGGACTTCCGCACGTCATAACTTTCACCCTGATCGTCCGAATCGGACGTGCCACCTGTCTATGAACTCGTGACGTCCCGAACTACGTCACGGTCATCACCCAACGTCTGTTCGACCCTCCAATCAAAAGTCAACAAATTGACCACACGAATCACAGGGATAAAAACGTCATTTTATTCAATATTTTACAATATTACATTTTCAGAATGTCCGGGGCGTTACAATCTCCCTCCCTTAAGAAATTTCGTCCCGAAATTTCAAGGAAACAAGTAGGGGAACTGTTCTCGCATCTGCGCCTCGGGTTCCCATGTGGCTTCCTCCACATTCTGGTTCCTCCAAAGGACCTTTACCAGAGGAACGGTCTTCCGACGTAGCACCTTATCCTTCTTGTCCAAAATCTGCACTGGATGTTCCTCAAAGCTCAAGTCTTCTCGGAGTTCAATGGGTTGTTCCTCCAGTACATGAGATGCGTCAAACACATATTTCCGCAACATCGACACATGAAAAACATCGTGGACCCTCGAAAGTTCTGGCGGTAGTGCTAACCTGTAGGCCACCCGGCCAATCCTCTCGGTAATCTCATATGGTCCGATATAACGAGGGCTCAACTTCCCTCGCCTGCCGAATCTCACCACACCCCTCCAAGGGGACAGTTTCAGAAATACCCGATCTCCGACCGCAAACTCAAGATCTCTAATCTGATGGTCCACATAGCTCTTTTGTCTGTCTTGGGTTGCCTTGAGCCTATCCCTGATGAGTTTGACCTTCTCGATTGTCAGTTCCACCAATTCAGATTTAGTCAGCTTCCTTTCACCCACATCCGTCCAACACAACGGGGTTCTGCACTGCCGTCCGTACAAGGCTTCGTACGGAGCCATCCCAATGCTCGCCTGATAGCTGTTGTTGTAGGCAAATTCCATCAAGGCTAGATGTGATTCCCAAGTGTCCTGAAATTGCAGAACGCAAGCTCGCATCATATTGTCCAATATCTGGATGGTCCGCTCAGACTGGCCGTCAGTCTGAGGATGAAATGCAGTACTGAAACGGAGTTTCGTCCCAAAGGCTTCCTGTAGACTCTGTCAAAACCAAGAAGTAAACCTCGGGTCTCTGTCAGAAACTATTGATTCTGGAGTACCGTGCAAACGGATGATCTCATCGATAAACAACTGAGCCAACTGTGTCATTCTGAAGTTCTCTCGCACCGGCAAGAAATGAGCTGATTTCGTAAGCCTGTCCACAATCACCCAAACTCCATCGTGACCTCTGGGTGTCCTAGGAAGTCCAAACACAAAATCCATCGTTAAGTGATCCCATTTCCATTCTAGGATAGGTAGGGGTTACAAGGCTCCATAAGGTCGTTGTTTCTCAGCCTTCACTTGCTGGCAAATCAGACACCTGCTGACAAACTCGGCAATCTCCCGTTTCATACCCGGCCACCAATAGTGTTCCCGCAAGGTACGATACATCTTGGTCCCACCAGGATGCATCGCGTAGGCCAAACTATGAGCCTCGTCCAAGATCTCCTTCTTCAGTGCCTCAACGTCGAGCACACACAACCGTCATTCCTTTAACAAAGCTCCATCCTCCCTGACTGTGAAATCTAGCCGTTCACCGGCTTCCACTTCAATCCGAAGTACACATGAGACAGGATCTTGAGATTGAGCCTCAACGATCCGATCGATCAAAAGTGGTCTCACATGAAAATTAGCCAGCAAGACACCTTGGCCATCCAAACCCAAATCAATGCTAGTCTTACGGAGTTCAACCAAAAGTGGTAAATGAACCGTCCGTAGATGTGCTACAGAATGCGTCAACTTCCGGCTTAGAGCATAAGCCACCACATTGGCTTTTCCCGGGTGGTACTCAATTGTGCAATCATAGTCCTTAATTAGCTCTAGCCACCGTCGTTGCCTCACATTTAACTCCTTCTGAGTGAACAAGTACTTCAGGCTCTTGTGATCCGTGAACATTCTGCAAGTCGAACCATACAGGTGATGTCTCCAAATTTTCAACGCATGCACAACAGCAGCTAACTCCAAGTCATGCGTAGGATAATTGCGCTCATGCGGTTTCAACTGGCACGAAGCATAGGCAATCATTTTCCCATGCTGCATTAGCACACATCCAAAAACCCTGTAAAGATGCATCACTGTACACCTCGAATTCCCCACTGTCGTCTGGGAGGGTCAGTATAGGAGCAAATGTCAACCTTTCCTTTAGCTCCCGAAAACTACGCTCACAATCGTCATCCCAGAGAAACTTGACTTCCTTCCGCGTCAGTCGCGTCAACGGGGCAGCAATGGTAGAGAAACCATCTACAAACCTCATGTAGTAACCAGCCAAACCCAAGAAACTTCTGACTTCAGTGACGGTCCTCGGTTGTTCCCACTTCGCCACTGCCTCAATTTTCTGAGAATCCACACTGATCCCGTCAGTTGAGATCACATGCCCCAAGAAACTCACGCTCGTCAACCAAAACTGACACTTGCTGAGCTTCGCATACAACTGGTTTTCCCTCAAGGTACCTAGCACCATCCTTAAGTGCTCCTCGTGCGCTTCCGCACTCCTCGAGTAGACTAGGATATCGTCAATGAACACGATGACAAAGCGATCCAAGTATGGCTGCAACACTCGGTTCATCAAATCCATAAACGCTGCGGGTGCGTTGGTCAATCCAAATGGCATTACAAGGAACTCATAATGACCATATCGGGTCCTAAAGGCTGTCTTGGGTACATCCTCATCCTTAACCCGCAACTGATGATACCCAGAACGAAGATCAATTTTGGAGAAGTACTGCGCTCCTCGCAGCTGATCGAACAAATCATCGATCCGAGGCAACGGGTATTTGTTCCTGACTGTTATTTTATTCAGTTGCCTGTAATCGATGCATAGTCTCAAACTCCCATCCTTTTTCCTCACAAACAACACCGGGGCTCCCCAGGGGGATACACTCGGTCGAATAAATCCCATCTCAAGTAATTCTTGTAACTGCGCCTTCAACTCTTTCAACTCAGCTGGCGCCATACGATACGGAGTCTGAGAGATAGGTTGCGTACCTGGAACCAGATCAATAGTGAACTCGACATCTCGATGCGGTGGCAATCCCGGTAGATCCTCCGGAAAGACATCCGGGAACTCCCGTACTATCGGTATATCCTCCACCCTCAATGGTGCAGCTCGTGAGTCCATCACTTGAGCTAAGTATCCCTGGCACCCATTCCACAACAACTTACATGCCTTCAGGGCGGAAATCACTCCGACAGGAGTTGCTCGCTGAATTCCCTGAAAGGTGGTTTCCGGTAACCCCGGGCTCCGAAAAGTAACCTTCTTATTGACACATTCGATAGAAGTATGATGGAGCATCAACCAATCCATTCCCAAAATGACATCAAAGTCGTGCAAGTCCAAGAGTATCAAATCTGCTACCAGTCCAACGTCACCTACCATTACGGGACACTCCCGCAACACTTGGTTCACCGCAAATACATCTCCTGTGGGTGTACTCACCCCCAAGTCACAGTCCAAGGCGGACACCTCTCTTCCCGCCAATAACTCACAGTCCCGTGATATAAATGAATGAGTAGCTCCGGGATCAATTAAAGCACAAACATCATGCGCAAAGATCGTGAGTGTACCTGTCACAACACTAGGTGCTGCCCTGGCCTCCTGCTGCGTAACAGCAAAAACTCGGGCCTGTGGTCCAGCTACTCGCCCACGGCCCCAGCCCCTCTGTCCATTAGCCGCTCCAGCACCACCTCCTCTAGTACTCCTAGTTCCAGAAACTGCAGCTGTGCTCCGTCCCTGCTCTGCTCCACCCCGACCTGCGCCACCACCCTGTGGCAAAGATGGACACTCCCTCCGATAGTGGCCCCGCTCACCACAGAAGAAACAGATAACACTGGAGGCATCGCGAGCAAAACCACCACTCTACCGTCCTGTGGAAGCAACCGAAGTCGCGCTCGCCTGCGGAGCAGTCTGCGCTCTAGGCGCTCGGAATCCGGGACTCTGATAGTTACCAGGCCTGCCATAACGATCATTGCCTGCAGATGAGGCTCCACCATAACGTCCCTTCTTCGGGGCTCTCTGACCATACGATCCAGGATAAGAACGCTCTCAACGTTGTCCACAACTAGAGTACTGTGAACGTGTCGGGAGACTAGCCTCAACCCGCACTACGGCATCTGACAACTCCCTGAGAGTGGTAAAAGCTCCGGCCGTCACAATGGCCCGTATCTCACCCCTTAGGCCAAGCTCAAACCTACGACATTTCTCAGCCTCAGTAGACACAAAGGTAGGAGCAAAACGGGCTAGCATCTGAAACTTCTGCTCATACTCAGCTACCGACATGCTCCCCTGCTGGAGCTGCAGAAACTCGGTCTCCCTAGCATCACAGAATGAACGGGGATAATACTGATCCAGAAACCGTTCAAGAAAGGTCTCCCAAGTCACTGTACGGGCATCCCAACCCGAAAACTCCAGAGTGTACCACCACTCATAAGCAGATCCATCAAGCAAAAAGGTGGCCAATACAACTCGCTCCTCAGGAGGACAGTGCATCACAGCAAAAATCCGCTCGAACCGAGAAATCCAACGGTGAGCATCCTCAGGATCCGCTCCACCACCAAACACCGTAGCCCCAATACGCTGGGCTCGCTCGATCGAAGCACTCTCGGCATCACCATCAGGTCGTGGAGGGGGTTCGCGTCGCGGAGGCATGGCCGATCGTCCTTCTCTGAAAGAGGCATAAGTTAGTATAATAATCAAGGCACACCCGAGTGCCAGACACGAATCGTAAACCTAGGCTTTGATACCAATTGACAGGACCCACCCCGATTATCGCCTCGATAATCGGGAAGCATCCTGCTCCCGTATGACAATCGAATCCAAAAGACCGGAAAACTAAATAATATTACATCATACCCATTGTCAGACCAGGGAGATTAAACAAATACATCCGACTGGACGTCAAGTCCACAGTTTCACAGAGCATAATATTACAAAACAGGTTAAAAGAACAAATCCTACTCTGTGAACTAACTACTCTGCAACAAAAAACTTTATGCCTCCGCCTCTGCCTCGGCGCTTGCCCCCGCACTTGTACCACGACCTGGAGGGAATTTAAAACAACAAAGTGTGAGTGGACCGAAACATAAGTTTTACAGGAAAACAGTTTTCCGAAATCGCCCTCCAGTTTTGTAACACGCATGCATAACCAAATATTCAAAAATCGCGTATTAAACCTTTGAAAACTCTTTTTCCGAAACACATGAAAAACGTTACAGAGAATCGTCATAACTCATGTAAAATAATTTAATATTACCAGCATCCAGAAACTGTCATTTTGAAACATCAATTGTACAAATCTAGTAAAAAGTGAATCAATAATCACAATTAAGTCGTTGGATCCATCCGAGTCTTTAAACTCAATATTAGGCCTTCCCGGGATATCAACGAGTCTTTAAACTCAAAACATGATCAATAGGCCTCGGGGGTATCACAATAACCGAGTCTTTAAACTCAATCTGGGTCTTTAAACCCAATTTTCGGGCCCGCCCCCGTCATCAATAAACCGGGTCTTTAAACCCAAAACCAGATCCAACAATCAACCGGGTCTTTAAACCCAAAAACGTTTTTTTTTAAACACCATAAACCAGGATTCATCATAAACCGTTTTCCAACATCATTCCGAGATCATATCTCGTCATAATAGGACTTATGTCCGAATTCACATGCAATTTCCAAAACATGCAATTTCCGAAATTACTTCACAATCATAATCAAAACATCATAAATCCGTAACATGCATAATCATATGCAGATACTTCGTCAAAACATCACTCATGCATAAGCGAAAACTGTAACCTCGAAATGCATGAAATACGATAAATATCTCGAAAAGCGTGAAAACACGTAAAACTGAAATATCATATCACCATCATAGAATCATATGCAAAACCATAAGATAAATAAGTAAAATAGTCATGCATGCCCAGTTTAGAAATCAAAAAGTCCACTCACGGTTTTAGGACGCGTCAATCGCGTCCCACGCGCTCCTCTGTAGCTTCGGAAGTGTTCGGGCCTGTAAAAACGTACAAGAAGGGTTACAAACATCCTCAAATAGCTCGTATGATTTTCCCAAATTTTTCCTGATTTTTCGACGAAATAAACCTTAAGGACCTAACTTCCGAACTCCCGAAATTATCCCGGACGACTCCCGAACAACTCGAATCCTAAAGGTAAAATGTTAATTAGATTAAAAGGAACAAATTCCATGTTAACCGTGATCGGAGATGACATCACACGCGCCGTCACGCGCCGCCCAAAGTGGCTGCGCGTGAAGACCACGCGCCAAGCTACAATGTCTTCTCCCTCACCCGAACAGCCTGCTAAAAGGGTCTGATACCCGCGACTCAACCCGATCAGTTAGCCCTCAATTCTCAATCAATTCTTCCCGTTTTCAATCCTATCACCTTCTCTAATCCATTAATTTTAGGTCTGTATTAACGATTAACCTCGACTAACATTAAAACGACCCAACTCAAGCTCAAACAGTCGAACAAGTCGACGTCTGGAACTCACCCTACACGGTTCCATTTCCAAATTAACTTCACCAGTAGCTTAAGGGAACCTAGACAAACCAAAACATCCAACCAATTAACCCCAAACTAACCTGGAAGTCGTCGTCCTCAAGCTCGACAATACTCAGAACCAGGGAACTCCGTCCTTGACCAATTCGCGAGTGATGTCCTTCGAAATCGATGTGATTGGTTTCCTTTTGCTCCCAGAAGACTAGAACGGCCCTTAGTTTAGTTCGAATGTCCCCACGATTTGATCTTCGATTTTTCCCTCCAACTGGTTTTTCTCTGAACTGGAACTTGGGTTCCTGGGCTAAACGGGCTCTAATCTCTACAACTCTAGCACCGTCATGTTTCTGTCACTCCCAGAAGTCTCCCTATGTGTTTAGATTTTCCTCAAAGCCCGTAGGAATTGAACTCTGAGTTTTCCCCCAAAAAAAACCCGAAACTGGTTCTTCATGGTTCTCTCAATCTCTCTCGGTTTCTCGACAGCAGAACGATTCCAAATGAGCTCCCAGACTCAAAGGCAAACAAATAATCGATCAAATGGCAAACAACCAATGGGAAACCGTCTGATTCCTCTCTGAAAATTTGTTTCCCGCACGCTGAAACCATGGCCATTTTCTAAGCTCTCCCGTGCACTGAGCACTGATCGGTCGACCATGTGTGCCTCCCACTGCCTCAATTCTCATAAACAAAACCCACTCACCAGTCCACTAGGCTATAAACAATTTGAACGCACAAAACACCACGGCACGGCCGTGTGCTCTGTTGTTCACGGTGGTGCTACAGTAACCACTGTGAAATGACCAAAATGCCCCTCTGTGCAATAATTACCAAATTGCCCTTCAACTTTTGTGACCCGTAACTCGGTCACCCGACGTCCGCTTCACGCGTGCCGCCTGTCGTTGTACTCGGGACGTCGAGACGAACATAACGGTCTTCGAGTCATGTGAATATCAATTGTCAAACAAAAAGTCAACTTTTTCCCCTATAACGTCCAATTTACGATAATGCTCCTGGACTTCCGCACGTCATAACTTTCACCCTGATCGTCCGAATCGGACGTGCCACCTGTCTATGAACTCGTGACGTCCCGAACTACGTCACGGTCATCACCCAACGTCTGTTCGACCCTCCAATCAAAAGTCAACAAATTGACTACACGAATCACAGGGATAAAAACGTCATTTTATTCAATATTTTACAATATTACATTTTCAGAATGTCTGGGCGTTACATTGACTCTGCTAGGAAAACAAAACGAATTACTAACCCAAGCCCGCATTACAATAAGTAACAACACAAGACATATACTTGTACCTCAAACTCCCTAAAATTTATTCACCACTCAAGGTGAAAGTCAACAACCACTTATGTTTCAAATCTTGTAATCATAGACCATGGTACCCTGACCTATGCCATCCATAACAATTTCTCACAATATTTCAGATCACGAAAACCGAGAATTTACATACTCTTATCGTATCTCAACATCACAATGATAATAATATAACTCACACGTTACATCATGCCAAGAAATAATAACACTAAGTTAACACCAACATCCTAAGTACATACCACAAGTACAATAACCACATACAATCTCATAACTAAGCTGAATCTCAGTTTCTATTCAGCTTCCAAGTTACTCCTTAAATTTAGTGGTAATGTTCGAACTACGCATTAAATTAAACACGCAATTTAAATATTATGCAATTTAAACCCTTTTTGTGTAGTTGTAGTATTGGTAAATAAAGATCGTTCTTAATCAGGGAAATTAGGGAACATTAATAATTTGTTAGTGAGATAGAATAATGAATAAAAGAATAATGAATTAATGAATAAATAAATAAAAGAATTAATGAATTAAGAATTAAAAAATTAAAAAATAAAGAATTAAAGAATAAAGAATTAATGAATTAATGAATTAATGAATGAAAGAATAAAGAATTAAATGGGGGGTTTGAAAAGATTGTAATCATAAAATAAAGAAAACAAGTAAAAATAAATAAGTACTTAATTCTACTTCTACTTTAACCTTTGTACAAGTGGACTTTTTTCAAACACAATTTTTACTAACACTCTAACATCATGCTCATATTGAATCAATCACGAAATTCTTCCTTCATCATCTCAAATACATTCATACACTTTTCATATTATAAATGCACTGAACAACGGATTATTACTTACAATATGATTCACCTTAAGTTTGTGATTTAATGTGCCGAACAACAGTCAAACATTAAATCTCTTCAATTCTATTATAAATACCTCGAACAACAGATCAACATTTAGCTTCGAATTGAAGTTTAAGTACTAAAATATATGAAGTAAAATAAATCAAAAAGTAAAACATATGGAGATTGCATTCTTACTTACAAATGTTAGAAAGAAAATACCAACACATATATTGAATTATAAGTAAAACCAATAACAATAACTGGAATTTAAGTAGAAAAAATGGTTTTTTTACAAGAATCACCGAACAACGGCAGGAAACTTGTGAAGATGGAAGAAGAAATAGGAATTCGTTCTTAAAAACACTTGAATTGTCTTAGAATTACTTCGCTTAGGTATTTCTTAAGGAAAGCATAAAAATGTGTTTAAGAGCTCTCAAAGAAAAATCACAAGAAGAAAGTAAAGAAGAAATGAAATTAAGAAATAAAATAAAAAGAACATAAATTAAGAACAAGAATTAAAGGAAAACTAATTAATAAGAAAATCTACAATAAGTTAAAATGGTCCCCAAAATGTCTCTCAAAGGAGGGAAAAAAGAACTACTAAAATGAACTAAGAAAAGAGAAGAAAGGGGGGAAATGGGGACCCTTGTTACATGAAATGAGGGAGTACAAAATAGTCAAATAAAACTACAAAAATAAAATAAAATAATGAAATGATGAAAAATGATGAAAGTGGGGATGGTTTGGGTTGAAAATGGGGTGAATTGTGCAGTAAATCTGCACAAAAGTGGGCAGTTGGAGCAGCAGCAAGCTGCTGGGATTGGACTAATGCATCATCGGGTTGTAGCTATGAGAGCAGAGCACGGCTCAGTGGCAGGTCACTGGCAGGAGTAGGTGGGCGTCGGTGGAAAGCTACAGGTGGGCGTGGGTGAGCAGGCATGATGAGTGCTTACAAGTGCAGAGTTGTTCGTCACGCACTCTCTGCAATGGCGAGGGAAGTTTGGTAGGTGCGCTCCGGCGGCCTGGAGTGGACTGGGTGCTGGATTTTGGGCCGCACGTGGGCTGGGGACGCTAGGCTTGGACCGTGGGCTTCGCTTCAATTCATGCGCTGGGCTTGGGCTGATTACATATTGGGCTGGATTTTTTTTTCTTGGGCTGCAAATTAAATATAGATTTAGTAGTTTCCCTACGAATTTCGTCCAAAATTTCTTCGTTCGAACTCCGATCGGGACGATTCTTTCGCCAAAACACTTCAAATTCCAAGTTTTATTTAATTCTACAAAATTATCACAAAATATATTATTATTTCCAAATGTTTATTACTTTAATATTAAAAGTCAAGTATAAAGGGTATAAAATAATATAAAATAATGCTTAATTAACGACCTATCATCTAGATATTACCGAGCTTGAGTTCATTCGAAACTTCCAACCATTAAGTAAGATCATGACCAACAGGTTCACTTCCCGACTTCTCGTCAAGTTCTCAATTCCTTAGTCTTATCCTGTCTCTGAATTCTAGATCAATATCCATACTAAGGCACTACCATCCTTTTTCACCCATAATGACGTCGCCAATTTGTTTCTGTAATTCTAAGTTTATCACCAACATACAGAAGTAAAAACATGTACATGATTATCCACATAACATTTTCCTCTTCCTTTTCTTTTTCCTAGATCTTCTCTTTGGTTTCCTACTCCACTACCCTATCTATCTCAAACATATACAATAAGTTGCTCAATTCTCGAATTCTTTTGATAATCATTAAAACATTTAAACATTCACCTTATAATTCGTAACTATTTAAACATTCCTTATCCAACATAGGGATAAGGAAATCCTTATTAATTACAAAAGGTTCTTATGGAACTACATCTTATATAGTCCAACAACAATTACACCTTTTTCGCTTAAATACGAGGTGTCCGCCTTTCGACTTTTCTCAAACCCTATTCAAACAACACAACTCATCTCCAAACCATAACCGGATATCCAGACTCCTATTGGAGTTCCAATTGACAATCTCAATTAGACAATTCATGTTACTGCTAATTGTTGGCCAATGCATTACCATACATGACAGGACCCGTCCCTACTGGACATCGATAATCGTGCCTGGTCCTGCTCCCGTCTGACAAGTCAACTGAAGTCCTGAAACTACTCCTTAGCACCTATCAGACCAGGGATAACTGCACTGATTTCCGCTCATGCCTCCGCCTCTCGATCAGGCCCGAACATCGTGCCACGGCATAGAGGGTCATCAAAACAGAAAAGGTGTGAGTGGACAAAAATAATATCATTTAAAAACGCATTTCAAAATATCTCATTTACCCTCTAGTTTATCAAACCATGCATGCATAGGGTAAAACATATGAGTAACAATCACCGGCTTTCCAGCCAAACATATGAAAACATACTCACCTGGCCACACAGACCAAACCCGTACTCAATACCAGTACGCAATCACAATCAACATTAAACAACATTATTCAAAAGTTCACAAGCAATCAATCAATCAATCTGCCCTATTCATAAGTGCACAATCAATCACACTGTCACATCCGCACTACGCGTAGGCCAACCTCGGGAACTGCACTCAGGCACCATCCGAGTTACATCAGTCATGTCTGGGAACTGCACACGCACCATCTAGACATACTACATACTCAGGAACTGCACTCACGCAACATCCGAGTCACGTCTAGGAACTGCACTCGCACCATCCAGGACATGATCCAGTATCCAGTATCCACAATCACAAACACAATCCATACCACAACACATATCAATCATATCCATGACTTCAAACCAAGTCAAAAGCATTCCCGAAAGGGTCTCAAGCCCAAATGCTAATTATACGCAAATCCGTAAAATCACATTTGAAAACATTAAAATAATCCAGAAATCATCCTTGACTCACAAATTAAGTCAAAATATCCATTTTGAAATTATTTTGACTCTGGGACTAGTCTAAAATATCATTTGCACATTTCTCGTAAAACGTGCCCGAAATACCGATTAAAATAATCATTAAATCACAAATAATCATGCCACATCATCAGGACATCATTGCAATTCAAATCAAGCAATCAATCATGTAAAACATTTAACTATGCATGCATAATGGTTTAGAAAACAAACGTCCACTCACACACCGTCTAAATCGCTCGCTTTCCGAGCCGCACGCGTTTCCGTAATTTCTGACACTTTCCAGAAATCTCGAATCCTATCCAAAATCATTATTCATGGTCACTAACAACTCAATTTACATCATATCAATTCCCCGATTGACTCTAAACCAACTTTACAATGTTCGTTACATTACATAGAGTAAAACACCTGTTGAACAATTCCCCAGAAAACTCACCATGCGCCCTCACGCGCCGCCGCAAGCGACTGAGCGTGAAAGCCACGCGCGTGAACAGTGCCATCCCTATAACCCGACTCTCTGTCATACGGGTCTGCAACCCGCGGTGCAACCCGATTCATTCTTAGCCGTTTTGACCCCAATTTCACCGTTTCTTTCACTAATGTTCATCTATTCAATCCTAATTAAGGATCTGTAAGTTCAAATTACTCGAATCGAAGTACATACCCGACGGGTTCTAACTCGGGTTCTACCCCATTTCAAGCTGTTTCATTAAATTGATCGCACAAGGAGCATCCTATATTCATTCTAAACATGAATTCGAAATCAATTTCACTATTGCTTACCTCCAATCACGTGAACGCAACCTCCACAATTTGAGGATGTTGTAGGGTCTGTTCTTCGTGTTTATGTATCAATTTCCTTCGAATTCAAGGCTGGTTCAACTTGTCTCAATCCCAGGAAGCTTAACTCAAGGCCAATTTCAGTAATCGTCGTCCATAGGTTCCAATTCGAAAAGCAATCAATTTTTGAATTTCATGAATCTGGGTTTCGGGTTTTCTTGAGTGTTTTACTTAAGCCCTTCGAATTTCCTCTCCCTTTTTCTCTCTAAATTCTAGTTTTAATCTCTCTGTGTGTCTCTCAACATCTGAGGTTCCAATTTTTGATCAACACAGGACATGTATATCGATATGTATATATCTTGTACTATGTTCAATTGTCAAGAGGCAAAGCCATTAATTAAATGTTCACAAGTGACATGTGTCACTTAAGGATACCATGAGTCACCAACTACATTGACTCATCAAAATGGCTGAATTATTAAATCTTAGCCGAACCAAAATTACCATTTTACCCCTACCTTTAAAATTACCAAAATGCCCCTCATAGTTCTAGACCCGTAAGTTTCACGTCCGAACTCCGATTGACGCATGTCGCTTGTCTACGAATTCAGCGTCTCGAGACCGATCCAACGGTACTTTCGGAAAGTCCAAACAATATTTCGATCAAAAATTCAACTTTCGACCCTTATAACCAGTGGCAAAATCGTCATTTACTTATAATTTTTCCAAATTTTCCTTTTTCGAATTTTCGGGTCGTTACAATACACGTCGGATTCGACAAGAGACCTTCCATCACACTAATCCTCACACACTTAGTCCAACCGTGGAAACATATTCACCATTCTCTAGTCCAACATACCAATAAGTACACTCACTTCCACTAGTGTTCTCACTTATTTTCTGAAGTCATACAACTATTTCCCCCTACTAAGACATGGCATCCAATATGAACGACGTGAATCCAATCTAAAATCACAAATATTAAAGAAACACACTGTCATACAACACATATAACATCTCAAATAATCTAGGTGAGTTTCCCTAACAACACATATCTCATACAACCAATGCAAGTCTAACCTCAAAACTACCCCGGGGCTACTATTCTTGTCTCACTACCAGGCCATGCACAAGGTTCATATCGCAGAGGCATGAAAATTTCAAGCACATACCAGAACCCAAACTCTGATACCAAGTTGATAGGAAAAGGGTGTGTTTATACTTGGTGATTCTGGATTAGGTCCTGCCAGCCTGTGTGTGCTGATAAGCCTAACCTCAATCACCTCCACCATTCAACATTGAGTCATGGCTAGTTGGGATAGATGTAATGCGAGAAGTAAGGACTAATTTTGAGAACATCCCGAGGCTAGCTTAGCTACGTCATATACTCTATTGATGTTCTCTTTCTTAGATCCAAACTTTTCACCAGTCATAACACTTCTAAACACCATGACCAACCTATGGAAGTTTTCAAAGTTTGTCTTACCAAACCCAAGTGTTTACAAACTCTGCCCACAACCTTATGTCCATAGATTCACTTAGTCTACAGTGTGTGGTGATAAAATCCAAACATCATGAAGGGTTAAGGAGTACGTAAACAAAAGGGGCACTACTTATTCCCAAAAAGAATGTTTTGAAGAAAAGTGTCATGAGACCCATGCAACTCTAAAATGTTTAATAGGAAACAATATTTACATGGCGGGTTCACATAGCTTCAAAGTTTAGATGGAGACTTCTAATTCGTACATCCCAAGTAAATATCGTAGATTTCAAGGCATGGTTCATCTCTTTGGGCAAGTCCGAGAGTGACCAGGGTAGAAAGAATAAACATAAAAAGTAAGGCTAATTTCAAGGCATCCTGAGGCTTAAACTCCATTGATGTTCCTTTCTTAGGCCCAAAGCCTGTTAAGAGTATCGTCTCTTGTCCTAGATATCGCTCTAATTTTTTTTTACTCAAGATCAATAAGTGTTGGTTCAAAGATAACTCATGTGTTAACAAACACTACCCTCAACCTCATGGCTTCTTAGGTCCATGAAGGGTTTAGGTGAGCGTTAACAAACAATACTTCACCTATTCCATTAAATATCAAAATTTAAACTCTGAAGTACAAGTGATCCACATATAGCCGAGACTAATGCATGAATACAAGATTTTATTAACAAATATGGATTTATAAACAATTATGGTATTCACAATTTATATTTAAGCTAACACATTTTAATGATTTTCAATTCTCCAGCAACAGCACCAAAAACTGATTTGCATATGCAAGGGCTAGTTATTAAAACTCAATTAATGTATTGCTCAATTTAAAACCCTTTTTATGTAGATGTAGCATTGGTAAATAGGGATCATTCTGGACTGGGGAATTAAGGGATATTGAAAAAGGTTAGTAGAAAGAATAAAGATAGGGGGATTTAAAAGTGTGTAACCGAAGTTACGTTTTACAACTAAGAATTTAAATGCTCATGCTAATTTGCACCTGGAAACCATAGATTAGTTTCATAGATAAAACCTACACTTTTACGTAAACAAATCTAAATCAACAATCACATTAGTTATTCTACTCCTAACTAACATATTTACATATTTACACGTGATCGCCATTATCCACTTACCATATCTTCACGTCAATACCTGCATACATCAAAACAATCACGAAATTCTACCATAATTACCTCAATTACATTTGTCAGGACCCACCCCGGTATCACCCCGAAACCCGAGGTAAATCCTGCTCCCGTCTGACTCCCCGACGCACCATTCAGATAAAACTCACTCAAACCCAGTCAGACGCAGGAGTAATTAACCACAATGTTCCGAAGTTATAATTTTACAGAGTATAGCACGAAATCCAAAAAAAAATAAAAACCGATAAATTACACGCACACGGAAAACTTCCAACTACTCCGGGATCCCTCACGTCACTTCTATGCCTCGGACACTGCCTCGACGTCAAGACCCCGCGCTAGCTCCACAACCTGGAGGGCAAGTTAAACCAGAAAGTGTGAGTGGACCATAATAAAAGAAAAGTTCTAAAATCATTTATCGGAAAACCGAGTTTAACCCTCCGTTTCAAAACCACATGCATAACCAAGTTTATAAAACAGTTATAAACCAAATTACCATAAACCATATCATAAGAAACAGAAACACTATTAAACAGTGAGAAAAACCAGAGCATGTGAAGTATAAAACCGTATCATAAACCATGAACATGAAATCATCATTTTCCGATCAAACCTGCTGGACCTATCCGAGTCTTTAAACTCCCGAGTCTTTAAACTCAATCCAGGCCTTAACAATATCCGAGTCTTTAAACTCCCGAGTCTTTAAACTCAAAGGCCTACGGGGGAAAATCAATATATCCGAGTCTTTAAACTCAATCCGGGCCCGTCCCCCGTCAATCAATATCCGGGTCTTTAAACCCAATAACCAGATCCAGCAAATCCAATCCAAAACCATTTGAAAACCATTTTCCATTTCCATCTCCAAACCCGAATCCGAAATCCCCGGTTCGAAGCCCTTCCGGCGTTCAGAACCGTCATTCCGAACCCAAATCCGGAATCCACTTCCCAATCTTAAAACCAAATCTCGTTTCCCGAAATCCGATTTTAAAACCAAAAACCTTGATTATCAAAATCATGTTCCAAAATCCACTTATAATCATTAGAAATCATTTACCATTTGAAATCCCAAAACTATAACATTATAATCAGAAATCAACCTTTTTATCGTAAAACGTGTCAAATACCGTATTTTCTCGAAAAACGTGCAACTATGTAAAATCACATCACAAATCCAACAATCATGACATCACATATAGAAAACAAGTATAGAAAACAGTTATGCATGTTTGAGTTTAAGGAAAGAGTCCACTCACTGTACCGAGCCCTACTTGCGTCCTGAACGTCCTGCCCGTTCCTCGGTTTCCTCGGGAAACCCCGATCCTGTCAACAACCACCAAAATACGTCACTAACACGTCCACGAGTAACCACCTAATTTCCCTCCAAATTCCCCGAATCCTAAACGAAATAAACCGAGACCCTAAACCGTCATCCTCGCGGAACTAACCTCAAACAACGTCCGAACAATCCAAAACCAATTCCAATAGACTCGTTAGAACACCTAGACCAAAAACCATGTTGACCACTTTCCCCATCGCCGCCGCACGCGCCCCCACGCGCTGCCCAAAGTGGCTGCACGTGGCCCTCACGCGCTGCTACAGTGCACCGTCTTCCTCAATCGAACCCGGTTCGGTACAGTGGTCTGCAACTCAGACCGGCGAGCATGGTTCTCCTTCTTCCGTCCACCAAAACAGTTCCTTTCTTCACCAACAGCATCGTCCAGACCAACCCTATTGATTCCCCAAATCCGTTCACCTTGACACTGTCCCTAGCCCGTCGACTGAACTCAAAACCAGACGGCCAAATAGCCCCTGTTTCACGATCCAGCCATTCCGATCACCCCCCGTCACGGTGACTGTCCCAAACCCTTCCTGGGACCTCACTGAAGCTAAACGAACCCTCCTAGACCTTCGACTTAGCCCCTACCTTCACGACTCGCCGTTTAAAACCCACGGAAAAACAGAGGACACAGAGCACCTCCGTCGTGCCATCCTCCGCCATGCACCACTCATCACGGCAGCACACACAGTCGACTCTTGGGACCTCCAGGAGTCTCACCCTGGCCTCCAATTCCCTCGACGTTACTCCCAACCCCACGACTTTCGACTCTAAACTCACGAAAAAAACAGAGTAATTGTACAGGGATGAGGGATTACCTGCCTCCAGTCGCCGCCGTGAGCTCCTCCGGGGCTGGTCGACTCCTCGCTGCCCTCACGACACCACTGCGGTCTCAATTGCACCGTACACGGCCACCGCACCACCACAAGCTCACAAACTCTCTGCCTGCCTTCCTGTTTTCCCCTGATCTTCCCGTCGTTCACAACTCACACACACACACACACACACCCGCTGCACCTCTCAACCACCTCACCAGCTTCCTTCCAATCCCGTCCGTCACTCACTCACCAGAACTCAACAACAGCCACGACCACCCTTCAATTTTTTCCTCAAAATCTCCCTCTGTTTTCTGTTTGGTTCCAGGAACAACCACGAACACTGCACGGGTGCACCCCAATTATTTGGGCTGTGCACGTACAGGATTCTCCCAGAACCCTCTAGTCCTGTGCCACATGTCACCAATCCTCTCACTCCTTTCCCACCTGGTTCAATCTCAACCGTCCATTTCCTTCTTTCTGTACAAACCCAATGTGCAGAAAGACCAAATTACCCTTCTTTTTAACTCATATTTACGGTTTTGCCACTTACTTCCTAGACCCATATCTCACGCCTCGTACGTCCGATGAATACGTGCCGCCTGTCATCGAACTCAGGACGACAAGAACTATCTAACCATCCTAGGTCAACGTACCACAACCCGATTCTAAAAAAAGTCAACTATTCCTCCTACTTTACCCAAATTACGGTTATGCCCTCAACCTTCCGAACATCATAACTTCCTCCTCGGATGTCGGAATCGGGCGTGCCACCTGCCTACGGATTCGTGACGTCCTAAACTACGTCCTGGTCATCGGTCAAAGTCCATCCAACCACCCGAACTAAAGTCAACATTTTTGCCCAGGTCAGGGGCAAAATCGTCATTCCAAGTTTACGGACCTATCGGGACCACCTAACCACGGATTAAGTTCACTAATCACACCTTAATCAGTCTACTAATCCCGGCTCTCGGGACGGGTTGTTACAACATTCATATGTTTTTTCATGTTATAAATGCCCCGATAGCGGGCTCAAACACTTATAATATGATTCACCTTAAGTTATTGATTAAATGCCCTGATAGCGGACTCAAACATTTAATCTCTTCAACCTTATCTTAAATGCCCCGATAACGGGCACAAACACTTAAAATAGAAATTGAATATTAAGCACTATACATAAAGATTAATCAATATTCAGAAAGTAAAACACACGGAGACTGAATTTAAGTTTACCGGCATCATACGACATAAACCTTTACAAATATTGCATTATAATCACCACCAAGCTTTAATTCGAGAGTTAAGGGGAAACGAGAGTAGTTACACTTTTTGGAATCCAAGAATAGCTTGCTCCGCCAAAAGTGGATGGATGATGAATTGTTATTCACAAAATTCTCTAAATAGCATACTAACATTGTAAAGATGAATAAGCGTAAGGAATATGGCTATAAATGTAAGGAATATGGATAAAAACTCTTTTATTGAATCAATGAAAGTTGGCTAGGTTTAATCTCTTAGGAAAACAATAGTATTTGAATAATGGGTCACTCCCCAAATAAAGAGAAAACTATCCCTTTATATAGGGTTACAAGGCCCTAAAAAGCTAAGGAAATAAAGTCTTAATTTAAAAGGTTTTCTTGAGAAAAAGGAAAACAAAACCACTCTTGCTTTGGAAAAGTTTTCCACCATGAAGAAAAAAATAAGCTATTGGAATTGTGCAGGAGAATAATTCGGTAGAAGTGCGGAAAAGGTGGAATAATTTTGGCGGTCAACGACGGTCAACACGCAAGGAAGGGTATGTATAGTTGTTCGGTGTACGTGCGCTGAAATTAGATTCGTACTTCAACATGCACGTGTTGATATGATCATGTGCTGGTCGGCAGGCGCTTGGGAAATTGGAGTTTGGGTTGATAGAATGGATTTGGTAGCCTGCTACCGAAATCCATTGCATTTTTTGGTGGCCATCTTGGTTTTAATTATAACTTATTCAATATAACTCCGATTGAGATAATTCTTTCGCTTAAATTCGCATAATTCCGAGATTTATCTGATTCTATACATTTCTCACAAAATATATTATTTTTCATATTTTTTGGCATTTTTATAGTAAAAGATAAGTATTAATGGTATAAAATGATATAAAATAATGCTCAAATAAAGACTCATCACCACTTGAAAATGCTTGTTTCTTTTTCGCATACTCTACTATTTCTCATTAAATGCATATTTATTTTATATTAGAAGCGTCATTTAATAAAAAAAGAAAAAGAAAAAAAAAGACGTAAATCTACGATTTTTAAAATTTCTGACGAGGTGTGTGTTTTTCATCTCGAATTTATGGCTTTACATTCTGACCACTTTATATTTTAAAATGGAAGAAGCTCTCACAAAATTTTACTCTCAGTGGACCAACGCATTTATA